>ML675601.1:26679431-27115005 GCA_007922155.1 Mesoclemmys tuberculata | reverse complement strand
ACACTGATGAAACTGCAGTCTTTATGCTAGTGTAACCGAGAGCAGAATTTGGTCCGCTATGATCACTATCCCCTTATTGCAAGAGGTAATACACTACTGCAATATTTATTGTATTGCATTGTATTTATAGTATTGTAGTATTGTACACTTAATACACAACCCACTTGTTAGTTATCACTGCTCTTTTATCTTGTTGATTTTTGACCTCCACTTGCTTCTTTAGCTCCCCAAGAAGCATTTTTGAAGCTAAAGCTTATTTCAGTCTTATGCTCTATCTGCACAACAAGTTCATCACAGTGTGCTTATGAATGAAAATAAACCAGTAAGTACATTACAACTGGGATCCAAAATTCACATGAGAGCACAGGAAAGCTTACTTTGATCTTAAGAACTGGTTCAGATTTCATCAGAAGACCTTCCAATACACATGCGTTCAACTTAGTAGAAATGTTGGCTTCCAAGGGCATGTCTGGCTCCTTTCTCTTGGCAATGCCAACTTTCTGGAATGCTGTAACCTAATCACACTAGCTGTCCTATAGGAACCTGTATGAGTGATGAGAGCTGGCAAAGCCAGAAGAAGAAAGAAGCTAGTCTTATCCCCAGAAGCCAAAATTACTATTTCTTCTAATGGATAGATATTGGAAGCAGAAGCTCATTTCTTCTCTGATGAAATTTAAAGCTAGCATTATTTTGATAACATGTGACTAAGGGACCAATTCTTTGAAATAGTAAGCACCTTTACTCCCATTAGTTTAACAGAATCATGCTAAAAAATTACTCCATGCAGTATTGCAGATATCTCAGTTTAGGATAAAGTCGGTTTTAGCATACTATTGCATGAGTTTTTTGTTTACAAGTACACGAGTCACCTGAAACAGTGAAATTGGTAGGTTATTTTTCTTTTCCAATGGAGAATGAAAAATGAACTGGTTCAGTTTACATTTCAAAGATGAAACACTAAACATGTTACCCAAATTGGCTCAAGGACCATATCCTGGTCCAACTGAAATTAAGAGGAGTTTGGCAATTGATTTCACAGGACCAAGATTTGGCCTACTTGTACTTAAAACAGTTGACCTTTAATGCTATATGCCACGAAACATCAATCCCCTTTAAATTGTTTTTTCAAAATTCACTCATTTCTTCAGTATTCCAAGCAAAAACTTGAAAACTTTGCTGATTTCCTAACTCATACTGAGTAGCACCTTCCTCCCCAGGTAGCCCTGATGAATTGAGTGGGCTACCCCTGCAACAAGCTAGTTTTCAATGTAAGTAAGGGGATCAGAAACTGGCCCTCAATTAATTAGGTGCACCTCTGTATTCATTTTAATTTATATTGAGCAGCAAATTCCAAAACCAAAGGTAGATTTATTTTCAACCAACACATGAATCAACTCAGATAAAAAGGTGGAGGTGTTAATACAGTGGTGATAGCACAATGAAAAATAGTTTCTGGATAGTTTCAGATGTTTCTTTTATCACAATTTACCTAAGGAGCATATAGATTTTAAAATACCTTTTTTTTGTGCAGGTGTTTGGACTTCATGATGTACCTCTCTCATTCACTATTTCATTTAACAGAAGATCACATTGTTTATCTTCTGAGTGCTTGTAACGTCTGCATGCTATGGCTCTGCTCTCGCAAGCGCTTGAGTTGCCCCACTGAAATCAGTGGAACTATTCAGGTGCTTAAACTTGTACATTTGATCCACTGCTTTGCTAATTCAGTTACAATATGCATTAATGTGACATAATATATGCAGTTCATCTAACATACTACACACCAAATCATATACTGCTCTAGTAAAGGGAGCAGAATGGGACATGGGGTCCAGAAACTCTCTGACATTCTCTCAGAGGAGTTCCTAAGAATTGCTCCTTTTGCATGAGAGAGGTTTGGTGGGCTGTGGAGGAGCCATTGGGTACTTTTTCTAAAATTATGGGAAATGGAAGATTGAACTCCTTTCCAAGGAGCTCTACTGTCATGGTCCACACCAGTTGTGCCTTAGTGGGGATGAGGGAATGGAAAGTTGGAGTTAGTTGTACTTGGACCAGATTAAAATACTTCAGAACTTTGAGAGAATTTGAATTCTATATTCAGATAGGTTGAAATCTCAAAATTCATGTCTCTAGAGTATACCAACAACTTTAAAGACTAATATAATCCCATATAAATGTGTAAGCAAGTTGGTAAATGTCTCCTACTACAATTATTCTGTGCCACGGCAGGTTTATTGCTATTATAAAAAGGCTTTTACAAAAAATTATCAATTTTAATGTAGCTAAACAATCAAAATAATTTATGTGTCTGCTCATGATTCAAAGCTGCACTGGCACTATCTGCTTAATCGTTGTCTTATAAATTTGACTTACTGTAAAAATTCATAGCCTTATTTTGGTCACTAGTACAACTTAGTACAAACTAGGAACAGGGGAATGGGAGGTGTGTGTGGGGGGTGGGGGGGAGGGGGCGGAACAGAAGGGGCAGGGAAAAATAATTCCAGCCATCTTGTTTTTGAGGAAGAGAGCCATTGTACCAGTTACTGGAGCAATACCTGTTGTCTTGGTGGAGTAAAACTTTTTAAAAGAGAGAAAGAGAGAGAGCCTAAGTACTCAGGCATAAAGCTTGATCTTTTGGAAGTTCTGGTAAATGCTGTCTCTTTAATCTGAAGGCAAAGGACAGCAGTTTATGGTGAGCCATTCAGGATTTAAAAGGTATGGGCCAAATTCTGCCTTCAGATACATGGGTAGAGAGATATATGGGGATAGCCATTGGCCCTAAAAGATTAGGAATGAAAGCTGCCAATTAAATAGGTCAAAACCAAAACCCCGGCTATGAATACCCTCAAACATTGGAAAAATACAAGTCCTGAACTGAACTTTGTAGGTGGATCATTCTCTGCTCACATTCATCTCTGTCCTCTCCCAGAATGTATTAAAGCACATATGCTAAGGCCCATGTATTATGTTTTGGGTTGCAATCCAGATAGGTAAAGAACTGCATCACCTCTTGCCTTCTAACCCTTAAGTTCCTTAAAGTTTTGCTACTGTAGCTCTTTTCCTGGGATGCCCAGAGTCAGCAACAAGCATGCACTCTATGTCTATATACTGGGCAGCCCTGGTCCAAGACTTTGGGTCCAGGATCCTTTCTGCAATACCACAGACTTCCCCTGGTTACCACCAGCCTTTGTTAATAACTAGTGAGGTGACTTCACACTCTCTTCAGCCCTGAATTTCCCCCAAAATGCATGTTTTGAGATGTCCTGCCTTGTCCTGGAACAATCACAGGAATGTTAAGATTTGTTGCTTTAAGTGGAATTACCAAATTGTTCAGTTCAAACACAGCACTGAATTGATTTAGATTAAAATAAAACAAATGTATTTAATTTAAAGAGGTTTTAAGTGAATGTAAGTATAAAGATTAAAATCAGAAATGCTTACAAGAGACATAAAGCACTTTCTAAAGTAAAACTTAACAAGCTAGACTGGGTTCAAGAAAAGATCCTCACTACATGTTTCCATCAAGATGGCTAATGGAACTCCTGGGTCAGGATCTACCAAAGTATCTTTGTCTTTTTAGGTGAAAGATAGATAATTTGGGATTCTGTATCCCTCTATTTTATAGTCCATTGAATCTTTGAAATGGATTCTTCTGAAGGTTACTCCCAGATAAAATTCTGTTTCCAGCTATGAGGAACGCAATAGGGAGTTTGCTTGAAGCGAGTGTCCTGCTTCAGTTCTCTGCTAAAATGCAAATTATGTAGTTCCTGCCCCTTCCAACGCAATTGAATGAACATTAGACATGTGACTGTCAGTCTCCCTCCCTGCTATGATATTGTGTGGTTTGCCTCCATCCCTTGTTAGCTTGATGGGTCTCTTTACACGATATGGAAATACATTCTCATTGTCTTTCATCAGTTGCTTGCAACCACATTATGCAATGATATTAATAAATAGTGAGTCATGAGCTATTCATTGACCCCTTGCATGACACTAATCAGATACATTTCATGATAATAAAGAATTGGGGTACACTTGAACTGGTTAATCCATCTGCAATTCATTTCCAGATGTCTGGATTGCCCTCAGGTTGTTTTTAATGTCACACCATGTAAGGATATTTTCATTCCTTCATTTGCATAATTCATGCAGGGGGCGGGCAGAATTTCAGTCCTTGCATTCTGGGAAATTGCACAGGCTTCCTCTCTGCTCCAAGAGGAAACATGGTGCCATAAATGAAGTAGGAAGTTGAGCAATATCTCAGAAGTTTTTCTACAGTGGCCCATGGAGCGAGACCAGCAATGTGGGGGAATAATCTATACCCAGTAAAGGAAGGTATGTATCTGTCAGCATGATCCCTCAATGCACCATGGAGTTCTGGCCAAGCAGTTAATGCTGATTCAGCTGTTTGTCTCCTGTTCTCTAGCTCCAAGAAGAGGGACTAATTGTGTAGGTGAGGCAAAGAGCCACAACTAGGGGAATGTGATGAAATTTAAAAAGGGAATATTTAGACAGATTTTCAAGAACAATGAAGTCTATGAGGATGTAACTGAGGTTATGTCTAGACTGCAACATAACCCTGTGCTTGAGCTTGGGTTCAAGCCTAACCCGCCCTTGCATCTACACTGCAATTGAACTAACCCAGGGCTGAGACCCAGGGTCCCAGGACCTTACAGGGCTGCAGGACCAAGAAAGAGTCAAGCTGGGACTCAGGGTTTGAGCCCTATTGCTTTACAGTGTAGTTGAAGTCCCGCTTGACTCTTGTCCGAGTAGTTTGCCAGATGTATCCCACAATACCATGGGACAACTTCCATAGTCCTTTCTATCCCAACAATCTCCAATCCATTCTAGTGAAAATGGAAGCCATTCCTCCCCCGCTTCATAAACAGCAGCAACTCAGGTCAGCATTAACCCATTCTCTTCTGTTCACTGATCTGCAAGGACAGTATCAGAAAGTCTGCAATGGAGAGCAAACAGATCAAGCTTTTTGCAAAGTGAGCTGCTCCACTATCATGGGAGCACAGCCGAATGTTGGTGAATCTCTGGTGCAAAGCCAGTAAAACAGGGGACTTCAGCAAAAGCACCAGGAATGACCATGCATACCAGTACATAGCTACAAAGCTAGCTGCTCCACAGATTTTTCAGACAGGTGATCAGTGCAGGGAGCATATTAAGAGATGGAAGAACGAGTACCAGAAGACCACAGACAAGAACCGCACCTCAGGAATCTCCCCAATGACGTGTCCATTGTGTGATGACTTTGACCGGGTTCTGGGCTCTGTCCCCAGCATGAAGTCATCTGTGCTCTGTGCTCAGCCAGGATGGTGCCCTGTTGGCTCCCTGAATCCAGCCTAGGTACTGATGGGAGCTAGTAGCAAATTCCCAGTGAGGAGCATGAAGTGACTCTTAACAAAAACTGTCCCAGAACAGGCTGTGGTTCAGGATCAACAACAAAATCTTGGCCCCTGTTCAGAGGAGCTGTTTGAGTCCCACACCAAGGAACAGCCCACCGTTGATCCTGCAGCAAACCTGGTGGGGACAGAAGCTGCCCCAGAGCCTGTTAAGTGTATGACTCAAATGTACAGTTATTACATTAAGAGAAGGGATTTCTGCTGTAAGAAGCAATGAAAAAATGATAAGCCTGGGCACCCAATGTATGACTGATTGTATCACAGGGCCTTGGCATCCCACTTCCCTCCCCCACACCACATGGAGTTCAAAAGGGTGACTTGGAATTTCAAACATTCCTAGACAGCTGTAAAGATTATTTTAACTGTTAAGTCACAGATTTTTGCTAGGGTCATTCATTCTTATTTCTTTTCAGTAATAAGAAATTGGCTGAATAGATCTTCTCCTGGGTCTATGAAGCCAACTGTAAATGGTGAATGGAGTGTGCGTGTTTGTGAAAGAGTATTCTATTTCCAAATCTAGTTCATTTCAGTTAGAGGTAATACTTGCAGTCTGCAGGTCACAAAATCATTCCTCCCAAGTATGAGTGAGGTGTCAGTTTTTCCCCAGAACCGTGCTAGGTGTGAGAGTGGAAGAAGGCTGTAGAGTTTTGTGTGTTTGTGTGCTGGAGTAACCAGGTAAGCCATGTGTGAGCTAATGCAGCATCATATTTACTCTCTTACGGATTCTGACCCAATCCTGGCTGCTGATAGGTGCAAACCTTTTCTGAAGCAGGAACTCCAGATTGTTTGTCACATTGCAGGGAAAGGTATATTTCCCAGGTCCCTTCTCTTCACCCCCTTTCCTGCCCGCATGTAGTTTACTAGTCCATTCCACTCACAAATGTGCTGTTCGGTCACTATAAGTTGTTTGAGTGCTTCAGCTGCGTACACAGCAGGTTTCCCAGAAGCATCTTGGAATAACATCCCCCTCTGCCAATAGGATCCTGTTGGCAGTTATGTCCTCCAAAATGTAAAAGGCCTGACATGACAGAAAAAGTCTTTCGCACCAAAGGCATTGTACGCAGCCATCCCGCTCCCCCCATATGGCAATTCTTTATGAAATTTTTAGAAACAGAAAAAAGGTTATAATTTGAGACTTACCATTGTCTCTGCACTTCTGTAACTGCCATTAACAAGGCTGTGTCCAGAGACAGTATGCTGACTGAAGCATCCTCTTCACAATATGTATTGATTCACTTTAGCAAGGTTACGTTTTATGTCCTTGAGCTTCCACAATAATTAACTCTGTGCTCCTCCACTGAGCTAGTTTAGACAATAACCCTCTGTTTCTTGTCCTATTTTAGGCCCCTTCACCTATATTCCTGGCGCAACATACCTTCACGGACTGTTTTAAAAGTAAGTGTTTCTGTGATGAAGTTATGGTCGATGTACTTGAGAGGGCAGATCTGCAAATCCAGTACCAGAAGCTGAGGGACGGAAGATGGAACAACAGCGAGCTGAAAGGCAGGAGGCAAGGCTGGGGTTTGTTGCCCAGGTGGAGGACAAGGTTTCAGTGAGGGAGCTGGCACTTGCAAAGCAGTTCCTGGAACAGGACAGCGGCGAAGGAAGGTGAAGAGAGTTCAACAGAGAGAACTGGTTCAGCAACTCTGTGTCTAATGGCTGCAAGAGCACCATCATTTGCTGCCTCTCCCACACCAGGGCATGATGAACCAGCAACATACCCTCACTCCAGCAGTAACTTGGACAACACCATGTCGGGGCACCCCAGGCATTCAGGACTCATGAGTGGCTGGGCGGGACAACTAAATTCCATGCAGCCTCACTTCTTCCACCCCTCTCTCATGGAAATCTTATCTCCCCTCCCACACCACCAAGGGAGGGAAACACATGTAAAGAAGGAAAAGGAGAACGTGGGGACAGGAGACACAAAGGTCTGGGGATAAATAAAGCATGTTATGTTTTCACTGCATCATATCATAAATCATGATTTCAGATAATAAAGCTAAAAACATGTTCAGGAGTAACTAAGCATTAGGAAGCACATGGTATTCCTCTATTTAGCCATTCACATTGCAATACATTCCATCTGTACACCCATTCTACCCCTTCCCCCATCCATTATTCAACATGTCATTCAGACTTCCATTGCATGGCAATCAAGCCCATATTCCTACCATGCACTGCCCCCAACTCCAAGAAATAATGAGCCACTTTTCTCCCCACAAGCACATTCCTACTGGCACTTTCCCCTTTCCCATTGAGCCATGCAAGTCCATAATATGAGAGCATGCAGCACCCTCACTTCTGCTGCCCGGGTACAACCAGCTCCCGCAGTGGTAGGTGCACTTTCTGGCAGTAATTAAACCTTCTTTAGCCAGGGCCTCTAAAATCAGGGTATGGTTTAATAATCCAAGGCCAAAGTGGGTACTCAGTGTCTCCTAGAATAACAGTGGGGACAGTAATACCGTTCATGTCGACATCATTTGGTGGGAATAGTGTCCCAGCCTGTCCATGAATGTAGACCCCCAATGGCAAAAACTCTGGCATTGTGAACTTTTCCAGTACAGCCCACGCTGACATTCATAAATCTGTCTCCGTGGCCCACTAGTGTCTGCATAACAATGGAGTAGTACTCTTTGTGGTTTATATACTCACGTGCTCCTTGGGCACGAGTCCAAACTATGTCTCTGGCACAGTTGGGAAACCCCATTCTCTCAAAGCCAGCAACTGCTTCTGCAATATTTTTAATGCCTGCCATCTTGGGGTAAACCACACTCCTGATTGCCTCATTTATTGCCACCACCACTTTACCCACAGTCAACTTTCCAACCCCAAACTGATTGTCAATAGATCCATAGCAGTCTGAGGTACGAGCTATGAGATGTTTATAGAAACCCGCTTCTGGACTAGCCAGGGCACCTCCGATGTGTCTCTTTACTCTGGATGGTGGCGGCAATCTGCTCACAAGGCTCCAGACATGTTGCTTTCTTCAGGGAGAAGTTCTGGACTCACTGCTGGCCATCCCAAATTTGCATGACCATGTGGGCCCACCAGTCTGTGCTTATGGCCCTGCGCCAGAAGCGCCAGTCTATGTAGGGGAGATCAGCACCTATGCCGAGTTCCCTGAGCAGCCTGAGTCTGCGATGCCAGGGTATTCCTCCTTCTCTGCCTCCTCCTCCCGCAAAGACATCAGGAAATCCATCACGTACCTTTGGTGGGGCAGAAAACTCTGCCAAAATGTCCACCAGTGCCCCCCCAGGTGCTTTGCCAGTGTCCTGGTACAGGAGTGACAGCACAAGCGAGAGACATTCATCATAAAGCACCTCCTCCATGTTGCTGGCTCTGGTAGCTGGGAGCACACAGCCTAAAATGACTGCTCAACAGGCTGTGTTGGTGGGGTGTTCAAACTGCCTGTGCAGGGAGGTCAGATACGGTTTCTTTGACTCAGGTGTGCACGCTGCACATGAATACCCCAGCCTCCCGGTCTAAGCATGGGTTAGAAAAATCTTAACTTCGGGTTAAAAAAACAATGTAGACACTCAAGCCCAGGGTTCCCTAACACAGGTCAGCTGACTCGAGTCTCACTAACCCTGGGATTGCATTGCAGTATAGACATATCCATAGTCTCCGAAAAGATGAGATAGAGTCCGCATCACTGGGACTTTTAAAACTAGTTTGGAGAAAGCACTAGTAGATAGGGTACTGTAAGGAGCAATCTTGCCTTGGTAGGGAGATGAACTGCATAATCTGATAGGTCTTTCCCACCTCCGGTTTTTATGACACTATAATTATTGGTAGGGCGTGAAGTGGGGAAAGAGATAGCGGTTAATGAGTTAGGGTGCTGGTTAGTTTTCATTGTATGTTTCTTTGGCTAGCTAGAAAATCGAGGAGTTGCTAACCATCCATATGCAATTTCCCCCTTTGAGCGTCCACTGTGAATTCAATAAAAATGATTTTGCTTAGAAACACCCCAGCCTTCCTTGCATTTTGTGAAAGTGACAGTTAAACAGTGCTATTATGTTTACATCTGGCAGTCAGGCGATTGCATTCTGTTTATGTCTAGTGATCAGTAGCCGCAATGTGATAGGCTGTACTGCAGGGAACAGTAAAAATGTTTCTCTGTTGCTTGACTGGTCTTTGTTCACAGCAGGATAGCAATTATAACCATAACATTTGAGGAGAAATATAAAAAAACAATAGGTCACTTCAATTTTGGTGACAAAAAAATTCCATAGTTTGATTAGTTTCAGTGCCCTGTGTGAATAAATGTGGGTTTTTTTCTTTTTTACTATTATTTCTGACACACAGATTTTTGTTACAGTGGATTCAATGACTTAGTGTCTTGCTATGCTGTACATACATTTTAAGTGTAATTTCCCCCCTTTTCTCCATGTATGAGAAGACTTAATTAGTTTGAATTCTAAAGGGAATATTGTGTTGTGATGCAACAGTATTTTATTTTTAATTTTTTTGTATGTGTGTGTATATACAGCACATCAAGTACCTTGAGATAAGAAGGAAGTGCTATTATCTATTACAATTATGTGACTTAACAGGCATAGCAAAAGTGTAGAAAATAGCATCTAAATTATGAGCATTATAAATAAAATAATTACATTTCATAGCTCTTCCTTGGGTTTTTTTCTCCTTTGTTTAAAAAAAAAAAAAAAAGAAATCTGGCCTCACATGTCGAGGAATTCTTAATTAGATTCATAGAGTTTTTCAATTCTAACCATATACTTAACTTTTGGTACCTGAATCGTCCCAATGAATTTAAGCATTGCTCATGGGCTTAAAATTAAGCATGCATTTAAGCACTTTGCTGGCTTCTTTTGAATCCCTCGCAATTCAACAGTCAGACTACACAATACCTTTATCAACAAATAAGAAGCAGAAACCACTCTTGAAGGTCAAATTTTTGAATTATGTGCAAACATTAAAAGGTTTAGTGAAGATCCAACCCTTACCTGAACTACACCTCTAGGGCCTGTAACATAAGCCCAGGGAATAAATTCAGAGCGAAGTTTCTTGAAAGTTTTCTGGTGCTTCAAGTCAGGCCAGAAATACCACGAGAAAGTTTCCTCTGAATGTCTTCGCATTTTCTCTTCTGTCAGGAAACACCAAGTGCAGAGTGGTTCAGTCATGACTATTAAAATTAACCAAATGTTTTCATACCCTAGAAAGATTTAGTTCAATTTTGGGGTGAAAGCTCAGGTCGGCTCTTCATTTTTTGAGCCCCCGCTATGTGTTCTGCAGTGGGAAACCCTGGGCTGGTGTGAGCAGAACAGGCTTCCTATTAGCTTGACTACCAGGAATGCTAAGAGTATAGCATAACTGGGTTGAGGAGAATGCTCAGGGTGAGCCAAAGAAGAGGTCACTAGATTCAAGCCTAGATATGTCCGGTATTCAGGAATCCTCTAGTAAGGACATTAGAAGCACAGTACTACTGAGTAGTTGTGGTGGTTTTAATTCCTGACAACTACCAGGCAGAACAGCTGCATAAAACCTGATTATTTGATCTTCATGCAGGATTTGAGAATTTTACCCCCATTGCACATATATACTCGCCCATCATTGTACAGTACATTTGTTATATAAAGTACGTATGAAAGAAAGAGTATTAGATGATGTTCTATGTAGTGCTTTTACATGATCCTGTTATGTATTAATCTGAAGTTATTTTAAAACAGTTGGAATTTAATATGTCGTGCTAAACAATGTCTATTTCTGTTTAATTTGTGGAAGCCAGTTAATAGTAGTGATGGTCCAAACTGAAACACTGGCTGGGAACTCTCCAAACTTTGAGAAAGTTCAGATTTGATTCCAGATATGGAACCAGTACTCTCTCAGACCTCTCTCTGTAATAAGCAGCTTTGGAATAATGATTCAAAATATCCACAGAGTGTGGGAAAGGTCAGATTTGGATCCAATTCTAGATTCAAACTTTGCAAATAAGGCTTTCACTTTACAAGGGCTCTTGAAGCCAATGGAATGCACAGACTGCCTCTGTGTCATTGCTGATTTACAGAAACTGAATTCACACTGTCTTGCAACTGTGTCCCACTGCCTCCTCTCCCTCCCCCCACCCCAAGTGGCTCCATACCACAAGTGGGGCTTACCCATATTTGAGAAAATTATTATTCATGCTTTTCAGACAGTTGTTCAAATGAACATTAAAACAGGCAGCCTTCCTTCCCTTGGAAGTATGGGTCAGACAACTGAAGGGTAAAGAAGTATATCTTCTACTTCTTTTAGAGGAAAATATATCTACTTTAGGTACCAATTCAGCTCTGGAGAATAATTTAATTAGACTTGTAAATAGCATTCTAACAAAAAAGTCACCAGTTCTGACAGCACCTCACTGACCTATGGAAAACTAACATGCCGGTGTTAAAAATGCTCACCCATCTCCAGGAGAATTTTAGATGCTGACACCAAGAATCTGCAAAAAGTGGCAAATGATGTTGAAATGCCTACTGTTATGCAATACTCTTTGCAGAACTTCAGGGTGGATCTTGAGTTGAATATACTGCCCTCTCTATATGCACAAAATTCCCATTGGGGATACTGCCTAACCCCAGCTAGCCCTTAGGAAACTATCCTGAAGTGCCTTCAGCTGATGATAGTGGGATTGAATGAGTTCAGCATCTACCAGGAGGTGTTCAGCAACTTGATGGATTGGGTCCTTAGTTTGGAGTGCACTGTCAGTTTTGTGAGTGGCATTCCCATCCCTTTTTAGGAGACCTCATAGTTTAGGGAGGGCTGGATTAAGTCATAGGAACCACAGGTCCATGCTTAGGGCCCAGCCCCTGAAGTAACATGAGGTGTTCGTAATCTCTACTTACATTTTAAAAAAATTATATTTCTAGCAAAGGAAATCTAAAACATATGACTTGAGTGGAACTGAGTCTGCAGCCAGCCTAAAACAATAGCTCCATGATGTGTGAAATGCCTCATTTACATTAACTCTGAAACCTGCTGCCAAATGAAGGAGTGTCAGGCTCATGGCATGTGGGTAGGGATGGGAACATCTATGTGCTCCCCATGTGGGTTGCACCTAGAAACCCAAATTCCCTTAATTTGGTGATGCATGGGCCCAAATAGTGACATCGTTAAGATTTTCCAAGAGTTGCTGCATTTTCTGGTCACTGAAGAATTAGATTCTTGGAATGCTACAAAGGATCTATGTTTGTGGACCGTTACTATGCTGGAATGCCAGCATTTTATGAACAGTTTAACATGTGGATTTTTCAAACAATTAATGTGATTCTATTTCACTGCAAAACATTTCTTCTGCTGCATCACCCCCATTTGAAACAAAATTGTTTTCAACAAAAAGTTGAGCTCTTCTTGAACCCATATCACCCAATGAAACAGTGGAAGGATAAATACAATCTGGCTGCCAGTTCACACAGCTATCACAAAAGCATTTCTTGGAGCTCCACCAAGAAGCGTTCCAGCAGAGAGGATGTTCAGTTCGGCTGAAGATATCCACACTGAACATCATTGCAGGCTCTTTCCAGAACATTTACTTATTTATTTATGCAGTAATTTATACAGTGCCGATAGCCATAGTGATTTCAGATGCTGTACAAATTCAGACACCATTTAAAAAAAAAAGACATTGCCAATTGTTAAACGAAATTACTAAGGCGTTGTCTATATTATACGAAGACAATGCTCTCAATAAAAAGTGTGTGCAAGATAAAATTCCCCAAAATTGTATTAGTCAGCCCTCGTATACTAAGTCTTACAGTGGGAATGTATGTGGAGAACTTGGGGGAGGGAGGACTCCTTCAAACTGTGCACCAGAGAGGGTGTTTCCATGCAGACTCCAAATAGGCTAGCAAGAAACAAGATGGCACTGGTGGGGGGGGAGCACAGGATGCATCTCTATGTGAATCCAATGGCCCCAAACCTCTGCACAGAGGCTGAAAAGGGGCAGTGCCTATTATTTGAACTTCTAAACCGAAATAGTGGTCTCCAAAGCCACGCCCCTCTCGTGGAGATAGACACCTAAGATTATGTCTACACTCACTGATGGTGGCATGTAGCTTATGTGTAGCTACACACCGCAGTGAAAAGCAAGCTGCATCTACACTCACTGCAATGTGTAGCTACAGGGAGCAGTGAAAGACTTTGGCAGTGGGGAGTCAGTGGGAAACTACACTGCTAAAAATAGCAGTGTAGACAGGGAAGGCACTGCTTGTGAGTGTAGAGAAACAATTAGGGTATATATCCGAAGGCTCTGGTTCATCTCAACTCTACTCACCTAAGCAGTGCCTCGCCATCCACACTGTATTTATACTTGCGTTAAGGGTACGTGCAGTGTATGTATTCTACATGCCACCATAAGGGAGTGTGCAGTGTAGACATACACTAAGTCTATATTGTGAGACGCACCTATCTCTGAATCCTGCCTCCTGGAGTCAGGTGACTTAGACACCTAAATTATTTCTTGTTTTACCTGCCTCATTGCCCACAAAAGGAGGTGCCTGCATTGTAGCTTGTAGCCTAGAGGGTAGAGCACTCACCTGAGCAGTGGGAAACCCAGGTTGAGTTCCCACCTCTGCTTGTTGGGGTGAAAGGATTTGAATAGGGGTCTCCCACCTCTCCTGAGAGTGCTCTAACAACAGAGCTGAGAGGCTCCCTCAGTCTCTCCTGCTGAAACTGTTCCACTGTGGATAAATAATGAAAGAATAGGGCACTGGACCTAGGATCTGCCACCACCCACATGGGTGCCCTTAGCACTGGACTATAGAATCAGTCCCTCTTTCTCTCTCATCCAATGACCATTTAAGCATTTATCTGCAGTGGAGCAGTCACTGGGCCAGAGAGAGAGAAAGAGAAAATGAGAATGAGACTGTAGTCCAGTGTTTAGGGCACACACATGAGATGGGGAGGGCCTTGGGTCCAAGTCCCCCTGCTCCAATTGCTGTTTCATTGTTGATGCACAGTGGAACAGCTTCAGAAAGAGAGACTGAGGGAGCCAGACATCGGACTAGCTCATTGATCCCTGGTTAGAGCTGGGTCTCCCACATCCCAGGCAAGCGCTCTAACCAGTTGGCTAAAAGTTGTAAGGTGGGCACCACCTCTTCCTCCAGATGGATTTTTAATGGGAGCCGATCAGGTAGCCATGCACAAAACAGGCCCCGCCTGCAACTTACGTGGCCGAACTCCTGTCTTCCCCAGTCCGTCCATTGCTCTGGCAGGAGATACGTGTCCGAACACCTACAGCAGGGCAGCAGTCCACATGTCCCCGGGTCTAAACCTTAGGCACCTAGGGAACTTTGATAGTGGCAAGTTAGGCATCAAGTAAATTTAAGCACCTTCAGCCTTAGCCAGCATCCAAGCAGGAGTTTCATGGATCACGGCGGTGCCATACGCAGGGATTTAGGTGTCTCACTCTGGAATTTAGATGTTTAAATTGCTTCGCAGATCACACCCGTAGTGAGCATATATCTGCAAACATGCAATGCACTAAATAGGAGCTCACTGCGTGAGCGTGGCTTACACACTCCCCCACAGCAAGGGAAGCTCAGCAGAGGTTCCCCCACAGTTCAAATCCCCCTACTGGGATGTATTAGTAGTGGAAAGAAGAACAACTCTGACTGCATCAACACTTTCATTTCAAAACAAAAATTTGAGCATAAGCCTGCTAGTGTAAGGAAGGGTATGCTATACTTTCCCCACCCCCCCCTGTTAATGATGAAAACAAATGAGCAAGATTTATCTCTTTGACAAGTCATGTGGGTGTGAATCTTTAATTAGCATATAACAGGTTTAGACTCTGAGTCCCCATAGGGCGTGGGAATCACTTAAAGAAGAAAATCCCACTTGGTAATCTCTTGCTAAGAAAGCCAAGAATGTTGTTTTAAAAGATACCTGTAAAGATGAAGATAGCAATCTTCATGCATGTCAAGGTAAAAAGCAAGCCATTTCATCTCCCAGAAACTCAGTGACCATGCTTTGATGACAAGCCAGATGGCAGCTGTTCCCCAAGTCCTGTGCCAAGAAAGATGATTGGAGCTGCAATTTACCTTCCGTGGTGTAGCTCAATGCTGAAGCATATACCACAGCTGTGAATCTGGCTTCTGCCAGTAGGTGTATGCACAGTTGGTTTCCTCCCAATTTGGATTCAGCAGGTAAGAGGCTGTATCAGTACCCAGCAATTATGAAATTGGCATGCATTGGATTGTTTACTCACAGTAATATTCCTACTGGACTTTATTAAAACACCATCTGTTGTCAGAACAGACAAAGAATCAAACCAGAAATATCCACCGAGTGAGTGGATATGTGTGTGTTCATTCAGCCATGTTGCAGGATTAGGTCATGCTGCTGAAAGAACACATTTTTGCCCCTTGAAAGGTAGCTTTTAATAATATGCTTATGTTCCTAATGGATTTTTTCTCTGTAATACCAACTACACAAAAAACAATCTGTGGTCAAAATGAAGTTGTCTGTCTGTGAGTCATGCTGGAATGGAAGCAAATGAGTGTATGCACATGGGTGGAACCAAACAACATTAGTTTTACTACAAATTAAAGCTGAAATGTTCGAAGGCAAAGTCATCTGACCGAATGATGCTCAGTTAGAGCAAACTTCTGAGTTATTGTTTAGTAGAAAGGGTGAGTAATAAAGGATATCTGCCAATAATAATACCTTCAGGGCTTGAGAAAAAAGAGACCAGTTTAACAATCAGCTGCTTTCTCTTGCTTTCTTTTTAATCCTTCAGATGGGGATTAGATATTCCTAATACACAGCTGGTCTACACAAATGGCCAAGTGTAATTTTTTCATACACCAGCGTACAATTCCAGGTGAAATTAATTAGTCAGAATTCTTCATCAGGTAACATACTAATAAAATGTGATGCAAGTAATTAAATATGCAAATAGAGGGAAGAGAGCACTAAAACTCAGCTATGTCATTTCAGTGCCACAAAAAGGCATCTGTCAATTTAGAACTTTAATGCGCGTGCGCGCACACACACACGCAGATCTTTTAAAAAATAAAAATGTAAACAAGTCCCAGTTCAGATTGTAAGATTAAAGCTGTAATAAAAGCAGAGAACATAAGCCAAGAATACCCCTTGGGAGAAGAATCAAAGTGCACTAGAATGCCTGGGTTGTTTAAGAACCCAGTGTTTGGAGGTTTCTCTGTGCGGAATCAGGAAAGGGGGGTATTTTAGTGGACCCACAGGGCAAATGTACACTAGTATAAGGAGTCTCTGTAGTCTATTTTGTCAGTATTTCTAGACATCAGTAGGGCAAATTTAGCCCTCATGTAAGTGAGTATTACACCTGACTAAAAGGGGGGTCTGATTTGGCCCATATTTCTCTGCCAGGCTCTGTTCTGTTATGGTATTAATCCTTATCTCTAAAGTACACAAAGGGCTAAATTCTACCCTTAATTAAACCTGTGGAGCCTCAGGTTACAAAAGTATAACTGCGTGCAGAATGTGGCACAATACCTATGACTAAGGTCTAACTTCCTATCTTCCCTCCACTAACTTAATCACAGAGTATACGTCATGCGTGTGGATTGTGGTAATCAACTACATCTTGATTGAGATAGACTCATTTTGTTAAAGGTTTATAAAAATCTCCTGTTCCATGCACAATATGTGCTGCCAAAAGCCAACTCCTACTCCATTGTAAACCACAGATGACAGATCTTCTAAAGTTAATATCAATAAGTGTCAACGCAAAATGTTGTTTCCTTCAACTATGATTTTCTTTATTATGGGATGAAGATAGCACACCAAATGTTGCCCTGGCTTACTTCCCTGGCAAATCATTGTAGTCATTTTGGCCCAGATCTTCAAAGGTATTTAGGCACTTAACTTCCCTGGGCCTTTGTCCATCATTTCCTTTAGTGTAGCTCAGGTCTATATTCATCTCCTGTGATGTACAGAACTTCCATTGGTGCAAATAGGATGAGAACCCCACAGCAACAGTTCTGGCAGAAGCAGAAGTACAGTACAACTAGCTACCTGCAAAACCAATTCTGTCGGGGAGGAGGGGGAGAGATGAGGGGCAGGAAGCTGTGTAATGCAGCTGACAAAGTGGTTAAGGTCAGCTCCAGAGGAGGCAGTGTCATGCTGGCTGGGAAACGTGCAGATTCAATGTATCTCCTGGGGATCTTCCACTGTACAAACAATAAGCCCTCTCCTGGCAGAACCTCAAAGAGGAGCGCAGACGGACAGCAAGATGAGTATGAATTTGTGTATCTACAAACCAAACCACAGCTTTAATTTTAGATCTCACAACCCTGACAGCATTCCTTTTAATTACCTGAGTAGCGATTCTTGTCTGACTTTCTGAAGTGCAGCAGGTGAACTGGGACAAAAAAGAGAAAAGCTATCCCCTTTGACACTCAGTCATAGTGGACATAATCAAGGGGCACCATCTAGAGGAAATAAAACACTTGATCACAATTTTAATGAACAGACTGTGTGGGTTCTGACCTCTTTGCCACACCCACACCTAACTATCTGGCCCTTTAGAAGACTGGGCAACGTTGCTTTGAATGAAGCCCTAACAGGTGATATGGCTCTTATGGTCCTGATAAACGCTCAATCTCCTCAAATGTTAAAAATATTTGAAACATATTATAAAAATGCTCAGACGATGCTGAAAATCACAATTCCCTGATAACACCAGCCTTCCGGAAAGATGTGAAACAAGGCCGCATAATAACTGCATAATAAGCTTTTGTTCTCCATATCCATTCGGTCTTGCGGCTTCCTTTAAGAAAAGAGAGGAAAACAACAACAAACTCGAAGCTGCCAACTGTTCCACAACAGAATGTTTTTATGATCCACAAGTCCGTTAGGAATTCAGCAGAGGCAACTAATTATAAGAACCAAACAACCCCTCCCCAATGTACAGCTCACAGATATGACCTGTTAAAAAGATGAATGCCAAACATTTTCACCATCAGCAGGGCCAGTGCGTGCCTTGTGCTGTTACTTTGTGGGCACTGCTGGCACAAATGCCATGTCCCACTCTACCTATGTATCGACACTTTAGAATAGTCTATCACGCTGTGCAATGCAAACATGCTGAGGCTGTATAACATCTGTGCCAACACTTCTGTATCCTTATAAATCATTCCCTGGCTCTTGCTGGGGTAACAAGGAAGAAAACGTTGGCATATAAACGTAAATCATTGTTTGTCCTCTGGAATAGAATAATAATTGAGTTTCTTTACCAGCTATGCACTGTTCCTACAGAAAGGGGGAAAACTATTGGCAAAGAAAAGGTCTTCTTCAACAAAAGAAAGGATTTGCTGAGCTACACAAAAGCAACCGGAATAATCAGCTAGGCTGTGAATTTGTTTCTTGTTAGACTGAGCATGGGGGCTTCACCTCATTGCAGTCTGAAATGTAATTACTTCACCTCTGGTCATGTCCAAAATAAAAATGTACGGGAAGCATTACTGAATCAGATACATGGTGAACATGTAGGGGCAAATTGTGCCCTCATATGAACATGGCTGGATTTCTCCAATGTCAAGGGCAGCCAGCCACATGCATCCAAGGGCAGCATTTAGACATTAGATAGTATTTGGCAATAATATTTGTTGATTCTAAAATGTAAATTAATAATTTTTAAAAAAATCATTGGCAGAAAAAGGGATTCACCAAATGCTGACTGGCTAATAAACGATCTTTTATTTACATTCTTTGACTTGAAATCCAAAGGTGAAATCCTGCCTCCTTTGAGCTCAATAGCAAAACTTTCATTGATTTCTATAGGATCAGGATTTCACCCCAAAGTTCAGCTTTGACATGTAACTTTGTAAGTGTACATCAGTCCATAATGTACTTCCTAAGCTCTTATACATTTTCTCTCTCTAGTTTTTATATGAAACAAACTCACTATCTCACATAGCATCTCCCAGCTATAAAATCCTAACAAAAGAACACTGAATTCACATCAAAATGCTAGTTCACTTTAGGGAAAGGAATGAACATGCAAGCAAACCACACATATGGAATAAAATGTGCTTCAATGTATTCAGGGCTCCTCACTGTCCTCCATTGTGCAATCTTCCTACTTAATTTCCCAAGCAATATGGACACCAATAAAAGATGTAAAGGCAGGAATATCTCCTACAGATGTTTTGTGATCTTGTAAGGAATTCCCAGGCACTCTCTCACATATGCTACTTGAATGCCCAATTATCGTTATTGAGATAGTATATTTCAAAGGTTAAGTAATATTCTCTGCATTTATTTTCCCTTCCCTACCATGATTCTCCAACCCTACATAACTGTAACATACCAAAAACTCTTTAATAGTCTCAACACATTATCTTTTATAGTTCCATTCCTGAAGAGGAAAACATGGCATGAAGTCACCATAGGCCGGGGTAGAATCTCATACATTCCAACACATATTTGGGGGCCGCTTGGAACAAACAGTATATAAGAACATAAGAGCATTAGTATGGCCATATCGGGTCAGACCAATGGTCCATATATTCCAGTATCCTTTTTTCTGACAATGGCCAATGCCAGATGCTTTAGAGGGAATGAACAGAACAGGTAATCATCTAAAGTAAAACTGTAATATATTTCTTAACAGTTTACCTGTATGTGAATACCAGATATTCAGAATTACCTTTTAGATCACAGAATTTTTCATTTATACGTTCCTTCTATTGTGAAGGACACCAGCACACTTTACAAATTCTAGGCAAGTTCCTGAAAATGTTTACTGCTGAGTATAATGCCTACTACCATGAAAAGTCTTAGGGTGAAATCTTGGCCCCACTGAAGACAATGGGAGTTTCACATTTACAGCACCCAGCTGATAAATAACACATTGAATAACTGTCAAGGTAAGGAAAATTTTGGCCAAGGCACAGGAAGAGATGCCCCTATTTTCCCAAAATAAAAGTGCCAAGGTAGCTGTAATGTTTATGCACAAAGTAGCCATGTCCTTAGTTTTCAATGCATCACTTGGGAGATCCCACACAATAAATTCCGTTGCACCCAGTTTACCTACCTCAGAAGGGAGAAGAGCTTCATCAGTTCTTCTGGGAGTTAAACCTGTGTGACATGGAAGTTTAAAGTTATTCCAAATCTTGACCCTGCAAATACTTACTGTCAAGTGTAGGACTGGCTACCAGATAAATAACAATAGCCATGTTACCTTCAGTAGGCCTATTCTCCGTTGCAAGCACAATGCTCATTGGTGTTTGCAGAATCATAATCTCAAATTAAATTTAACTTCTAAAAATACCTCCCACATACTACAGCTTCCCTCTCCACTATCCCAGAGTAAAACTTTCTCCTTTCCTTTGGCACAGCAACAGCACAGTGCCTAGGGCCGTGTAACACACTTTGCTTACCACAGGCATTTGTCACAACTACTTCACTTTACCAACCACTGTCCTTAATTCAGTTCCCTGGGGAGCTGAGTGGGCTTACTGCTCCTTAGGTATGTGCCTATCACTAGATTCCTACCACTGCCAAGTACGCCAACCACTATCCTTCTCCAGCAGAAGTCAGAACAGAAAAGAATAAATGGGGGACATCCCCACTACTGTCTCAAAAGATGGTAACTAAACAGCTACATCCAGCCCAGTGTAATCAGCAAGCATCTACCTCATATGGGACGTACAACAACGAAAATGCCAGCACCCCATCCTCAAGCTGGTCAACACAAGATCTATGTTTTTTCACAATCCACTACATCATAGAAACCTGGCTATCTGGCACCAACTTTAGCTAATCTCATCCCTCAGGATAGCTACCCATCCAAAAGTATGCAGTGGCCTAACCAGTGCTATCAAAACCATTGCTCAATGCTAAAGACCAGGCATACACACACAAAAACCCTATAAACTAATCAAGATTTTCCCCTAAAGACTGTATAGGAAGAATGTGAGAGCAATATTATTTATTATTGTTTTTGCTTCTACTTTAAAAAACTCAGGAGGCACTCAGAGACTGAGGTGATGGGGACCAAACTGAGAGAGAGACAGTCAAATTAATCAATCAATTAATCAATTAATACGGTATTGGTATATTGGCAAAGATAATAATAAAACATGCTATAATAGTGTTCCTAATAGAAAATCTAATAGGAACAGAAGGAGGACTGTGGAGGGAAATTAAAATGGAGTCTCTCTGCTCTCGCTGGGGGAAAAAGATGGATTCTCTTTCCTCACTGATTTCTAGTCTGTGAGTATAGCAGTCAAGGTCTAAGATAAAAAGTGCTTTGCTAGCAGATGTTTAGACTTAGAATCTATTGCCATAACAAGATAGTTATGAAAGCTGGGCGCCAGTAAGTACGGAATGTGAAGGAAGACCTTGTAGTTCAGATAGAGGGGGGTGAAAAGTGTTGGGCCAAGTGTTCTTAGATAAAGAGCCTTTTGCCTTACTTTTTGTCTTAGCCTTTGCCTTTGCCATGGAAACTGTGACATATAAAACCTGTTTGTGTAAGGTTATATAAGCTTTAAGAAATTTATGCTTAGCGTCGCCCCGGCCACCGGGCTACCTCCTTACGTAAGGATAATAAACTTTGACTTTGCTAACCTGTTGTCTGGCTAATTTGGACCATCCGCTGGGCAACGGACATGTAAGTTAGGACCCCTAAGTTTGGGTTTCTCGACAGTACCTTTATGGAAAATGAGTGCCACGCTACTGAAAAATAAAAAACAGTTTGCAGGATAAAGTACAATTGTAATCACTGTAGTTTTACAAAGAGCTGCCTATAAAACCTGAATAATTGATGCCACTGTAACTTTATTTTTCCCCATGTTGTTTCATTCACTCATTCTTCCATTCTCACAGTACAAAAGAAAGATGATTCAAGCAGTAGGTGTTAATTGTAGGCTAAGGAATACAGCTTTACTTTGTGCCCAAAGCGAAAAAAAAATGTTACCGAGGAGCCAGGAATCCCCACATCAAGCCCATCCATTTAATAGGTCACATCCTCTACTAGTGTAAATCAGCATTGACTCAAAGACGGTATGCTAATTTATATCAGCTCAGGATCTGACCCCAAGGCTTTATATTCAGATCTGCTGCCTTTTCTATATTGCATTCTGTTGCTTTCATTGCATATAAGTCTCTGTTGCCTCACTTTCAGTTCTACATGCATAATGTGGAACATATTTTTAGTAGGAATTAACAGAAATACTGTATCAAATTCAACTTCAGTATAAGTAAGTTTACACTTCAGTGTAAGTTTGGTGTTCAACCTTTCCATTCATTTTCAATTATAAAGCAATAGTAAAATTACAAATAAATGAATACTTCTGCTGAATTCTATTTTGTTACTCCATATTCCCACTGACCTTCATTTGTTTTTCTCTTTTTTCTTCCTGTGGTGTCCCATCTAATACACAAGCTCTGTTGGACAGGAATGGTTTTATTTGTTACTTGTCAGTACAGTGCCCAGACCAATGGGAATCTGATCCTTGCTTTGTTTCTAACATATCAATAATAATGGATGTAAAAAATATGATACATAGTGCAAATGAATAAATAAATACAGCAGTAAAATAAAGAAGAAAATATGTTAAATGTGTGTTTAGCTTAGATTGATAGTTGACCAAAATATAGAATATACATGAGAAAATATAATAATACTGAAATAGAAAGTTGCGTGACTCAAGACAATGCTTTCTTTCCTTCCACATTTCCACTTTTAACTACAAATCTTTTAAAATAAGGAAAATCCTGGTCACGAATCCAAAATTGCTGTTTTACAGATTATTTTTATCCCACCTGCACCTTTCAGCCACCACTTCTAATTGAATTTAGCAGTGGTACAGGGATTCATTATTTTCTTTAAGAACAACAAACTTCCCTGAACAGACACAAATATCTGTACTATAGCGGTGTTTCACATCAAGCATCTCAGCAGACTATTTTTGGTGTTTCAGTAGCATTTAGCTCTCCTGTTGATGTAGTGCACAGATTCAGAAATGGATTTTCACCAGTCTCTAGGTGAACAATCACATCCAAATGAGTCAAAAAGAGGCCATTGGTCAGGGTGGTATCAAGGCTGCCTTGATCCTGATGCTTAATGATAAGGAGGCTACTTTGAGTAATTAATAGTCTTGCACTGCTGACATCTCTTAATTCATGAGAGTCGCGTGTATATAATTAGATGGAAGTGTGAACTTGATTACACTAGTGAACTTGTTTGCCAGGGGCAAAAAGTGATAACAGGCTTCTTTGTCATCAAAGGGTAAAGAAATGTGACAATCTGGGAACCAGTTTTAGGATCCCATCTGCTAAACCAGAGAGAAATCAAGATTTTACAGTTCTATAAATATTTTAGTGTATGCCATTATTTATGAACTCTGGCAGCTATCATAAAATCTCTCTGACTTTTGTTACAACTGCATATAGGGCCAGAAAATTGCATCTCATGGTAAACCATAAAAATCTAAGTAAAAGCACCATTCCTTTCAGTATATTCTAAAAATATACAACCTCCCTGTCAGTACATGGCAGGGTAGTTACCATCCCAAGATGCCTGTTCCTTTCACATTTTTTTTATCTGATCTTACCCTGGTCTTTTCAAACCCTTTTGTATTTCAGTATCCTTTTATGTTCCATAAATAACAGCCATCACAGTATAACAGCTGAAATAGCTTTTACTTTGTCACAACATACTGTAAGTAAGAGACACTTGGGTGATGATAATAATTCAGTGGATACAGGAGGTATTTATGTTGACCTTTTGTCTAATTGCTACTGATACGGTTTTCATTCTACAGCAAGTTTCTTTAGAACCCGGAAGGACAGCCAGCCTCAGAGCAGATTCTGGGGCTGTAATCCCCAAGTCTCTTCCGTAGAAAAATATAAATGAAGAGAACGTTATTTCAAAATTAAAAATACCCCATTTAATCATAAACTTTCCATCCTGTCCTGCATTATACAATGTCTTTTCAAAAGGCTTGGGGTTCACATATCATTGGGGCCTGTAACTGTTGAAAATGTTTTGACACCACCAATATCATGTGCACAGCCATGGTACATGAATTACACCATCATTATGTGTGATCATAGAATCATAGATCTTGTGGGAAGAAAAGGGATCTTGAGAAGTCAGGAACTCCAGCCCCTGCACTGGAGCAGGACCAAGCAAACCACAGTCCATCCCTGACAGGTGATGGTCCAACCCATTCTCAAAAACCTCCATTGATGAGGATTTTACAACCTTCCTTGGAATCCCCGTAACTGGGGATTGGCATACTAACCTTACGAATATCTAATAATACTTAATAGTTTACATCTACAAAGTTCCTATAATTATTCCTTTATTATTTATTTATTTGTTTTTAAAATGAGACAGGGATTTAGGATAAACTTAAATGCCGAAGTCGACAGGTCACTCGGGACCCTAGATATAAGACAATAACATTATGCAGAACCAGTTAGGGACACATTTTCAGCAGAAGGGACGTATAAAAATACAGGTGGATATTCCATCTAATCTGTCTGGATGAAACAGGAAGCTGTGCAACTTCTTGCTAAACGTATGCAAAATACCACTGGGAATGCAAATTCAGATTTTCATGAACATAATGGAAGAACATTAGAGCTGGGCAAATATATTACAAAAATTCACTGACCAAAAATATTGTATTAATTTTGAGTTTTTTTCCATCCTTTTTCTAGCTATCTTAAGATGTTGTGTGGTGCCCATTTTCCTTGTATCTAAGCTCTTTCATGTTTGCTTTCTGCAAACATTCTACTTACTGAGTTTCTTGATAGAAATTATTATGGAAAATGTTAAATTTTAAAACATATTATGTAAAATTTGCAGAAAGTGTTTTTTGTTTTTTTTTTCCAAAATCAGTAAGTGAGCACTGGAAAACAGATTCTACAAGTTATGCATCTAATCAGAAAGCAGAAAGGATACCATCTGACCCAAGATTCCAAACAAAACTAACCATATAGCTCCAATTTTGAATATTATATACAATACATTTTGAACCATCTATGGAACAAGAATTATTCTCAGAAGATTTTCAGCAAACAATTTTGGATAACAAGAATATTTGAGGCAATCCTACAATGGTGATAGGCAATTTATGAAAAAAAGCAATCAATTCATTTTATATATATATATATATATATATATATTTTTTTTTTTTTTGCTGAGTGTCTTGTTGTGCCCTCCTTTGAAAAAGAAAAATTGATCCTAGTCAGACACTACAGGAAAAATTGTAGATTAAGGGCCAAATTAATCTTTGATGTAGAAATTGCACTGGCTGCAACTGAGTTACAGCAGAGATTAATTTTGCCCTTCGTGTTTGGTGCCCAAGTGCATACAAGAACTATTATGTTAAAGGGAGAATTTAAATAAATTCTGTTAAAGGAAGAATTTAAATAACTTTTTTGATCATTCTGCACAGTTGTCATAATTATTAAGTCAACATTTTTGCCACAACGTACCATGGCAAGGTATATCACCTCACTGAAGAACATGTCATATACCAGAAATTCAGATGTAAATTGAAGACTTCTGTATGTGATAAAAGAGGATTTTTTTAAGTATTCATCATCTCCCTAAATTTGCTCTCTTCTTACTTAAGGCAGTAGAGGTAAGTGAACAGATCAAGTGAAATCCCCTGAACTGTCAACAATTCATGTGTTTTCTATGGCAAACTGATTTGGATTAAACAAAAATTGTCCTTACTCTGATTTTAAACTTCCAGTCAAATTCGTTCCTTTGCTTGTTTTTGATCAGTGTAGTTAATTTTAAAACTATTTAAATTAATTAATTACAGGGGTAGATAAGAATCATCTCAATATAGATTCTTGATCCCAATCCTGGAGAAGTTTTGTAGCTTGCAAAATTTTGAAAACACCATATGATGTACATTATCCCCAGAATCTAAATTCTCCTATACCCTAACATGCTGCATGGCCCAGTCAACAAGCAGAACTCCTGTTACAATGAAACATTTGGGCAATAAACATAGTCCACATGGGATGTGTAACTAAAGTCTTACTTTTATTATGGTCTTCCAGATGTTGCATCTTCAAACAAACATATTATCTCTTCCACTTGTGGCTTCAAAGACATTTCTCTCTGAAAAATATTGCCTTTATTTAGTGAAACTGGTTATCCTAACCATTTACCTTAATGTTTTTTCTTATGAATCTTCCTCAGAAAACTCTATATGATCCAATTCTTCTCTGACTTATATAAGAGTAACTTCATCTATGACAATGGCACTGCTCTGGAAACATGCTGAGAGAAGAATCAAGCCTAGCATCTCTAAACCTATACAAGTACCTCTATTAGTGTTACTAAGATATAGGACCTGATCCAAAGCCAGAGAAGTCAGTGGGAGTTTTTTCATTGATTTCATTGGTCTTTTGGATCAGGGCCAGAGCGAGGATTAAACTGATGCTGAAGGAACTAGTGGCAGCTAGAGGGAGAGTTGGGCAGCAATGAGGAAGAACAAGCTTGGTGTGTGGAGGTCCTGATTTGCTCACATAAGATTCAGTGGGTGAAATCCTGAAGTCAATGAGAAAACTACCTTTGATTTCAGTGCAGTCAGGATTTCATTCACCATTCCAGTCCAAATACTCAGTTTTAAGACTCACCCACCACACACATTTGTGTCAAGGAAACGTAACCGTTCAAATGTTTGCAGAAAGTAAACACGGGAACAGTCTGAGCAAATTCATTTTTAAATCAGAGTAAATATTGGTGGCAAGCTTCCCCAGTATCCACACAGCTCTATAAGCATCTAAAAGGTCAAAGAGTAAATT
Organism: Mesoclemmys tuberculata; assembly: GCA_007922155.1. Lineage (NCBI taxonomy): Eukaryota > Metazoa > Chordata > Testudines > Chelidae > Mesoclemmys > Mesoclemmys tuberculata. The sequence goes on along the minus strand of ML675601.1, from coordinate 27,087,829 downwards.
TTAACACAGGGCTATGAGGAACAAATTAAAGGTGAAGCAGTGCTCCTACCACAGCTAACATCTTACATAGAGAGTATAGCTGCATCCATCCTTCATGATCAGATCACTCATTCCCTCTCCTTTGAAATGCAGTCCTTTCTGGGGTAAAATGCAACAGCCATAACACTACTATTAATAACAACATTTTCACTTTATATTTTCAAGACCCTTTACATATGTGACTTAAAGGAACAATATCAACTTGATTTCTTTTTAACTAATTTTTTTAAATCAATTTTCTGATAGAGTAACTTTTAAATAGTATCCTCTGTTTGTTGTGAATTCCTTTTTTGAATATTTAAAGGATTTTTCTGGGTAAGCTGTAGAGCAAGGCCACCAAGTATGCTTGGCCTAACCTTTCTATCCCTTCCTATTATGCCATGCCTGTTTGCTGCTTCTTCCGTTTCACAAAGAAAGAAAAACCTAGAAAAAACATTTTTCTCTACTCTCATTCAGCTGGAGCAATCCTTGTAGGTATAATAATAGCAGGTACAAAGTTTTCAGATGGAAATATTATTTACGAGTTCATGGTGTCTCTATAAATTAATACCTGTGCTTCACACAGCAGTTTTTAGGGGAGAAAATGAAAGAGTAACTTCGCAACTGCAGGTGGAATGGAATTTTTACCTAGCTGGTATTGCGAAAAAAACTAATAGATGTTTTGTAATGATCTGGAATGATTAGAGAGTTGGTTATATGCGTCTTCTGAAAAAATGATGGGTTCCTCCTAAAACACTGAGGCATTAATTCAGCAATGACTCAGAAGGAAGAATGCCACATGGGGAATCACCAACACCAGTTCCTGCAGCACATTGAGATTGACAATCTAACTAATGAGCATGCCCAAGCTTGCTTAGTTTACAGCTACTGGTAACATTTCTAAGTGTTGTAAGTGTATGTAAATGGGTCAGAGCCTATTGCAGTCTGGCAAGGTGCTTTCTCCTGTCTCTGGCCCCATCTTAGGAAAGCATTCCTACCCAGGACAGCACTTAGACATGTTCTCAACATTATATATGTGCCTACGTCCCAGGCTTAACTTCATGCATGGGCTTAAATTCCATTGACTTCAGTGAAACTGTAGAAGGTGAACAATCACAAATGTATTGCCTAATGTGTGGCAGGTCATCTTCCCAGTGAAAATACAGCCCTGTCCTTCAGCTTGCCCTTCCCAGGTTTCCAGTCCTTCCCTTTAACATGGGAACTTTGAGGTCTGCATCCTTAAACAGTCAGGGTCTTCCCCAGGCTGGGGACTCCCCCAAGACTCCTGTTGTTGTCACGTCTTCTTGGATTGAGTAGGGGAGCCCAGCCCACCCTGTTCACTGTACTCTGGTCCAGCGGCCAATGGTGGACTGCTATGCTCTGCACCTTGGACCTGGTCTACACTGCCGGCGAAACGGTAGCTTGCATAACTCCTGTCAACTTCATAACTTCCGTTTATCGCACCGTCTCCACTGTGCTGTACCGACAGGAAATGTGCATCCGTTGACACAGCGCTACACTTTTTGGGGAGGTGGTTTTGTTAAATCGACTTCCAGATCAATTGAGCGGGTCTTCACTTCTGCTCAATCAATCTGGATAAATCGATCTGATGGCGGAAAATTTGCTACTGTCAGTGTAGACATGCCCTTGGGGGGCTAAGCAGCTGTCCCTCTGGATGACTTCCTACCCACATCTTCCTCTCCCACAGTGTAAATCAAATAATTTCAAATAAAGGTGCTGACCTGCACAATCAGTCACCTGCCTCTCCTTTGTAGGTTTGCACAAGTCTGCACTGTCAGGTCTCAGGCAAGGAGCCCCTAAGCAGCACTTCCCTCCCAGAGCTCAGTGCAGCTGTCTGCTCCCTTCCACTGCCTGCCTTTCTGTGAGCTGCTCTGTTCCCTTTTAAGCCCCACCTATAGGCAGCACATGCATCCCCCTTCAAGGAGGACAGCCCCTGCCCCTTCCACCTGAGGTCCCGTCCCTCTCTTTCCCTCCTCCACTCTCACTGGCTGGCCCACCAGTGCAGCCCCAAACCCTGGCCAGCACCTGGAGCAGCCCCGAACACAGGCCAGGTCGCCAATGCCCAGAGCAGCCCCAGCCAGCCAGAGAAGCTCTGAGCCCTGCCGTGGCCTGGCCCCCCAGCCTCCATTACCACCGCCCATGGTGTGGGGGCTTCGGGGAAGGGGTGGAGCAGGGATGAGAAGAGGCGAGGCCACCACAGCTCAAGCATCCAGTGGTAGAGTGGTTGCACCAAGGGAAGCTTAGCCTCCCTTTGCCTATTATACCCACCACCCCTGGCCCCATCTCCAGCTTGTGCAGACTTTTCAGGGGCGGTTGACTGGGATGCCTGGAACCAGAGCTGTTCCTTAGCCTGTTGCTCTCCAGTGTGAGGGTTGTATACTCCATCTCATAACCTCCCCCTTTTAACAGGATCTGGGGTCTTGCTCTCCATACCCAGATCCCTGACCTCTTGGTAAAAGAAATCTGTGTTTTAGTGATGTTACCAGGGTTCCTCAACCCAGTAGCTTTTAGTCTCTGTGAGTCGATATCAGGAAATAAACCAAAGGAAATGCAGTACCTCCACCTGCTATATGGCTCATAAACAAATCAAAACCAAGTGCTTTAACTTTAAAGCTTTATCTTATCGGCCTCCAGCAATTCCCATTGAAATACCTTTGCCGAAGTCTACACTTCTAAGTCTTAAACACATACACATACAATAGGTATTAGACCATTCCAAAACTTTATACTTACCACCACAAGTCTGAGGCAGCCTTTGGTTGAATCAGTCACCAACTTCTGGATGGCCAGTCTTTCCATCTGTGCTTGGAGGTTCTTCCAAATGTGTCCATGAAGCAATCCACCTAATTCAGACACACTATTTCCCTCTTACCCCAAAAGTTACAGAAAGACCTGTCAATCCAAAGAGACTCTCTACTTGCCAAAAGACTCACTACTTCCCTCTTCCCCCAAAAGCTACAGAGACATGTCAATCAAGAAAATGTTACATAGCTGACCAAACAAATCAGTCACTGAGCAGAAGGAGGATTTACAGAGACATGTCACTAAAAAATAACCATTGTTAAGCAAGCAGTTTTAAGCTGATAGTCTGAGACCTAAATTTCCCCATATCGACAATTCTAAAATATATCCAGACTTCTGTTTTTCATAGCCATCTGCTCCAGCATATTCAGAGAGAGAACATGCATCAAGCCAGGCTCACTTCACATTTTCATCGTCTACCCTCACTCCTTCCAGTTTGCCTATTTCTGCTAAGTTCCTGCAAACGCCTGAAAATGGCTAAAAGCAGCAAAAAAATAATTCGTAGTCCATCCCAATAATTGGCAGTGGCTTGAACACCTGTCTGGTTGCTAAAATGCCCCTGTACAGTGAATCTTCTTAGTGCAGTGAAGTATCTGAAAACTATATGGTTGTAATGAAAGGAACCAGTGCATAATTCTGGTGTTGTCCTTCATGGTATTCAACCAGCAAAGAAGGGCAGGATCTGTCACTAGCAAGAAGGTTTTTCCCAGTAGATAGTATCTTGGAACATCTAAGCCCATTACACAGCTAACGCATGTTTTTCTATGTCCAAATAGGCCACCTCCTGGGGAAACAGTTTCCTACTTTATAGAGGAGCAAGTGTTCCTCTTCCTCAACTTCCTGGGAAAGGATTGCTCTAAGTCCTACATCAGAAGCATCTGTTTGTAGTATAAACGTTTTCCCCACAGGGTAGGTGAAAAAGCACTGGCTCCCAGCACAGAGTGTCTTTTAGAATCTTGAATGATCTGTTGCAGTCCTCCGACCAAATGATTTTCTTGGACTAGTACCCTTCACAAGATGTGTGAGGGGTGCTCTAATTGTGGCATAGTCTGGTATGAATCATCTACAATAACTCATTGGGTCTAAGAAGCTTCGTACTTGTTTTTTGATTGTTGGGATGGGACAACTAAGGACTGAACTCTGTCAATTAGTGGTTGTAACTTGTCCCACCGCATGGTGTAGCCAAAGTATGTAATTTCCCAGTTCACAAGTGACATGTTGCATGTGGTTATCCTAATTACAGTTGTAAATCACTATCTCATCTATGTATGATGCCACATATTGGCCATCTGGCTACGGTACTTGGTCCATGGTACTTGGTTGGAAAGTGGCTACTGCCCATGGAGGCCAAATGGCATAGTTTGGAATTGGTAGACCAAACGGGGTGGAGAAAGTTGTCTGGTCCTGAGACACCAATGTCAGACAGATCTGCTACTACCCCTTTGTGAGATCTAAGGTGGAGATGTATTTGGCAGCTCCCAATCTTTCTAGCAACTCATCCACCCTGGGTATATGGTAGCCATTCCACCTTAAGATTGCTTGTATTTTTCAGAAGTCAATATAGATGTGGGTGGTCTCGAATAGTTTTGGTACCAAAACAATAAGACTTCTTCACTCACAGGAAGGCTCTTCCACCACTCCCAGCTCTAACAGGGCTTGTAGATCCTCTCACACAGTGTCCCACATTTTTCATGGGAGGAATTGGGGATTCTTGTGGATCCTTTGTCCTAGTTCAGTGGCATATGATGATGCGTCAGGTGTGTCCACCCTAGTCGAGTCTCTATTCTTTTGAATGGTACTCCCTCTACAGAGAGCGGGACTAGGGGGTATTCGGGGGTCCTCTTGGGATCAGCTAATTGACACTCGGGGCAAGATGCATGGTAGTCTTTGACTTCCTCATGTAGTCCAATCACTCGCCCAAGGGTCTTATCCTGCACCAAGTGTCCTCCATATTTTATTCAGTAAGTAAGCCATAATACTTCTCTTAGGTACCTTCTTGGTACGAGGAGCTATATTTTATTGCTTTGGTTCAGTGGTCCTACTCCAGGCGATATAATTGTTCTTGTCTAAGTCTGAAGTGTGGCTATTGTTTTAGCAGCTTAGGATCCATTTCTTTGCTGTTGGCTAATACCACTTGATTATAGGCTCAGCTTAGGGTTTGGTCATCTCTTTTTTCCCTTATAAAATCTACCTCCCTAATTAGAAGCTATATATCCTATGGTTGTAGGTTTTCCTCATTCATTGGGAAAAGGTTAGAGCCGCTGGTTTGGTGGAAGTTCCCTTCCCTAGAGTCCTCTGTTTCCCCAATCTGACCAGTGCTTTGGGCCCTCTGGTTCATTTGGTCTCAGGAGTGGGGTGTCCCCCGAAGATAGTTGATTACCCCACTCTTTTAGCATTTCTCTAAAGTATTTCCAGTCACTGCCTGGGATTACTAGATATGGAAGGGTAGAAATTAGTCCTACAGAGAGATTTCCTGTATACTTCCCAACTGACAATCAAGCTTCTTTGGTGGGGCAGAGTCAAACATCTCCCTGTAAGCACTGCTGACAGTTTCTCCTGGGGCCTCCTTACCTACCAGCTGCTCTCTGACCAAAGTCTGGCTGCACGTGGGGTCAATAAACCTGGGCACCTATATCCCATTGATTTTTACTGTTACCACTACATTGTAGCTGGGCCCAGTTTACAGGCCCAGGAATCAGCCATTCAGGTTTGCCCATAGTCATATTTCATAAAGGGGCAGTCTCAGTAGAAGTGACCTCGTTGCCCACAGGAAAATCAGCTTCCCCCAGTGGTAGTGGCTGCTGGTTCTTCACCTGGGATCAGTTTGGCCTTCAGGGTTGACCCCTTCTGAGCATCTAGATATTCTGCTGGTTTCCATTCTGTGTTGAACCCTGATCCTGAGATCTTGTTGTGCCTTCTGACTACTATTAATACTATGTCCACGCTGCAGTTCCCATCAGGCATCTAGCCAACACCTTGGGCTGGGCCAATCCCTTAGCTCCAGCATAACTACTATCAGGTGTCTCAGAAGAGGGTCTGTTGGTAGGCAGGTAACTCCACATTGAATTTACCATTTCCACCAATGTCTCATGTCAATGGTTCAACACCCAGTCTCTCACCTTGACCAGAGGGATTTGGGTAAACTGTACTATTTCCACCTGCTCTGCCACCTATACTCTGGTTCCTGTCTTAGGTTGGAGCCAGAGACAGCATTTTTCCTTGAGTTTCTGGGCCACTGTTAGAGGTCAGACCCTGGGTGGATATTTTTCTCCGTGGAAATGGTAGCAATACATTTCAGCCATGATGCTGAGACAGTCCAAAATGGCAGCACTGAGACAAGTGCAGTCTTGCTCATCAACTGGGTCAAGACACCCCCAGGCAGCCTGGGACGGTCGTGTCAAGTACAGGACCAGGAGAATGGCTCAATGTTTGGGCAGCCATTGGGCTACTGTGGTTATCCATTCAAACATAATGAGAAATGCCTCGGGGTCATCTTCTGGTCCCATCTTTGTAAGCTTCAATGATATTGGTGGCAGGAATTAGATTAGGTACAGCTGTGGAAAGACCCTCTGCTGCCCTCTGTGGTTGTATGAGTGTCAACATCTGCTGAACCAGACACTATTGTTGTTCTTGTTGTTGGGCCACCAGCTCATAAACTGCTTGTTGCAGTTGTTATGCTGCTTGTTGCTACTGCTGGGCAGCCATCTGCTGTACCAGCTGATGTTATGACTTGCTGTTGTGCCGCCTGTTGCTGCTGGCTGTCAGTTACCCACTTCAACAATTTCTCTCTATCCCTTTTTCTGTTACTTTTGTCTGCCTGATGAGGTAAGGATTTTTGTCAATTAGGTTGTTTGTTTAGCCGGGTAGGGATGAGGTGGTCTGTATTTCCCACCAGTTGTAGAGGGTGAACAGCCATCAACAGTGCTGCCCTAGTGGTCAGACAGGGGTATGGCAGGTCATCTGCCCATTGAAAATACAGTCCTATCTTTCAGCACCTCCTCCCCCCAGGGTTTCCAGTCCTTCCCCTTAACATGGGAATGCTGGGTCATAGCCCTTGTATGGTCAGGGTCTTCCCCAGCTGGGTTCTCCCCGCAGTTGAAGGCTTCTGTTGTTGTCACATCTTCTTGGAGTGGGTAGAGGAGCATGGGCACACCCTCTCCACTGGGCTCCTGTCCAGAGTCCAATGGTGGGCAGCTATGCCTTGTACACTGGGGTGCCAAGTAGCCCCCTTCCAGACTGATTCCCACCCATGTTGTCTTCTCCTGCAGAATAAAGCAAATAACCTCTCAAATAATGAGCTCAGAGCAGCCACCAGCTCCAATCCGCTGCCTGACTGCCTCTGAGCTGATCTGCACTCCTTTTAAGTCCGGCCTTTGGCTCCTGCTTGTGCCAGTGGTGTTGGGTGGAGCTGCCTCGGCCATGAGTTGTTCCTTAACCCTTTGCTCTCCGGTGTGGGGTAGGCATATGCCATCTCAGGGACTTAAGTGTGTAAAGATTACCAGATGCTTAAATGCTTTCCTGAACCGAGTCCTTTATGACTGGAATGAAAGGATCCAGTCATTTTAGTGTAAGAGGAGGTTTGGGTGTTAGGCTTGGAAAACAGACCAAATTCACATATCTGTTGGCAGCCAAGTGTGATAATATAAGGGAAAATGTCCTCTGTCTGGTGGTGTCCAGACAGCTTCACATCATCCACATGTATGACTCCACAGATTTTTCCTCTCTGTCTTCTTATTTCAACAGGCATTGTGACTGATACAGGCAATAAACATGTTGAGAAATTGATTCCGCAGCAGGAAGTGCAACTGGGAAGAATCCTATCAAAGCTGAGGCATGTTGTCACCAATGGATTCAATCCAAGGATACTGATGAGTCATAAATCAAGAGAGCACAGCTCACAATACTGGTAATCCGCAGCACAATCCCACATCAAACTGTAGCTTCAGTGTTTGGCTTCTTGTGGTCTACCATTATGTCGACTTTCAGAAATGAATGGAAGACGCAATTGTATTAAATGTTTTCTAATTCTAGTATTCAGCTGAATGATCTGAAAGCGAACTATAAATGTTACTGAGGGGATGAAATGAAGGAAACAAATGATAGGCTTGTGGGTAAGGAACTGGACTGGGACTCTGGAGATTTTGGCTCTTTTTGGCTCTGCCAGAGACTTTCTGACTGTCCTTGGGCAAGTCACTTAACCACTCTGTGCCTCAGTCTCCCATTTGTGATGTGACCTATTTGGTATTATATGTGATCAAACGTGATCTATTTGGTGTTATATGTGGGTACTATTTCCATGATGAATTTGTCTTCTAACGAGTCAGATATTACTTGTCTGTAGCTATTCATTTCAGGTGCCAGTAAATATTATTTGTACTATGGTGTTTGATTTTTGTGCCTGAATGTAACCATACACTCAGTTTCCAGCAATGTATACATCAAAGCAAACACTGTTTCAAGCTGACAGCAATGCAAGAAATTTGATACAGTACAGATCTGTCCATTTAAAACTCCTCTTTTTAGGCGACACCTCTGAAAATATTGACCTTACATATTAAGAAGAGTGAAACTCTGTGAAACTTTCCCAGTTTTGGTTTCATGGATTTTGATTAATTGTCAGTTTCAGTTCACATATTTTCACACCTGTTAGAGCATATCCTCAACTAGTGTAAATTGTGAAGCTGAGAATCTACCCCATTAACATTTGAATTAATTTAGTTTCATTAGCACCCCACCTAAAGAACATGAAATTCCAGACAAAATTATCTTATTTTTTTAACTTTTTTTGTATTGCACGTGAACACAAGGAAGAAAACAGATGAGTACTATCACAAATTTTGCCACATGAGGAAAATGAGGTCATGAAACTCAAGCTAGAAGAACTTATGCCTATTATTGGTGGGTAAATGGTGATTATTTTTAATGTATTCACTTTGGCCATATTAATACATCCTTTGCATTCACTTTCAGTGAACCTTCACATGATTGAGTTTTCCTAACATTAATATTCACAGAAAGTGATTTTTTTAAAAATGAAATACTTATCAAAATATTGCAGTAAACTAATGGAAAGACAAATAATCTTATCTATTCTAATTAAATCACTTATACAAAAGAAAGGAAAAATATTCCTAATATTTAAGGGAGGGGAAATTAACATAACATGTCATCCCATTAATTATATTGGTTCAAATTTCCTTAAAAAATACCAGAACTCAACATTTCATCTCAAAATATAGTTCAAAATGACAAAATCACACCCTAATGTTCAAGAAGTATTTCAAATAAAATACCAAATATTCATGGCAACTAAGGAAATGTTACATTTTACATAATTAGTCTGTGTCTTTAGAATCTCTATAAGGAAGATAGAGAATTTCACTGGATGAATAATCTTCAAGACAAGTAACATTTTTACAACTTAATCGAACATCCGAGGAAGTCAATGAAAGTCTTTCAGTATTTTGGTGAACATTAGATCAGGCCCTTACTTAATAATGTCTATTCCCTGATCTGAATTGGAAAACTTCCTTAGTGATTAATCCAATAATGTTATGAATACAATAACTTGACTGATAACTATTTGCTTTATTTCTGGACTACATGCCTCTACAAATACCCCACTCATACTATTTGAATGGGAATGGGAATGTGTATATCTATTAGAGGCTGCACAGCAAATAAGTAAAGATAATCAAATATAGGACTTTTCAATCACACAGAACTGCAAATGGCCTTGAACAATGAAAGAAACAAAATAATTAATGACAAATTGAAAATGTTCAATAAATAGATTACTGCCTCCACCCACATCAACTAAATTAAATCACTTTAATTTAGCAGATATTAAGTGCCTGGAGATCAGGGAAATTAACTTTAAAAGATTCCAGGCAGGCTGATGTCACTGTAGAAACATATGTTCTCAAGTACCAGAATTCAGCCGAGCCAGGGAGAAAGGGAGTCTTAGGGAATGTCTACACTGCTTTGCATTTAGACTAGGAAGGGGTGAATAGCTGTGCACACCAAAGTGTTGCACTGTAGCTCCCCCATGTGGACCCTGCAGGTGTGAAGTAAAAGGTTACTCTTCACATAGGACTATATTAATGAAAACTAGGAACCTTTTAATTCTGCATCTGTATGGAGGAGTTACAGCACTGCACTCTGCTGCCTACTGCTATTCACAGTTAAGTATCATCTGTAAATTGAATTAATGCACTGCTTACTCCTTCTTCCAGATCACTAGTAAAGTTGGGACATAAATCTAGGACTAGTGTCAACTTCTACAAAAACTCACTTAACATTTCCTACTTCAAAAACACATTGTCATTTATTATTATGCTTTACTTACAAACTTCTAGTCAGTCTTATTCCATGTGGCAGCACTCATATCTAAGCCAACTTGAATTGACTTTTAAAAAATGAATTTGTGAGGCATTGTACCAAACGCTTTCCTAAAGTCCAGATACATCACATCTATTGTACCCCCTTCATCTACTCATTTTGTAATTCTGCCGAAAGAAGGTACAATGTCAAGTTTATCTGGCACAATTTGTTTTAAATTCATGCTACTTTTTGATCAGGGTACCATTTTTCTCTAGATGTTTACAGATTTTTCTGTCTTAATATTGGTTCCATTATTTTACTGGGGATTGAGGTTACATTTACCAGATGATTACTGAAAAGATTTCTCTTCCATCCCCTCCTCTTGCTTCTTTTTAATGTCCAATACTGTATTACAGCACTCTCTTATTTCCAATGCCCAGTGCTCTTACTTTCCAAAAATAACAGCTTGTTATTAAATAAATTCAAAAACAAGTTCCCTTAGGACCATGAAATGTACATCCTCATATGTTGCTGGTTTGTGTATTTAATTTTTCCAGGTATTCCCTTACCTGCATTTTATCAAAAAACATATTGACTAAGATCTTCTTTACTTCCTAATTGTCCATGCCTCTCATTTTTCTTGTAAATGACAGACTGAAAAAAGCAGTCTAATAGTTCAGTTGTATTAAAAACATAATTGATTTTGCCTCTCTCCTCCTTTGATAATGCACCTACACTACTTTATCACTAATAAATCTACTTACAATGAGTTTAGTCCAGAGAGGATATGTTTCCACCTCAACAAACCACCAAGCAATTTCGGATAGTTGGTATAAGGAGGGCCACGAACTGGAATAGAAATATATGCTGGCCATAATTAAGGTACTTTGACGGAGCTGTGTGGGAAGTTCGCATAGATCTGTACTTTGTCTAGTTGTGGTCAGCTTCACTCTCAAACCAGTAAGAACTAATGTTCACTGAAGATTCTGAGAAAGAAGTCTCAAATACTAGTGTTGTGGTCAAAGACCATTTTTAAATGTGTATGGGTTCTCCTTATTCCCTTTTGAGCTGCTGCGTGCTAGGGAAAAGTAAGCTGACTATAGAAATGCCATTGACTACTTCAATTACTGTACCAAGTATGCAGAAACATTAGCTGAAGGAACTTACCGTACACTATGAACACGCAAAAGAAAAAGATCACATCATTGAAGCCATGTATGAGCCAATATACTTATTTTTAATTTGAATTATTTTATCGCAGAGATGTTTATATTTTCTGGGGTTTACTATGGGATTCTGATCCTAAAGCAGTAATGTAGATGCGTAGAAACTTAGACTGTAACTTAGACTGTAAGCTCTTTGAGGCAGGGACCATCATTTTGTTCTGTGTCTAGATCAGGGGTCGGCAACCTTTAATATCAAAAGAGCCATTTTTGGAGCCGCAAAACATAGCTTACCGTGGCTGAAGAGCCGCATGCAGCTCCAGAGCCGCGGGTTGCCGACCCCTGGTCTAGATAGTGCTTAGCACAAGGGGTCCTGGTCCATGACTGGGGCTCCTGTACACTACCTCAGTACAAATAATGTAGACTAATAAATCCACCTAAAGGCCCTCAGATCCCCCTCAGTGTCTTAAAGTGAAGAGGAGGAAAAAATAAATATGGGGATGAAGGAGCCTTCTCACTAGTGTCCTTCCCTTCCTTGTTTATAGGCAGAAGCACCAACAGCAGGTCTGCAGGAAAATGAAGGATTGGCGGGCAGAGAGAGGTTGCTGGTGGGAATGGATGGGGAGAAGAAGGAACAAACCAGAGGCTCTACTGTAGACAGAGGGTTTGATTCCCCCATGCATTGCCTCTTGTATGGCAGGGCTGAATCAGGCCCATAGCCACAAATGTGCCCGCGTCAGCTTTTTGTACAAAAATCACTGGCCTCCAGTGAATCCCTTTCAGGCCTTCATGTTCATGGATTGAAATGCCCAGCATCTGCAGTGAGGCTGTTATGGGCCAATGGTGTGTCTCTTCTTTCCATCTTCCGTTTGCCTCCCTCCAGTGGCAATGGAACAGTTTTTATAGTGGGGGGAGCTGAAAGCCATTGAACAAAACTGTTAACCCTGTATATGATGGAAACCACTTCAAGCTGGGGGGGGCAGCAGCACCCCCTCCACCCCTCGTTCCAGCACCTGTGAGGCCCATGATTCATTGTCAGCACACCCCCACAACAAACATGCACACGACAGAAAAATCAGGAAGAGAATCCATCATCTGAAAGTTCCTTCCATGAGAATAACCTACAAAAGGCTGAATATATATATATTTTTATCACTCCAATTGCCATTTATAGGCAATTACCAAAAGTACAGTTCCACCTACTCTAGTTTGGATATTGTGCTGTCATTTTCACCAGTGCAGTGGGCATGAAATGTTACAAGAAGCTGAATGGCATAGGCAGTGCATGAGCTTTCTGTTTGGGGAGGCTCACATGCGAGCACCAGAAGCTCCCTAGAAGTGGGAGAGGCCACTGGTGTCTGGACTGTGGCCCTGCCCCTGAGACTCTTCTCCACTCAGCCTCTTCCCGCCCAGGGACCCACCCTCACTCCGCCTCTTCCTGTCTCCTCCCCAGAGGCCTGCTCCTCTATGGCTTCTCCTCCAAGAAGGTTCCCCAACCCGCCGCTCACTCCTCTCTGCCTCTTCCCCCAAGATTCTGCCTGCCCACCTTCCTGGAAGAGTGGGGGCCATGGCCACATCACTTCTTCCTGCCTTAGGTGAGTGATGGGAGAGAGGGGGGCCTCTTGGAAGGGGGCAGAGAGGAGCAGGTGGCGGGTGGAGGGAAGTCTCAGGGAAAGAGGCAGTGAGGGCGTGGGAAGAGGTGGAACGGGTGTGGGGCCATGGTTTGGGCACTGGTGCCTCACCCCCCCCCACACACACACTTCTATGGAGCTTCACTTCCAGTGTTCCCAGCGCACCTCTGGAGGAGTGAACCATGATGCATCTGCAGCATTTCCCCCATGCATGGCCGGCCTTTTTGGGGATGCTAAGCCTCTTACTTGCACCGCCCATGCTGAATGGCAATCTTTTACACTCAGCTTGCACTGGAGTAAACAATTACTCAAGATTCAGGGAAACAGAAAAATCTAGTGATGTAGCTCTGTTGTTAAATGCAGAATAAAGAAAGAAAACTTCGAAGGACAATCTTTTCTAGTAACATTTTTAGTTCTCATTACACACAGTCATGGTTTAAAATGATAAAATACATGTTAACACATTCCAAAACACTTCTATTAAAATATTTTTTCAGTATTTCAGTATAGTAAATGATGCAAAGCCTAAATTCCCTAGACAGTGCACAGAACATTGAGAATTAGTTTAACATTCTGACAGCCCTGCATTTTTATTTAAACAAGTTCTTCCCGACCAATTCCCTGCAGAGAAGTATTGTACCCTTTTGTTGATTGTAGTGGACATATTGCAGATCTCCAATTACCTTCCCAACAGACCACCCACTAAAAGAAGTTTTTGTGTTACTAGCACAGCTTGTCTCATTCCTTCTCCTCACCCCTCCGCCCCAGAATTCTCATACACGGCAGAGAAGCTGACACACTTGCTACCATCAGTGCTTTCATGACACAGTGCAACCTAATCAATTACCCCCGAACCACTTCAGAATAAATAAAATGTCTACAATTGTAATTATTAGACAGTTAAAAAGAAAATAGCATAATGCAATTCCTGATAGGAATTTGATAGATTTCAGAACAAAACAGAGGTAGGACATTTTATTAACTGAAAAGAACATTTGTCGGAGAAAAGACAAATGGATGAATTTTGGGGAAAAAACAGGATGCCTTTGGTTATTTATTCTTGGAAGGAAGGAAGTATAGTGTTAAAGCCAAAAACTGTGGACTTTATGGACTGCTGCACCAGATGATGCTCTTTATAGAAATATGCACCAGCAATATAGTTGAGAATCAGAAATTTTGCTATTTATGATTACTGCTATGTAATATTACCAAGAAATAAAAATAGAAGGAAGGGTGGGCAGACTATACTTCTGGGTCTGGAATACATGCTGAGGGATATTAACTTCATTGCGCATATGTAGGGCTTAAAACTCCTTTACACTGAGGCTCCTATACATCACTCTGGCAGTGCAAAGGTGTCTTAAAATAGGTGTACATTACATATACACCCACTTTAAGACCATCTTATGCTTCTACAGTGGTCTAAAGGAACTATAGTGTAAATAAGAATCAGAGTTTCAATTTCTATTCATGTTATTGAGACATCCAAGGTCACATTCTATCTGATTTTGCCCACTGTCGCCCAGACAAAAAACAATAATTTCTATATAATGTTAAAGAAAATCTACAATACTGAGTCAATAAAAAGACAATATGTTCAAACTGAAATTATAAAGCTCAGTTCTGCCTTAAAAAGTGACTATGTAAAAATGGCACCTCCCTAGTCAACACAACCACTCATTAGGTGTTCAAAATCACATTCTCATATTCTAGTGACATTTTTACCACTTTTTAACCCCTGCAGATCCAGTGTGGCAAAGAATAAATCAGACAGGTTCTATAGCTCTATATAGATCATCAACCAAATTGTTTACTAAAATTCTAGTCCATGACCCCCCTTGCAACCCCACTGAAGAAAATAGGATTGCATGAACGGACCTGAGGGCAGAATTCGGCCTTCAATATCTTTATTACTACTTATGATTTATAAAGAGGAATTTCATGAAAATTTTATGTTTTTTAGGATGAAAGAAGGAATATACATGGTACATTAAAGTGACATATTTTGAGTAATTTCTGACAGTAGGGGATGCAAAAACTTATCTTTTCCCTGTATTTCTTAATATTTAGAATATTTTAATGAATACAGTAATTTTAAGTAAATAGCTATAGTACCATCTGTCTCTGAACTTAATACACTCTACACATACTGTAATTATCCACTTCATAAGGTGTGGCTTTACTGGTAACTCAATAACAATAACCAAACATAAACTTAAGTTTTCTACCCAAGCTTAGCAGTTTTCCCTGTATGTGCCCTCTGCCTCAGACCCTATTTCCCTGACCTCTGAATTAGAGACAGAGGCTGCAAATCCTCTTATAGTCTGTCTGGTGATGATAAGATATGCCTGTGCCCATGACTCATAATTTATTACTTTATAGTGTTCTAACACCTAGTCTAGGGTGGCACAACAGAAGTGCTCTGTGTGCTTATAGATGGTCCATTTTGTTACACTGAACCAATCAGTTTGCTTCCACGTTACCTTTTCATTACTGTTAGGAGAACAAAAGAATTATCCTTAAAGTGTTTCATAAAGTAAAAATGCTTTGAGTTTGTATTTTAATTAAAATTACTATAACCATATTGCTGATGGAATTTAGGTAATGGTATGATGTCACTAATTCAGGGCCAGATCATGCCTTCCCTAGTGCAACCATGAAGAGGAAAAAGGACTAAATCCCATTCCCCTGCATTCTTGCTGCATCTGTTTCAAGAACATGGGGGAGCTGGGCACCTGGTACTCCCTTTCAAGCAAGTAGGTGGGGGCAGGTAGTGCATGAGAGGAGACACCCTCCCAAACATGCTGACCAGTGGAGTTGAGCCAGTCAGAGGGGTGAATAAACTTATTAATTCCCTCTCCATGGGCTTTCTGCTTTCATATCCCGTGGTTTTTGTGATACATATTTATCTGTCAAATGAGGTGTTTATACCATACCTATCACTGTAGTAGTTAAATGCTCAGGCATTTTGATAATATGTCCAATTTTCAATACTGAGGTGCTTTAAAAGGAACAGTCACCTTTCTGTCTGAGCCATTAACCTTCCATTTTTTAGTGACCGACTCAAAAAACAGCTAGCAATTATTTTCCTACATATTTCCATAATTTTGACCACCTTGAAAAGTGATTTTTGTTGAAATGCAGGACATGGCTCCTTTGCAGGCTTTTACAAACAAGAGAGTTCCCATGTGGTGGTGACACTGAGGAACCATTAGAATGCTTCAGAAGAGCTTGGAAATGGCAACAGTGTAGAAGTGGTGTTAACTTGCACTCCTGAGAGGAACCAGAGGGGCTTCTGCTTCTTTTTCTTACACAAAATCAATTAAATGCTTAGAGAGTGACAATAAAAAGCAACTTTCCAACAGAATTTTTAACACGGTGGAAACAAATTACCTTTGAGAGGGTTATTTTTTGAAATCATGAAAAAAATGAAAATAAGGGCAGCAAACGTATTTATCAAGAGCACTGACTACCAGCTAGAAACAACTGCCCTGCTTTGAATCAGATTAGTCTATATATAGATTAGTCTGTAGCACCACCCCATATTCACTGTGAGAAGGCCTCTGTCATGCTGCTGGCCAAGATCTGTGAGAATAGCGACCTGCCTTTGTACACAGACCTCTTCAACTACCTGCCAACTCGCCTGACTTCTAGATGCCCTTTATGGTCATTTATGCCATCACAGGACGTGATGGTGGAATCCGCTTGGTGCAGTGAGTGGTCAGCAATGACAGTCATTAATCACTCTCTCATCATTGCCCCAATGATCTGTCCACCAAGGTTTGATCTGCCAAGGCACCTGTGGTCATCTCTGAACCAGTTTCGAACAGGACAGTAGAACTGTGCGGCCAAACCTTTTAAATTGAATGACCTGTGATGCAGCTGTGGTAAATTTCAGACTACGTCGCATATCCTAGAAGAGTGCCCATTGACTTATTTTGATGGTGGGTTACTGGCTCTGCATCTGGCTGATGATGACACCATAAAAAGACTAGGTACACTGTGAATATGCTGATATATATAATCTGTATGGCTTTTCTGTGACTGCAACATAAAACCTGAAGTGAAAAACACTGGGTGACATAAATGTAGCAAAATTCTAGCAGAAGACATCACATCAAGCAGCTGTTGTTTGAACTAGATACTTCCATTCTGCAATTCTCTTAGTGTTAGATTCTTTCAATAAATCAAACACAAGCCTTATACTTGTTAACTCAGATAATATTTCTAGATTTCGGCATAATATCTACACAATCATTTTTAAATTCAATCATTGGTACAGATACCATATTTATATCATCAAGTCGGAGTGAAATTCTAGAGGAGGTTTGATGGCTGACACAGGGGTGTGAAACAGTGGAAAGTGAAAAAGACTAGGGTGTACTCATTGGATGATAAAAAATAGTGAACTGTAACCTCATTCACTGAGCACTGTCCAAACTGTGCACTGTATAAGGCAGAATTATTCAGGCAGTAATTGTTTGTGATCATATAATTAAAAACTATAGCCTTGATCCTCAGTAAGTTGGTCTAACTATACTGAAATCAATACATCAATTTACATCAGCTGAATATCTGCCCATATTGTATTGCATATGTAAAAGGTTGTTTGGACAATCTTAACTTTAGCATTTCTTGACTTCAGAGTGCTTCACTTTACAAACTAGGACTAGCTTGTGGCTGGTCTTTGAGCAACTGCCACGAGTGGATCTCACAAGTAGCCATTCCTCCTTGTGCATCTCATTCAAACGCCAGTCACAAGTAAACTCCCTGCATTTCGGTCACGTAGGGGTTTCTCCCTCCCGCATGGAAGCATACATTGCCTCAGAGGGGATGTGACTTGGAATGGAGGAGATTGCAGTTTCCCTTCCATGCAGGTCTGTGTGGTGAAGGTGACACATTGAATGGTAAGAATGGTATGCACTTCACAGAACATCTGCACACCAGAGAGTAAGTGTTCTTCAGCAAGCCCTTCCATACATAGCACCATCCCTTCCTAACCATCCTATGAGAGGTTTGATTTGTTGTTCTCTGCCATATGTTTTTCCACTGATTCAGTTTTCTATGAAGCTTAATATTTTTTAAATACGCAGGATATTTGACATCCTTTTATTTCTTTACGGCATTTTGTTATACACATACATTGCAACAATTTAATTCTCACCTGCTTTGCATATTCCTAATATGCAGTAGTAGCTGGATGCCTTTTTCTGTAGCAGAACCTGGAGAATGCCTACTTCAGCCATCTAGAGACAAGAGCCCTCTAAATACTGAAAGTTTATTGTAGCTTGCCTAGTTCCTGATTTGCTCCCATATTTGTTAAAGTTCTTCAGGTTTTAACTTTAGGAGTTCAAAGCTGTACTGAGTGCACAGATTCTCAGCCTGGTCAGCAGCAAGGGGGAAAAAAATCAAGCAGTAATTTCCTTAATACAGTAGCAGCTCTACCAATCCTCTGACTTTTTTAATTTGTAAGCTATTTTGGAATGTCTCAGAAGATAAAAATAATACCTCCACAGTGGTCCATATATACACATGGAGTTATCCCTGAATCTTACCCAAGTTCAATTTTATCCTGTTCAGCCTTTAATCCTCCTTAATGAGAAGAGAGAGGTCAGCTGGAGTATAAACCTCCTTTCATGCTTATTCCATTTATTGGGTCCAATAAATAGGACAGGATAGGGATGTTTGAAGAATTACTTATATGATAATCAAATAAATCACTATAGAGTCTTGAAACCTGCAGGCTTCCTTGAGCTTTGCTAGTAACATATGCTTCTAAGCCTTAAACGAGGTGCGTTTCTCTGTTAACTGGTTTAATGTCTTCCCCCCTCTCCATTCCACTCTTATCCTTATTAGCTTTTTTGCACTACAGAGTAAGTTCATCGATTACAAGGGCTAGCACAAAGCGACTTAATGATGGGTCAGTCTTAATGAGAAAGGCGGCCGCTCTTGAAGTGGCGTGGCTCGGGCCTGCACCCCACTGAGACATGGCATGTAGCGCTTAACTTCCTTTTAGAGAGTAGAGCCATGGAAAATCAGCAGTGAACAGCCTGGTGCCTCTGAAGAGAATGGACCATGTGCATGGCTATTTAGCGCTGTAAAAGAGAGAGCATTTGCACAAATGAGAGTGAACATAAGGAGTCCTTCAGAGAAGAATGAGGCCTTGGCAAATTTATAGACTCCCCAGAAAGAAAGTGATTACAGATCATTATCCAATTGAGGCAGATTGATGGGTTGGGGTCAAAGTAATAATGCAGAGCTCACTAAAGGGACAATGCCTGTTTGTCAGTTGTGTGCAGGAAAAGAAAAAGAAGGGAAACTACCACACAGAAAGCAAAACCTTAAGCTTTTCCAGCCTCTACCAGAAAGATAAGTAACTATCTTTAGCCTTTGTTTTTAAAAAACAAAGTTACAGAAGTAATATCATTTGGTTAAAATTGGGCACTCAGTATTCTAAAGTAACTATATATTGCACAAGTAATATATGCAAGAAGCTACGATCATTGAAACCATTGCTCTAAAAGCCCATCATGAACTCTAATGTTAGTAACTGGTACACTAAAACTCTATTTAATAAATAATAATAATAATAATAAAGGAAATCAAAATCATCTTGTAAAAAA
The DNA here is from genome assembly GCA_007922155.1 of Mesoclemmys tuberculata. NCBI lineage: Eukaryota > Metazoa > Chordata > Testudines > Chelidae > Mesoclemmys > Mesoclemmys tuberculata. The sequence goes on along the minus strand of ML675601.1, from coordinate 27,068,248 downwards.
TGTGAGCCTGTCTTTCTGGTGAAAGAAGAATTGTTTGGCTAACTGCTATGGTTGAACAGATTTGAAACTGCAACATCTGGTCAAGCAATAGTCAGCAACACAGACATTGAATAAACCAAGAATAAATGTTTCCATTTTTTCTTCTGTATTGATATTTACAGCATTTAAGAGTGCTTCACGTTCATGAACTTTCCAAACAGCAATAGAAATGATAACAGGATGGCCTGAAAGGCAGATCACAGCATTATGGTGCATTTGTCTTTCATTTTAACATGTGATTTTGGAATCTAAAGCATTTGAGTGAATAAAAAAGAAATGTATTCATGAGAGGGCTGATGTGAGCTTTAGATTTTGTTTATTTATTGACTCTTCTATAGTGCTCATCACCATAATAACAGAAACTTTAATGGATTTATCCTCAACACCCATGTCGGTAGGAAAGTTGTATTATCACCTTTTTATAGAAAGAGTCTTGAGGTACAGAGCGATTAGCGACCTAATTCAAAGCCTCCTGAAGTCTATACTCTAAATAACTTCAACACACTGGATCAGGCCTCAAGTGGCTTGCCCAGGGTCACACTGGAAATTCATGTCAGACCTAGGAACAGGACTTCAATCTCCAACACATCAAACTAGTGCCATAGGTAAAACACCAACCTTCCTCTCCTGCAGTGATTTGACCATCCAGATTAAGATTCCAATCCGGCAAATAATTATGCATATGTTTAACTTTACTCATGTGAGTAGTCTCATTGAAATGGGGGGGGGACTGCTTCCATGAATAGAGATAACTATGTGTATAATTGTTTGCAAGATTGGGGCCTAAGCAAGTAAACCAACTGATCTTTATTCCAAACATGTTAGTTTACAGAAATATATATATACGGGGGTGAGACTAGATGACCCTTGAAGCCCCTTCTAACCTATGGTTCTATGATTCTATGATATATTTTACCTAACACATGGAATCTCTTAAAATACTAACAACAATAACAAAGTATAAATACCACTGGCTTCATAGAAATGCACTCATCTGCAATTGCAAAAGGCATTTAGAGTATCAGTAGAGACCCAGAGTTCTCACTCTGGGAGGGTCTCTCTTCAGTGCATACATTTCTTTTTCCTTTCATTTTCTAACCAGAATCATCATGTGCACTATACAGCATGTTACATACATAGCTATAAAAATGTATCTGAGTATCTCTGCTGCAGAGAAAAGGATGGACTAGAAGGATTTATGTTCTCTTCAGTCACCGCATTTCTATAATTCTGTGAAAAAAAACACTTTTTAGAATCTTAATAATCAAGTTGTCAGGCTAACCTGTAATTTTGAATGTAAGTGAGTTTTCAGTGTAATTGACAAAGACACCACTTCACACCACTCAGTTCTTTTATGTCACATTGGCTTCAATGTGCAGCATGGAAAGGACCAAAACTATATTAATCTCACCGAAATGACTTAGAGGAACCAAAGAGAGTTTAAAAGTAGGTATGTAGTACCATTCAGCATAATGCACTTAACAACACCTTTGAACTCAGTTGGGACCTGTAGCTTGGTAGAGAGAATAGAGTAAGTGGTGGTCTGCATACATGAGTCTCTGCAGAATTGTGTTTTAACTTACATATGTATTAACTGAACTATATTCACGTGACACTCAGATTCTTTCCATCACTGAGAGTGTGAGATGGACCCTTTGTATGCCTTATGCCTTCTCAAATCATACAGTAAATGCAATTGTTTCCCTTAGTTGAGGGGGGATACCAAGCTTGGGCAAAAGCACACTGCAATAAGATTTTCACCCCTCCATCTTGTTTCTGCCTTGACCTAACCCCATTATTTCTTACTGTTCTGAAGCAGTCAAAGGTAGAATCAGCTTGTAACTGCTCTCTTATAAAAATGCTATTTGCATGGGATTTCTACTTGCCAATTCTGCAGAAGATGAACATATGTGTGGCACTCAATATGTTTTCAGAGTTAATCTGATTTTTACTACCAGTAAGAATAACCCTGAATACATATTGTACTGTCACAACATATTTTCTATGTGACCCAAGGAGTAAACCAATGCACAGAAAAAAACTGCACATATTTTTACCAAGCACATTCATGAACCATTTCTTTGGGAACAGAGCAATTTGGGGGGGATGACAGGAAAACAGATTTTGTTGTTGTGGTAGTTGAGCCAAGTGACATAGATTCACAGATTTCTAAGGCCAAAGGGGACCACTGTGATTATCTACTCTGACTTCCTGTATAACACGGGCCATAGAACGTCTCCAAAATAATTCCAAAAGCATATCTTTTAGAAAAACATTCAATGTTGATTTAAAAATTGTCAGTGTGGAAAATTCACCAGTACCCTTCATAAATAGTTCCAATGATTAATTACCTCACTGTTAAAAATGTATATCTTATTTGCATGCATCACTCCCCTCTGCCCCTCCTATCAATAAAAATAGGCTATTTAATCAATCATGTATTTAAAATATATTACACAAAAAGAACAGCAAAATACAGAATACAAAAAGTCCCCAAACATGTCTACCAGAACAAAAGAGGAAGGGAGTTTATGGCCACTTAAGACACATTCAGTGCTATTACTTATTGTTGAATGGCATTTAGGATGGATTCTTAGGAAAGCAAGAAAAAACAGAGTTTGGAATATAATCATATATGTGTTTTCCTATCATTCCAAGTGTTATACTCATCCCAGTGCTTAATTTGTAATGCAGGAGGTGCTGGGGTTCAAGGAGTAGAGACAGCCAGAGTGGTCCATTCTTGACAAACACATTCCCATACAATATGCCCCCTACTCTGGGGACTCCATGGGAGATTCGCATAGGAACAGTCTATTCTGAGGGGGGGGGGGGACACGACTCCTGCACACAGACAGAATCCTTATATTTAGGAGACTACCATGGAAAATCTGTCCTTTTATCTTGATTTCCTTACCACCTTTTCAAAAGCCACCCTCCAGATTAGAACATGAGTATTGCTTACTAAGGGAACACAGAGTTAAACAGAGAATAGTAAACTATATTTCAGAACCAAACAAAGGAAAATAATGTAACAGATCTCTCTTTGGTCCAAGTTAACAGAGCCAGGACATTGTCATGCCAGCTGTCAAATACATAACTTGATCCTACCCTTTACCAGCAACCACCTGCGTTACTTCACTCACTGCGGGTTACTACCCTTTACATTACAAATGGTACATGCTATTGTTGTATTATTTATTCATAAACATACGACTAAAAACATATTAGATTTTGCCAAAGAAAACAATATTATGTTTCCCATCCTTAAAAAATGTCTTTACACTCTACACAGGTTTTCTAAAGAATAGATGATCTTTGATGATGAATCTATTAATGGTAACGGCCTATAGAACTTTACACAGCTAGGTCACTGATTGTAATCAAACCCATGTCTATAGTAAGATTGAAAGTTGTTATTTATTATAGGCTGGTTGTTCAGTGACCTGCATGAAATGGTTTTGGATGACTCAGTTTAGTATCGGGGCGTCCCAGCTCTGGTAGGGTGGGACGGGGCTCTTCTGGCTGCAGTGGGTGGGGGAGAGGGAAGATCCACAGTGAGGAGGGAGGGGGAAGGTCACGGCCTCAGGCAGAAGGGGAGGAGCCATAGGCTAGCCTCTCTTAATGGGCGGTTCACCTGGCGCCCATGAGGAAGCTTATATTTCTGATGTGTCATACCTATACTGTCAACAAAATGAGTTCAGTATCCAAGGCTGTTCACTAACAGAAACACTAGCCACAAATCCCTCATCCATCCCCACAAATATATGTGTAGGACAATTAGCATGGCCTCACTAGCAGATCACCAGACAGACAACATGTAAGGCCTGCTCAAAATCTCTAGGTAACAAGAAATCCAGTCAAGAAGATGCAAACTCCAGTGGTCATTGAGACAACACCAAAAAAAAAAAAATTGGGAGGGAAAGAGGTATAGCTCAGCAGCCATGGAGGGAACCCCAGGAACCAATCAGGCAATATATCCCAGCCTAGCCCAAATACAGATTCCAAAATTCAGCAGCAATTCATGCTGTCTGACGTACAGGCCAACTGAGTTAATCATGCGTCTTCCAGTACTTACGTGAAACTCATGTAATCATAGAACACCACATACCAACACGTGCCAAAATTCAGTCATTCATCACATTTTTCACTTGAAAAACTTCAACCAGATCAATTGATCTTAGGTACAGGGTAATCAAATCTTATATTTCAAGGCATACACTGATCACCACAAAGATCAGAAAAGAATTTCCTTCCTCAATAAAGCACTGTACATTTGGCAAGCTGCTTTATAATGTTTGTGTGCTCATCCTCTGAAGCATCAGCTAATAACTCCTGCCAGAAGTGAGATACTGGCCATTTTGGTAAATCATGTGTTCCAACCTTCATACTAAGGAAGTGTAGTATAGATTTATACTAACAGAAGTGATATAAGTCATTGTCAAACTGACCCTGTGACCCGAACTTGCTGCCACTGAAGTCAGTGGCAACCTGGCCATTATTTTCAAAGGGACCAGGATTGGACCCATGCCCAGGGCATTAAAAAAGCCATGAAATGTTGTGAATTGGATGTAAGTCAAACTAAAGGTACATCTACACTATGAACAAGGAGTGTGAGCTGCTGCCCATACGCACATGGTAATGCTAGGTCTCGCCTGAGCTGAGGTAGCACGGGCATCAACAGCAGATGCAGGCAGCCTCACTTAGAGACCCAGCAGTGTCATCACTCCTGTGCTGCTGCACCTATACTACTATCCTTAGCACACTAGCTCAGATGACAGCTAGCATATGTCTGCATGAGCTGGGAATCACAGCCCTTGGTTGGAGTGCAACGGAGCCTAAAGGTTTTCCAATAAATAATTAGATTACATATTTCTAAAATTGTTTCCGCCACTGCCTTCCTAGGAGAGCTACATGACACCATTCAACTCACCAGCAAGTTTAGGAAAACAAGACACTCAAAGGCCATGCCCTGAGCGCTTCCTCACCTTCCCAGTGAAGATGTGGCAGAATGCACCCATTGGATTCGTCTTCAAGAGCGCCACTAAAAAATAAAAGTTACAAGTTGCACTGTTCTGCCTGCAGAAAATTCAAACCTTTGCAAGGGCAGCAGCACATGGAGCTGTTGAAATGGAATGTCATAGTTCGAAGAAGATGGCTAAGCACAGGTCTTGTATTCAGACTCCTCACCCTTCCTTCCTTCTCTTCCTTCTGGTTTGTGGGGAATGTCTGATGTGGAGCAACACAACAAAGAGAATCAGAGGCGAAGAGATGGCAGCATGAATCATCATTTTAAGTGGCAAGGATTTCTATGTTTCTCTCCCCTCTGATATCTGGAAGGACAGTGAATTAAATCTCTAAATGACAAGCCCTAAATTTTTGATAATGGCATCTGCAGGCAAGAAATACAAACGAGAGCATGAATTGAGCTTCAATGGGATCCAGTGCTTAACTACCCTGAAAGGTCGGAAGTTTTTCCTAATGTCCAGCTTAAACTGCCCTTGCTGCAATTTAAGCGCATTGCTTCTTGTCCTATCCTCAGAGATTGAGGAGAACACTTTTTCTCCCTCAAATTGGTAACTGTCTTTTATGTACTTGAAAACTATTATCATGTCCACTCTCTGTCTTCTGGTCTCCAGACTAAACAAACCCAGTTTTTTCAATCTTCCCTCATACGTCATGTTTGCTAGACAACTTTTGTTGCTCTTCTCTGGACTTTCTCCAATTTGTCCACATCTTTTCTGCATTGTGGAGCCTAGAAGTGGGCACAGTACTCCAGCTGAGACCTAATCAGTGCGGAGTACAGCAGAAGAATTACTTCTCGTGTCTTGCTTACAAAACTCCTGCTAATATATCCTAGAATGATGTTTGCTTTTTTCCCAACAGTGTTATACTGTTGACTCGTATTTAGCTTGTGATCCACTCTGACCCCCAGATTTCTGTCAGCATTACTCCTTCCTAGGCAGTCACTTCTCATTTTGTATGTATGCATCTGATTGTTCCTTCCTAAGTGGAGTACTTTGCATTTGTCCTTATTGAATTTCATCCTATTTACTTCAGACCATTTCTCCAGTTTGTCCAGATCATTTTGAATTTTAATCAAAGTGTTTTAAACTTATGGCAATTTGAAAATGTAGCTGCGGTTCACTTCTTTGTAATTATTCTTTTTTTTTTTTGGTTCATCTTATTGCCAGAATGACTTGGCCTAGAAACTTCAAACTTATCTGAATTGTAAGATTTGCTGAAAATAAATAGTTTTTAATATTTCTGAGGTTAGTGGGCCAGGGGATATTTAAGAGGATATAAAGTGGAGGTGTTAAATGTATAAACAGAGTATAAATATAGAGTATAAATATTTATAAATATAAACTGTTTCCTCATTCTGAATTTAGTGTAGGAGGCAGAGCAGGAAACCAGTGGAAATCTGGTGGTTTCATAGAGGTAGGCAGGCATGGAGGCAACAGACCAGGAGGGACATGGACTGGGAGTAGTCTGGCCTATAATCATACTCTGTTGTCATTTGAGAAATGCATTAATAATTTAAAAAAACTGACTGTGAATCTAAAATGCTGGCTGCTTGGAGAATTTTTAAGGGATCATTTTTAGCTATATTATGGTAATGTTAATTATTAAAAAATATCCACCATTTTAAAAAATGAGCACCTATATTTTATACTTTATTCCCCATCTCTGGGAAATATCCTTCCATACACTGTAAGCCTTTAAAAGAAAAAAAAGTTGTACACAGGAAAGCCAGACTTGGATATGCCTGGTTGTTTAATTAGGAACGTAAGTCAAAGGCATCCTGCTATAGGAAGACAACGGGGCTGCAGACTGGGACACTGCCAGAGCCCTAGTTCTTTTTCTCTGGCCTTAAGCAATGCTGATCCTAGGCATTTTGACCCTGGCTAATTGCATACTGTTTCCTGTGAAGGTGAGAAGCTACTTCCATCCAATGCTGCACTTTTAAGCTTCTCAATTCTGGCTGATGATTAAGTATTACAGCACTAAACTTCTAAACTGGTTTTGGGGGTTTTTCCCCCCCCTACTTGAGAGGCAAAGTATCAGTACACTAATGAAATTTCTATTGACTACACAGCAAGGATGACTTCGGTTTAAGATCTTCTCTGAAGGAAAGACATCTATCAGCCTATACAATTATCAGTGATAAAGAATGGGGTGCTAATGCAGTATGTCAGTGGCAGTGAATACTTATATTGGCAACAAAAATAAATTAATCATAAGGAATCATTTGCTAATAATTATATGCCTACACATTAATTTTAATACATATAAAATAAATTAAAACTGATTTTTCTAGTTAAATATCTTGACATCTAGAATTATAAAAAATATCGTGTTGCACAGACTGGAGGATTTTTTTGTGGGGGAGAGGTTAGTGCTTAAAAACTGTGAGAGTAATGACATATATTTAATATCGTAAAAGAAATGTCAACTAAATCATTCACCAAATTATATTGACCATAAAGATTTCACTGGGCCATTTTATTACTTTATTAGATAAAATTAATTTTTTAAAAAGAGACCTTAAATGAATTATAACCAGCCTGTGGAATAACAAATATATTGTGTTTGAGAAAATTAGCTCCATCTGACATGCAAAGCCACCATATGTAAAATGTCCATTATTTGTCCTGTCCCTTTGAAAATCATTTTATTGGAATGTATCAGTTAAACTAAAACACATGACCCTCCTTCTTGTGACATGAAAGAAACCACTGAAGAGAAGTTTCGTTTTTTTCCCCCCACTCATGTGAACTTTCTGGGAAAAAGCAGCTTCAAGGATTTTTATCAGTGTCTGTGTAATGACAAGTGCATCACATGCATCCTGAGCCATTAGCTGCTTAGATCTGAAAGAATTCGGTCAACATTTAGGAATTCACTTAATGAAAGGCTGGCCTATTAAAGCTCTGCTAGCTTTGGAAGTTGATTGAGCCTTTCTTTCCAACTTCCTGCATTATGGTAAATGATTCTATGCAGTGCCCTCATGTGATACAGCCTAGACAACAAGCTAGCATTGTAACACCAAAACATCCAAGCACCAGGTGATACATTTCTACTCTTCACTGGGCTCCAGTCAGCTTCTTGCTCTGAGCTCTTCTACACAGCACACAGCTCTCCACAAGCTCTCACACGAGGTCTGCTTTTAAAAATTGACATGCTTTCTATTTGTTATTTTTAATAGACAAAGGGCCAGAGCTTACATTCAAGCATCCACATAATGCTTTAAAATAAAAATCTAGGAGTTAATGGACCAAATTTCCTGAGTTACAGTCAACTCTATTAAAATCAACTGAGACCACAATTAGGCCCGTTAACTCTTTGTTTTTAATTTTTTGCTGAAGCATGATTTTTTTTAATGACTCAACAGTTGTGATTTGCTTCCATTACAGATCAGCATGAAGTAGACTGTGATAGCATTGGACTCTGTGTTATGTAGGCACTGATGCTTTATGACACCTGTTGATTAATGTCAAAGGTTATTTCCTCAAAGCCTGCCTTTAATGAATACAAAGCACTACAGTGTTAAAGAAGAAGTAGCTAAACAAGTGGGAGCATGTCAGAAGGTGAGGCAGTGGTTGATATAATGCCTGATCCAAATGGGAGTCCTAAAGAAATGGGTCAGAATCACTTACATCATGAGACCAATGTGACGAATGATACGGTTTTCAAACTTTTAGAAAATGGATTTCCTATTGAAGTTACTTCATTTTTTTCTTTATTATTTGAGTGAGTTTCATATGAAATAAAATGCCAGAATGATGGCTCTGGAGAATGGAATGCTCAATAATGCTCTGATCCTACTTTTATTGAATTCAGTGGAAGACTCCCATCAATAAGAACAGGATCAAGCTGTACATGCACAGGATGTCTAGAGCAGAGGCAGTAACAGTGTGAGTATTTGTTTCATTTCTGAGGCTCTGGAAGAGGTCTTTGTCACATGTGCTTGGCACAGCAGCCCTAAATGAGACAGCTGATGAATAGTTTATGAAATTACATTTATGAAATTACATTTAATTTGAGAATAAAACTACAGACAGTGTGCATTTCAGCTAATATTTCTTTAGGCTCTAAGGACAGATTTTTGTTTTCCAAACTGATACCAACTTCACTCCTCAATTAATTACCCTTGTTGCCTTTGATCTGTTGTTACTGGTTGAACGACACCGCCCTATGGGAGGGCAACATGCCAGTTTCTTTCAAATGAGTGGTTATTAGGCCCAGATTGATGAAGTCATTTCTTGGCGATCTCACCAATTATCTTCTTGTCTCTGATCTTCCCTTTTTGACTAAGGTTACTGAGAAAGCTAGAGTAAGGTAATTGTGGTAGCTTCTGGAGTCTCAGGCCAGATTTTCTTGATGTATTTCAGTCTGGCTTTCTGTCTGGCTTTGGCGTGACGACTGCATCAGTCCCACTGGTGATGATCCCCACACAATGGCAAATACAAGTTTGGTGTCCAAGCTGATGCTTTAAAATCTGAAACAATAGCCTTTGATGCCAATGATCATGAGATTTTTTTTTACTTGCCTGTGGAGAATGGATGGGTAAATAGAGTTGCTCTTGATTAGTTCTACATTTTTCCATCAGAGAAGGCCCAGGAGATGTATGGGCATCTACCCCAAAGCTGTTTTATGTGGGATTTCACAAAGTAATGTTCTGTGACCCCTTCTGTGTCCTTGGTACATATGGCCAATGAGGGAGATGGAGAGATGACTGGTCTGTGATGCTATCTGTATGCAGATAACAAGCAACTTGAGATCCTTTTTCACAGAAGTGAGATGCTACTGTGGCTTTATTTTCCAGTGTCTGGTTACAACTGGAATGTAGAAGTGATGAGACATCACAGTTCGTCACAGAACTCAGTTCCTCAAGATCTTCAGAACCAGAAACACAAGTTCATGCCCCATCTGCAGGAAATCTGTTAGCTGAGAGTAAACAGCACAGACTTATTGGGATCAACCACAGTAACACAGAAGCAACATTTCCGTTTTTTTATGTGTATAAAGTAACACACGCAGCTTTCAATGAAACAGGGGAGGCCCCTATTTTTTGTCTGACACTCCTTGTTCTTGACTCCCCAAAGCCATCCTCTAGTATAGAATGAAAGAGTGAAAAATAAAAAGAAGGATGGGCCAGTTAATGCATCATAAAGGCCTACACTTTATTGACAGGAAAAAAAAGTCTGGAGTGCACTTTTTCTGAACAAAGCCTGCAGATATCCAGCATCAATGGCGTGGAACTGTTTTTTGAACCGAGCGCCGAGAACTCACTATGATTTGCATTCAAGTAAACACCTACATTTTTTCATTAACTGAACTGATTTAACTGCTAATTAAAACTAGTCAGTAAGCACAATGCAAAATTAATTATACCATTTAGTGGATAGATGCAAATGAGGCAATAGTATGGCCAGGACACTACCAAAGTAAGTGCATGTACTATTCAACATCTGGCAAAACAGTTCTCAAAGTAAATACTTTCCTCAGAAATGCTATAGAGCAATAAAAAATCATCCTGGTGACTGCATATGATATTTTATTGATTGCATGTGTTGGAATCTGACTCCTTCTCTTTCAAATAGTGAAAAATTGGGCTTTGGTGTTTTTTAAAAACATTCACCTCTACAGGCAGAAATCTTTAAAAGTAAGGGATGGATCTTGAGTAGCTCTACTGAGGTGTGAGGGCCCTTCTCTCTGTTAGAGCATCCACACAAAGTCTGCCTCAATCTGATCCACAGATTCATAGATTCCAGGGCCTGAAGGGACCACTGTGATCATCTAGTCTGACCTCTTGTGTAACTCAGGTCATAGAACCTTCCCCACACAACTCCTAGAGATCTTTTAGAAGAGCATCCAATCTTTGTTAGTGATGGAGAATCCACCACAGCATTTGTGAATGGCTCCAGTGGTTAATTACCCTCAATTTTAAACATTCATGCCTTATTTCCAGTCTGAATTTGTCTAACTACAACTTCCCACCATTACATCATGATATAATTTTCTCTCCTAGATTGAACAGCCCACTATCAAATACTTGTTCCAAGTACTTATAAACTATGATCAGGTCATTCCCCTAACTTCCCTTTGTTAAGGTAAATAGATTATGCTCCTCAAGTCTATCACTATAAGGCATGTTTTCTAACCCTTAATCATTCTTGAGGCTCTTCTCTGAATGCTCCTGCCAGAACTCGACATAGTATTCCAAGAGTTATTAAAAATAAAGTTTATCAAGCTCCTCCGCCGGCCCTTTTAACCTCTTGGATGCAAATAATCTGGACCTGTTGATTTAAAGATGTCTAACTTTAGTCACTGCTGTTTAATATCCTCCTGACACATTAGTGAAATCTGAATCTTAAATTTGCAATGACAGTTTATTGCTTTACATTTTCGCAGGAGGCAAGTATTTACCCTGAGAATTATATTGCCTGATATTAAGTAAAATTGTATTTTCTGACATCGGTCTTAGGTATTTACATGGCTTCCATTACCACAGTATCTGAGCACATTACGATTTGTAATGAATTTATTCTCCCAATACCCCCATGAGGTAGAGAGGTATTATTATCCCCATTTTACAAAGGGGGAATTGAGGCACAGAGAGACCAAGGACAAATCCAAGGCCATACAGTCGACGTATGGAGCGGGGTCTGTCAAGTCCCAGGCTAGCACCTAAATCACTGTACCATCTTCCTGCTGCCACACTTATGCCCCACCCATTCCTCCTCCCAACTGACTGGTAGGATGCAGCCAGTGTAGGGACAGCACAAACCACAGTTCCAAAAAGAATGGATAGGAACCACAGCTGAGTATGCTCCTCTTAGTGTCCTGGGAGACATTCCGCTTGGCTGAGTACTGCACAGGCAGAAGAATGCCTCTGGGGAATGGCATCATCGCAATGGCATTCTGACCTGACACCCGGCACAGCAGGGCCTTGTAAAGTATCATCTATTCATCAGCACAATGTTTCATTTTTCAACCCATGCAACCACATTATTTTATTCTGGTTGAAAAAAAAAACCTGACTGGTTATTTTTAGCTAAACAAAGTAGTCTGCTATCTCCCCTCCCCTCTCCCCCACACCTGATTACCGGCTGGTTTGCATTTAACAATAGTCTTCTGTTTGAGAGGTAACCACATCCTTTCTCATTAACATTATTGTTATGACACACTGCAACGTTTTTGTTTTCTTAACATTTTCTCAACTGGCTTTGGACTGTATTCTGTTTTGGGCTGCTCCCAGAATACAGACAGAACGTGTCCAGAAAGAAGCGAACACTTTGTGCTTTAATGCTTAGGAACACTTGTGTGTAGAGTGGGGAGGGGGCAATTATCATTCACTTTCCCTTTATGAATGCTACTGATTGTATCTGTACACAGTCCTCAGAAGTCACAATCCCAGCACGGTGTGGTGCTCAGCACATTTTACCTTCTCCCTTAATTCATATGGTCTGTTATGAGCTATGTGCAATGATGTACTAAATAGCATGTGAAGCTACTACTAGAACAGCACCTCTTATGCAAGGTACCATTTATGGGCTGTTGCACGTTGGGCTGGCTGGCTATTAGCTTTGAGGCAAACCTAATGTAGTTACGCTGTCAAAGGTATGGTACTTATCTACATACTGCAAAAATGGAACTAATGCAAGCCAAAATCATTTTTCTTTTCTTTCTTTAAGTACCATTACTAATATATTTCACATGGTTAAAAAATGCATTATGACTAGGGCTTCTTCTTTAAATGTGTGTGCATAAATTTAGTTGGATACTGTTAAATATAATTTAGAGTTGTAGAAACAAAAGCAGCATTTTGTGAAAAAGCATTTAAGCATAAATAAATGCATTATAATTAAAGTTTCGCGAACACCAGATAGGATCTCTTGGGAAAGCAGTTTAATAGGAAAAAAAAAAAAAAGGAGCATACACCCAGTAAGACTGTGAGGGGGCAGCTTCAGATGGCAGATTTTGCAATGAGTTGAATACCTCAAGAGCTCATCCAAGAATTGTATCATTAGACACCACAGGGTAGCTCAGTGTGTCTCAGAATTATGCAGGTAGCGCTGTTCTTTTTAGATAGCCTGTTCCCCACAATACAGTGAGCACTCTCTGTGGTCCAGGTTGAAGGGGGTAGGGCTATATCCCCACCACTTTCCTGCTGCCTTTGCAGTGCCACTCCCCTAGAGGTACACTGAGGTAGCACTCCCATTGTGCTCCAAGTTCAGTGTCTGCAGTTTTGACAGCTGCTTGAGTATTTGCGTCCCTGCGTTCACATAAGAACCTTTGACAATCTGACCCAGAGAATGTGTTATTTAGAGTTCAGGATGTTCAGGGTGTGGATTATCTTTCACCGTATGTCTGTACAGTGCTCAACTCAATGGAGACCGACCAGGTCTTGGTTGGGGCCTCTAGGCACTACAGTAATTCAGATGATTATTAATAATAAAATAAATATAATGGCTCACATCAAATGTCTAATGAGAGTGTTCCTGGGCTTCTGCAGGAGTTTCTAATACTTGCTTTTACCACACTAAAAATGCAGAATCGTAGTATGATTTCATTCCTTTCCACATGATTTCAAAGCAAATTTCCAAGGGGCATATTTGCTTCTTGGCCCATGATTATAATTCCATTGACTGTAATGGGAGTTCTGCAGACGGAGCAAATGGAGATAAGAGGCCTTAGGTATGGTAATGGGAACCTACATATCCATTTTGCACACGCACACACGCACACACACACGTTAAAAGAACATTAAGATCATAAAGTCAAGCACTCAAAAGGTAAGAAATTCCACAATTAAGATTGCCTGTATAACCTTAATTTGCCTCCCTCTTGTGCATATGCATTATGAAACAGTGCTTAATTACATGACCACATGATAGTTTTTCCACAGGACCCTGCCCCATTCAGTGCACAGGATGGTCAGTGCTCACTGAACGAGCAGCTCTTCAGTATTTTGTTTTCTCCTCATTGTTCAATGTGTGGCCTTACTTACTGCACACTATTCAAACCCTGCTCTCAAGACAGAATTATTCATTTCCAAATGGGTTTTTCTATGGCTGTCATCATGATAGCATTGGAGTGCTTCACATACATTTATTTTCATAATACCCCGCAAGATGAGCAGGCATTATTATTCTCATTTTCCAGATAAGGCTCTAAGGAACAGAAAGATTAATCTTAAAAGTATCCACTAATTTTGGGTGCCCAATTTGAGATGCCTAGGCCCCGATTTTTCAGAATACTCAGCAATACAGAACTTTATGTGCTCCGAACAGAGCCCAGCTCTCACTGACTTCAGTTACAGGTATGACTGCTCAGCATTTCTGCAAATCAGACCCCAGGATGTCAAGTCAGAGACCCGGAAAATAAAGAACACACACGTAGTGACCACCCCTGAACAGTTGGGTTTAAGCCACTTGAGTAGTGTAGGAACTCTGTAGCAGAGGCAGATGGGATCCAATCCTCCAGGGCAGCATTCAATTGCCTTAATCACAAGACCATCCTTTCTCCCCCTGCAATCCCCAGCTTCATTCACTGCATGCCTTCCAACCTCTGCAACAAACGAAGCAGGGGTCTCACAGACCATAGGTTCTCAACCTGTCCAGACTACTGTACCTCTTTCAGGAGTCTGAAGCCCAAACCCCTTCACCTAGTGCTGAGACCAAACCCCAGCCACCCGGAGCTAACATATTAAATTTAGCTTTGTGGGGCTCTCTGTGGTGTGGGGCCCTGGGAAATTGCCCTGCTTGCCATCCCCTAACACTGGCCCCGGTACTTCCAATTTCCCCAAACCCATCCCATGACACTCTTCAATCCCCTGGGAGTTTTAACCCCCCAGGTTGGGAAATACTGATCTAGATGAGTTGACGTACCCCCTGGAGGACGTCCGCCTACCTTACACATACCCCTGGTTAAAAATCACTGCTACAGACAACAGCCTCATTCCCTACACAACCATGATTCATCCCCAAAGCAGGCCCTGCCTGGGCACTGAATAGCATTAATAATAAACAATGTTACTGGCCCTGCCTATAATTATGAAGATAACTTTCTAATTCAAAGCAAAAAATTGAGGTTGTGGGATGTGACTAAGGCATTTGAAACAAATTTGGAGTAAAACATTGTCAGACTTTGTCCCGTTATGTTATTCAGAAATTGGTCAGTAAAGTGAAGTATAAATACTGGCAAATAGATATGCTATGGAAAATATATAAAGGTGTAATGATCACTGTGGGAATATATTGACAATTTTCTGCAGGGAGCCAACAACTTGAGGAAAATAGCAAGACTGAGAGAGCAGAAGCCAAAGTCACAAACTCACAGCTCCACCCAAATGCTAAATGTAACATTAACTCACCTCTATGCCACAACATTAAAAAAAGAAGGAAAAAAAAGAACCTAATACATATATTTTAGCTTAGACTTGTATTTTTTCCATAAAAAGTCACTATATTTGACAGTTTAGAGTGGTGAGTGCATAGATTGAAAAACAGAACCTACATGGATCAATGTAGCATCACTATAGGTGTGCTAACTACACCATCAGCATTTATTTAACTGCAAATGAGTGTGGAAATTGCCATCTTGTAGCATGAACCTCTCTTTCCACTTTCTTATCTGCTTCAGGTTTGTCTAAATGAGGAAAAAGCCTGGAATAACTAGCGTGGAATAGATATTCCACTTTAAATTCATAACTTCACTATTTTGCACAGACTTCCTCTTGAATTCTCCAGGTACAAAAGCCCACATATGCTAGAGGTGAAATCTGGGCCCCACTGAAGCCGACTTGAAACAAATAAACAATAAAAAGTGACTCTTTTGGTATGGTTAATTATTCACCCTGACCTATTGTCAGCATTCATGGACAGTAATGTTTAAATGCTAAAGCCAGGGCCTAATCCTGCAAGATGCATCCTTAGAGGTGATAAGGAAACTCACCTCCCACAGATATCAGTGAAAATTTAGTCACACAGAAATCCAACAGGTATGAGTTGGGAAGAACACCTTTTGCATAATAGTGAGTAACTAACGTAACACAGCAAATGGCAAGAAATTCAAAGTGAAAGCGACCACCCACCCTGAAGTGCTGAAGGGAAAACCACATATATTGTGTTGTATGTGGCTAGCTCAGCCTACCAGTCTCACATTGCATGACAGTGCAGGAACTTTTCAAGTAGTGAAATTTCCAATCTGAGAAATAATTCATATACTTAAACATTTGAAATATTATATCATATATACTTGATGCTGCAGGACAGAAAAGCAGCTTTGGGCTACATTTTCAAAAGTCACTTCTGTGTATGGAAGTCTCACTGTTCACACAGTTTAAGAAAATCAGGATCCCTTTTAGGTGTTTCAAGGTGGGCACTCAAAAGCACTTTTGAAAATTGGGCCACTGAATAATATTTAAGAGCATGTAGATAGCTTGCAATGAGTTGTGGAATAGCATTTTGAATTTCATTGCATTTAATGTGATTTTGGTGGCATTGAATTGTTCTTCACTCCCATAATTTCTTTTTATTAAGAAAAATGGTTTGTCCAATGTATGCACTGCCAATTAAATCTTTTTTTTTTAAGGGAAACACATAAATATAACAAAACTTTTGGAAATATTCTGTGTTACAGTGTGTTCAAAATCTCAGTGCAGCAAATTAATAATGTAAAAACAGAGCAGCAGGCAGACAGTACTGCACATAAATTAAGTGGAGACAATTTTGTAAGCTTTTTAAGACATACCACAGTGGTATTTTTAAATATGTTTTTAGTTTTGATTTCATTAAGCAATTGCTATCAGTTGATGGAGGGTGGGGGGGTTGTTTTGGGTTTTTTCCTGTTATAATTAACTTCTTATTGAATTAATTACTCCAAGTGAATTAGAATCTGTTACTATAACTCACCTGGTGTTGATGAATGTAACCACGCCCAGTTCTGTCATCCAGCATTCAAATGCCAATCATATGACTCCCCAGTCTAAATCTTTGGCACACACTCAAAAAGCCCGCCAGCAACAAAAAACAATAACATGGCAGGCAGCTGCTACAGCACAAAAAGAAAAAAAAATCTTTCAAAATAGATATATTACCTGCTTGGTCATTTTAAAAATATGTTTCTTTTACAAAATAAAGCAGGCAAGGAAATACCTTTAAAAATACAAAAGTAATGTTAACACATTGTGCACATATGGCACAAGCGGCCACTTACTTCTTCTGTTCTATGAGAATGAATGTTTTGGCTAAGCTAATCTATTGTGTGTGTGCGCGCACATGTGTGTGCACATGCATGCACATAAACAAGTGGCGTTACCTGTTGAAAGAACGGTTATAGTCAGCGTAGTGTAATGAATTACATTTGATAAATTAATGGGTTGTATTAATTCTCAACTAATAAAATTGTTTCTTTCCTACAAAAAAAAAATAGAATGTTTCCTTGTTTGTGGATTTCCTGTATGGAGATCATTAATATATTTTTTAAAAATAAACAAACAAAAAGCAAAACCCTACCAAAATACACAATTCTCCCTCTGGGAAGAGCATAAAAGAGAGAAAAAAACACAAGTGACAAAAGTTAGTCTCATCACGTATTGCTGGAGCTGATAAGCAATATTTTTCACCAAATGGTTTTTCATCAGAATATGCTGATTGACTGAAACTAAAATTTGTGAGAACGTACCACGTCCATCTAAACTTTCATTGGATAGGTTGCTCAGGTACAGACTGGAATTGCGTGTCAAAACCAAAGAGAGAGCAACTCACCCCAGATTAGCTAATAGGTTGGTGCTGCAGGCACTCAGCTGAGAACCTCTACCTCCAAACAAAAGCCAACCACATGAAAGTCAGGGCAGTCATGTGGAAGACCCAGGTTCAAGTCCCTGGGCTGAGGTCAGGCAAACAGAATGGTGAAACTTTTAAAATTTCAATAATTTCACACATTTCCTGCCCAGCTCTACCTATTGTCCTTCGAGGAGGTACTCAGATACTATGGTGATACACGAATCTATATAGGAAAGAATAATGTTGAGGGTAGAGGTCAAATCCAATACCTTATTGTAAATCTAGAAACAATTACTGTTTGAGGGTCATATATTGTGATCTTCAATTACTACCAGTTTAGCAAGGGTTTGCATCAACCCTTCATTCATCAGCCACAAATTGTGGTCTCAATTCTGCAAAGAACTTCCTGCACTTGCAGGGGTCTGGCCATCGTAAGCCCACAGCAGGAACTGGGACCCCATTATCCTCATTTAGAAGGTACATATCATTCTTCTTCTGCAATGTACACAAAGTGAATGTGTGTTCTGTGTGCATTTTTTCCACTTATTGCTTTATTATAAGAAGCTCTCTTTAAAACCTGCTCAAAGCCTAGGTTAAAGCTTATATTGCTGAGAGCCAGATGTAGGAATGAGGCCTCTATTATCTAAAGTACTGAATGGTTTGTAGCCAACAACAGAAGCAACAAATAGGATCTTGCAGAAGGAGTATATATGTCATCACTGTTAGTAAAGTAATTACAGATTTGGCGCTAGTGCATGCTTTTTCTATTTGCCAAAGCATCCGGTAGTAGTTTAAGAAGCAAATGATTACACCCATTCGGGGCAATCCTGGGTTATCAATCACACATTGATTCCCTTGGTGCAGCATTGCAATGATGTGGTTGAATTCTGTGTGAATTAGTCTGGATGTCTCCACTTACCTGAAACCCACTTTCCAGGAAGTGTCATTCCATGAAACCACAAGATGACCGTCAGATGCAGTGATTTCCAGTGATGTGACTGCAAATAGCAGCTCCACAGTAGGATCTTTTCAGTCTGCTTGCAACAATGTGAAAAATACCAAAATACGGTCAGGAGGAGCTCTATAATCAAAACAAGACACATCGTCAGTATCAGCTACCACATTTTTGGCTAGACCTTGATCTTTTGGATTCCTTATGTGTATCTTGGGTTTTGCCAGGGATAGTCTGAATGGATCATTGACTGATTCCTTTGTTTGCTATTATACCACTCATAATACAACAACATTGGCTGTCATTAATATGCCTTTTGGGAGGAGTCCCCTATTGATCCATTCACATTTTAAAATAACTGTAAATTCATATAACGTCACGTGGGAAACGTGTACTTACCATGATCTATTGTTTGCATTGTGGTAGCACCTAGCAGCCCTAGTTATGGACCAGGACCCAATGGGCTGACACTGAACAAGATCAGTACAATCCTTTTCTGCGAAGGTGGGGCTCAAGTCTCACTGTGCATTTTACACAGAATCTTTTTTTTTTCCCCTGGTTCCTGTTGGGAGATACTGAATAGCCTTAATTTTTAATTTTGGTAGCTTGTTCTTGTCCCTTATTCAGGAACGCTGTGGGGTTCAGGATAAAGAGTCAAGGAGTTTTTACACACTCTTGCAGATGGCAGGCAGTATTGCAAGTGCACAGGACACTGGACGAGGACTCAGGAGGCCTATATTCAATTTGTGGCTCTGCCAATTAATGATCTAGAGGATGGGGTGGGTCACACCGTCAGCAAGTTTGCAAATGACCCTAAGCTGGGGAGAGTGGTAGATATGCTGGAGGGTAGGGATAGGAAAAACAAACCTTACTATGTACAGTGCCTAAATTGAAGAACGGAGCTCTAGGGAAACGGAGCAGTCCCAGAAAAACCTATTGATAACGCAATCAAAATGGAATATTGGCTAGCTGTTAAAATGCTGACAAATCAAAAGAATACTCTGCCACAAAATAAACGAGCATATATTACACTTTGAATAATTAATATTAGAGATGATCCCAAAACTTCTGAACTCTGATGTTTGGACTGAGATCCAGATCCAAACTTTGTGTCTGGCCCTTACTACTATGATGAGTTAAACCCAAACCATAGGTCCAAACACCAACAAACTACAGAATAGCTGAAATATGTTTTTTTGTGGCTGGACCTCACTCTCTGAAGTATTTGCCGCTTTAGTGCTTCCAGTGACTTCAATTGGGCCAGGATTTCATCCTCTGGTTATTATCATTGATGTGCCAGATCTTCAGCTGGTGTAAATTGGCATAGCTCCACTGACGTGACATTGAACATGCCAATCCCTACCAAATAAGGAACTAGCCCTGTAATTATAGAGCATATATCAGAAAAGGATTGGCCAGGCATAAATACAGGAGTCAGTTAAACATCAAAATTGATTGATAGCCCCTTGAAATCAAGTGAGGATTCTTAGTCCACATAGATTCATTGGTCACTTGGTTAGTTGCAATAGATATAACACCAGTGTTGAGTTGACTTTCGCTATATTCCATTGGTACCCTTCCAGCTGGCCATATAATGGTGTTGTTACCTCAAATACATTACACCTACGTATCCTCTGAGGTCAACAGTTCTATTGTTTCAGAGGGGTAGCCAATAGTTCTACTGATAATTTTGGTCATTGTCCCAATCCTAGAATCCTTTATTCAAACAAGTAGCCCTGACTCACTAATTAATTTCAGTGGGACTACTCAGCTGAGTAAAGGCTACTCAAATGTGAAAGCTCTCATCCATTGTCTATTACTGTAGGTAATATACTAAACTGCTGCTCTGACTCAAATAATCTATAAATTAAATCATAACAATAAACCAAGGCAAGCACACAGTAGTGAGTAGTGACAATTAAAGAGGACAATTAACAATCTCCCTTTTTGAGAGAAGATAAAGCTTCATGTGACTGCTATGAAGTAACAGGGTTGTTTTAGAATCTTCCTTTCATGAAATATGTGCTAATTTTAGTTACAATTTTTGGTGCACAAAATAAGTATATGGAAAAATAGGTCAGACGCAGGGTGCCCTATGGTTTTGACTGAACATTATTTTTTCTGGTTGTTAAAATTACATAAGGCCATCACCAATGTCTTATGGCCTTTTAAGTTGCATAGGAAGATCTGAGTGGAACGTGTTTACATATTCTTTTCCTTCTGACACACACACTCACACAAAAAGTATTGACCCTCTAAGTAAATAAAGTGATTTACTGCAGCTTTGCACATGAAAGGTATTATTAGTACAGCAAAATCCACTGATCCCTGGAAACCCACTGGAGATGATTTCTGATATGCAATGTTTATGGGAGTGGATGCAGGCATATCCCAGAAGGTTGCTAAGGAACTAGCAGCTACACGCATTTCCCACAGATCTGGCACATAAAATATATCCATGTTTCTTGGATTAGGCAATGTGAAGGCTATATGAAATGAGATATTCACATCAAATTCTCTTTATTTTCCTTAATCAAAACCCCCCTGAGAATTATAACTATGAGTAATTCAATCTTTCACTAACATTTGATGCAATTAATAACAGTACTTTAAAAGCTACTTGCTTTGTATATATTTTTATGCATAATTAAAGGTGTTGATATTTAAGTTTTCAGCCAAGGCGCAAGCTAGGTTTGGTTTTATTGGCAGCAGCTGCAACTGGCTTAACTACAACATGATAACCTGATATTGCCCCATTTCTATTCACCCTGTTCAGTTTGCTTTCTTCTGTGCTGTGCCATTCCTGTTCTTTCTTGTGTTGGAATTTTATGCTGTCTGACTCAGTGTCTGTCTGTCTCCCTCTTTCTACCACACATGCAGAGAAACACACTAAGATTTTGAAGTTGTAGCTGAGACACGTCTAATTTTCTTACAGGTACTAGTCATCAAAGGCATTATTTTAAAAACATGTGTTCCCATCTTGTGCCCACAAATAAGTGCAGGTGAAAATGAAAAGAAAGAAGCCATGGTAGACAGTCATCTACCAGTATATTATCTCCTCTGCATTTGTGATTACCTATGCCCATGACTTTGGGGGCACAAAATGGAACAAGCTGATATTCCTTTAAAAATCATGCTATAAATCTCCGTAACTCAATTTTAAATGCTACTGCTTGTTTTGTCATTTCACCTGTTTTTGCTCATCAGACAATCTCCACGGCTGTTTCTTTTATTATTTTTTACTGCTTTATTATTTTTACTTTAAAGGGGCATTCCAGTAGAGCCTCTTGGTAGGGATCTTTCTCTCTAGCTTCTGTTCTTTCACGGCTCTCTGAAAGTAATATGCTTCATATCTATCTGTACTTCTAAGAATGGGAAAAAACTCAAAACTACCAACCAGTCATTTGTAGAATCCAAAATATGCTAAAGATGACTGACTAAGGTGCATCGCTCTTTTACCTCAAGACTTAATGCAGTCATGATGCTGTTTTCCTGAAGATAACTGAACCACAGGCTTATAGGGAAAACTCACACTTCTCCTTTCATTGTTCTGTAGATTTCTTGAATGTAAGAACAATATTAAAATTTATGTGTCCTTTATATTGTTTTAAAGAGCAGGACAAATATGAACATATTAAGCCTCACAACATCCTTGTGAGGTGGAAAAGTATTATCATTGCCATTTTAGGGCATAAATGCAAATTTGAAAACAATCATTTCCGATTTTTTAGGCTTTTAGCGTAAGTAAAGTGAAGAGTGGGATGTGAAATATGTTCAGTTGTCACAAACTGAAACAAAGATTTAGCTAGCTATTTTAGGGTTTTATGTTGTCTCCTATCACTGTAGTATTGGAGTGGTTTCCATGCAAAATCAGTAGCAATAATGAAGTCCCTAGTGGATTTCATGGAGCCTCTGATAGCTTTTCCTTTTCAGGGTCAAAATTCTGCTTGGGGTAAGTTGAGTTTTTTTTCAAAACTGTCATTAATCTCCTCTTTGATTTAGATGGGTGGGCATTTAGGCGTTGAAGGGGATGTCAGAACGATAAGTACGGTATTATTTGTTAATTATTATTATTAACAGTATATTGATGCATGTGTTCAGCCACCCAATTCACGCCTTTCATCCTTCAGAACATTATCTTTTCCATTTCTGATACAGATTCACTAGTAACAGCCATCTCCTACTGCATGAACATCATGCATTCTCTTTTGCTTCATGTCACTTTCCTCAAAGCCCTTTGCTTTAAGAGTACGTCCTTAGGCTCTGATTCTGGCACCCTTATAATGTTGAATATTATCTCATTTCTTGAGCAGTCCATCATCCTCAGTGGAACTTTTCATTAAATAAGGCCCTACTCAACATGAATGAGGGTGCCAAAACAGGGCCCTTAGTTTTCCACAGGGAATTAAGTATTTTCTGTGTGGCTGGCATTTCCGGGACTTTTATCCTGAGACAGTTGCTGAGCAGAATAACTGCATATTTCATTTCATTTGTTACTTTCACATATACAGATACAGTACTCTATATGTCCATCTGTTCATTTTCCCTTCCAGATTAGGGTATGGCCTTAATTTTTGCCTAAATCTTTCAAACAGAGATGATCAAGCCAAACACCTTAATCCATTTTAAAGAACCTAAATAAGAACCAGGATTTTGAAAGGGGCTGAGCACCCGCAACCCCCATTGAATCAATGGGAGCTGCAGACACCTCGGGAAAGCAGGAGTAATATTTTCGAGAGTGCCTACCTGACTTAGAAGCCAACATCCCATTTTCAAAAGCAACTTAGATGCTTAGGTACCACAGTCCCACTGACTTTCAATGATAGTTGGGGTACTAAGTGCTTACGGCACTTTTGAAAATGGGATTTAGGCTCTTAAGTCACTTAGGTACTTTTGAAAATTTTACTCCAGGACACTGATTATGTGGCTAAAAACTGTGGTGTCTAACTTCAAACTGTGGGGGGGGAAGGGGTAGAAGGACTGAAGATAGGCAATAAGGGTTATAGGTACTCAGATCCTATGGCAATCAGGACACTACATATGTGGCCAAATAAAGATTTAGGTGCCTGACTTCAGGCCTCCATGTTTGAAAATGTTCTCCTTAGTATATTTTAATTATTCAGATGAGGCACTATAAAAGCACTAGCATGGTCATTAAAAATCTGCATTCTAAATTCATTATGTAATAGAAAAAATAAGGTACTTCTCAGCACATAAAGAGTACCTAGATAGGGCCCTTAGCTTGCTTAGCTTTAGATACCTGAATTCATTTTGGGGCTGGAATTACCCTTTGAATATGGTCATTGCCTCTGCTGTAACATTTCAATTGATACTCCCTGCATTATGTACTTGGCAAGTTTCACAAAATGTTCACCAAATTCTAGGAGGGCAAACAGAATAAAGACCATTGTATTATAATGAGACACAGGCCACCACTTCGTCATTTAAACTACATGAAATACTAAGATATATGGTGCATAAGTACCAGTATGGGAAGAGCAGAGTCCCTATTCTATAAACTGTCAGTACCACACAGAGCTTTAAAAGGAAGTACTTGAAATCATTATAAAACATAGAGGGGGGAGAAAGGGAAGGAAATACATAGAAAATAGGGCAGGGGTTACGACATATGGGAATGTTTATGAGCCATTTACTCACTGCTTAAAAGATTCCCAGGCTTCTTGAGCTCTGATCCTTTGATGTATTGAGCGCCTCTTGGAAGGTGCTAAGTGTGCTCAACCCTCCATCAAAGGATCAGGCCTTTAAGGAGAAAAAAGGAAAAACATTATATTTTAGAAGGCTGTTATTTTCTTATCTTCACCCATGTTCTTTTAACCTAAATCCTTCAGCAATGCCTGAATCATCATTGTATCTTTTACCTTATGTATTTCATAGAATTCCAGAGTTCTGCAAAGTCCCTGCCTGCTCCTGTTTGGTTTTTGGAATTTGTTGGGACTTTCTCAAACCAAACATCTCAAAAAATAAAACATATTTCTGGAAAGAATAAGAAGATTAGAGAAGTGACATCTTCTCCAACAACTAATGTCAACATCTCAAAACAGAATGTATTATTTGATGGGAAAGAGGAAAATATTTAGAATAAAACTGGTCTTGGATAGCAAGAAGCACTCCAATATCATAAGAAATATTCATAGCTTCTTAGCTTTTAAGGTCAGAGAGGACCATTGTGATCATCTAGTCTGATCTCCTGCATAACACAGGCCAAAGACCTTCATCCAATAATTTCTGCATTAAGCCCAGAACTTCAGTGTGACTGTCTTTTAGAAAGCTATCCAGTCTTGACTTAAAGACTGCAAGGATGGCGAATCCATCACACCTTAAGTGTGTCGTTCCAATGGTTAACTGTCCTCACCGTTAACAGTTGTGGGTTATTTCTAGCCTGAATTTATCTAGCTTCAGCTTTCAACCACCTGATCTCATGATGACTATTTCTGCTAGCCTTCAGAGCTGTTTACTATCAGGAATCTCTTCCTCAAACACATACTTGTAGACCATGATCAAGTCAACTTTTAACCTCTTAAACCAACTGGGATTTTTTAGTCTCTCACTAAAGGGCATGCTTTCCAGAAAACCATTTCTGTGACTCTTTTCCGATCTGTTCCAATTTTTCAACATCCTTTTTGAAGTGTGGACACCAGAACAAGACACAGTATTCAAGTAATACTGACGCCATCTTGCTACTACCACTTGATATTCCCTGGTTTATGCATCCAAGGATTGCATTTGCCCTCTTAGCAATAAAAGTCATAGTGGAAGCTAACGTTCAAATGGGTATCTCCCATGACCCAACCATTCTTTTCAGAGTCACTGCTTTGGAGGATACTGACTAATAAGTAGGGTATATTAATGCATACTCAGCTGCCCAATTCATCCATACCATCATTCAAAATGATAACCTTTTCCTATCATAGAACTTCACAATCATCCTACTTCACCATCATTATATGTTATTTTATGGGCCTTATACTCCAAGGCCCAAAATGTTCACACACTTGAATACATGTAGATAGGCAGCTGAATCCATATTTAAAGTGGACTGATGGTTAGCAGTTGAGGATCACTGCCTCTACTAAAGCACCTATAAAAAAATCAAGTCACTTATTTAGCTGCCTAACTGTCGAATGAGTTGCCTATCAATTGGCACCCAAGTGTAAATATTTTGGCTCACCTCAAGCTACTCAGAATCCCTTGTGGTATTTCTTAGCTTGCCAATGCTGGTTAAACATTTTCTTTGTGCCTGACTTTCCCCAGACTTTTGCCTTGAGCCAGTTGCTGCACAGACTCTGGAATGGTTATGAACCAATTATTCCCTAAACTCCACACTTGAGCAATTGCATGTATACAGACCTTAAATAGTCCACCCAAGGAGAATTTCTATGCTGCTTCTAATTTTGATATGTGCCTTCATTATGTTTCATTCTCAAATAAATTCTACCCACATGCTGGCATTTGATCATGGAAAAATGGGCATTTTCCTTTTGGAGCTCTGCATAATCCTGCCTCTTATACATAATTCATGAAAATGTACATACTGGAAGTATTTTATGTTCAATAAACCTTTATGTTTATAATGCTGTAAAACGTTTTTTAAAAAATATGGTTTTGCTGCCATTGAAATTAATGGGAGAACAAACCTAAATGAATTCAAAGTGGCTTTTGTTTAAGACAGACAAATATCTAGAGCCTGGTGCCTAACCAGGCAGATAGCTGTTTAATGTGGGTGAAGATGACCAGATACTACTTCTCTCTCACACACACTGAACAAAACCAACACCACCACTTGTTTTTAAAAGGTGTTCTTTTAGTTTCCTCCTGTATATATTTACAATCTTTGTCCACCATCATGAAAGAAACTGGGCTACTCTCTTTTTCTCTCCCATCTATTTCAGTTTTGGTTTCATCTGACAGTCTTTATCATCATCTATTAATTTATGGAGCACCATAAGTATATATGGCACTTTACAAACCATCTAAACAGATGGGTCTCCCTGCCTCAAATATTTTATAATTGAGAGCCAATTCCTGATATGTCTTGAGTATCTGTGACTCCCAGTTGTTTAGCCAGGGCTCAGATACCAGCATTTTTAATCTGGACCCTGCTCTGAACTAAGTCAATGGGAGTTTTGTCAATGACTTCAGCATTGGAAGGAAAAGGTAGAAGAATGAGATGACTAGACTATCAAAGCCAGCTGATAAAGCCCAAGAAGGTAGGGAGACAGCAACAAGAGAAAAGGAAAGGTTGGCAGCTTCCAAATTTTTTCCAATTTTGATGTGGGACTTCAGTTCTTTGGGAGATAATTTCCTAAAGGAAAGGATGACTGTTGGGTAAATCCTAGTTGTCATACTAACATGAGTAGTCTTCTGGACTTCAGTGAGGTTACTTGCTTGAGTAAGGTGAGAAAGATTTAGTATTGCATGTGCACATATTGTACAATGCATGAACTGTAGACATTTGCAAGCATGTCAGGGCTAACACCCGCCCAGTTAAAAACAAAAACTAGCCCCTGAGATTAATCCTGAAATCTGATATTCAGTATTCTCCAGGACATCTCTGAGGTGGCCTGGCATGCAGGAGTGCATATGTATGCACACATGCTCTGCAAAACATGACAGAGAGAGGAAGAGACATATATTTTAGGAAGGACACTAATTCAGCACAATCGGTGGCAGTTCTTGTAGGGGTCTGCAGTAAAGATGCCAAGTAATGTTGGCTTCCAGGTCAGACAATTTTTTTTATCCTAAATCTACTCATGCAAAGCTTATAACTTGCAGATGGCTCATTCTGCTGAGCTGCCAGTATTCACACTCAGAGTGTGGAATTATATCAAATGACCATGGGGACTGCTGGTTTTTTTCATGGCTTTGTTATTGCAGGCAAAAAAATACAGCTAACCCAATAATAAGAAAAGGAGGACACAGTATTTATGGTTTCTCAAGGGCTTTTTAATGGAATTTAGAAAGCCATCAATTAAGATAACATTGTGAACCCTACACATACCCATGTACCAGGGACTATTCTTTGCCCATATATCTATCCAGACAATAAGAAATTGGAAGGGGAGTGTGAGTTCATTTTAATTAAGGGTACACTGCCAAGTCAGTAGGCAAACATTTTTGATGTACCCTTCCCTTCATCTTTATACTTATTTACAATGTTCATGCTTTGCAAAAACATTCAATACCATCGTTATCTTTAATAAAATTACCTGAAGAAAATACCAGCAGCCTAGAATTCATGAACAATCCTAGAATAACTAATGAGCATGAAGGTTTGTACTCTATTCCATATGAAAAGAAGATTGGTATATACGCATGACATGCTTATCCATTTAAAGATCTAAATACATAGTCTTACTCCCATATAAATCAGGAGAAATTCCACTGACTTCATTGAAATTAATCATGGTTTACACCAATGTGACAGAGAAAAATCTGGCCCATGAAATCCACCATGTTTATAAAGAAATAGGGGTGTAATTCTACTCTGACACTGCCTCAGGTTAGCTTTTCCCTTAATATTGTCCCTAAAATGTAAGTCCTTTCCCTCTATAGCATCACAGAGGAGTTCAAAAATTGACCAGTCATACAGAAGGTTTGTTCAAAGTTGTTCTTTAGAGTGTGTGGTACTGAATGGAATGGAATTATGTTCTTGTGACTAGTTCGACAGATATCTTTGTTGTAAACAATTTAATTATAAAGCAAGAGACAAGGAAGTACAAGGAAATAATGAGATCGTGTAGCTTAGAAGTGGTCTCAGCACACTAGTCGGCAAACTGTTGTCAAGTTTTCTTTTGTAGGCATCACAGAAAAGGAGGATCTTGAGGAGGGACTAAAAGGTGGACATGTCTTTATGGGGAGCTACTCCAAAGTGTGAGGGGTAGCATAGAAGAAAGATAGAAGGTGTCTGAAAATTTAAGATGAGCATGACGGAGGATGACATCATGAGCCAATCAGAGGACAGAATCAACATCTCAGTAGTGAATGAGAGATAAGAGGCAGGGTGGAGGTTGGCTCCGAAGGGCTTTGAAAGTGAAGACAAGTGGGTTGTGTGTGATGCAATAAAAAGTGGGGAGCAGTGGAGGGAAGCAAAGGAGTGATATGGTCAGAGCGACAGGCTAGGAAAATGAGCTTTGCAGCAGCATTGTGAATGGATCTGAGCAGGGCAAGCTTCCATTTGTCAAGGCCAGAGAGAATGATGTTGCAGTATTTAAGATGAGAGAGGATGAGAGCCTGGATGAACATTAAGAAAGGCTGGACCCAGAGATGTTATGCAGAAAGAATCTGCAAGATTTAGACATAGCCTGGAAGCAAGCACTTAGAGAGAGGTCCATACAGAAGAGGATACCCTGGCAGGACAGGATGGTACACTGGTGATATATCCCAGGGAGCAAGGAGAGTAAAAGGCTTGGTTTCTGCATGTTCAGGGTAACAGAAATAAGGAACTAAGCTGGAGGGAACCATAGGCAGAGAAAAGATTAGAGGGGGATAGGCAATAGAGAAGCATGTGCAGGGTAACAGAGAACAGAACAGATGGGAGGGAGAGAGAAAATGTGAATCAAAGGGTGAAGTGGGATTCAAATAAAGAACAAAATACTTACCCATTAAAGATAGGGCAATACATTAAATACTTTCTTACTACTATTTTTCTGTGTAAGCAATGGCTGTAGATGCCATAGGCACGGTGAATGCTTTTGAATGGAAAAGGAGGTGATCAGTTTACGTGACGTTCTCTATATGAAAATGTGCAAGTGCCTCTGCTTGAAGGCAGGCAAATTAAACTATAAAATGCATTAAAAAATGACTTCTTAGAGAGAGATCTGATACATAGCACTTACAGGATCCCCTCCCCCCCCCCAAAAAAAAAGGCAGCTAACCAAACATTTTCAGACTCAAAACAAACAAACAAAAAGTTTAGTACAAGTTTTGAGCAACAGTTGGGTCATTTTTCCCTTTTATCTGTGCCAGTTTACCCATCCCTACCAAGAAGATAATAGTCTGTACAGAAGTCCTTTGGGAGGATTCAGTTAGGTGTGACCTAATTGTGAGATGTGCTGACACATGAAAGCTCCTTCAGGGCAAGAAGCAGAGATTACATTCACATTTCAATCAGTTCCTCGGTAGGCAAAACAGCAAGATTTGTAACCTACAGTAACTGCAGTGCTTGCAATGCTCTTCCTAACAGAATATAAGTGCCAAAGCCCCAAGTCAGGATATGTAGGATGAGGAAAATGTGTATACTGAATAGCACAGGGGAAATAATGGCTATACACACTTCAGTCTCAGTGACTGAAAGTCTTGAGGGGCTTAATGAGAAAAACTTGAGATAGCAAATCTATTTAAAAATAAACAATAGTGTATTGTAGTGGTTAGGTCAGGGGACTGGGATTTATGGCCCCTAGGATTTGCTACTGTCTACTATTAGAGAAACAAGGTAGGTGTGGTAATATCGTCTACTGGACCAACTTCTGCTGGTGAGAGAGACCAGCATTCATGCCTCACAGAGTTCTTCAGGAGTGGGAACGCTTGTCCCTACCACCAGCAGAAGTTAGTCCACTAAAAGACATTACCTCACCCACCTTTCTCTCTAAGACCCTGTGACCAACACAGCTACAACACTGCTTGCTGATTCACTGGGTCACCTTTTACAACCCATTCAACCCTTCTGTGCCACAGGTCACCCACTGAAACACAGGTATTATACTAGCAATTTTACAGTGGCATAGTGAGGCTTAGTTAATTTATAGTTTTCAGAGTACTTTGAAGATCCTAAAGTGAAGGGGCCAAATTCTGTAGCTGCGGCTTTGTTTTTAGTCAGTCTTTATTCAGGGAACACTCCCACTGGGATTGAACTAGTATTGGGAACTAAATAATGATTTCAGAATTTGGTCCTTTATCCCTAGGAAAATGAGAGTGTTGTGAAGTACAGTTTGTTTGCTGCCATTCATTCAGTACCCTGGAGATACAGCATTATGGTTAGCCACACATCTCAGAAAGCTTCTTCAGCAATATTGCAATGGCTTTGAATTCTGACAAGGCTATGCAATCCAAGTAAAACAAAGCTGCTGGCAAAAGTAATAAGCCAGCACTCCACACCTGATTAAACAGCATTGTTTTTTTAGTCTAGCATCATGCCAAGTTTTCATGTCAGTAGATACATAGTATCAGAGAACTATATAAACTGCAAGTTTTACTGCTGCTCCAGTGAATGATTTGCTTAGTAAGGAATAGGGTATTTTGAACAAGATGGAATTCATGGCGCCACTAAAGGAGGAATGGAAGTAACATTGCACATTCAATCACGGAAAGCAGAGCAACTCCATTATAACTGGGAGAGACCAAGCAGGCTTCTAGTTCAGCAGATTTCATGAATCAAAAAAACGTTCTTCAAATCCCAAAGGTGCTAGAATGTAAATAAGGTAAACTGAGCCTTTAAATGATCTGCACATGCATACAGTACCTACAGCATTTTGGGTTGCTAAGTGTAAGCAGCTGCCAATTTCCCCCCTAACACTCAGATGACTTGCTAACTGATCTGCAAGTCCCAAACGTGTATTATCTTTAATGTGCCTCTAATTTTGCTAAGAGCCTCGTATTCATACTGTCTTTTATTCAGTTATTTACTTACAACTAATTAAGCTATAATTTAAAAATAAATGTAAAAAAAATCATGTGCATGTGTTCTTGGTGAGGAAGAAAAAGGCTATTAACTTAGCTGGATGAATGTCACAAAAGTTCTGTTTTGCTTGGGAAAGCAATGTATAAGCAAAAGCTCCAAAATCCAGTATTATCATCTCTAATTACAATTGGCAATATGTGGCAATCATAATTATTCATTTATGCAAATAGCTTACAGTGTGTCTCATTTTTTATTCCCTGTTAAAGGATGGCTCAACAAAAGAAAAAAAAAAGATTATGGTGCGAAACATAATTGTGCTAAATGTTCAGTCATTTTATTTAAAAATACTACAGAACTGAACTGTTATTTCTGCAGAGACAGAAAATAATTTAACAAAGATGTATAGTGTACTCTGCAGGTGGCACTCCATCCAGAAAATACATTTCCCTGAAAAGGAGAGATATTTCACAGTGAAATTGAAGAGCATAAGTTTTGCCATTTCGCTCTTTCTAAAACTGTTTTAATCTGGCCATATACTTCTCCTGTTACTAAAATGCTAATTTGCAAATAGCCAGAGAAGAGACCATGACCGTACTAACTTGCTATGGCTCTGCAGCATGACACCCTTCTCAATTTTGATTCCACTACAATACACTACATTATCCAATAAAATGAAGTGAGTTTCAGGAGAAAAAATAGGTTCAGGCATGCTCCTGCAACCCTTACTCACTGGAGTAATCTTTACATGTGCTAGTGGAATACCCGTGAGAGTTAGGATTGCAGGATCAAGTCCTTATGCAACAGCACTACATAAGATTTGTCAATGAAATGCTTCTGTGGTGGCAGCCTCAGAGCTGAGGACTCATTACCTAGCAAGATCAGATCCCCAAATAAGTACGACTCAGTTTCAGGACAGAAGAGTTCAGATACCAAGCCCCAAAAGAATGAAGAGTCAGCATGCTGCTTTTAAAGGAGAACTGTAAAGATATTTGAATTGTTGCACCTAAACATACAATAAGGCCCAGATTCTGCAGACCCTTTATCAGGCAATCAGTCTTTACTCAGACAAATAGTTTCACTGAGGTCAATCAAACAATTGTTTTCTCAGCAGATTGACTTCAATGTAAGTGAAAGCAGAATTCAAGACGATGGATCTATTCATGTGAATAAGGATTACATGCATGAGAAAGGGTTTGCAGGATTGGTGGGCTTTAAATAACTATAAAACAAGTGACATAAATATATAAAAAATAGGAGACTTTAAAAAACAAATACAAAGCAGGCTTTTTTTCTTGGCTGATGGTGTTGATTAGAGCAGAGGAAATGGAGATCACCACTGGAATGCATGGGAAAAGCAAGCCTTCCAAAGTTGTATGGTAAATTCCATTATGTATTTTTTTAAAATTTGGTCTGTTTCACACAATGTTAAAAAAAAGTGGAATTTATCTTACAATTTGGGAAGTGAAGGGAGAAATGAGGAAAACGTGGCTAGTCAGTGTGCACAGAAAGACTGCACTAAGGAAAAAATGAAATTCCGGACAAAACAAAATACAACATGGTCATTACTTTTCATTTCGCTTTTGCCATCAATGATTAATGATTAATAAATGATTAACATGCAACTTTGTCTCTCTTTTCCTCCTGAGAGCACATGGTTAGGATGCAGGAGATCCACACTAAGCCCAGCAGTGATTTCTACCCATAATTAATTAATTTTGTCCTGGTCCATTACCACTGAAAAGCATCTCTACACTTCATACAAAACCAGAGGGAAGAATCCTCTTCCCATTGAAGTCAATAGCAAAACTCCTCCTGACTTCAATGGAAACAGGATTGGCTCCCATTTCTGCAGTGCACATAGCAAAGAACAGAATAAACTAAAATGTTTGGGCATTCTACTGTACTGCACAGCACAGGATTTAAAAAGAAAGAAGGTTTAATTAAAAAAGTCTCCTTTTTAAAAAATATGATTGTATAACAACATGTTGTTCTTTGTTGATACATTGTATAGTCAATTCTTTGACCACACTTTGGTTCATTCTGAAATATACTCAAAAAACTAAACCAATGATATTCAGGTTTATTAATACAGTACAGGTAAAGGCTTTATACGGTACCAGTCTCCAAAAAGCCATCTAGTGCAGCGATGTGACATTCACCTTATGCAGAAGTTGTGCCCCCCAAAGTTACACATTTCAGCCAGTATTATTTATGTGGTGATGATTTTACAAGTTATACCTTTCTTCATACATCAGTAAAATCCATCAGTTTGTCCCAGTTTCCTAATCTGTTGTTCTGTTCCTTCCTTATCTTTGTTTTGGATACTAGCATTTCAGGTACTGGTCCATAAAGGTACTACCTAGTTCTATTAAGATACAGAACGCATGTATTGTGATTTTGACAGGTTTCCTATCTGTTTGTGCCAAATGCTTATTTCAGCAAATACAATTAGTTATGGGATACTTAGCATAAGTGAATAGGTTTATGGTATAGGCCAATTTAGGCTTTATTACTGTGGCAGTATTAGTGCTTAATGTTATAGGTGCTTAATGCATCATCTATCTATCTATCTATCTATCTATCTATCTATCTATATACATATATATATATATAAAAATACATATTATTATGATATATATATGCTAGCCAGCATATATTAGTGAACAGGCCCCCACTAGTCACCTTGATGATTGTTATAGTCAAGAGAACACCGTTGCCAAATTAATGTATGAATTAGAGCTGAAGGCCTTTATATATGATTTAAAGTGTTTTAACAAACTGCGTAAGCAGCAATATATAATTAACTCAGCTAAAACTAACACACCTTGTAATGCAAGCAAAGCCGTAAATGCAACTTTTATTCTAGTGCAAGATCCCATCATGGATAGAGTTATTCAAGGCTTGTTTTCCCTTTTACATGTCATTGCTAATCTAAATAATATATGTGTTTTCTTTGTTTAGCAATGTTTTAAATTTAAAGCGATTAATATGCATGTTAAAACTGGTAAGTAAGTTTTAACTTCATCCTGGTATTGGGGCTTACTTTGGATAATAGATTCATATTGAAATAGGCATTATTATAGTGTGTCCCACAGTGCTACATAAATGAGGAGTAAAACAGAAATCTAGAGTAGTGGCATTACAAACGAGGCCTTCATATATAAATATATTGTAATTGGTTACTACACAGTACTGTCCATTCATATTACAGTTACCTGTACTGCTGGATGGTGCCATCTGATAAGCTTTATCATACAGAACACAGGAGCAACTAGCTCTCTGTTTCATTGTATTGGCCTAAACCATTATGACCACACACTGGAGTTGCAATGTCAAAAACATCCCTGGCATAACAAGCTGTGTGCGGTGCTCTTCAAGTTTGCATTGCCGTGTGATACAGTAGTTGGCATAGATCCGGTTGTTCTTGTAAAGGCTGTCTTCCAGATAATCTACTGAATGGATAATAACCAATTTCTTTAATATTAATGGGTGATGATCCAATATTGGTAGTGATACCATAAAAGAAATGTACATAGAACCAGTCACTGAGCAAAATTGTTTTGAATAGCATATGCCTCAATGAGGATATGGTGTCACTGACCCCAAATTATGACTGGTACTAAAGAGAATTTGTCTACATGATTTTACACACTGCCAGTTATCCATAGTTTTTGTTATACACTGAGGGCAATAGCAGTTAGCTAACTATTTATTACTAATAAGGTCAGGCAACTTTCCTTTTTTAATGTTCCCTAAAGAGTTGGTTATGGTAGTTATCCTCTAACTCCCATAAGCAGCACAACATTTTTTAACAGTCCTGTTTTTCCTTGCTATCATATCGTTTGCTGCAATTAGTTTGTTAATTTTTACTTGTGTTTGATTAAACAGTTTAGCCAGGGCATGCATATTCTAAATGCTGTACCATTTTTCAGTAGCCAGGCCCTCAATACCATCAATTATAGGTTTAACGATGGTTCTGCTGCCTAGTGGTCAAAATAGTTAATGTGTTTTTTTAAATATGAATATATATTTCATATTACCTCTGTTCCAAATAGACATTTCGGATTCAGATAATCCTGAAATGTAACCAATAATTCCATCTAGATTTTGGAGTCTCCTACTTTAAAAGATATCAGACTGCAGAGCAGTTTTTTTTCCTACCCCTCAAGTCTTGTGCACGTTCTGGATAAAATGCTATTATATTAATTAAAAAAGAAGTATAGAGCAATGACATATTTGATTTTATAATAACCAAATTTAGCCATATTCCACTGAAAAAGACTTAAAACTACCAGTATATGCATAAACTTACTGTGCTTAATAATGCACAGTTTAAATAACATTTAGGCCTGGCCTGGCTAGTGGTCTTTATGATGTCTCTATCGTTGATTGAATATTCAATTGTCCATATACATAGGCTGAAGTGTAATTGACCCGTCTGTTATTTATAATGCACTTTATCTTTACTTCTTCCAATATGCCGGGGTTTCTCCACTGTATACTGATGTATTCTGGTATCTCTGGTCTGTGGGATGCACCCTAACACAGATTAAGTTGGTTAACATGGTCAAATTTTGTTTGCTTATTTTACATTTCTCTTGTCTTCAGTAACCCAAATTTATATACGCATTAAGTTAGTTTATTTTCAGAGTAAATGAGAAAAGCCATTTATAACACAAACTATGCTTCTTGCTCTGATTTTCCCAATTCTTCAGCACAGATATACCAGTTTTAGATGCTTGTGCAGTTTTTATGTAGACATTTATTTTTACTTCCTTAACTTGCGCATTACTAGTTTTCCATAATAAATATATTGTTTGACTGCTAAAATAGATGCTCACAATCTTCTGTGAAAAAGTGTATTGCTCTCCCTCGCTGAGTATCCTGTTTTCGCAAAAGAGTTAGCAACAGAATTCTTACCCAAACTTTTTAGAGCTTAAATGCAGGTATATGCAAACGCTTTGAGGGTATTAAACTTCCATGAAACTTGGTTGGGCTTAGGAAACACAGGTAAAAACCTGTCGAAATTGGTTAGCTTTAATATTTTGTAACATAATCAGACATAATATATATTGTTGTATTTTAAACATTTTGGCTATAACACTTTTATAACTACATTGTAATAGCCAACAAAGGCACAAACTAGTTTATAAAAACCCCAAAATTAAATTATGACTTTTTGTCAATTATTATCTTTGTATTAATGTTGGGGATTTTTCCCCTACAGTTTTTTTTTTAATACAAAGTTTTAATAAAAAAAAAACCTTTTGTTTCCAATTGTATTATTTATTGAGACAAAAATGTATGTATGTATATTTATAACTGAGGCCTTTTTGAGTTTTACAGAAGAATGAATTGGTATGATGATGGTTATACCCCAGCCATAATATTAAAATAGTGCCACTTATATTTAAAAAAATTTATTTTATAATTATGAGTGTAAAATTGGGTTTTTTTGCAACAAAATAAAAACAAAAATTAGTTACAATTAGCCACACAGCATAGGACAACATACATCACATACATGACAAACTTATAATTAAAGGCAAATGGTGCCAGAATTGTATTTATAACTATACACAATCAGGCATTACAAACTTAAAATTATTAAGACAATGCATTTTGGAAAAAGCAACAGTAGAATTAAACATTTAATTAGGCAAGTTATTAACTTTTTATTTAAAACTTATAATAAGAATTGATAAAAATCCCTATTACGTTATTTGCCCACTTTAGTGTTAATTTAACTGAAGACAGTTCTTATTACTTTTATTTTAAAACACTACTCTTTAGAAATAAACCCATGTTTTATATATTACATAGTGCCTAGGATTAGAAGCAGAGTTGGCATTTCTGTTGCTTGGCAACCATATCTTCAATAAAGTAGTAAGTTAAGAGTATCTGTAGCTGTTGGATTCCAGAAGGTTTAAAATTATTTATTTACCTGACTTCTGTAAAATTTTTACCTTGAGCATTTTGATGACTTTTGGGGGGTGTTTTCAGTTGCTCCATCTTTTTTTTATGGGGATTTCTGGAATAACTATAACTTTTAAAACAGAAAGAGAGCAGAAGCAAAAAGAAAGCAGTGTGGGAAGGGACGGAGACATGAGCCAAGAGAGATAATTAACTCTGTACGGTTATTTTAAAGAACAGGTAGCAACAACAAATTCAGCAAACTGAGCAAGTGAGTAATATATAATGGAAAAATATTATATTATTGGCTCTGGGAAGGGAGAGGGGGGTTTAATGGGTTAGAGCAGAGGGTTGAGAACCAGGATCTCTGGTTTTTATCCTGGCTCTGGGAGGAGAATGAGGATTGCTGCCAGTTCCTGAAAACCCTGAATTTATTCCCCAGTGCCTGTTGCTTTTTTCTGCACTTCCATTTGATTGCAGGAGTGATCTTCCTTGCTGCAGTTAACTGTTTTAGGACAACCCCATATACATTTTACAGATTTTAAGCCTGTACTTGTTAGCCTAATTTTTCCCCCTCTTGCTAGCTGCATTTTGCCAGACAGTTTTCCTGGTTTTCCCTTAATTTCTTGTAAACTGTATGAAAGAGGGGTATTGCAGTTGCTTATATCTTCCACTTGCTGTTTTAATTTTCTATTTTGATTTTGTTCTACTTTTAAGTTTTTTTCCTCAGCTCTCTTACTTTATTGTTTAATGCTAAACAAGTGAGAGCATGCACTGCAATACCATTTTGCTCTTTATCTTTCCCTTTTTCATGTTTTCTCTCCATTTCCAGTTTAAACAAAATAAATACATGACCACATGGTTTACAATATGGAACCCAAATGATGGACCAACATGACTATGTACAAATTGTACAACAAAGGATTTCAATGTCTCTTGTCTCTCACTTTTGTTTGCCATGGCTTTCAGTTTGCTATATGGCATTTGCAGAGAGAAAATTCTTTCTCTCTCTTTTTATTCTATGTCTGGCATTTAGCCAAGAAATGTGCTTTAATTTCTATGTATACAGTTAAACTATGGCTTTTTGCCCAGGAATTCCTAAAGTATTGGCATTTGCCTAAAGTGCTTTATTATGCACTATTTATAAAATCAGTTACTTTTCAAAATTCATTTTGCTGTAGTAGCACCTATTATGAAAAATTACAGTAGCATCTCCTGTATGTACTGGAATTATCTGAGCACTTATAGTGCTCTTTGGCCTGGCCAGCTACATGAGTGTATGTGGGATGAACAAGCACTAGTATTCCACCACTTACTGAGCATTATCCCCCGCCAAACAGTTAGCTTGCAACCACACAGTGCTTGGTCTGACAGATGTTTTGGCTAGATGACTCCTGGCTAGCTCACCAATTTGTAGATAAATTCTATAGTCATAGACTCATAGAAGATTAGGGTTAGACAGAACCTCAGAAGGTCATCTACTCCAATGACCTGCTCAGAGCAGGATCAACTCCAACTAAATCATACCAGTCAGGACTTTATCAAGCCACACCTTGAAAACCTCTAAGGATGGAGATTCCACGACCTCCCTAGGTAACCCATTC
The DNA here is from genome assembly GCA_007922155.1 of Mesoclemmys tuberculata. Classification (NCBI taxonomy): domain Eukaryota; kingdom Metazoa; phylum Chordata; order Testudines; family Chelidae; genus Mesoclemmys; species Mesoclemmys tuberculata. The sequence goes on along the minus strand of ML675601.1, from coordinate 27,029,314 downwards.
CAGTGCTTTACCACCCTACTAGTGAAAAAGCTTTTCCTAATATCCAACCTAAACCTCCTACATTGCAATTTGAGACGATTGTTCGTAGTTCTGTTATCTCCCACCACTGAGAACAGCTTAGATCCATCCTCCCTGGAACCCCCTTTCAGGTAGTTAAAGCCTGCTATCAAATCCCTCCTTATCTCTTTTCTGCAGACTAAACAAGCCTAGTTCTCACAGCCTTTCCTCATAAGTCATGTGTCACAGCCCCTAATCACTTTCATTGCCTCCACTAGACTCTCTCCAATTTGTCCACATTCTTTCTGTAGTAGGGGGCCCAAAACTGGATGTAATACTCCAAATGAGGCCCCACCAGTGCCAAACAGAGAGGATGACTCACTTCCCTAGATCTGCTGGCAATGCTCCTACTAATGCAGCCCAATATGCCATTAGCCTTCTTTGCAAAAAGGGCACACTGTTGAGTCATATCCAGCTTCTTGTCCACTGTAACCCCCAGGTCCTTTTCTGCAGAACTGCTGCCTAGCCAGTCGATCCCCAGTCTGTAGCAATGCATGGGATTCTTCCATCCTAAATTCAGAACTCTGCACTTGTCCTTGCTGAACATCATCAGATTTCTTTTGGCCCAGTTCTCTAATTTATTGAGGTCACTCTGTATCCTATTCCTACCCTCCAGTGTATCTCCCACTCCGCCCAACTTAGTGTCATCTGCAAACTTGATGAGGGTGCAAGCCACCCAATCCTCCAGATAATTAATGAAGATGTTGAACAAAACTGGCCCCAGCACCAACCCCTGCGGCACTCCACTTGATACCAACTGCCAATTAGACACTGAGCCGTTGATCACTACCCATTGAGCCCAATGATCTAGCCAGCTTTCTATCCACCTTGTCATGCATTCATCCAACCCATACTTCTTTAACTTGCTGATAAAAATATTGTGGGAGACTTTATCAAAAGCTTTTCTAAAGTCAAGGTAAATCATGTCCACTGCTTTCCCACATCCACAGAGTCGGTCATCTCATAGAAGGCAATCAGGTTGGTGAGACATGACTTGCCCTTGGTGAATCAATACTGACTGTTGCTGATCACTTTCCTTAAGTCAATTACTTGACCACACTTTGATTCATTATGAAAAATATTCAAGAGACCAAATAACCAATGTTAGTTAGGTTTATTAATATAATACAGGAAAAAGGTTTTATATGATACAAGCCTCCAAGAAGCTGTCTCATACAGCAGTGTTGCATTCACCTTATGCAGATGGTGAGCTCCCCAAAGTTACACATTTCAGCTGGTGTTATTTATATGATGATTTTCTAAGATATACATTTATTTATATGTCATTAAAATCCAACCCATCAGTTTGTCCCAGTTTCCTAACTTTTTGTTCTGTTCCTTCCTTATCTTTGTTCTAGCATTTCACGTACTGGTCCATAAAGATACTTCCCTAGCTTCTAAGACATAGAACAAATGTCTTTTGATTTGGGAAAGTTTCCTTTCTGCTAATGCCATAGGCTTACTTCAGTAAATGCAAGGAACTATGGGATACTTAGATTAATGAACCAGATTATGGTACAGGCCAGTTTAGGCTTTATTACTGTTATAATATTAGTGCTTAATGTTACTGGTCTTTCATGTATACTAATATATTTAAGGTGTGGATAATTCATATTATATATATATATGCTGGCTGGGTAAATTCATATTATATAATATATGCTGGCTGGGATTATAATATATATATATTTGTCCTCTGCAAAATAGGGATAATAATATTTCCCTACCTCATAGGGATGCTCTGAAGATACTTAAGTAATGGTGGTAAAAATATATAAAATAATATATATATTATTTACCCAGGCAGCATATGTTAGTCAACAACTTCTACTTAGCATTGTCTACTTTATAATATAAAAGCACTTTACCACTATTACTTAAGTATCTTCAGAGCATCCCTATGAGGTAGGAAAGTATTATTATCCCTATTTTGCAGAGGACAGATATTGACGCATAGAGGGGTTAAGTGAATTTGCCCAGGGTCACCCAGGAAGTTTGCTGCAGAATCAAGGCCACTTTCAGGAAGTACTGGGGCTGAGACAGACATACTGAATGGTCTAAAAGCTATTTTAGCTCAGTGGAAAAATATTTTGGGGGGTTTTGTGTTAATTTGTCTTGATCATACCAGTTTAAGGTGATGCAACTTGATATACACTTTTTTCCACCCACAAAATATTCTTCATTAGCTTGGATTGCAGTGAGTCATGTGCCTCTGAGAAGCAGATAGTGTCTGTCCCTCTTCTTCTTTTCCCCTCTCCGGAGACCTGAGCACCTGAGAGAATGCTCATATTGTGATATCTTTGAAGTGCAAGTTCCATGAGAAAGTGTTATTTTTGTTATTAAAAAAACAGATCACTCTGTAAATTCACTACTCCTGTGGCTCAGATTGCATGTCTAATAGGATTGTCAATATTCATATTGTAACCAGCACTTTTATGTTTTATGGGCTAAGTGCTGAAAGGTGTTGAGCATTGAGGCACAATAGAGTAAAACATTTATGCACATTCTCAATTTGAAACGCTTGAGTAGTTCCAATGAAGTCAGTTCAACTGTTCATAGGCTTACAGTTAAGCACATAGAAGCTTTGGAGGATTATGGTCAGAGTACTCAGCATCTTGAAGGACTGAGTCTTATGGAAATAAGCAAATCTATGCTATGCCTCAAAATGTGTGTATGTTTGTTTCAACATTTTTATCAAAATGAAAGATTTCAACAGTCCTGAAATTGAAATAGTTCATTTTGGTTTATTGAACTGATCTGAAATGCTTCATTTGAAGTTCATTATGAAAAGATGTGGTCCTTCAGGGAGACCAGCTTACAAGAGAGAATGGGAGTTTGAACGACAACTCCCAGAAGTCAATGTGCTGATAAGGAAATGTTTTGTTGAACTTATTCAAACAATTCTGATTTGGGTCAAACTAACCCAATCTTTCCCTTAGATTTTCCCATAAGAAAATCAAAAGTTTTGGTAAAATCTTCCCAAGAAAAATCTTTCTTTTGCAGAAACTGCATTTTTCATTGAAAAATCATTCTGAGAGAAAATTCCTGAGAAGCGCTAATTATTAGGTTTATTTTATGTCTGTTGTAACATAGCTGTTGGCTACTATAAGAGATAGGATAGTGGACACAAGAAACCCCTCTTTCGATTTATTATATAGGATAGCCAATAAAATTAACGAATAAACAAACAAATAAATGAAGGAAATGATTCCAAAAGTTCAAATCACTGATTTTTCAAATTGCGATTTCTGAAAACTGCCTTGAGGGATTACCCATAAATTTTCTCCCCAGATATACCTCTCTGGGAGAGAACCACTGTAATCCCACATGCAACATTAATTCAGACAATATGGTCATCACTGGGGACAGACTCTAGAAATGCCTGTTCCAAAAGCATAAGGCCTTCTTTCTTAAGCCAAATAAGAACTCTCCATTAGCTATCCCATTGCTGAAACTATTTTCTTATGTTGGTCATTGACCAGAGGATGATACCTCAAAACATTTAGCCTTTCCAGTATATTGTACATGAGATACTTTAGAAAGGCTGTCTACCTATCTGCCTTTTTACCTCAGTATTTATATGACCTCCAGTGTCATAGAATGTGAGTGCCTATTCCTGTAGATAGAGAGGACTGGGGATAGGAGTTTTCCAAATCATGCAGCCATTTGTCATAACCTTAACTATGGAGAATCTCTCATTCATCCATAATATAAAGTTTAAATGCAATATGAACATTAACTAATCCACCCTCTGTCTATAATTAAGTTGTCTTATCTCTATTTTACATATGAGGAAAGAGATACAGAGTGCTAAAATCAGAGATGGTGTAAGTAGGTTCATCTCGGAGTTGATATAGTGAATTAGGCATGAAACTAACAATCAGGAGTTCTGGGCCCAGGCTTTAGATCTGCTCTATGACATTGGCCAAGCTACTTCAACTCTGGGCCTCATTTTCCCCTTCAGCAAAATGAGATGTAAAATGCTTGCCTGGCTTACAAAGGAGTTACGACATTTAATTTCTTGTTATTTGGATATACTGAGTTCTTTGATTGGAAAACAGTATATAAACACAGATTATTGAAGCAGCACAAGTCATGCCTTGTCAATGGTACAGCTGGGATTCTCACTTCCAGCCCTGGGCTCATTCCACTAAAACCATGCTGTCCTGAAATAATTTGTCACCCCCATAAAATGCAGCCCATGAACTGACAAGGCAAAATCAAAGTTATCCCCAACTCAGGAGATGCATTACCAAGACGAGGGGTTCAAATGTTAACATAACCTGCAGTTGATAACTTTATTAATTTGCTGCTACATTGTCCAACGATATTCAAAGCCACCATTTCTTATTGATGCCAACAAGATAAAACAAAGTTTCTAGATCAGCATGTTTTTAAGATAAAGCAAACCCCTCCCAAAATAAGTAGGAAACTTCCTTAGAAATTAATGTGCACAGTAAACAAAATCATTATATATAATTTATCTCAGCCTTTCCTGACAAATTTTACTCTGGCATAATATCCTGCTAGTGAAATGTCAGCCAGACTGAAAGTTAGCTAGTGGAGAGGAAAATTCAAAATCAGGCTTACAATGAATGGAAAGATGGTGTCAACTTTAACTATGGAGAAATTTCTTTCCATAATAAATTATTCTTCTAACCTTTTACATTTAAATTTGAAAAGTTGAAACTGTTTACTGCTTAGGAGCAGAGTGCTTAGCATGTTGACATTGCTGTTTGGTTGATAATAGACTGATTTTTCAGTGCATTCACAAAGTATTTGAACCGAAACAGTAGGCATGTTGGGTGAAATCCTGGCTAGATTGAAGTCAATGGCAAAACTCCCACTGACTTCAAAGTGGCCAGGGTTTCACCTATTCTGTCTATCAGTCATAGTCCAATACAATAAGTTAGTACATCTTTCAGAGGAAATAGGCTTGGTTCAGGATCGGTAGTTTTTAAAAAGTGGGTGTGTTTGATATTAATTTGCTTGTAGTATATGCCAGGGCCTAATACACAATTACTGCAGTGGCTTAACAACTTTCTAAGCAATAAAATAGGTTCTGAAAAAACAAAGGTTACCTAGGGAATCTCAACCATGTAATTCATTGGGAAGTGTACAATTTCTTTGGTTTCAAGTTTAAAAAGAAAACAAAACAATGATTTGTCATGTTTCATATTTTCAAACCTATGTGCCTAGCTCATGTGGTTTGCATCTGAGGCAGAGTGTAAAGAGGAAGTAAAATGTCAAGTTGTTTATTTCTGTGCAATTTTCTTATCTCAAAATAACACAGAGTTTGCAAAATCAGATCTGTCTTTAATAATAGTTGGAAGAATTCCTTTGCAGGGCACTGCTGTTTTTACATAAATCATCTGATCTGGAAAAAAGAGGAGTTAAATCTCTTTTGACAATTTTGTCAAAACCAAATATGTCATCTGAAACAGCAGCCTTGTTTTCTAATGAAATAAAGAAATCAGGTTTCTTACTTCAACTCATACTCTTCCTTTTCCTTTTATGATATGGTTTCAGTGTAGATGAAAGAGAGAGATACAGACAGACAAAGGACACCTAAAAATGACTCTTCATGATCATAAGCTTTCACTTAAACTAGTATGCTTATGTCAGCAGATCATTCTTTCCTTCCACAAACCTATCTTCATTGTCAAGCATGTGATCAAAGTGTCCTATCTAAAAGTAAGTTGAGCAGTCAAATGTTTTTGCTGTAACTGACAGACCTTAGGCATGCTTTCAAAGTATAAAGGAGCTCAACCATACCTTTAGCTTTGGCAATTAATATAAATTTCAGCACATCAGTGGATTGTGTTTCTCCCTCACACCCTTTTTCATTTCCATTTCCCAGATTAACATGAGTAATACAAGGAGAAGGAGAGCTTTCAGTCTGTGGGATATGAAACGTTTGTAGATCCTGATTCAAAGTTATTATATGGACAATGACAATTTTGTGAATATGACCAAAAATAACCTTTCATATATGTGTAATCCCAGTTTATTTTTATTTTATTTCTATAAATATTTGAAGAATGGCCTCCCACCCCACCAGACCACCTCAACAAGGGAGATGTTTGATTGGACTGACACAAGGTAGAAAACCCCTAGGTTCCTGAGAGAAGGGAGTGGAGCAAGGGACAGGTTCAGCTCCTCCAGGGTCTTCTCCCACCCTCTCCCTCTGAGTGCATGTGAGTATCATGCCTGTGTGGGAGGATGAGGGAAGAGAAAGAGATTTTTCCATCTCTTCCTGCTGCCAGTGGGTAGGCTGTGGGGCAGAACAGCAAGCTGATTTGTCTCTCACCCCCTCCCATCTGGTCTTGACATACAGACATACTGCGGTATCTGCTGTCCCACCCTCTCTACTCTATAATAGAGGTATAGTTCGAACTGTGTTTCAAGATGCTGTGTGTCTGACCAATCACCAGTTTGGGGGATCAGGAAAGATTCCCCCTCCAGTCAAAATTGGCAGTGTATCCACTGGATTTTTTCAGCTTCTTTACAGCAGCCTTGATGCCTCGTTTTAGGTAAATGAATAAGACATATAAACAGGAATGTAAAAACTTACATGGATGAGTGGAGTTCGTAACTTCAATGCAACTTGTTGCTGGCGTCAAATGCAAGTGAGAGGCTCAAGGGCTCACTCCCATTGGTAAACATGAGTACCTGACCCAGGAGATAGTTGGTGGACCCCATTATCCTGCAGGAAGAAAGAGAGACTGTTAGTTTCCACAGACTGAGGAACCCAGCAAGTGTACTCTCATTCCCCCTTAGGGTGGGGTGGGGAAGAGGATTCAGAGTTGAGTTGAATCCTAGGGTTGAACAAAGTCACTGATATGCATTTACTGTACACCAAAAATGGTCCCATTTCTTGAAGCCACAAACGCAGGACACAGAAAGGAGCTGATCAATTTATCTATCATCACCTCAACTTGTGAAATAGATCATATGGAGTGGGGTACCAATTCTAAAACCCCTACTCTTGTTGAGTAGTGCCTTAGGCTAGGTCTACACTGACAGCAGCAAATTCGCCGCCATCAGATCGATTCCTCCGGATCGAGTGAGCAGTCTGTGTAGACCTGCTCAGTCGATCCAGCAATCGACGCAGGAAAACCGCCCCCAGTAAGTGGCGTAGCGCTGTGTCAAAGGGAACGCTCTTCCCTTCGGCGCAGCACAGTGTGGATAGCGCATGGACACACAGTGAAGTCGACGGGAGATACGCAAGTGATTTATGTCACTTGCGTATCTCCCATTGACTGCCGCTGAATCCGGAAGGTAAGTGTAGACCGGGCCTTACTTTACAAGTGGTCCCATGGAAACCTACCAAAATAAAACACTACTCAACCCAATTAGAAGGATCATAATCAAGCCGGGAGAGAATCATGGAAACTGTACATACAGAGTGTGGCAACTTACTGTTTTTTGCTGCAGGATTGACCACACACACACACCTCCTCCACCTTCCCTGCCTACATTTCTTCCCTCACTGCCAGCAAAAGGATATTCATTTGTAGGGTCAGTGGTCTGACAACTGGTCCACAGATGTATTGTGAATGTGAGGTGACCAGGGACCAAACACCACCACTACCGATTAATAAGAAAATCAGTAAACTGAGTGTCAACCTTTTTTTCAGCTTGGGACCAAGCAATGGACTTACATGGAATAATTACTATGGAATTTAAGCCAGGCAAACAGAACAAAAAGGTTAAAGGCATTATACCTCAGCAAACATTATCAAGAGGAGGACCAAGAAGGCAGTCAGAGTACATGAGAAGATCCACACGCAACACCAAACACAAAGCCGTAACAGTAAATACTGCAACACCCGCAGAGTTCTACCTCTGGTCTTGTTCCCGAGCGAGATTCTAAAGCGGTTAACATAAGCATTGCTGAATGAGACCCGTTCACTCCACGCACAGACATGCAGCAAGGCCGGAGGATGAGCTTTCCCTTCCCCATGTTCCTTCTGTTGCTGCGAATTTACATCATGACATCAGTGACAGACATTAAACGGCACCAAGAGTAATAGCTGCAGCAGCAGTAGTTTGGTGCAGTTGATACAGCTGAAGCTGCTGCTCAGTCTTCTGAGCAACAGAGGAACAGGCCTAGCCTCAGGACATTAAGATGAGGTGTGCTCCTCTCTACCCCAGTTTCTTCTTAGAAATACATTTGGTTCTTATATTTCATCAGTACACTCCTTGTCTTCCTCCATATCATTATTACCCATAAGCTTTGTGGCAGTATGGTCCCCTACTTCCAGATGCTCTGCCCCTTCAGAAGAAACCTCCAAATATGGCAGCAGTTGCAGTCGTTTCATCCTATTTGTGGACCAACTGGGCCATAGCTTCTGGATTTGACCATTGCATCTGTCAGGCTGGGTCTAGACTGATGGCAGCAAATTCACCACTGTCAGATCAATTGCTCTGGGTCAGTCTGTGCGGTCTGTGTAGACCCGCTCAGTCGATCCAGCAAGCGATGCAGGAAAACCATCCTGGTAAGTTCGTAGCGCTGCGTCAATGCAGCAGCGTGGATGGCGCACGGAGCAGACACAGTGAAGTCGACGGGAGATACACAAGTGATTTACGTCACTCGCGTATCTCCCGTCGACTGCCGCCGAATCTGGAAGGTAAGTGTAGATCGGGCCTTAGACTGTTTGCACCTCTCAGTTAGAATTAGTAGATTACACCTAAATTTGTAGCCATCCGTTATCTGAGGTCTTCAAGCAGAACTGAAGGGTCAGATCTTAAGCACTGAGCCTATGTTGTAGACTCTCATGTCCAGTTACAGCCACCTGATAACGGTGCCTATTGGGAGAAATGCCTTCTCTTGTCTGAAGATAGGTACTGTTTCTGCTACTGTACCTGTCACTGTTGCAGACTTCTTCATTTATCAGGAAAGAGTCTGAAGCCACAACATAACAGAAGCAGGTTTACTCAGAGCAGACTATGTTCCCCTTTCAACACAATCTAGTAATAATATATGTGAGGCTTAGTTAGAGGATCAAATACTGGAGAAAAAGAAGTCAGCTCCCAGGCTGTATATAAAGGAGAGAAATTGAGCAGGGCAGTAGCCACTCTTAACATAAACAGAACCACAACAGAACAGAACAAATTCTTAAGAGGCTGTTGCCCTTGTAAAATACATGTGACTAACGCATGTGATGGCCTAGGTAAAACCTCCAATGATGGAAAAACTAATCAGTTTCCTGGCTGTATAATCAAACTAGTATTTGAAGTCTGGAATATGGGAAAGTTACACAGTCACAAGTTGTCTATTTCCCCCCTGACTGGCACAGACAGAGCACACCAACTCAAACCTCTGAGAAAGCAAATCAAAATAGATTCTGCTGACTCTCCTGAGCCCGTGGTATAGCCTCAACAAATCAGGGAAGCAGATAGCATACCACAAGATTTCTGCCAATGAGCAAGTCAGGCTGATACTTGAAAACGTACCAGAGATTTGCCTGAGAATGGTTATACTGAACCTCCATTAACTTTTTGCTGATCCAAAACATTTCAGGTCAAATGCTGCCTTTTCAGCTGAAGTGCAACAAACTCAGAGAGAGGTGCATTATGAGTATTTAGAAATGAGAGGCTTTACATATCTCTACTGTTCAATTCAAAATCCTCATGCTCTCTGCCAACAGCATAACAAATATGAAAATTACCAGCAGAGAGCCTGTCTAGCTAGCTGGGCCCTCTTGGATGAACTTTCAGTAAAACTGAAGAATGGGATCAAACAGTGATTAGTATGAGAAAGACAGAAGGACAAATGAGTAGCTTGCTAGGGTGTGTCAGAAATGCAGAATCTAGCACTGGTTGGGGTTTCAGCAGATATTCAGATACAGTAATGTTTGCTTGCATCTGGTAAAGTTTGCTTGTATGCATAATTTAATAACTGCATTTTGTAAGTGCCTATATATATTGTGCATTGGTAGTATTGTATTTTCTACATTTATAAATTCAATGTTTCTCAGCTAATTATTTTTCATCTTAGCAAAACACACAGGCTTCACTGGGGGCTAATTACATGCTGTACTCATATAATTTAAAACCCAAATCTTCAGTTATATGACTGAACATAGTGTAACATTTTTATTGCTTAGAGATCATTTTCTTCATGCTTCAATAGTTCAAAATATTTGCATGGCTCTCTGCTTAACTTTAAGAGAGATCATTTATAGGTTGAGAAGGAATATGATACATTTCAACCTAAAATGTAATTAGGGGAAAGTCATAACGCCTTGAAAATAGGAATTTATAGAATGAATGTCCCTCTTCATTCAAAACCATTCTGTTCCACTCTGATCAGATTTGTGTGGTTGCATAATACGACTCACCTACTACATATTAGGAGTAAACTTTAGTTAGGAATAACTGACTTTGAGCCACTTACTGTATATTTCATTTCTGCTGCCAACAGTTTCATGCTCTACTTTAGAGGTAGTCTCAGATCTGGAGTTTGTCTCTTCTTAGAAGTAGTAAACCTTTGCAAGAAGAAAACCCTGCCTTAAAAGACTATAACCATCACACACGAGTTTGACAAGTGTTACAAAAATGGATAATGCAAACAGGCTGGTCTTTCAGACCAATCCACATCAATCTGAGGTAATGGGTTAAATGCTGTAAATATTCATTTGATACCTTTGCCATAGTATAAACAATTTCTAACCACTCTCTTATACTTCTGAGGTTTCAAAAATACCATAAGGATTTATTTACTTCCAGTAAAACAACAGGAATTCTTAATCCTGTCAACAGATTACCGAAGAGTTTTCTCTTTCAAGAAGGAAAAAAGAAAGTAAGTAAGAAAGAAAAAGAAGACCGTCATTCAAGTTCTTTGGGAAATGCTGCCATCTATAGTGGCTTAGAAGGTATTGCTTTGCATGCCAATGTCAAAGAAAACCACAGGACTGATTACTTCACAACGTGGTTAGTTCAGTAAATGAAGCAGTTCTTGGTCAATAAACAGGAATATAAATTATAGCCTTGGCTGGAATTGAAACATTAGAAACATAGAGTTGGCACCAGTTTCCACCACAACTATTTCTTGGATGGTAACGAACAGTGTTAGCAGTTATCTGCTGCATCGTTTGATCAAGGTTTCCTTCTTTGGTTTCCTTTCTGCCCAGGGAATCTCCCCCTAAATTTCAGAGCCTTAAGCACATCCCACAATTCCTTCCCATCTGCTATACAGAAAGTGCCTCTCCAGGTACACTATTTTCTGTATCTTTAAAATGAGCAAATAAGTAATAAGTAATAAATAATAAATAAGTAATCAGTACTTTCTCATTTTTATCACTCCAGTTTTTTGTTATCCTTAAAAAATAACAAACACTAAAATATGTATTTTCCCAGTCCCCTCTAATCACATTGGAAGTATCACAGTGTCTTCCTCAACATTTCTAGTAAGAATAATATAGTAAGGTGCTGAGATGCCTCAGTGATGGGCTGTATAAGGAAGTAGATAGACAGATCTTTGAAACAATATGCACACTTAACACACACTTTCTCTGAGGACCTATGGCACATCATCTTTGATGCAGAATAATTATTTCAAAAGATGCTACTTGGAAGCTTTTCAAACTTTTGTTCAGAAGCAGGAATGAGCCTGAACCAACACTCCAATTCTAGATAGCCTCATCATCATGTGATGTAGTGGGCCAGATCTATCCAAATGATAAAAAGAGGGATATTTTAATAACTTAAATTATAATTAATAGATGGCAGGACTAATCTTTAAAATACTAAGCTAAAGAATTAAAGTTTGGCAAAAATGCCATCTTGTATCCAGAGGCATGAGAAAACGGAGGAAAGCCTGTAGGTAGAATTGATTAAAGATACCTATATTATTCATAGTGAACACGGCTGTTCAAATCTGCCCTCATGGACTCTCCCTCTCCCACCTAACTTCTTGACACACCAGTTCCCTGTACTGAAATGTCATCTGCAGATTTATTTCACTGCAGAAAAAAATTTGCAGAAATATACTTCTTACTCTGTAAGAAACATAAGGCCAATTCTGCTCTCATTTACTTGAGTAAATTATGTCAATGGGGCTTGCTGGTAAACAAAAGCAAAGTGTGTAGCAAAATTTCCTGTGACTAAGCATCACAGAACCAAGTTGCTAAATACCTCCCCCTCTACTGTTGTATGCAGTGTAGTTGTAGTTGGGTCAGTCCCAGTATATTAGAAAGACAAGATGGGTGAGGTAATATCTTTTATTGGACCATCTTCTGTTTACCAACAAAGAAATTATTCCAATAAATGATATTACCTCACACACCATGTCCTCCTTTATTGGTAGTTTGACAGGAGGTTGTTTGATCAGCAGAGTTCTATTAACACTATGAATTACAACAGAAGAACAAGGCTCATTGGTGAAGTTAAAATTTAACTCCTACAGAGCATCTTTGGCAGATCAAAGGCTGCAATGCTTCTGGAGAATGCCCAAAGGCAGAAGTTGTTATTTAAAACGCAAACATCGCCCTCCACCCACCCTTCTTTTCACACAGAGAAGGAAAGGGGCCAAAGGTCTCTTAGGAGCAACAGCAAATATCCAAATGCTTCCTTCATTATGCAGCTGGTGAGCCAGCCAAATTTACCTATAATGCTTAATAAGGAGTGGCAGTTCTACTTGTTTGGCTTTTGGTGATAGAAATTTTAAAAGATGGGCCTTCTGGGTTTTCCTATTTGCCAGCTCACAACACAATCACGTACAATAATCTTGTATTGCTTTTGGGATGATACTGTCTGCATTTCTTTCAAACTCGTCTGAACAATGTCTGTTCAGATAACATTGCCCGAGTTGCAGTCAACGCTAGATCAGAAACTTGGATGAGGCCCAGTTTGTTGCACATCGCTAAGGGACAGCTTTCTCATTCTATTTCAGCGTGGAAGGATGGGTAAGGCTAAGAACATCATACATGATGATCCTATGTAAGCCAAACAGCTAAGAATGCAGAAAGAAAGCCTGATTTCTGGGAGTGTTTATGTGGAAGGGGGCAGGCCCTGAAACTCCACAATCACCAGGACTTTAGGCCACACCAAGCTGGAGATTTTGAATCCCCTCCAACTGCTATCCCATCTATTGTGTGCTGAAATGACAGCAAATCGGCTGCAAGTGCGAGCTAGAAAAGCTGGAAAGGAAAAGAGAACAACACAATGGTCTCTTTATTGGAGCTATAATATTAGTTTGAATTTCAAGGCAGTTCATAAGCACAGCTGGTCAAATGATGCAAACTCAATGCTCACAAATGTTTGGTTCAGCCATGAGCATGCCTAATTTATTATTTACTATCTGGGTAAAATTAAACCCCGTGCTAGGAGTTACGTGGCACATAAGTTCCATAGGGTTTAAGTGGTGCACATACATTGCACCACTGGCCTTCTGCACCAGGGTTTAATGTCATCCTTTGTGACCATTCATGTACATGAGTCAGTTTTTGTATAAATGTTTGGAGGAATTGCTGTTCTTTGTGTGAATGTGTATTCACATGTGGAAAGGACATTCCTGCCTGAACCACGGCATTCCCTATTTATTGTACACAATACATTATCAGTTATTTGACATTCATTATTCTCCCTTTTAAAAGATATTCAGCCACCTGAGCAGGTAGCAAAAATAAGTGACTTAGGAAGCCAAACCCATGCAACAAATAATGAATAGCAAACAGTCAAAGAAAACAGATCAGCAACAATCTATAAGGCACAATGGTAATATAAATAATAAAACAGGCTGGAAATTGTAAATATAGTGAATCACAGTAATCTTACATAGAGAAAAAAACTACATTTGTCAGGTAATTATGTGACAACAGATGATTTGACCAGCTGTCCTCGTGACTGCATATAACGTATTAAACACGTCTTTAATTAACTTTATTCTTCCAAACACCGTACCTTTCACATATACCATAAAAATAGCACCTTGGAAATTTCCAATTTCACTGGAGAAATTTGGGTGTACACTTATACAGGAGTATTTTTAACTGACAGATCTGGTTCAGTTACTGAAAAGATCTTCATATTTCCACATAGAACAAGTAAAGTTCTCATCGTAGTGTGTACTGTGGAATCTACTCTAGAATTCAGATGTCAAACACCTACTATTAGACACAGTGCACACCTTTCTGTAGTTAGCACAGGTGCCTGGAAGGCTGAAGAAGAGATGAATATCCATTTTCTAACCCATTTTACTGGGCTGTGACATTCCTACATTGCAGAGGTGCTTCATATATTAAGACAGAATAACTAAGAGGAGGCAATATATACTAGATAGCATGAGACAGTGATATTAAGCCTAGCACACATGAATAAAAAGTGATTACAATAAGTCAAATAAATTAATATTTTGTCTTAGATGGGATTCTTTATGTTTGGTAACCATTGCTTGTGCTGATGATATAACACATGCTGACACCAAATATCAATTCTAGGTAAATCCAATTAAGCCCAGAAGCAAAACAGCTGGATTAGCAGTTCGCTGCATAAATTATTTTTCTTCCATTTACTCTGTCTTTTTGCAAATGAGCCTTTTAAAATGAAAAAATTTAGCTATCAATTTCCCCATTATTAATCTCAGAAGCCTAAAATGAAGCAAATAAATTGAAATAATTTCTCTTTTATGCTAAAAATGTATTTTATATGACTGAGGTTCCATTTCTTCTCTCCCAAAATTGTAAATTAATTTCCTTTTTTTATGCAGAGGTCTTAGGAATTGTATTTATTATGGTATCATATCAAGGTGCTTCCTTTCTTCCAGAGGGTGTACTGCTGCATAATTATTTTAGCTTTACTTGCCTTTTGCAATAGTAAATAAAAGAGGTATAATATTGGCAAGACAGTGGTGTTAATATTACATTAATCACTACTTGCATTAAGTCAAAACAGCACAGACATGCAGGAAACATTTAATTTTATTTCCTTTTTTGCCTATTGTTTTCATTTATTATACAGCTGTCGACATAAAGAGCAATGTAGATCTTGAGAATCAATATGTGCTACTCTTGAAAATATTCAGATAATTACAAATGTTAATGATTAATTGATTTATGTCATTCTGTTAATGACACAACTAATATAAGGAGTTCTGATCTCAGTTACGCTAGTGTAAATCCAAAGCAGTTATGCACTGCCAGAATTTTAATAAAGGACTCCCTTAAAAATTTCTCATCTCAGTCAATGAAACATATAACACTATGTGAGTGAAATTGTCTTCTTTCTCCTGCTCCTAAAAAAAAAAAAATCTATCAGTGCCATACTCTTTCCCTCTCCCCAAAAAAATCAATCAATTCCAGATTCTCTTTCCCCAAAGTGCACATAGCCAACCCTCAAAAATCCACAAATTACATAAATCTTTAAAGCCTTCATTTCTTCCATACGTGGGTTAGGTTCAACGGAGCCCACTGCTACAGATCCCAATGGCTTTCAGCTTTGGCAATCAGTTTATGTTGCTTTGCATTTTCAAAATAATCTCGGCAAAGAAAGGGTCCAGCAACGTACTTCTTTAGAAATGAAAGCAGAGTTTCTCCTTCATGGAGTCCAGGGGTCCGCTCTATTAGTAAAGGGGTCAGGCCCAGTCCCTGTAAGCCCCCTCCAACTCACTGAACCAGAGTCATTCAACTCAAACCAATGGAGTGGTATACATAGGAGCAATCAAGACCAGAATGTGGACCAAGGTAGACTAATAAAATATCAAATATAGTATGTTGAATGAATTTTTACATATGACATGATTATATTTAAATGATTTAATTTTAAACATTTCCTACATTTCTTTATGAGCATTAGGTGCCTTGAAAATGTTTAAGTAGTCTTAATTTGGAGGAGAGGGGCAAAACGGGATTACATTTCATATTATCTTGTCTTTTGTCGTGAATGCAAAAAGAGGTATAAACCATCTGGATTTTACAATTGAAGGGTAAATTGTACATGGGGACAACTGGAGACAGCTCACTGTTGGTACATCTTTCATGTATTTTCTAGTGATATGTACACTTTTCTTTGCTATTCCCAACTCTCCCTATACAAGACCTAATCCTGCTCCCATTGATGTGACTGGAAGTTTTGCTATAGGCTTCAGTGGGACCAGAGTCAGGGCCATAGTGTTCATTGATCACATTTTTAAAGGCTGTTTCCACATTTAGATTAATTATGAAAGGAGAATCATTTGTCTCTGCCACATAATCTTCCAGAAAACTTTCGTTTCAAGTGACAGCAGAGAACATCCAATGTGGATGATGGTGAGACAAAAAGAACATATGTGGCATGAAATGGCATGTGATTTGGCATGCCTTAATTATTGTGCTGACCCAAGACAAAAGAAAAACCTCACTTTCTGTCACAAAAATGCTGCACATAATACACTTCACTTCTTGAATTGAAGCATTCTGGTCTTAAATATTTTTTTTAAGTAATTAAAAAAATGCAAGGTCATTTTTGAAAGTGGAAAACTATTTTTAAATGTGACAAAGAGCAATTTCTGTCTCAGGCATTCATAGTCATGATTTCCCCTATAGGGATGAATTTCACCTTTGTTACTGTAAAGAACTATTCTTGTTTATGAAGAATGATGAAATTTCACTCTGGATCAAATATGAATTACTACAAAAATAACTGTTGCCAATCTACACCAAATTAAATTTACTTAAATTTACTTTAAAGGAAAGGTAAATTTTCCACTTTCTTGATGAGTAATATAATATTATTTCAGGCCAACTCCTGTTATCCCCCTCACTTATGAGAGTTGAAGGCCCTAAGTGTAGCAAAACCAGTGTGGCACTTTTTGCACAGGATAGACAAGAGAAAGACCACACTATCGTATTCAGACCCTGATTCTACATTTGACTCAGTGTAGTTGGGCATACAGTGTTATCTGCAGAATCAGGGTCGCATACTGCACTCCACATCCCCTATACATCACAGAGAAGTGCTCTCTGCCTCACAACTCTCTTTGTAGCAGCATGGAAGGGGATTGACTGTGTTTCATGGTTTGTTTTTTAATCTCCAACTGCCATAGACAAATATTATTGACTCAAGATTATACTGGATGAAATTCTGTTTATAACAAATCTAATTCTTATTAGAACTTTCCTTCAAAAAGGAATATTAATACTCCTACATCAAGACAGATCTCGGCTATCTTATTTATGAGAGTTGGGATTGAAAAATTGGGTCAGCAAGCAGGAAGGAGTGACACGGCTTATAGAGTAGGGCGGGTATCACAGTGGGGGGGGTGGAGGTGCAAGAGAACCTCTCTGACAGAAAATTTGGTCAATTGGATGAGAAGTAGAAGCTGTGTGAAGTCTTTACATTTACTCTTATGTCCTCCTGTCAAGAGGCAAAAAGTAGTTTACTTAGGTCCTGATCCTGCAGTGAGCTCTGCATGTGCAGACCTCTGCATTCACTCAGTGCAGAATCAGAGCCAGTGGTAAAAAACTGCAAAAATGATTAAGGAGTGTTGTGAATATTTTATTCAACGAATTCCTGACATCTGAATATGCACTAGTTATTCGTCTAGACCTATAAGCTAGGTGAATAATTTAATATGTATCTATCTAATTAACATATATAAATATATACAGCATAATGTATTCAAGATATATAATAAAAGTCATACAATAAATTGTCAGATGAATACTATTTAGGCCATCGCTAATATTCATTGTAAGAATTTCCTATTTAAAAATGGTCACTTAAAGAGCTGTCAACATTTTTAACATGGGATACTGAAAACTGCAGCTTTCACCATCAAAGCTTCTGTTTCATAGACCATGCTATCTCCTCCAACGGTGCATGGTCTAAAAATGATTATGTCATGGAAATTCTGAATGTGCCATCTCATGAAAGTGCTGAATTGTGCTATTCCAGGCCTATCACCTGATGGACCTTGGTATGAATTAGTCACTGATATTGTGAGACCATTTGAATTTGCATACTTAAACTGACATTATTCTATAGCATTGATTGATTACCATAGTTAATGACCTGAAGTAGTCTTACATCACATACCACCACTGATTTTATTACCATCTATTTGACTTTGCTGTTTGCTACCAATGAAGCAAGGCAAAACTTGGCTGATAATACACCCCAATTTCTCGCTAGTAACTATATGACCCTCTTGCCAGAATGCCATGTTGACATACTGGAACTGAATTTTAATTTTATTTATTTATATCTTTAATTCTCATGGTCTCTCAAAGCACTTTACACTGAGTTAAACGTTGTGCCAGTATTTGTGGTGATTGTGTCCAGAAGAAGAAAGTGAGTGCTCAGTAGTGTCTTACACAAAGCCTTGGTAATCTTTGAAGCTGTTTCACTTGAGGCCCAAACCTCCAAGATGCTGAGCACTCTCAACTCCCAGTGACACCAAGTGTGAGTTTAGGGCATTCAGTATTTTGCAGGAGATGGAAATGATACATTTAAAAGAACCAGTTTAGCCCATCCCCTTACTGTGAACTACATCAACCATTTATTCTGTTGCTGCAATAGATCCCAAATGGGTGACAGCTGCTGATTATTTTTTATCATTGCCTTCAGGGCTCCGGCCTGAGTACCAAAAGAGTGCACATAGTGAACATCTTCCAATTAGCTCGTAGTTGCATTAAAGGAATCAGCAAAAGCTTAAAGTTGCTATTATCTTTTTAAACATAAACAGTAACATTTGAAAAAGTCTTTCAAAAGCATTCAGATTTGTAAGAGAGAGAACTTTTGAGCCCCACAATTTTTTCACTCAAAAATTTTACTAAGAAAATTGTGTCTAAATTCAGCCTACACACCTTCCAAACAGGCCAAATTCACTGTTTCATAATCCACATTCAGGTCAACCAGTTTTGATGTGAACTCTTCTACTCTGATCCCTGCAACTCCTTAAACTCTTTTAAAATCCCTGTCTCATACGATCAGATGTCCCAAATTCCACATCTGCTCTGTCAGCAAAGAATACAAAAAGTTTCCTATAGTACAATCTGATGTACATTCATGCTCAGCTACAGACTTGCCAGTGGGTCCTTTGATAAACACAGTTATAAACCTAATTTTCTTCGTGCATTTCTAAGACACTTCCCTATGAAATTTTGCAGTTGCCTCTATAAAGTCTTAAACTCTGTGGGTGTTATTTTGACCCATGATTAAAGCCGTTTTTGGCCTGTGAGTTCTTTCTCGGTTACTTAATCCTCCCATACATTCAGTTGCATGGGGCATCCTCTAGTTTCCACCATTTATTTTGGTCTTCTGCTGGTCTGTTCAAGCTTCTGAATGGCATGTTGATGGATTTAGCTTCTTTCTCTATTGTTCTATGTAATGTTTCTCTAGGTCACCCTCTTCTTCTCTTTCCAGGTGGTGTCCAAGTTATCACTTAATGTGGAAGTGGTGTTGGTAGTATCCTTAAAGAGTATCCTAAATATGTCAATCATCATCTTCTTACGTTATTTAATGCTTTAGATTGGCATGCTCTCCTTAGAATTTCTGATACTGCAAGAAACTCTTTCCAATTAACTCTTTACAACCATTTACCTTGGAATGAGTTAATCTTCTTATTAATTCTGTTGTAGATTTCTATTATTCTGTTCCATAGAGGAAGACAAACATGATGCCAGTTCTGTGAACTGCAGAATATTTAAATCTCTCTAAAACTGAAATCGTGTTTAGTATCTGTGTAAGCAGTGTTAAAATTAGTAAAACTTTGAATCTGCTGCATTTTATGGAGCAGGCAAATAATAGGAGAGTCTGTGGACAAAGTGACTCATTTTCTGCTCCCATACATTTCAAATGAGCAGCAAAAGAAATCATGTACATGTGGGGAATCAATTCTGAATTCAATTCTCAATTCTACCTATCATAAGAAGACTGCCCCTATCAGAAAACTTCTTTTGCTTTCTGTAAATTACACAGCACATACCAAACCTATGGATAATTAGTTTTCCATGGGTTTTGGGAAGTGAGTTTACATCTGTGTTTCTCATATTCCTTAGCATACTTTTCAATTTCACATGCTTTACACTTCCTTAATGAGGCTTTCAACCTGATGTTGATTTAGACTGAAAAGTTCTGCCCCATGTAAAAAAGTCACCTTGAAGCTCCAATAGCTGACTCTTCAAAAACTTGTGTTACTTCTGGTCATTCACAGGAAGAGTTCCTGGCTTTTGATTCATGCAGGTCTCAGGTGTCCCTTGCCACTGTTCATTGGCTACTTTCTGATGCTGTGGGCTCTTGATGCTATTGCAGTTGGCGTGAATAACAGTGTTTCCATCAAAGCTTTTAAGAGCAAATTTTTCCCTCCAGATTGCTATTGCAAATGGGACTGTATTTACATGAGTTCCTTGGATCTGTAGGACATGACTTACAAACAGATGGCAAATCCAGTGGGGCTACTCAGTGTTCTGGCAATAGAAGTGATCTTTTACCATAAAGAATCATAACCAGAAGCAATAAGTAGTGTCAAGCTGTATTACTTACACATAATTTTTTCCATTGAATCTGAACCACCACATTTCAACAGTTATGCTAAAGACTGTAACTTTCCATCCTATCTTTTTTTAATCAGATCCACTTCCAAACCCCTATGCTCCTTCTGCCATTAGCATTAGAGGAATGAGAATAATCCTAGCCTTAGAATTTTCATCCCAAACCACTGCTTTGTCCATCCACATCATTGTCTTTTAGCCTGGAATGAGGCATCCCAAACTTCTCTCTCCTATTAATCTCTCTACTGGACTTCAGAGATTTTTTTCAATAGCTGCCAGGCATTTCAGAGTCAATAATGCCTTAGGTCTCAGTGACAGCACTATCAGACATCAAAGGAACAAAAACTCAAGAAAAACTGCCAAGTTTACTGGGTCCCTCCTGCACTATGACCACCCATTGTGACTAACTCATTAACTAGGTGAGGTTGTTATTCAGACCTTCATTGCTTCCAAGACCACTTGTATACGCTGTCTACAGAGTATCGTGGGCCTTTACATATATATCAAATTGCTTCTAATACAAAAGGGTGGGAGCCTACGTAGCACACATGGATGACTGTGTATTACAACAGCCCCAACCCTTCAGCAAATGTCTTCATTTATACTTATTGAGCAGGCAAAACGTTTCCTCAGATAATGGTAAGAAAGAGATGAAATATTAACTGTTGTTAATAAATAGGTGAGAGAAGCCATTGGACATATTAGGTGAAATGTCTCACAAATGGCCATTAGGTATTTTTAGGTGATAATTATGTAATCTCATTTTACATTGACATTCATATGCCTTATTTTTTTCATGTGTGGGTGTTGACATTCATATGCCTTAATTTGTAAGTAGGAAGGGACCTCAAGAGGTCATTTAGTCTAACACCCTGCTCAAAGCAGGACCAACCCAAACAAAATCATCCTAGCCAGGGCTTTGTCAAGCCACACATTAAAAACCTCTAAGGATGGAGATTCCACCACTTCCCTAGGTAACCCATTCCAGTGCTTCACCACCTTCCTAGTGAAAAGGTTTTTTCCTAATATCCAACCTAGACCTCCCCCACTGCAATTTGAGACCATTATTCCTTGTTTTGTCATCTGCCACCACTGAGAACAGCCTAGCTTCATCCATTTTGGAGCCCTCCTTCAGATAGTTGAAGGCTGCTATCAAATCCCCCCTCACTCTTCTCTTCTGCAGACTAAATAAACCTAGTTCCCTCAGCCTCTCCTCATAAATCATGTGTCCCAGCCCCCTAATAGTTTTTGTTGCCCTCCGCTGGACTGTCTCAAATTTGTCCGCATCCTTCCTGTACTTGGGGGGGGGCAAAACTGGACACAATACCCCAAATGAGGCCTCACCTGTGCCAAATTGAGGGGAATGATCACTTCCCTCAATCTGCTGGCAATACTCCTAATAATGCAGTCCAGTATGCCGTTAACCTTCTTGGCAACAAGGGCACACTGTTGACTCATACCCAGCTTCTTGTCCATTATAACCCCAGGTCCTTTTCTGCAGAACTGCTGCTTAGCCAGTTGGTTCAGTTGGTTCTTTTGGCTCAATTCTCCAATTTGTCTAATTCACTCTGTATCCTATCCCAATCCTCCAGTGTATCTATCACTTCCCCCATCTTAGTGTCATCTGTGAAGCTGCTGTGGGTGAAATCCATCCCATCATTCAGATTAATGAAGATGTTGAACAAAACTGGCCCAAGACTGACCCCTGGGGCACTTTGCTTGATTCTGGCTGCCAACTAGACATCGAGACATTGATCACTACCTGCTGAGCCTGATAATCTAGCCAGTTCTCTATCCACCTTATAGTCCATTCATCCAACCCATACTTCTTTATTTTGCTGATAAGAATATTGTGAGAGACCATATCAAAAGCTTTGCTAAAGTCAAGGTATATCATGTCCACTACTTTCCCCATATCCACAGAGCCATTTATGTCATCCTAGGAGTCAATCAGGTTGGTCAGGTATGAATTGCCCTTGGTGAATCCATGCTGACTATTCCTGATCACCTTCCTCTTGTCCAAGTGCTTCAAAATTTATCTTTCAGGACCTCCATTATTTTTCTGGGGACTGAGGTGAGGCTGACTGGTCTGTAGTTCCGGAATCCTCCTTCTACCCTTTTTAAAAGACTGGCAGTATATTTGTCTTTTTCCAATCATCCAGAACCTTCCCTGATCACCACGAGTTTTCAAAGATAATGGCCAATGGATCTGCAACCACATCAGCCAGCTTCCTCAGCACCCTCCAATAAATTACATCCAGCCCCATGGACTTGTGCATCTCCAGCTTTTCTAAATAGCTCTGAACCTGTTCTTTCATCACTAAGAGCTGCTTACCTCCTTCGCATATTATGCTGCCCAGTTCAGTAGTCTGAGAACTGACCTTGTCTCTGAAGACAGAGGCAAAAAAAGCATTGAGTATTTCAGATTTTTTCACATCATCTGTCAATAGGTTGCTTCCCCTATTCAGTAAGGAGCCCACACATTCCCTAACCTTCTGCTAACATATCTGAAGAACCCTTCTTGTTACCCTTCACATCCCTTGCTAGCTGCAACGCCAACTGTGTTTTGGCCTTCCTGATTTCACTCCTGCATGCTCAACCAATATCTTTATACTCCTCCCTGGTCATCTGTCCAAGTTTCCACTTATTGCAAGTTTCCTTTTAGTGTTTAAGCTTACCAAAGATGTCTCTCTTAAGCAAGCTGGTTGCCTGCCATATTTGCTATTCTTTCTGCACATCGGGATGGTTAGTTCCTGTGCACTCAATAAGGTTTCTTTAAAATACAGCCAGCAAATGAACAACCCTAGTGATACTTACCACATTTTTCTATTTAAAGAAATAGACAATGCATAATTAATTTGAACCTCCCTATTTCTCAATTTGTTAAACTGCAATTGTGAGTCTCACAAAATAACGTATGGTCTCACTAATTCCCAGCAAAGATTTAATAGCAGAGTGCAAAAGTGAAAATTCTTAGCAATGAGTCATCATACAAACCATATTATAAAATACTTACTATGAAGTAGTAGTGTGCTATGAAGTAGTCTCAGAAATAATTTAAACAAAACGTGTTCTAAACTGGCCCTAATTTATGGCACTTGTAGAATGTCAGCACAGTAGCATCTAAGAATAAACTTGCAAAAATAAATAACAAAGATATTTTCTGATGCTAGGTTCATAAGTATGTGTAATACTTGCTTTACTTATGAATAAAGTTTTGGAATTCTCCACCACCCTTGTGAATAAGTCTCCACCACCCTTGTGAATTAAATCTTTACTAATTTAATCATGTTATTGGTCATTCAAATCACCAATACTGAAAAATTAAGAATTTTTGTAACACTCAATCTTTAACAACATTCTAAAATGGACATGAGACTAGAAATCCTACTTTAGTAGGGCCAGATTCTGCCACCTGGTAACTCACACAGCAATACCTTCCTCCGTGAATAATCCCATTTGGTGAAACTCTATTGACTTCAACAGGACCAGGATTTTCCCATTGATTTCAAAGGGGCTTTGAAATAAGGTAATGTTCAGTATGACTAGGGGTATCAGAATATTGGTGGGTTTGGAAAGCCAAAAGGATCTATTTGTTCCACTTGGTAAATGTCTGATGTCTTGTAAATCAGTTGCTCACATCATACAACTGCCTGAGTGTCCTTCAAAAAACTTCATGATGAATACAGCCAGAAGAAGTGACTTAACAAAAGCCAGGTTTGGGCTTTTTTTCCCACAGCTTTCAGAACAAAATGCAAGAGGAAGTCTTTTGTGACAAAATTAAAACTGTATGTCTAATTGTTGTTATTAATAAATAATAATAATAATGTAAGTTCAGGATTTGGTAGCTAAGTTTTCACTGCTTCATTTATAACTTTTCTTTACATTTTATTTACCAAGAAATATATTATTTTTCATGTCTCAATGCCAAGAAATCTGGTTAGTAAAAATGCCAGATTCTTTTATTTGATTTTATTTGATTTCATTAGGGACCATCAGCCTAGCTGCTTAAGTGCCCGACTACTGTTTGCAGTTAAACATTCATTAGGGAATCCCCAGTGGGTTCATTTGTTTCACTGAGGTCCAATTACAGTGCCACAAAAGCAGTTTTTGCAGCAATTAGCTGATTTTTCCTGTTTATGTTCTGTCTCTTTAGGAAGAGGACTATTTTGTGGAGGTCAGATTTTTAATTAGGCACAATTTAGGGCCAATAAGAAAACTGATAATTTACTAAATGGCTGTGGTGGACTTAACTGCTCAGAGCAGAGGTAAATAACACAATAGGGACACCAGGAATATGCTCTCCTGGTGTGCATAGCTCAGAGCCCTTTAATGTAAGGAATAGATTATGTGTTAAATGGCTGTCACGGGCTACATTGTGTGTATAGCACCATATATATAGCTATACATATACATATAGCACCAACAAGATAACCTCAAAAGACATCATATCATTGTACGTGATTAGAGAGATTAATTTTGATTTTGTACCTCGACATACATGATTGCAAAGACCCTTGGGAAACAAATTGGTGACAAGATTACCATTCTTCAAGATTTTCAGTTAACTTTATTCACCTGATGTGACACGTTTAGCTAATATCAGAGTATTTCTTGTGAAGTATTGACATGTATTGTATGTTAGTCCAACAATAAGACTGCTTCATGTGTCCTCCTACTGCTGTGTAAGTCTATGTTTTGCCCAATTGAAATAGAAACTGCATTTTCCAAACCATAAATTAAATTGTCACGTGTGTATGTGGCTGCATATCTTGGGAAACCAAAAGGAATTGTAATAGGAATCAAAGAGTAAACGTCTAGAGGAAGTAGGATTTCAATCTTAAAATCTCCAAATATATCCTTAGAGGTTAAGCAGAATGGTTACCTTAGAATTTTCTCTTCAGAAGTCTGATTCTGGAGTTTCAGACATGAAATCACAACAAACATTTTTTAAGAGACCCACAGCTGGATGAAATGTTGCTCTCTTACAGGAAATGGATAAGAAAGGCCAGAAGGTCACTGCATTTTTTCTACCAACCTTTGACCCAGAACTCAATTGCAGAGTCATAGCCAGACATAGTAAAGAAATAGGACCAGCTGGCAGCATAACTTATGAACACTTCAGTTCTGCTGCCCGTTTCCATTTTTGCAAGGGTTTATAGGGACATAATGTAGATAACAGAAGAAACCCTTATACACACTAATAATAGGGTAATAAGTCCAATTAAACTACATATTTACATAGAAGGCTTTCACTACACCTGAGCACATGCACAAGGAGCACTGAAACGATTAGCTGCTCATTTTTAAAAAAGGGATCTTGATCAGATCACATTAGACAGAGTGTGAAAGCTAAAGGCCTTTTACTTTACTAACTACTTTAGCTTTGAGATACACTTCTGCTTGGCAGTCTACTACTACATAATCAAATCTACGAATTTGAGCTAATTTCTGCATTTAAAAATGTTTAGTGAAAAATGTAAAAGTTTTGCTGGAAAATATTCATAATGTGAAATCCAGCGGGACACTGATTGTTTATATATCCAAACAGACTATGCCATATGTAGATTAACCAGGTTTGATTGTATATAAAAACAGAGTTAAAAGAAGTTTAGGGAAACGGCTGTTAGTTCGTTTGCAGTGTTGTTGTAGTGGTGTTGGTCTCAGGCAACAGTATTAGTGAGACAAGATAAGTGAGGTATTCTATTGTCTTTTATTGGGCCAACTTCTGTTGGCGAAAGAGACAAGTTTTCCAGATACACAGAGCTCTTCCTCAAATCTGTATAGCTCAAAGGTTTTCTCTTTCACAAACATTAGCTGGTCCAATAAAAGATATCACCTCACCGATCTTGTCTCAGAATCAGCTAGAAAAATCAACTAGATCAAGCTCAAGATAGACTAAAGAGTTCAGGTGTTGAGATGCCTGGAAAGAAATTATAGATCTTAAGATCCAAAATTTGGTGAACTGGGTATCTCTTCTTTGAACAATTCTAAGGGGAAGCTGTTTTTCAGGTTTGTGTAAAGGTTAGGGTTCTCTGTTCTAAATTATCTTTTACAATGTTAAATGTATTTTTACAGTGTAAGTTCGGTTCAGACTTGCAGCTTATTCACTGGTTGTGACCTTTTGTCAAATGAAGTCACGGTCTGAAGAGAGTCTCATTTTGGTTCATTGCTTTTATCCTCTTCATCTAATCAAGCAGACATGACAACAGATCTGGTTTTTAAATCTAAATTATGTTTTCCAAATGATTTACACATCTTCAGAGGTTTTTAAGCAAATGAACAACATTGACAGTGTTGTTATTAAAACAAGAGAAGTAACCACAATACAAAGAGCAACACATATAGCAACATTAACTGCTAATTACTTTGGAAACTAAACTTCATTTTTTGTCCAGCATGACTTGCAAAGTAGTCAAGATGGTAATTAATAATAATCAGCCACTGAAGTAACTCTGTATAAATAATGTGCAGTAGCCGGTTCTCAAAAAGGCTAACATGAACACACATTGGTTAGAATCAAATCAGTCAACAATAAAAAAAATAAAATAAAAAATAAAAAGCCAATTTACAAATTTTATGTGTAACTTTGGGAATTTTCTACTTTTTTGCTTAATTCTTCACCTTGACTAAATAATCCCATTTAATCCTGAAATCTCAGTTTATGGTGTTTTGTATAACCATAAATACACCTTTCTAAGCATAAATTTACTTAAATACTAAGGTGATGTGCCTAGACATCAAAGTGATAGGTGTCATATATGTAGCAGCTAAATCAGGTAGAAAGACAGATACAACTGCACCTCTTTGGGGGATTGGGGACATAACAGCGTATTTACCGGGCAAGCAAGAATTCTGAATACTTGAGATAAGAAGACAAATATATCTATACCGCAGAATTTCTGAGGGCTTTTTAGGTTGTATTTCCTTCATTTGAACTAATACTGTTAGGTTCCCC
This sequence comes from Mesoclemmys tuberculata, assembly GCA_007922155.1. Lineage (NCBI taxonomy): Eukaryota > Metazoa > Chordata > Testudines > Chelidae > Mesoclemmys > Mesoclemmys tuberculata. Next base: position 27,001,825 of record ML675601.1, on the reverse strand, counting down.
ACAGATTGTAATACTTTTCCTACTTTGATTTTAGATTATGGTAGAAGTGAAGAATACCATTTGGAGGTGTCCAAGGGAGCTGTTTAGTGTGAATGACATTTTTTTGAAAGGGGCCTGATCCTGTGAGGTCCCAAATATCAATTTCAAGAGGGGTTGATGGCACCAGCCAATCAATGGGGATGTTCTGACAACCTTCTGGTGGTTCATTTGAGTTTCAGCTCCCTGGACTGGATGAATTCATAGTCGTAGGAATTAGCAATAGAACAGACCTGTTAGACCATTTAATCCTTCACTGTCGTAAGAGATGGGTGAACCAGATCAGATAAATTAAACTGATCTCCAAACTCCATCCGAACCTCTTTTAAAACGGAAGATATTCAATTTCATTTGTTAATTCTCATTTTTCATTTTCACACTCCTCTTTTCTACTTAGTTCCAGACTGAACACACAAATGCAGATGTGCAAAAAAAGAAATCCATAAAACATGTTCAATTTAACCAGAAGCATGAAATACTGGAAGTCTCACAAGACAAGCTTTTCTTCTGTGATTTGCACCTCAGTGTTACAGCCTCAAGAAGTTAGAAGGGTCCATTCCACACATTTTTAAGTGCTAATTTGGACCTCAACCTTTTTTTTTTTTTTTTTTTTTTCGATCCCGCTAACTCTATCTCCTTGTGAACATTATGCACAATGGACTGACAAGAAGCTGCCCAAGTAAAAATCCACAAGCATATCTATTTTCAACCTTACTCCAGCTGAAGGCAATAGAAAACTCCCAATGATTTTAGCTAGAGTAGGGTCAAGCCTTGGAAAGCATAACTGAAACAACAACATGGACACGCAGTTAAGTATTTCTTGCAAATGTCTTTTCTATGTTCTCATGCTGACTATGAGAACACCAACCCAAAAGCAGGTTGGTGATGTGTCCTGCTGTTTTGTTCTAGCCAGCATTCTTCCTCGGACAGAAAATTAGTCCAAGAAATTTTATATCCCAATAGATACCAATACTGCCGATAGCCTTCCAAAGAGTTCTTTTGACAAATGGTTAAGCAAATTTAAAATTGTACTTGGCAGGTTGTTAGACCAAAATATTAGCTGAAGTCATTTGATATTAAAAAATTATATGAAAACAGGCAAATTATTCACAACATGTTTCAAAATTGATTGCTTAGCATATGTAGACAATTCACTTTTTTTCCACAAGAGAATATTTCAGTGCATGTCTGTTTCATAAACGTAACATCCTTTTAGAGAAATAAAAAAGGAAACAAATACATAAACATTGTTAAAATATGAGCCTTGAAGTCCCTTATGACTTTAAGCAGCAGAAGCAAGAAAATTCAGCACTAAGGCTGAAAAATCTGACTACATACAAACCTGTTATGTTGAGGTATTTCAGAGGTCTGGTGAGGGGCAACGGGGAGAGAGAGAGTGTACACGCAATGCTCTGGTAGTTATATGAGAAGATTCATGGCCAAAATTTTCAAACGTGTGCCTAAAAACCTGAATTTAGAAACCTAAATTCACAATTAGACACCTAAATAAGTAGATTGTTTTTCACTGAACTGACCACCTGCAGTTCCCTTCAGCTATCAAGGTTTATGTTGGACTCCTGCAAAGTCAAAACTTTTATCAGTTTCATATTAAACATTTTTCTAAGGCAAACCTTCCTTCCTTCTCCTCGCCTTCCTCCAATCCTGATATGAATAGATGGCATCAAGTTGTTAACGCTGATATGAACTTTAAAAATATTATGGGCAAAATATCTGGATATGCTCAAGTAACCAATCTGCAATATGGCCATTTGTCTGTTCCAATTTTAAAAACTTCCAAATGACCTTAGCCCTCATTCTGGGCTAAAGTCTGTAAAACCTCATTGTTTAAAATGAACCTGTTTTCAGTAAGTGGAGGAACTAGTAAAGGTATGTTTACACTTGAAGCATGGGGGTGTGATTCCCAGCTTGAGGAAACTTCCGGTACTAGGTCTCATCAAGTTGCATGCTAAAAATAGAGTACAGCCACAAGTAGCCCACCTCTAACTGTGAGTCACCATCTACCAGAGAGTTGAGCAAACAGACATATAAATCACAACCATTTTGGTGACTTCAGAAAAGAACTTTGTCCATCTGTACCCCTCTTTTTATTAATTTTTCCACGTACATTGTCGCAAGTAAAATTCTGTTTATGTGCATGTGGCAAGTAGTTCCATAACCACCATTTGCTTAATTATGAAGCTAAAGTGGTTTCCACTGGAAGCAGTGACCATTTGCAAAGGTGATAGCCAGTCATTTAACACAAATGATATCATGCGACTTAGGTGAGTCATCATAAAATTTGACGAGCAAATGGCAAATACTGAATACGTGAAGGAATATCCACAGTGACCTGTCTGTGAGTGATACACAGGATGACTTTTTTTCCCTTGGAAAGGTTTGATGAAAGTTTGGCAAACAGCAAACAAAACAAAAAACCCGAATAAACAAAAAACTAGTCTTTGTGAATAGCTCATGAACAAGACGAAAGGACTGAGTTTGCAGAATGCGTTGTTATGAATTGTTTGTCCAGCTCTTGTCTACAAGAAGCATTTCCAAACACCACCTTCTCTTTCAGGTTATCTTTAGCAAATGCTATTGAAAAAGGTCTCAACACTGCCACGGTACCTGACAAGGCAAACTGCTGCAGCGCTTTGTTATTTCGGTACAAGGTATTCGTTTTTTCTGGAACAGTCATATGGATTTATCATGATAGCTACTAGCTACATCTTTATTTATTTAAAAAAACAAAAAAGAATGAAATCACTGTATCGCCCTTCACCTCCCCCCCACCCACACACACATACACAACCCTTATCCTCCCTCAAGTGGCCCAGATAGAGTTCTCAAACTGTTTCTGGGACAGTTGCCAATAAGCACTAAGGCAAATAAACCAGGAAAGTGGAATTTGATTGTATCTATATTGATAAAAACCTTATATAATGTTGAGAACAACGTGGCTAATAGAGAAGATCCAGTTTTTACTACATGGTTTTCTGCTTTAGAAATATTCTAGAAATGGGGATTGTCATGCCACCTGAGAATGGAACGGAGGCCTCTGCTGGTCAGGATTTGGTCTCAGTAACTTTCCCACAAAGCAGCTGCTATAGCATCAAGCAGAGCTGTGTGAAATATTTGTACTGAACCTAAAACCCACTTGAAATGTATCCTGCATTCAAGAATGGATGGGATTTGAACCTCAGTCCCCTCTTCTCCCACGCAACAGTACTCATCAGCCACAGTGTCTACAGAGTAGCTGTAACACAAAAATTTGGTGAATATGGTATGAGGGTGTTTGCTCAGCAGGCAGGTCTGCAAACTTTGCTTCCAGAACCCATTGTCTCCTCTCTCCATCATCTTCCCACTAGCCCTGAAACTTTCTGAAAATAAATGTGGGGGGAAGGGGAGGGACACCAAGGGAGTAACTGGGAGTAGAAGATCATTCATTGTGAGTCTCCTTTTGGAGATTTGAGTCACTTCCTGCAGAGTTGTGTTCTCTTTCATCTACAGTGAACACGAATGAAATTTTCATTTTACAAATCAAACCCTGTAGGGCTCGAACAGTCCTAGCCTCAAGTTGCACTTGATTCTGTGTGTATGATAAGTTAAATAATTAGACAAGGGAATACTGTCACAACTAAGTGAAAGATACACAGGGGTTGATGCATGGGCTAGTTGAGGTGAGGCTAAAGGATCATATGCTCAGCTAGTGTAAATCAACTTAGCTCCACAGAGTTCAAATCAACACCAATTTACACCAGATGAGAATCCGGACCAAAGAAGATTTTCTGGCATCTTTGGAAAACTTGGAAGCATGTGTTATTCCTTTGCCAGTAATAAGATAAGGACATCTGATGTTTCCCTTGAAAATAAATTAAAGAGTAATGGGACATACATTTTTCAGTTACGGATTATTGGTGCAAATCTTTGTATCCTGTAAAGTGCTAAGTGTGCTGTCATCTGTTAAACAAAATCCACAGAGAAAGTCACAGGAGGGCTAAAGAGAGAAACAGGATATGTAGACTGCTACCATCTCTACCCCCAAAAAACAAACTTCCTTCTCTACAAAAGGTGTGTACTCCCTAAGGGCTGCTTGCAAATGCTGACCTTTGGTTATTTAGATAGAAAAATACCGTTTAAATGAACATGGAAGGACAACAATCACATTATTTCAATGTCTCATTTATACTGCAATCCTTCCGTTCTTGCTCCTCAGATTGTCTTATTCATCAGAATGTCCCACTCAGCCACAAGTGTGATGAGTGCCTCAATGACCTTTCAGTGCCAGTAAATATCAATGTCAAAAATGACAAATGCTGGACCAGGACAAATAGAGCATAGTTAAAAATGGGAAAAAAATTCAAAAGTGTGTTACGATTCATTGTACAAAATGGAAAATTGTTGAAGTTTAACAAAGACCTAGAATGGTTAGGAGGCCATGGATCAATATCCCTGAGATCGTTGCATTTATTAATAAGGGAGAGAAATTATTTAAGTTTAGCACCAATGTGGACCCAGGAACTAATGGATATAAACTGGCCATCAGGAAGTTTAGATTTGAAATTAGATGAAGGTTTCTAACAATCAGAGGAGTGAAGTTCTGGAACAGCCTTCCAAGGGGAGCAATGGGGGCAAGAACCTAACTGGCTTCAAGACTGAGCTTGATAAGTTTATGGAAGGGATGGTATGATGGGACAGCCTTGTTTCGCAAATAACTGATCTTTGACTACTAGCAGTAAATATGCCACTGGCCTGTGATGGGATGGGTTCTCAGTTACTACAGAGAATTACTTCCAGGTGTCCGACTGGTGAGTTTTGCCCACAAGCTCAGGGTTTAGCTGATTGCCATATTTGGGATTGGGAAACAATTTTCCCTGAGGGCAGATTGGCAGAGGTCCTGGGGGCTTTTTTGCCTTCCTCTGCAGCACGGGGCACAGGTAACTTGCTGGTGGGTTCTCTGTACCTTGAAGTCTTTAAACCATGATCTGAAGACTTCAATAACTCAGCCAGAGGTTAGAGGTCTGCTACAGGAGTGGGTGGGTGAGGTTCTGTGGCCTGCATTGTGCAGGAGGTCAGATAAAATGATCATTATGGTCCCTTCTGACCTTACAGTCTGTGAGTCTATGAGTTTATTAGCAAAAACCACTCCATGGGGTGAGTTAACTACACCCGGGATCAACTGTCAGATGGAAAGTATTTTTGGAACCAGAGTGGCTGAGGGCTTGTCAGTGTGCGGTGTGTGTGTATGTGAAGCTTTTGGCTGGAGCCTGTGGAGGCAGCCTGGGGTACAGTGAGTGCATGCAGGTACCCCTTCTTCTGATGTGTTTGTTTTTTTTTCTCTCACTGGTTTCAAACATGCTCAGCACATCAGTGAAAGAAGAAGTAAACACTGTGCTGTCTCAGATTACATCTGTTCCCCAGGCTATCTCCAAAGCAAACATTGGTCACCCAATGAAAAATACAAGTATTACCCATTATTGGACATTCACTGCCCCTGCCTGACCACCAAGTTGAACAGTTAATGAATCCGCTTGTTTCTAATAAAAATAAACCAGATAGAGGAAGTGGTCAGCAAAAGCTGAACTTGAAGACAAGAAGAAAAGGGGATTTAATAAAAAAATACTCAGGGCTGACATTTCCTTTTTATTTGAAACATGCTTTTCTTGGGAATGACATGATCGTGTAGATATTATTAGTAAGCCACAAGCTGGTGCCGGGTTTTAAGGTCCTTACCCATATGACTTAATTTGGGAAGCAGTAAAAAGCACAAGGGAAATTCCTCTGAACTAATAATTATTTCACAGCTCTAGCTTCAAACAAACTGGAGTATTTCAAGAAGAACGTGAAAGTGTAGCAGTCCAAAAGAATCATGCTACTAATTCTGTCACGCTGTTAGAAGAGAAAATATTTTAAAATTGTATGTTTATTTGTTTCAAAGTTGTTTAGGCAGCCACATGGCTGTATGTGAAAGGGCAAGCAGGAAAGGGAGGAGTGAGGTCTCCATGGGAGCTGATGGAAAACTGAAATTTGTCCCACAAGAAATTTCAAATGAAAAAGCTTTGACATTTTTCAGTCATTTTGCCCATGGGAAGTTATGAGTCCATTTGAAACCATTTTGTTATTTTGTACTGACATTTCAGCTTAAAATGTCACTTTGGGGTATTTTAAACTGAAAAACTGATTTAAAATAACAATTTAAGTCAAAATGACACAATATCATTTCAAAACATTGACTCAAAACAAACATTTGTTGCTGCAAAATTTCTTGTTAGAAAGCCCAAATTGTTCACTGAAATTGACATTTTCCTGGGGAAAAAAATGGTCACGAAGCCATGTTTTTCAGCAGGAAAACTTTCTGCATGAAACAATTTCATTCAGCTCTCCTCTCCAAAAAGAAGATTTTTTGGGTCTTCCAAGAAATAAGTAATGAGAAATTAGAGCAACAAAATGCACGCATTATATTTTTACATAATGAAAAAGCCACTGCATAGTTTTATTCTGAATGGCTTTTAGTTAGATTAAGGAAAAATAAAGAAAAAAGAACAAATGTAAAATATCTATGGGAAAGAACAGATCCTGCAATGCACTCTGTAATATCAGGCATCTTGAGCTGAAATTTATCTCCAAAATGGAGGACTTCAGATAGACAAGCAGGCAGAGACCTAATACATGTAAAGATGCAACTCATAGAGTCATAACAATAATTAACCTAAATAGACCGCTGTGTTTGAGCATACACCTGTTTGCACTTAAATTCCTGGGTGCATAGGGCGTGCTTTTCCATTCCACCATTATGTGTATTGGATGCTATTTCATAGTAGAGCTGAAATGAGCAATTTTTTTCCCAAACTCATATTGATCTTGAAGCTTGTATGTATAACAATACTGTGTGGATATTTTGGACTTCAAAACTAAGCTGGAAATCCCAATGGATCAAGCTTTCAATATTTTTCCTTCCAGTCCAGGCTAAAACTACAAGAAAGGTGGTGCAAATATAATTATCAATCCAATATTTTTTTTTATTAGAGTACATTCAAGTCAACTCGGGTTTTCAGAGAGAAAGGTTCAATCTCAATGCTGCAAGGCAGTAATGAAATATATGCCAATGGATAACAATAATCAAACTGCATAGTGATGAAAGACTTCCAAAAACACTGTAAAACTCACTAGATTTCCATGTAGCCAGGAAGAGTAAAGCAATCTTGAATTTAATGTATTGGCCCTCAAGGAATTTTTAGTCCTCATACAGGTATTTTCATCAGGACTGATGGGTATTCTGTATAGACATATGGGTATTGCTCTTCAGTCCATATGATCAGTTTATAGTAAGTCATAAAAAGTTGGTGCCTCTGAACTCTTAAATTTCTCTGTCTAAATAATACTGACAGGAAGCCCTCGAAAAGTTCATTTAATTCAGTTTGGATAAACAGCTGCATGTTTGCATGCTTACTGTATTTTCATCTCTTAAGACTGAAAAAGTAGGGCTAAATCAATATTACTCAGTCAACTTCCATTGAATTCAATTGACATTTGCCTTGGTAAGCATGTCATGTTTTGGCCAATGGACTGGAAATCTCAAGAATCGGCTTTCAAGATTTCCTGTACTTGCCTGTTTTTGTTCAGACAAAAAATATGGAAGTGTAACTTCTCTTGTGGTATTTTGGCTTCTGAACAGAACCAAGATGTGCACAATAATGAAAAGAGTTAACCAAGCTCTTTTCCAGCCTGTCTGGTCTGAGTTTAAATGAAGGATTGTGGGAGTGATTTGCCATATTTCATCCAAACTATTTGCACAATTGCTACTGTTTCTTTCTACAGTTTCTAACTGATTTATTTTATACATTTAAACGGTGTAGCCAAATGTCACTAAATACTGCGGACCAGAATTGGCAGAATTGACACCACCTGAAAATCTGGCTCTGTTTTGTTAATAACTACTATAACTATTTTTTTTAAACTAATCCATCTTGTGTTCTCTACTTAAGTACTGAAGAAGCAGTTTGGAAATTTAAGATTTTTAAAAGTTCACTCTAACTGTTTCATTAAAAAAATTTCATTAAAAAAACATTTCAACTGAAGCCATAGCTTCTCTTAGACATAAGACACATTGATTATTACACCCTGCTAACGCTTTTTGCTAGCTTAGGTTTTAAACAACAGGTGGGAAAGGCCAAACTTAGAAAATGAAAATACTAACCAAACAGAGATACCTTTGCCTAAAATTAATTTCTATTACCCCTCCATCCCCAACTATGAAAGTGTTCCATCTAATTCAATCAGCTAATTAGGATGCCAGGACTGCCAAAAAGTCCTTGAATGGGGGTTGCTCTGTCTTTACAATTGCCTTTTCTTCTGTCATGAATAGGCCTGGCACCTGTCAGTCCTGCAAAACAAGGCCTGTCCACAACAGCTGATGTGGGCCTCAAGTGCACATATAATTATTATTTTCTCAATGGCTGAACGAACTGGACACCCTCATTACAGCTCACCATTTGTGCTGCGTGCGTTTACAGTACCCTTTCAGGCTGGTGTTGTGTCTCTGCTAGGTGTGGCAGCCTGGAATCTATCTTTCCAAGAGATATTGCGAGACTACTGGTTTTCTCATGCATGCATTCTAATTTCTCTCTCTCTCTCTCTCACTCCCAGAAATGGATAGTTCCTGACTTATCTGCACTAGGAATCTACTGATGTTCCATCCATTACTTCACCTGGAGGGCAGGTTTATGTCTGAACCCTGGCTGACAAAGGTAGAAAGGTTAATCCAATTGAGGGAAACTGTTTTTTCTTTCTCTGTGTCAGTAATTCTAGTAATGTGTTGTAATGAAAAGACCTAGAGAAACACAATACACGAGAGTACTTTGTGCTCCCAGTGACAATGGCCATGCAGGCAATTTGAAATAAATAACCAGCCTTATCTCTGGCAGAAAAGGAAAGAAGAGAAAACATGCTTGACTTGTTCAGGTATGTGACTTTGTTCTGGAAAGAGAGGAGCAGAGAGGCTTTCAAGTCTATTTTGTTGACCCATAGTAACCTGCAGCACATATTAGCGGAATGGTACTTCAGATTAAAACAACATAACCGCGAGAAGCAGCATAGTCTAATGGCTAAGGCACTGGAATAAGAGTCAACAGACCTGGATTCCATTCCCAGCTCTACCATTGAGCTGCTGGGTGACAATAAGCAAATCACTTTACCTCTCTGTGCTTCTGTTTCCCCTCCCACTCAGTCTGTGTTATCTATTTAGACTGAAAACTCTGAGTCAGGGACTGTCTTAAATCTTTGTACAGTGCCTAACACAATGGAGCCTTGATCTTGGTTGGCTCCTCTAGGCACTACTCTACTACAAACATTTTTTAAAAAAAAATCTGCATTAAGAATTGAGACTGTTGTTGAGAGTTATTTGAACTATGTTTTCACACATCCCTGTTAAGGGAAGCAACTGTCTTTCACTAAACTCTTTACAGCGCCTACCAGAAAGGTGTTGACTGACCTGATTGTTTTATTATTATACACCACATAACAGGTTCAAAGATTTAGCAGAATTACCACACAGTTATCTGGAACATCCTAAGGACATTTCAGATATCTCTGTATGGCAATTTTTTATTGAGTTTATAGTAGTGCCCACTGTGCAGTAGATTATAGTATGATTGGAGGACTAAATGAACTTGGGAGGACTGTATCATTTTAAGGGCCCTAGTATATTTTTGGTCAAGAATAGATACTTAGCTTGTGAGTTGGTTGAATAATCTGTTGATAATTTTGACACTTTTTCATAGAGGTTTTGTAAATAAATGTTTGCATTATTCAACCAGTTCAACATATGGTTCATAATAGTCTGAATATTTTGGCATATTTTCATCCAATTACAAGAGTAATACCCTATTATCTATCCTTTTCTTAGTAGTAGTTTTTGTACATGTGTTTGCTGGAGTTTAACCAACAGGAAATCTGAAAAGAACCAACTTTCAACATTTTTATTTCCATTCCTATCCAGACCCTGACATGCCAGGGTACAGACAAATGAAAAACAAGTGGGGAAAGCCACCAGCAATTTGGAACTATAAAACAGTTTAATATGAGTTTTGGGCAAAGTTTGGTGTTGTGTTTGAATATGTTTTGAAGTTTTTTGGGGATGGAGAGAAGGGTTGGAATAAAGATTATTTTATCTGAACAAATACATCCATCGCTAGTTTTTGTGACCACAATCCAGAAAAGCATGTAAACAGAGAAGTCAGTCAAAGAATGTGAAAAGTCTTTAAATGACAAAATATACAATACTTTTTGTTTTGGGGAAGATATTGTGCCGCAAAAACTCTTCTCTTTGGCATTCCATATAAGCATACATGCATACCACAGATCTAGGGGCTAGATCATTAGGTGTCCAACCATGAAAAAACAAAAAAAAAGCCTCTTACTCTAGAGCTTATAGCAAATTATTTCTTTCTTACAACTTGTTATATATAGAATATACAAAAAGGATCAGCAGTAGAGACTGAAAAAAAAATATTGAGTTTCTTTCCCTCCTGCCATCTTTCATCATGAGCTGTATTATCATGTGTATAAAAAGGTATCAAGTGTTGTTCCTTTTGTTTCTCCTTATTAGTTTTTCAATGTAATCCGAGGTCTGCATGGTACTTTCATTTGTTTGTAACTATTACTTTTACAAATATCAGGCCAACTCCACAGCTGATATAAGATGACATAGCTTCTTTATTAACGGAGCTATGCTGATTTCCACTAAGTGATGATTGGACTGAAATTGTTTTTTAATACAGTTATAATCAAGAAAATATACTGTAGCTTAGCCACATCCAAATCTGAATCCCACTTTGTTGTATATTATCTATAATTTAGGGCTTGTCTCAATGGAGCAGCCAAGTGGACTACAGTGTGGGCGGGATAATTTCTAAAGCTCTCTAATATGTTACACATTAAGTAGTCCATGTAGATCTGCTGGTGCACACTAAAGTTTCCCTAGTGTTCTTTAACATAGTACTGTTTCAAATAGCTCTATATTAAAGCACACCTTTAGGAAACCTTTAGTGTGCACCAGCAGGTTTTACATGGACCACTTAATGCGCAACACATTAGTGCACTTAAGAAATCACACACACTATAGGGCTCATTACCACATGTAGACAACCCGTTATCTTTAATAAGTTAATGCACAAAATACATTAATAATTGGCTAAAGAAAAAAAAAGTATAATTCTGCTTCATCCAAACACTTTATATGGCGTTACTGGGAGGAAAAAGAGATTGGCATTTAAGTTGTGAAATAATGTTTGTTTATAATCTTTGGCCTGTAACTGAACCGTAATAGTTTCAATTTGCATTCAAATAAAGTAAAACTCTCAGTGTAAAAGCTTTTTTTTTTTTAATAGTTCTCATAAACCAGAAAGAGATTAAAGTGTAAACTGTGTAAGGAGGACAGGAGGATAAATCAACCAGACAAACAAGATGATCAAAAAAAAATCTCCTTTGCAAATGTTTACTTACTTATCGTCACAACTTCTGGGTCCTACATAAAAGTATTTTCACTAGCTGCAAATTCCTGCTGCTAGAGCATCAGCTTTAAGTCAGCTGGTAAAGCCTTTAACTGGGAATATTGGGCACACAAGCCTTAGATGGAATTCTGTTTTCCTCTTGGCAAATCAACAGCCTGGTCTTGGAAAGTACTAAGGGCTGGCTGGGAGGTGCTAAATAGCCTCAGCCCCTTGGTCCAACTCTTCAAAAGCCTCCCAGTCTCCGATTCCTTTATTTCAGAGTATCTAACATGAGACTGTGTGGCCTAAGGCCAATTGGAAAAATGGAAAAATTAAGCCCCATGTATTTCAAAAGAGCCACCCCAAAATTCAGACACGCAAAGTCAGAGGACATTTTTGAAAACAGAATTTGAGCTGTTCAGTTTTGCTTAGGGCAACACTATGGCTTTTAAGCCAAAGCCCTGCATAAAGGGTGGCACTGAGTCACAATGAAGCCGCGGTGAAAAGGCTGCGTCTCAGGCAGATATGATCTCTCCCTTGTACACAAGTGTGTGGCCGCAACACTGCTCCTCCTGGTATGCTGACTCCACTCTACAAGCCAGTGAGAATGGGAGAGCAACAATGCCATGACACAGCCCCCTCCCTAGTCTCCCCCAGTCTTCTCTTCAGCTACCTGCTCCATAGGGACAGCAGGAGTGAAGAGTTCCTGTCCCTATACAATTGCAGGGACTGCTTCTGTAGGAAGCTCTTGTGCTGCCCTACAAGTAGGAAAGATTTCTTGTCCACTCCTCTACCCCTTCATGACCACACAAGATCCGCTCACATCCTGTGATTCTGTAGAAACCAGCAATTTCTTCAAAAAAGCCTGGGAAAAGATCCTAAGTCCTTGATCATTGTAAGTTTCTTGTGCCCGTGGATTTCCATTGTCCTTGCATTCAGCTAAGAATAAAAAGGATATTGGATCCATCTCTTTCCTTCATCCACATTGGCACAGTTGTGCAGTCATGGAGAGCAGAACAGGGACCACAGATTCAAAAGACAGAAGAAAAGACAACAGGGAATCTCACTCATATCATTGACCTACCTGTGCGTGGGCAAAGAATTATGGTAAAGGTGTTGGGTTTCTAAGCTGCATGGCCTGTAGAACAGTCCTCTATAGTAGCATTATTTCCAGTAAGACTTATTTCATTATGTTTTAATTAAATATTTCTGACGTTTCATCCCACATTGTTTAAAGGACTAAAAACAAAACCAACAAACAAAACCAGAGGGGGGCGGGAAGTATTCCACACTCATGAAAGAAAGTGACAGGATTTTTTACTCTTAGAATCTCTACACATTTGTACAGCCCATAACATGGCTAGTAGTTACTAACAAGAGGTTCTGGGCAGAAAAAAAGTGCATCTCAGTGATATATAATAAGCACCATTTAAAGATACATAATTCCACATAAAATAATTTTAAAATAAGAGATTATGATCAGTTATTGTCTAGCCTTAAAATGCCTGAATTCCATTTGCTATTATGTTATCTTAACATGCAAGAATCTTTATATTAGAGAATTGAGTCCATAAATCTCTATTCTATTTGTCAATATATATAATTACAAAGTAATTTACAGTCATGCAATTAATGTTTTAGTGTCACATATATACTTTCAAAGAAAATTTACACATGAAGAATGCAATTTAGCTAAATTACAAAAAGAAACATGGCACAGAGCTACCTTAATTGGGGTGGTCATTAGACTGGGCTAGATACTTGGTATGAACATCCCATAATGGATCACATCCTCAGCTGGTGTAAATCTACTTTAGCGGAACTACATTATTTATACTAGAAAAGGTTCTGGCACAATGTATTTTACCTGGCATTTCCCTCTTAATTATATCATGTTTGCCTCAGTAACCACCTGAAATGACAATTCAGCCTGAAAAAGTTTCTAACCTTTAAGACAATTTTTGTCCTCCAGTACATACCTGCAAGTCTCCCATGAAATCAAAGGGAGCCCTATGTGCATATATGAAGACTTAATATGGCCCAACATTGTGAAAGTATCACATACAATTATCAAAGACTGAGATAAGAGACTTCTGAAAAGTGCATCTTCTCTTTTGTCTTTCAAATTGATTAAAACAAGGCAAAAATAAAGGAAAATGGAATATTTTAGTAATTGGGTTCGGTTGACTGTAACAAAAGGACATTTTTCAGACTGATTAATAAAATACATTTTGATGTAAAGGTTAGAGGGCTTGATGTACGTGTATTAAAAGCTGGTCTCATTAGAAAATGGGTCTCATAAATTAATATAGAAAGGGTTGGCAGATTTGTGATATTTTAGCCAATAGTAAAAGTTTTATTAGTCAAGTATAGTGTTCCCCCAACCTCTCTCAAATAGCCAATATTTTTATAAGGAAAAAAACCAAAGTATTTTTCTCATTAAAAACAGTAACAATATTTTATCTGGTTTTATCATAGAAAGATGCCAAAGTGGTTTTGAAAGTGCTTTTGAAACTTGTCATTATCAAATATAAACAAGATATCATTCCAGGTTGCTTCCCATTTCTGATAGATCACTTTTCTGGAGTCTATATCCTGCATTGGAAAACTAACCTGATGGGGTTTTTCCTGTGTCTGTCTTAAGTGTTGGAAAAGCATCCATGTCTGTGATTCTTAACAGAACTTGACAATTCTGCAAATGGAAAAGAAAAATGACAGTCAAATGGAGGGAGGTGACTTCATCCATTCTGTTCTCTCAAAAGGTTTCAAGTCAAAATTTGGGGAAAGAGGTCCTTTTATGTTAAGAGGGGCAGTTGTTTCTTCAAAAAAGTCATCATCCCTTTAGGCTACTTTCTTCAAAGACAAGCTTTGCAACGCACATACAAAATCCCAAACAAATTAAATACATTTGGTGACCCTCCCTCTCAAGTAATAGATACTCTTTCTCCCTAGACCAGCAGGTACTTTCCGGCTTGCCTCACTATCTGCTGCTAGTAACTGGTTCCAGCTACCCTCCTTTCTCCCTCTTGAGAACATGAGGAAATTACTTCTCTGATTCACAGATTCACACTTTCTCCATTTGTAAGAAAAACTGAGTATCTGGGTCCCAAGGCCCACATCCCCAAAGGAATTTAGACACCTACTTCCATTGAAATCTGTGGGAATTAGGCACCTAAATCCCTTTGAGGATCTGGCCTTGAAACCCTTAAAGGTCTCCCTTTTAGGTCCTAAAGTGCCTGTAGTCATCAACATCCCGCTCCCTTTATGCCAGTGCCGCCTTTTGAGCCTTTAAAGAAATGGAGAAATTGCTCAAAAATGTGAAATTTCTGGAAAAGACAAATAAATAATTTTTAACTGTAAGTACAGCTCTGCAAAGAGTTTTCTGGCATTTACAAAACCAGTAAAAATATAGGTCTTCTCTGGACTCAGAGTTTGCATATCCACCTCAAGTTATCACTACTAAGAAACAATTATTTGCAGGCAAAAATTACCTATTTTGTCTTAGCAAACCTCTTGTCCTAGCTTTTCCAAGCCCAAACAAGTGTTGTCAATAAGAAACATTGCTCCGGTGAATTTGTCCAATATTTTTACAAAATGGAAAGGTAGCAGAAGTAGAAACTAATGCAGCCACAGCAATGCTCTGTATTCCACAGCCCTTGGGAATAGGTGTAGTTTGCCATTAGCGTTTTGTAAAGCAAAACCTTTTGCACTGCGTAAATTGTGAATACTTTGACTGAGACATAATAGGCCAGATTCTGCATACTTACTCATGCTGAAGATGGTCTGCTCTATGAGTAGTCCCACTACATTCATAAGACTACATGCAGAATTAGATGCTACTCAATGTGAGTAAGGCACAATATGAATTTAAGCTTGAATGTATTTTGCCCATACATAGCCAGGAAATGTTTCTGAAGCAAAAATATAGTCCGCTAAATTCTGCCTTAAATGCTGGTGCCTGCTAGGATTTGTGAAAAATATAGGAATGACATGCAGAGTTCACAAACCCTTTATCTTTAAAAATGTTAGTGCAGTGCAGAATTGACTACTATTTACCTTTCCAGACTAAGGACAATAAAAATTTAAGACTCCATCTACCACTGCAATCTGATTGATATTTTTACTGTGCTTGTGCAATGACATAGGGCTAAATTCACCACTGGCATCACAGCTGTGTTATGATATGCAAATGGTATATTAGGCTAACACTAGGAAAATTTTTTTATAAAATACAATAGAATTTGCCGATGGGTCATCTTAAAAAATATTTTGACTAGAAACCTTTTGAGAAAACAGAATGGATGAAATTCCTTAGTAGCCTTTTACAATAGCCTCTGTACTAATGAATATCTGGATTCCTCGGTGCTGTTTCACTGTTTATCTTCTAATCTGTGATATACTAGACCTTGATATGTTCATAATAAAATGGCAGCTAAGGCTGCCTTAAACAGAAATAGAGGATGAAGACAATTTTTCCATTACCAATACATTCACCTTTGGAGCCTGAGGTACATTACTGGTTTATTCCAGGAATGGAAACCTCAAGTCAACTGCTTTCTGTTTGTGAAGCATTACTATTGTAGCTCCTTGCTGGACATTCTTCTTTAAAATAAAATCTCAAAACTGTTTTTGTACACAAATTTCACTAAGTAACTATTGACAAATATAAGCACAAGACCACCATAGATTATACTGAAAAGCACACTCACATAAATTATTTAGTTGACTGACAAAAATCAGTAGAAAAAGCACACCTAAAACAATTACTAAAAGCTGTTTTGTTCCAGTTCTACCTCTCTTCAGGGAAAAGTAGCCTGAAAGAGCTACAACCTCTATATTCCTATTATTATACTCTACTGGAGAAGGTAATGACCAGGAGATACATATTAAACTACTCTCAATGTTTGTGTCAGGATCCTGGGCAAAGGCAGGCCTAAGGGTAGGAGCTTGGGATCCCTGAACAGAAGCCAGGGGTCAGAGCTATTACCAGGGTCAACAGTCAAGCTGAAGATCAAGCCTGAAGAGTCAAGAGTTAAGCCAAGGGTCAGAAACAGAGTTAGGAATCAGGCTGAGGGTCAATACCTGTCATCTTGGGTCTATGTTAGGGTTCTAGGGGTCAGATTAGAGTCAGAATTCATGTCAGTGCCCAGAATTCAAGAACAGCAAGACACACATGACAGGAAACTAACCATTCACCTTGTTGTCTGGATGCTTCCTAGTATGGTCCATGAACTTATATAGGGTCAAGGAGCCAATCAGAGATTGCTAATACCACTGTCAGTCAGATGACTCAAAGCGGAACATCCCATGATATTCAACTACTGCAGAATGTAGGACACTGCGAGCAGCCTCCCTTACAGCTCCTGATAGAGAGCCGTGAGGGGCTGTTAATTACCTGGCAGTCCTACACCCATGGGTTCAAGTCCCACTTCTCTCTCTCTATCTAGACTGTGTTGTATTGTTTTGTTAATCATACAGCAATCAAGGAGAGAAGGCTATTTATTTGATATAGCTCCTGTTATTTTAATGTACTAATTTTAGCATGCATGGAAGGATCATGATATCTGGGGCTGAATCCTTCTCATCTTGGGAGTGTTTCCATTGACTTCAATGTGCATTGAAGCAATCTCCTTATTTGTGTGAGAATGTAACCTGTCAATGGCACTGCTTACATAAGTAACGCATGGCAGGTTTTGACCTTACTGTATACTTGCAATGTAACATGGTGAAAGTCTTCATGTATATTTCTTCCTGTAAATATGCAATGGAGAAATAGGTCTGTAACTATTCAAAGCAAAAAATGCTAAGAGAATATTGAAATCTTTTCACTGGGTGGGATTTTTCAAAGGTGTCTAAGTGACTTAGGAGCATAAGATCCAGCATCTTTTGATGGGATTTGAGCTAAGTCCCGTATATGTTTTTAAAAAATTCCATCCCTTATAAGTTCTTATAATAATATTTTATACTATACAGCGACTTTCATCTGAACAGCTCAGTGAACTTTACTAATCTATCATCCCCCACATCCTGGAGACAGTAAGTGGCAGCCCTGCTTATTTCACATGTATCAGGAGCTAATTCAGTTGAGAATGCTACATGCCACAGTTGCATCTTAAAATGCATCTGTAGAACCACAACCCACTTAAAATGATATATTATCCCAAGACCTTCTTTAGTCAAAGAACCAAGCAAACTGCAATCACTGTAAGGCCAGAACAGCATACAGGGTTAGGTGAGACCATGAATAATCTCACGCATAAAATTAAATTTAAACATAACATATAAACTCTAAATTTATAACTATAAAATAAAAACTAGCATAAATATCTCTATATTATATTGATATGTAGGATGCTTGGGCCTCTTTTATAAAGACAACCAAATGATGGCAAACCATAATGATAGATCCTCATTTATTTAGAAATGGGGTTGTACAGGGAGGAAAGGTTAGAATTTATCCCTTAAAATTTCTGTTAATGATACACTCTGATTTTCTCTTAAAAGTACCTTTGGAAAAAGAATTTACCAACTTTCCCTTACAGTAGCTCCATTCAACTTTTCTGTAATGTCACCATCCCTTTTTAAGTGCTTTTATTCCCATGGGTAGTTGAAAGAGCTTACAAGTCACAGCTGCAGGTGTAGTATGATGAATGTTATGTTATTCTGCTTTTTGTCAATTTATAATCAACATAGAAATATAGAAATGTAAATCTGGAAGGAACCTCAATAGGTCATTCAGTATATCCTCCCGAGGAAGGATTAAGTATACACCATCCCCGACAGGTGTTTGTCTAACCTGTTCTGAAAAACCTCCAAAGACAGAGATTCCACATCCTCCTTAGGTAACCTTTACCAGTGCTTAGCTCGCCTTCTAGTGTAGCCCAAAGAACTAGCTTTAGCACTTTATTTTACTTAATGGTAACAAAGGAACCTACACAGGCCTCTAAGATATTAGTTGCTTATAATATATATATATAATGCCTGATAATAGGGCAGACCATCAAGTAAGTCAGGGGTGTGTGTCTTTCACCATCAGATCCCCAGAGAAGTGTGAGAGTATATATGCAAGGAATGTTACAAGAGATAACATTATCTTTGTACTATTGTTATCTTTTTACGTGGGTTGGAGCTTTTGTGTCTTTACTAATTGTGTTAATAAAAGTGGTGAAAGCTTCACTTTGACCTCAACGTGTCTTTGTTATGCACCCCAGGGTTCCCAGTCAGATACTGAAATCAATATCCTTGATTCTCTGGTGCCTGATTCTGGGACTAAAACCCTACAATCCTCCTGCTCTTTAAATTAGTATTAATTAGAAGTCAATAACCACTGAAGAATTGAGCTATAATAGTTAGAAAGCTTTTCCTAATATCTAATCTAAATCTCCCTTGCTGCAAACTAAGACAATTACATCTCATCCTACTCTTGGTAGAAATGGAGAATAATTGACTATCATCCTCTTCATAACAGCCTTTCACATATCATGTCCCCCTCAGCCTTCTCTTCTTTAAACTAACCACGCCTAATTCTTTCAACTTTTCCTCATTGGTCAGGTTTTCTAAACCACTTGCCATTTTTATCACTCTCTTCTAGACTCTCTCCAATTTATTCACTTCTTTCTTAAGTCATGGTGCTCACAATTAGACACAGTCCTCCAGTTGAGGTCTCACCAGTGTAAGAATTACACCACACAAGAGTAAGCACAGAAAACTATTTTGGAGCGTGTGGCAAATGGCTGGCTTCTCCCTAGTGGGTCTCGCACTTTTGCCTCTCATAGTGGGCCAGGGCATCACTAGTTACCCCGTCTTCCCAGGGAAGGGGTAGGGACCCGGTCCCGCCCGCTCCTCCAGGTCCCAGCTCAGGGGCCCTCTGAGTAGCAGCTATGTGCTGCTGGCACCTTTCTTGCAGCTGAAGGCTTTTCCCCTGGGCCACTCTCCCTCCTGTGTCTTTCTGGCTTCTTGAGCCCAGTACCTTCACCTGTCTCCCACACATCGCTGTACTCCGTTCTGTTCTCCACCGCAACTCCACACACCACCGTACTCCGTTCTGTTCTCCTCCACTTCACACACTCCTCTGCTCACCACACACCTACTCCTTCCACTCTACCCTGTCTCTCAGGAGTAGAGGGTTTTTATAGGCACCTGGATGGGGCCTTAATTGGTGTCAGCTGACACTAATTACCTTCAATTGACTCAGGCTAGTCTATAGGGAATAAAGCTCGGATCATTCTAGCACTTACATAGCACTCTTCCAGAACTTTCCTACTGCCTTCTGCCCTTGCTATACCACAAGTGATAAAGCCTTATACTGCAAGATGATCTCCATAAAGGATATAACTTCAGGGTCAAATCTGGCAAACATTACAAGTGCCATTCCAGTTGACCAAAGCTTTAACTAACAAAAGTTTCTAGTCCTTTAATTTAATGAAGAGAGCCTTCAAAGCATACACTGATCAGTAGGGTCCTAAGCATGGTACAGTAATTCCGTCTAAAAATCACAAGACTTTCTAGTAAAAACCACAACCGGCACAATTGCACTTTCTTCTGTTCCCCGCCTCACTGCCAGCCATCTAGCAGCTTGTTCTGCTCCCCCCGAACTCTTTTTCACACACATACACAGACAAAGTAGGGACAGGCTATGGCAGAATCTTCTCCCCTTGCACATCTCCCTTGGATCCCTGATTTCTTCATAAGAATGCAATCAAATGTTCATTATAAAATGCATAAAGGGATTGCAAATCTGTCAAAGCCAACTGGCAGGTTTTGTTTGCAAGGCCATTTGTGAATACTTTTTATTTGCTGTATTAAACTCTTCACTTATTACTTTTTGTTTTGGTTCAGCTTCTAGGTATAAATTCTCCTCTGCTTCTAATACGATGTTCTCAAATAGTTTCCAAGCTCATTCAATGGTTTAAGCATTTTACTTTGTCCTTCAGCCTGCTCTTTACCAGTTGCTTCACAGCTTTTAAAATCTGACTTTTCAAAGCTCACCATCGCTGTGCTCCCCTTTTGTAAAAATCAGAACCTTTATGCTTTTCTTAACATCCTGGGTCCAGTCTTCAGCTAGTGTAAATGTGGCTCCATTGAGTGCAATGGAACTAGGCCAATTCATTCCAGCAGGGGGTTTGGCCTCATATTTTTGTGTTTCATTGCAGCATTGCCCTGATTTATAGCTAACTGAAGTCTTCGCAAGTTTCAATAATGGTCTCAAAGTACCCTCCTTCCTCCTCCTCTTCTACTTTTTTTTGGGGGGGAAGAGAGGAGCAGGCAAAGATTATTGTAAGTCCTCTACTCAGGATTTTGATACAGAGACAGAGAAACTTGCTCTGCATGAGGTAATGCTGCTGTTCCAGGATACAGCTCAGAGCCTTAATTCTGACAGTGAGGAGCAGAGCACATTAGTAGTGTATCTCACTGCTCCTGCTTTCCTTTTTGGCAAGAGTTCACTACTGCAAGCCAGCAGGTGTTTAATGCTATTAAATTTACAGGTAGTGAAAGCTGTTGAATTTTAAAACATCTGGGTAACATAAATTATCAAAACCCCTTTTCAGTCTAGGGCTGGAAAGTGATTTTGAAATCTGCAGAAAAGCATTAGGTATCCTTGACAAAAACGTGTTTACTTCTGAACATGTGCCCATGTGACTGTGGGATACCGCTAATATCCTCACACTTAGGACTATAATGTCCATAGTTTGTGAATCAGGAAATGCCAGGAAGGCCTTCTTCAGAGGCCAAATCTCCTCAGAATTCACCTTGCAAATGGGTTCAGTGCAGATCACACAGTCAGTCGTATAGAAAAGCAATTTCTTTTTCAAGTGGTTGCTGCAACCCATCAGGTCCTTTCCTGCATGCTGCTCTGGCTGCTCCTGTGTGCAACATCAGATGCAAGGAGTAACACAGTGGTTAGAAAGACCATCACAAATCTGCAGAATTCATTGACTTTCACAAGAATGAACCAGTTATGTGTAATAACAACTGAACTGTGTGAGAGACTGAGAGAAGAATACAAAGTTCTTGGAAAGATATTTCATGCTTTAGGTCAGCTGACATTTTCTAATTTGGGTTTCTTAAGTTAGCTGCCTTAATAGAAGTAGCTGAATACTGATACTGAGCCCCCGCAGATCAATGGAAATCAAAATGAAGGTGTTAATGTCAATGGGAGCTGCAGGTGTTGGGCCCCTCTGAAAATCAGGATGCTATTTTAGGCACCTGACTTTAGGTACCCAGGTTTGAAAATTTTTGCCATTACTCTTAAATGAGTTTTCTGCTACTTTTTAAATAAATAGATAAGAACTCACTGATCACAGATACGGGACTCTTCTGTGTAAGCCACAGTGTGAGCCCTGCTCTCTTTAGCACACTCCACAGTTGGCAAGTTGGAGCGTGGACTCTTCTCTCCTGAAAAGGTACTGTCATGATTTTGTTATCTGCATTGCCAAGAGTCCCCAGCTGAGATTGGGATCTCAGTGTGTTACGTACGCATGGTACATACACAGAGTAAGAGGCAGTCTCTGCTCTAAAGACCTTAAAATCTAGAGAAGAGACAAAAGCGAAACAGGCACTGATGAAGTAATTTGCCCAGTCCAGTCCCCTGTCCACTAAAACTAGACCACGCTGCCTTCCTATATGACTATTTCTGCTACAACTTTCTCCTCCTCCATCAAGATTTGCAAAATCAGGATATGATTATTTCTGTGAAGAATTTATAATAAGTAAATTGAACACACGGAACAAAATAATGGAGTGACTTTATCCATTTCATTAACAGTTATAATCATCAGTGGGAGATGGGGAGGGGTTTGAGAAACAGAAATCCCTGTAATAACTTCTTTTAGGAGCAGTTATTTTAAGTTGCACCACACTAAAGTGGTTTGTGTGAACTAAAAATAAATAATTCCATCACAGGAGTTCCAATATGTCTTTGCAAAACTAAGGTAGCAAGGAGGTAGGAGAAGAAAAAGAGAGGGCACCATTATGTTCTTTGATAGCATAATGTGATTTGCAGTATGTAATGTTTTCATTAACTCGGAGTACTGCATGTACAACTAAAGCAGTGGTTCTCAACCTTTCTAATGCCGTGACCCCGCAATACAGTTCCTCATATTGCGGTGACCCCAAACCAAAAAATAATTTTGGTGGCTACTTCAAAACTGTAATTTTGCTACTGTTATGATTCGGAATGTAAATACCTGATATGCATTATGTATTCTCATTGTATAATGATTACACACAAAGCACCTTACACTTACACAGTATTGTGTGTATGGTGTGTGTACTGTTTTTACATTATTAACCTTTTTTACACCAGCAGGCTGTCTCGCAGGCTCTCTTGGCTCTCCGCCTCTTGGCTCTCCGCCTCCTAGGCTTCTGTCCTCCGGCGCTTGCTGCGTCCGCCCACTGATGACGTCAGCAAGCGCCGGACACACGTAATGCGCTGCTATGGACTGTGGAGCGTTCCCCCCACTTCCCCCGCCCCTTAGGCCCCGGACGGATGATGCAATCACGTCTGCGCATGCGCGCAGGCATTCAGTTTGGAACGCGCATCCATAACGGTGTGCGTTCCAGCTGAATAGCACTGCTACAGATGGTAGCGCGACTTCTCAGGGGCTAAAGCCATCGGAAATATGTATTTTCCGATGGCTTTAGGCGACCCCTGTGTTTTGGTCGTTCGACCCCCGCCGGGGTCGCGACCCACAGGTTGAGAACTGCTGAACTAAAGCATTTTCTCATTAAAGATGGAACTGAACCACCAACCTAGACCTGAACACTACTGAATTTTGGTGAAGTTCAGATGTGGATTCAAAGTTGGCAATTGGCCCCTACCTTTATTATAGGCTGAATATCTTAAGAAAGAATTCTTCTGGAATAATGTTACTAAACACAGATGCTTTATGAAGATGGAATATGGATTCTTCAGCACAAGGGACCATGAAGCATGTGCCATTCTCTGCCAAGGAAAACAGTCAAGCAAAAGCATAATTAGAGGCCTGATTTAGTACTCCATATTTGGGCAAAGCATCCATTAACTCCAAGGGGAGCTGTGTCCAAGTAGAGGGCTGAACGATTGGGCCTTGGAGCAATCCCTATCATGTCACAGACATGATTTCATAGAAAGATTACTGCCTTTCAGTACCAATTAGAGCTGAGATCTGCAGACACCAAAGGGATTTGGATGCCGAGTTAATGGAATTAAGTACCGAAATCTATTAGGCAGCTTTGAAAATCTCAGCCTCGCAGTTTGCCCTGATAACCATGCCTTAAAAATAAAGAGGCAAATTCTGCCCACACCACTGCAGCTACAGAACATCTGGGTAGAACCGTTCCTTCCCACCTTGCCTACAGAACTCCCCACAGCACAGCTTGGCTACTCTAGTTGTGCGCATACAGCATGATTTGGCTCTAAGTTTCCTAGTGTGAAATTTTAACTTACAGCGATTGTTTCTCTTTCGATGGCTGTTGAGTTATTGGAAATTCTCTCTGCCACCACTTCCTCTTCCCCAGATCACACATCCTATATTAGCCATGTTATTTCTGCAGCCCATTAAAACACATGCTTTGTAATAAAAATCTCCATTTTTCTCAAGGGCTATGAAAATCCTAAGATTTAGCTTCATAGGCGATTGAAATTCCCAACGAGATTGATATCTACTTTTCAAATTTAAAATGATTTTAACAGGAAACAAAACAAACAGAAGCCAGTTACTGCTGGCAAGCACCTTTGGCTTTTAGCAGCCTTGTTACCAGCCATTCCTTTAAGGTGCATTTCAGAAACCATGTCTAACTTCTCCTCTTGCACAGGAGAGGAGATTGTATCAATTATTTTATAATCTATAATAGATGATCTATCATCAGTTTTCCAATGGATTGATTTCTTTCTCTCACTTGCCTCCCCACCACCTACTTACATAATTTCTTTGTGTGATAAACATTTTTTGGTGTGTTTTTCAAACTATTTTATCAGTAGTGTTATTTTGGTGGAAATTCACATTATAACAGCCAAAATCTTCACAAACAAGGGTTAGTCTTCCTTTCCCTTCTCTCTCTACATATTGAATTTCATTACCAAACACCCAGCCAGCCAAACCTGAACTGTATGAGCTTTGTGTGGTACTGTGGCATTTCCAAATTGTTTTAAAGGTTCATCCTTGCCTTCCCAATCCCATAAATGATACCCACTTCCAAACAAGACAAAGACAAGAAAACTGCCTAATCAACTGCGGTGATGTATATTTCTTATTACTATCAATAAAATAAATAATAATAATAAATATATAGAATGAGGACACACACACACACACACCTTTTGCAATCCCCAATCGCTTTGGAGAACAGCATATTACTAAATGCTTCACTTCACACACCATTTAAATGCAGCTACATTTAAGGTGGCATGTGTCATCCATTACAAAGCTACTAGAAAAACATTTGTGAGATGGCAGACAATTTAGAGACTGTCAAAGAAGATGCAAGCCCTTTAATCTGGCTGGCACCCTCTTACCAGGCCTACGGCTTTTGAGGCTGGGTCTTCCAGAGAGGGTGAGAGGAAGATCTACTTCCACCTTGCATCAATTTGAGGTGACCAAGGCTAATCCAGGGAGGAAAGTAGCTGAGCCCTGGAGACGGGCTGAAAAGACTAATTGATTTCGTTGGACAGCTTTCTTTTGCCTCAGAAGGGGAGGACTTTTATCAGTTTGCCTGAGGAGCTAATCTCTAAATCAACTCTCTAATCAGAGGAAGTCACCTGTGGAAAACTGAGGCACAGGCAAAGTGGGTGCTAGAATAGGGGTAATTCAATCCTGTTACAGGACCAATTATAAATGAATAAGGGAATTTAGAAATATAAATAGCGTAGACACTGGAGCAGATGCACAAAGTGCTTACAAGGATGCTCTATGTATTCTTTATCATTTTAATATCTTATGTTATACCATATGCTCTCTCATATTTCAATCATTGCAATCATAGCAAAGGAGGTAAAAGAAAACTTCAAAAATTCAGGTTTGGATATTACAGACACTACATTTGCCAAGGTACTGATAGAGTTAAATAACCATTGGGAAAGTATCACTTTCTCCAGGAGTAGTTTGAGGAATGACCCACAGATCTGTGACCTGTGATGAAAGAGAGTCTATGGACAAACAAAATTGGGATGCAAAGACCCATGACAAGGCCTGTGGCACGAGAGATGGGTTCAGCAATGAGTACTTAGAAACAGGAGGGAGCGTGGCCAAAACAGGGAGCTAGGAGAGCCACTGAGCAACTGTTTCCTTTCCTGCCCCTGTCTCAGAGCTTTGTCCCTTGGCTGACTCCAGCCCAGTCTGCTTCAGTAGGTTTTATGCTTCTGATATACTTAAACAATTTCTTGTTATTTGTTTATATGCCTTTGGCTATTTGCTTTTCAAAAGCCCTCTTAGTATTTCTAATTTCTATCATACGTTTGCCTGCCATGTTTTACACGCCTTTTCACTAAGGTAAGCTTTCATTTCCCAAAGGATACCTGGTTAGCTTAAATATCTTCCTGAACCTTGCCATTTATCCATTTCTTTTTAATTTGCCATCAGGCTTTCTGATTTTCTATGGGTATGATTTGTAGGCTATGTTTAAGTAGCTTCCGTGAAGAGTTTAAACATTTAAATTTCCTCACTTTTCACCTGAACATCTTTTGACCAGCTTCTTCATTTTTTTTAACCCTTCCATATCAAAATTCAGCACAGTATGCTAGTTTTCATCATCCTCTGAGGACATTGAGCTGAATTATCCTGAGGTCACTGTTACTTAGGGCTCATCCTCCTTGGAACAAAAGGAATGATCAGTTTCCTTTAGCTCTCTCACAACATGGGTTCTACCTACAGAATTAGGTCCATCCACTCCACTTTCTCCCTTTGCCTTGTGAGCCCATCTTCCACAACTGGATGGTCCAGGCAGGCAGTTCTGAGGTGGGCCTCCTCTATGAGAGCCCAATATTCTGTGTTGGACGGCGGTTGTGCCGTGCTGATCGCGGCGGCCCTTCCGGTGGGCCCAACCGCTGGGGGAAGGTCCTGGACTCTTCCTCAATAGAAGGGGAATTAATGACTGGTCGGTCTCTAGGCCCGGCCCTCTGGCAGGGCGGGCGAGCAAGCAGTCCTTCGCCCCCGGCCCTCTGGCAGGGCGGGCGAGCAACAATCAGTTCAAGGGCCCGGTCCCTTGGGCAAGGGCCGGCAGGCAGCAACGCAGTTCAAGGGCCCGGTCCCTTGGGCAAGGGCCGGCAGGCAGCAACGCAGTTCAAGGGCCCGGTCCCTGGGCAGCAGGGCAGGCAAACAAGCAGTCTAGTGGCCTGCTCCCTGGGCAGCAGGGCAGGCTGAGATGGGCAGCTCCCAGCCGTCTGGCCGGCGGTTTAGGAGTCTCCCTCTCTCTCTCTAGCTCGCTGGGGCAAGTGCGGGTAGAGGAGGGGGGAGGGTGACGCAGGCCCACCCGTCTCCACTGCGTCCCAGCCCAGGGCCCTACCAGTGGCACCGTTAGTACCACTGGTGCGGCGGGGATCCGGCCGTAACACGCCGCGGGGCCTGTGCCCTTTCTCTAGCCAGTAGACCTGGCTGCCCCTGGGCCACTTCCTCCCTGTCCTCCCAGGAGCTGACCCCAAGCCACCCGGGGGCAGGGGGCGCTGTCCATGGCAGGCTCACCCATCCGTCGGCATCCGGAGGCGGCAACGGGGGCAAGTCCTCAGCGTCCGGCAGCTCCTCGAGATCTACGTGCTCGCTGGGGAACGTGGCCTCTGGCAGCTCCTCGAGGTCCGGTCCAGCTTCCGAGGGAGCAGCAGCCGGCAACTCCTCGGGCAGCTCCTCAAGGTCTGGCCCGGCCTCGGGAGGTTTGACCCACCAGGACGGGTCTGGTTCCTCAGGCCCGGCGGGGGTTGCAGGGAGGGGCGGCCACCCTTTAGGGCGCGTCGGCCAGTCCCAGTCCCTTGCGGCCGGAGGGCCTACCCACTCCCAGTGTGTGTCCTGGGACCGGCGGGGCTTCGGCCCGGGGCGGCAGACCTTCTCTTCCCTGGCCGGAGCCCAGGGTGGCAGGTCTGCTTCCCACTGCTGCCTCCCCCTTACTGAGCCCTGGGGCCTAGCTTTTATCCTTCCCCTTCCTGGGGAAGTCCCGCCTCCCGGGGCCGGATTGGCCGTCGCCGGCGGTCCTATCCGGTCTGGCCTGCGGGGTTGACGGGCGGCCCGGCGTGCTGGACCAATCCCGGCTTGTTGCTGGGCAGGTTTACTGGGTGCCTCGCCCAGCTGGTCTACTGGTTGTGGCCCTCCCTCAGCTCCCAGTCTGGGGGCAGGCCGAGGTGCCCTTCTACAGTCTCCTAAAAAAATGTTTCTCCATTTTTCCAGCTCAGCAACTCTAGCTCAGGATGTTTTACTTGGGGTATGAGGTGCTTGCACCAAGTGCATATATATATATTCCATTTGGCCACAAGGCAAATAGCCATATACTCTGTACTCTGGTAGTAAACGGAGGTCTCCTCACCCTGATTAATTTGCTTCTAGTCTACCATCACCATAGATAAACTGTAGTTTTCTTTCTCTGTGACTGGATACTAAGTCGAAGTAGGTTAAAAACTAAGGTTTTGGGTGCTGTTGTTGTTATCCTATCTAATCTATTCAACAAATTTCCTTTGCTATACCCCAGTAATAATTACTTAAGAAGCCTGCACCATCACAGAGCTAAACTCTCCTATGGTCACTCTGTCTGCAGTCTCTCTCTGCTCAAAACTGGGCTTCTCAGGCAACTCTGTATGCCTATCTCGCCAATACTGACCACTAGGATTTTACCACTCCAGTCAACTTAATCAATCAGCTTGTGTTACCTATGACTCAGGCTGGTCTTTTCAGTCAACCCTTCTGTTCAGTGGAAAATTGGGTTTTAAACAAAATGAAAACGTACACAGAAACTGTCTGTTTTCATCCAAAAGCCACAAATCCAGAAAGTTTACAGCTGAAAACTAAAACATTGGGGGGGTTATTTCAACAGAGAGTCAATATTTTCCATGAGGAAAAAACAAAGAAACAGAAACACATTTTCCAGTCAGCTCTACCCATGACTCTTTCACACATCTAGATTTTTTCTCATTTCCAAAGAAACTAATTCAAGTGTGTCTTCATTAATAGCTCTTGCAGCAACTGGTTAATACCTAACACTAGGTTAATACTTTTAAAAATAGGTTTTAATATGTCTAAATCCCAAAACTGACTCCCTCAATCCATTTGAAAAGGTTCGAGCTAAAGAAAAGATAACCCTTGGGACTGCCCAGGCAGTCCAAACTGCTCTGCTTACAAGCAAGCCTCTCTCTGTTCAGGACACAAGGGGCGCAAGAAGGGATCTCTTCTGAATCAATTGCAAGGATTTGGCTTCATAATCTATTTCAGGAGCTCAGTAAATATTTTCTTCTGTAGGCACTGATAGAAGTTTAACCAGATTGAAAACTCTGTATGTCCAGCATATGCAGCTTTATATGCAGATTGTTGAGAAGCACCTGGTGTAGAAAACCATGTATGTTTTTATATAACAGCTTAGTTTTCTGTTTGGTGGCTCTTGAAGAGTCAGATTCTGCTTTCATTTACATTGTTGTAACATCAGATGTAACTCCAGATTTTCACTGATGAAAGAGAGCAGAAGTTGGCACTACATCTTTTGAACAACAAGGTGAAATGTAATGGGAAAAGGGGTGGGAGAGTGGTACTCTATGACCTTTGTAAAACACTTCACAGTTAAACACTCAAGGAGAAATAGGCAGGGCAGGGAGCACTGACCATGTGGCAGAAGAAACCAGGAAATTTAACTCCCATGATGCACCACAATGGCTCAGGCAGCTGCAGATCAATATCAACCTGAAATTAAATGTTTCAATTATCCTGACAGAAATTCTGTCAAAATCAACATTTCTCCACAAAAAAAGTCAGTTTTGACAAAAAACCTCATCTTCTGTTGGGAAAATGTCTCTTTATTTTATTTTATCTATTTATTTTTTGACCAGGCCTAATTGTGTGTCCTTCATGGCAAAGACTGTCTTTGTTTATACAGTGCCTAGTATAATGGGGCCCTAATCTCTGTCTGGAGTTCCTGAGCATTACCATCAATAGAAATAATTAAACATATAAATTGTTTGTATCATGGGTATTGTAGGTCTGGATATCTTATCTGTGTTTTCAGACATGGAGGTGTGAGTGAGGTGGACCCCTGGAAAGTTGCATAAACATTCAAAATAAAATAATAATAATAATAATAATAATAATAATAATAATAATAATAAAAACACTGGGAGGCACAATACTGCTGCTGACTTCCTTTGCTCCTCAGACCATATTCCTACCCTGCACAGTTAATTATATTGTTCTTTGAAGCCAAACCCAGTGGAAAGTTCAGATATGCATTTATCACAACAATGGAAAGCGAATTTCTGTTTCTTTTTCTTTTCCTTTGTACAAAGTCATTACCAAACATATTGACTTGGAACCCTGGGGATTTGGAAGCAGCCAGATTTGGAACAGGAATAAAAATACAGGAGTTTTCAGTTATAAAAAGAGTGAATTTGGGATACTAGAAAAAAGAGGCAAAAAGTAGGCAAAGGGTTGCGATTGAGAGTTTTATATTTGAAAGGAATTAATTTTGTGTAATTAATTTATCAGGAAGATTTTTTAGAGAATCACTTAAAACGCTAAAAGTTGGATCTCCTTTTGCATATAAAGGAAGGTCCAATGAAGCCCCATATGGATCCCACTGCAGTGAATGGTAAACTTCTAGGTTGGATGCCAGAATGAGATAAAAAGGAGGTGAGAGGGTGGGGGAAGGAGACAAAACAAATCCACATTGAATTATTCAAACTGTTTTTTTTAATCCAAGCATTTCTTGATCCTAACATTTGACCGATCACTGATACTTTGTAAAACTAATTGTAAGAATACAATTACAAATATTCCTTTGGGCATTATGTTAACATGGCTTAGTCTCTGTTACTAATGATCATAAATAACACAGTATATATGCTGCTCTTTTTCTGACTGCTACCTTAGGTGTAGAGCAGCAGGAGTTGCTGACAATTCCAGCCCATAAGTCAGTCAGCTCTTTGATCGTCTTAAATGATCGATCAAAGTTCATATTTTCAGTAATATAACCCCTCCAGAGAGATACCCACTTCTCACTAGTCAAAATAGGAAAGCTGGAAATATCAGCAATTATCTTTTAGCTGTTCCCAACCCACTACTCTCCTTAAAAAACCAACAACCTGGACCCAGTTTTTTTTTAAATTATGCTTCTGTTAACATATGATACCAGATATCTATAAAGATACATTTCACGTGCTATCCCAATGTTTCAGAATCAACCTTTTTAGCTCATAGGAGATACAAAATTCAATCAAATGCAGGCCTACGTGGGGGAAGCTATGTTTAAACATCATTCCCTGCCTGCCTGCAGAGTATAATACTTTTTAAAAGCTCATTTGACACATAGAAATACATTTCACTACCCATAAACACAGTAGCTGTATGTATAAGAGAACAGGTAAATTCAACTATCTAAATGAAATGCACTAAACAACAAGAGGTGAAGACAGCTGAATTTAAATCAGCAGAAACTGAGGTTCTTTATATCCAATGTTTAAGAAAACAAAACAAAAACCAACCTCAAAAACCTCTGAAATATTTATGGTCAGAAAACTTGCTAAAAAAAGTCATAATTCTTGACTCTGGCAGTTCCTGCTATAATAATCATCTGGACACATTCTGACCCCTGATAGATTTCATGGCAGGATCAGGGCCCAACTTTCCCACTGAACTGGTAGTCAGAGCAGCTGCTATGACTGGACCCAGGTTCTCAGAAGTATCTATTTGCTTTAATAGAAAGCCACATCATATTAATTTACTTGCTTCAGGCTGCTCTCGAAGTATGTTTATGTCAGTGTAAATATCATAACCCAGCACATCAAATTTGTTTGATTTTGTGCATTTATTTTAATCAGGATTTTGCCCTACTTTTATTTTGCAGTATTCATTGCACCAAGCAGTAACAGTGGGAACACTAAAATATCCCCTGTGTGATTAGAGTTGTGAAAAATGTAGATATCCGACTTACTGAATTATTTCCAAATACAGTAGTTCTCTCTGCATCTCTGGTATAAAGGGAAAGAAGTGAAACCTAATCATTAAAAGAAAACCTGTTTGGTTTGTTTGAAGTGTGAAGGTCTTGTGTTTTGTAGTTAGAAATTATACTTCCTTACATGTTTCTTAATCTGATGCGGTTTTTTCCCCTCTTGCTTTTAATTTGACATGCCAGTCAAACTTAACATTAGGGAAAACAGCAAACATAAACTTTGTAATTTATATGCCTTCATGCTGTACACCATAATAGCTCTCATCTTGGCAAAAGTTAGCAAGTCATTCTTTACTCTCAGGAGAAAATAGCATTCATTTTGGGTTTGAATGGAGTTTTAGGGTTATAATAACTCAAATTAAATTAAATCATCAGTAATTATTCCTGAATCCCATTTTGTTGAGTGTATTCTTTTTTTCCTTTGTTACTTTATGACTATGTGATTTTCAGAAAGTGGCAACTAGAAACTTGTATGTTGAATAACTGCCTGGTGCAGAGGAACTGGAAGTTCTCTCTCTATATGTACGCATGTGCGTATAATACTAGGAAGAATGCTGTAAAATAAACAAGTTGTGGGATTGAATGCTTTTCTGATTGCCCAGAGGATTAAAAATTAGAAAAGAAAGCGGAAGGAGGGCTTTCTGGTTAAGAAACAGCTTCATTCAGTTATGCTCAGCAGGTATTTTAGTCTCCAATGTAAATACTACTACAGAGACGCTTTCAACACAACAGATTTTATGAGTGTTATGTTTCATAACCCCCTCCAGCTGTAATGAGGGGGAATTTGTACCATGAATCCAACTATATAAGACAAAAAGAGAAAAAAACAAATACAAATGACAAGTGTTGAACATTCGCTATCACTTGGCCCAATACAATATTAAGAATTTCCAAAATTACCTAAAATAGTTGTTCTACAAAACACCAGTTTCTACCAGAATTTTAAGGTCCAATATCTCATTATTTGTCAGGGCTAGAAATGAGTACACTATAACCTTGGAAGCCCTGAAACCTTATGTTTTTAATGGGTTTCTGAAATGGACAAAGTTTGCATGCCACTGTTCCTCACAGCACGCTCACATACACTGGCTTACTTTTAAAGTTAAGTCCCTTCTTGGAGTTTGCTTTACTATAACCTTAAAGCAGCAGTTCCTAAACTCTACCATGTTGCGCATCACCAATATAAAACACTACCACCAATTTTTTAATAAACAGACTATCTCTGAAAACGGTCATAAAACCTAAGTGTTGTTAAAACACATTGTATGAATAGCATAGCTGTGTATGTAAAAACCTGCAGTCTTGCAAAATATTAATAAATGCATTATAAACTTACCCCATCTCAGATGGCGGAGTGAAACCATTTTTTAAAAGAATTCTGCAGTCTTAGGATATGTTATTCAGGATCGATTGAGCGGAAGTGGAGATCCACTCAATCGATCTGTAAATCGACTTAATAAATCCACCCCTGGAAAAAGAGTAACACTGCATCGATGGGAGGGCATTTCCCACTGGCACAGCATAGATATGATAGCTTGCATATCGCCCATCGACTGCCACTGAATTTCACAATAGTGTAGAAGAGACCTTAATTAGTCAGTGGACACATACCATTGGCAGGTGGAACACATACCACAGTTTGGGAACCGCTGCCTTAAAGTGCAACACAAAATTTAGTTTAAGATTTCTCATGAGCTTGGCTTGTTTCTAGATCTTCTCCCTGCCAAAATTTTCTGACCCTGTCCCTCATTCCCTCTACCTTATAGGTATTCAGACCCCGTATGTATCCCTGGGTTGGAGCTAACAGCACTCACCTAATGTAATAAATCAGCAGTATCTCTCCATGTCTGTGCAAGGTAGGCAGAGGCAGCAGAAGAGCCCTGCATCTTTATGAAGAGCCCTAACGTTGACAACGTCACAGAGATTTGGGAAGTGGTTCTAGCCATAGTGGTTCATGAAATTCTGGGCCTCAACAAAGCTACTGGTCCAGAGCACAGTTCTGCTGGGACTTAAACTGGTGAAATTTTACATCCCTCTTTTATGCAACCAGCATTTGGGAAAAGAATAAAACAATTCTTAGTTTTTTCTTTTATGTACCATGCACTGGCTGTGTGAAAGCCGCTCAGACTTTTTAAAACCTAATTCAGTTAGTTGCTGCTGTTTTGGTGTGCGACTTGCACGGGTACCTGTTATGTATCAACGCTTGTGCGCTGACCGAGAGCTATCAAGGGTGAATAACAGGTAGGATAAATTACTTTTTCACATTATATACCTGTAATACATATGATATTGCTAGCCCTACTGTAACTAGCTAGGGAGAAATAATTAAGTTCTACAACATACATTTCTAGCAACTAATATATAGTAGTAGCTAGCTATTCGCCTGCTGTAGTTCTTTCTAGGCCTAGCAAGCTTTATACAGATAAGAGGTGGGGGAACACATGCATGCACACACACATGCATACACACAAAACTTTCTTATTATATTAGCTTCCAATCAAGAGCACAAGCTTTTATGCACACAATTCACACACACAATTAGACCCTTAGAGAAACAGCAGCTAGCTGTAGGTAAATAAAATCCACCCACCATGGCAAGCCAGCAGGTAGGGACAAGTGTCAGTGCCCCATCACTTGAGTTACTCCCAATTGTATTGTAATAGATGAACTAGCTGTAGGCTGGAATCACCTACAAAATTGCATGAGTACCACAATCACTGCAATTTGTGAAACAAATTAGTGTAACTTGGCAAAAAGAAAAAAAAAAAGCAGGCTCATTGGCAGGCTCAAATATAATTACAGTTATTACATTTTCTGCCCCGTCCCCCCACCACACTACCACATATAGCTATTTGCAGTGCCTCCCAAACAATGATGTATTTTTGTATTGCAGCACACTGTGATTGGGTCAGGCTGCTGCCTGCCATGTGCAAGGTTTTGTTGCTATTAAAAAGAATGCTATCAAGAGGAAAGTGAGGCGACACAGCAAAAATTAATTATCACTAATGTCTAACAAAGCCAAATAAGTTAAAAAGTGGTTGACTTGTGTTTTGTTTGCATCTAACTGGTTTCAAAGGAGAAACCAACCATCATTAACCCTTTTAGCATTCAGCAAAGGTCAGCAAGTTCGTTCCCCTTTGCTAAGCCACAATAAGGGCTATACTTCATTCCCACCACCACATTTAGGTTTAATAACTTAGTTGTCCCCAACTTGGACCTAAGAAGAAAGGTTACAGTAGACCTATACAAAAGCTAGGCTTATTCTAAAACCACCCAATATTTATTACCATGTAAGAATAGTCTTCTATCTTTACATCCTTTGTGTCAAGAACCCCAGAACCATCTCTGTCCCAGAACATAGATTTCATTTTTTACTCTTCTCTATCCCTTCTCCTCATGCACTGACACTGTCACTGAATCTCATTAGGTCTCTCTCTACAGTATTTCCAAAATCCATCCATTATTGTTCTTTCCCACCAAAATGACATTTGTCCGATCTTTAATCATTTGGTGCCTCTTTCTTTCCAGCCTCGCTAACTCTCTCCAATCCCTATCCCAATCCATAGCTTCAAAAGTTACCTGTTATAACCATCCCTCTAGACATGTTCTTCTCTTAAAATCCATTCAATTAACTCCCTCTGACCTCCTTGTAACAATTCAAGCTCCTCATATGTTCCTTGAAAGCCCTGCATATCTTACATAGCTCCCTCCTAACACACTGCTCCTGCCTCCTTTTGATCCTCCATCACATACCTACTAAGCCCAGTCCAAACCACTCCCTTCATGTCCTTGCACTTTCACATACATGCTTTCTTCCGTGTGGACTCCTGAACTTAGAGCTCTCTTTTTGTTCCTGGTTGGAATCCCTCCTTCAAGGCCCTTCTCAAAATGCCCTTCTTTGAGGAGGCTTACATACCCCAGTATTCCCCGAAAATAAAACAGGAAAAATGTGCCTGGCACCTGCTACTCAGCATCCCGCACAACGATTCATAAAGATCCATCCTCTTCCTTAACATCTGTGTAAATTCACTAGGGAAGATTATGTGAACAAACATGGCGGTAATAAAACAAGGTGAATTTTAGCCCCACATCAGATGCAAACACCACCCGTTCCCAGCTCCCTAAGGTCTTGGAGGAGAACAGCATCTGACTGAAGGGCAGTAGGTTGAAGATGAACCCCAGAAACATTGATATAATGCTCATGGGGAGAGGAAAGCACTCTGAAAAACTTGTGCTTTCCATAACATGACCCTATACAAGAGTGTCTACCTTCAGATTGTTAATATAGCCAGCAACTTTAAAACCTGGAGTCATCACTATTTCTGGATGCCTCAATAACCATGGCTGGAAAAAATGACACCTCCTGCTCTTAGAATCAGACTTAGCTACAGTAATCTATGCATCCATGACCTCCAGGCTTGATGACTGTAGTGCAGTGCAACAAGGAATGAAACCTACAGCCTTTAAACAGCACCAGTGGATTCAGAACACTTACCTGGGAGTACAGGCTGCTGGGAACACATCACCCAAGTGGTCTGCTCTTTTTACTGGCTTTGCATCAAATTCAAGACTTCTGTGGACATCCTGAAAGCAAAACAAAACCCTTCATTGCCAACCCCCTTTTCTCCTCCTGCCCACCCACACAAAAATGGAGTATGGTGAAGAAGAGAGACACCTACACACTGATCTTTTTTGTGTTTACTTAAAAAATGTGGTGAGGCACTCACATCCCGTGGTATCTGTGGGCACCGTGTAATCAGGTAGACAGACAAATTATGTAAGTAACAACAAATAACTCATTGAATTGCCAGGAACAAGCAGAAAAGAAAAACACTAAGCCAAACAAACACTTGTTACCTAATAATACTCTGAAAGCCACCATGCTCAGACTTTGAAGGCCTGTCTAGGGAACAGAGCTGCAAAGACCAAGGCCCTTCTTCTTCTCCAGAAGACTCTAGTTTCTGGGACAATCAGTAAGAGAATCCCAAATTATCTTAATTGTGATGATAGGGTATAAAATATTGTGAATTTTCTGTGGCACCCAGGACTTGTAGATATGAGAAACTGAAACACTTGCTACATAGAGTTTTCTATGGACTACATAACTATCAGCATTTGCAGCCCAGGTAACTGGTGGTTTCCTGGTGCATTATTAAATTGAATTTCTAGGATAATCCCCCAACAAGTCTAGGGACCTAAAATGAAGCAATAGTCTACATTATGTCTATTCTGCACACAAAGGGGGAAAGAGAGACTTGGATGATAGGAAAAATGTCAAAAGAAAAAATTAAAAACTGCTAGTTGTGGTGAGTTAAGCCCCAGTGGAAAACATACATTTATTGGGAAGAATTCTCAGCAGTAATGCTGGAAATCTAACGTTTTCTAGTACAATTACAACATCTGATCTTAGATATTGGTAAGAGGCTTGTTTCCCAGAACTTTGATACTGAATCAATATCATGCTAACTTGTGATGCATTAGTAGAAATAGTGCAGAAAGTGTCCTTTTGTTATTAATAAATTGTTTCATAGCCTTCCAATATATTCTTTCAGACATATTTAGTCATTGTTTAAATTACTGTTTTATTGGAATAAAAACAAGCATGCTATGGGCTTACATGAAGCTGCACTTTGAGTGGTAGCCAAGAGAATTCCAGTAATTCTAGCTGCACACCTGTGCTATTCCTATATTCACATTTGTGGTACTACAGGCAGAGCGAGGCAGACTCATCTTGCATCTTGACTACTTATGAATACCTAGACTAAAGGTAACATGAAACATTGAGCCATATATTGAGCTAAATTCATCCCTCATATGGGTCCATTGAAATTTGATCCAATTTATTTCGTTCTCCCATTAAGTATGTCTTAAACATGCAGCAGAAACTCTACTCTGCAAACCTGATAACTCACACAAAAATATCAGTGGTTTCTCCCCAGTTCTCAGCAAAGATTTCACAGATGCAAATTAAAATGTTTCATGTTCCTTGGATGTCATTTTTTTCACAAAATAATCTATGCCACGTTTATTTGTAAATTATGATGTATCATAAAATGTGCTTCTCAAAATTAAATGAACAGAGTACATTATTTGAGATGCAGCATACTTTTATTCTCTAGTTACTTGGTAATTTGCAAAAATCAGTCTGTAGTTGGTATCCATGACTTTAGAGCAAATAGTGAGATTCAACTGTAAATGCTAGGAAAAAGAAATGGTGGAAAAATAGAACCAAGTTTGATTTTATCATTAATTATACCTCTTTGAAGGTGGGCATATAATTCGCATACCTGACTTTAGTTATGCTCTGCTCTGGTACCTGAGCTAGCCACATTAAAGCTAATTTGGGTATGTCTACAGAATGTTATTGCAGTCCCACTGAATGGGACTCGTGCTGTGATTAAATACACACCAAATTGCTTTGTTAAATTAGGGGCTAAATGAGCAATATTAGAGGTGGGCCTGTGTGAAGTTTGCATCTTAATCTGAATTTCTTCAAAGCCTTGGGATATTTTGTGCCAGTGTTTTGGATCAGGTCCATCTCTAGCTAGCATAGTATCATAAAAAGCTACGACTGGAAGGGACTTAAAGAGACCATAAAATCCAGCTCCTTTGGACCCAATCTTGCTTCAGTTCATTGAAATGAATGAGAACTGTGCCTTGTACTTCAATGGGAATAAGATCAAGTTCTTTATTTACTTAATTATCATTACCTACATAATACCATTATTATATAAGGCCAAATAGCTCAGAGTGGCTCATGGGCAGCACACATAGTAGTGTTCCTTTCAGCTCATCCAAAAAGGAGCAGTATACCCTCCTGTCTGCTTTGGGATAGCACAGATTTGCATTTGCAGAGGCAATCCAAGCCAAACACCCACTTACTGCTCAATTTAGAGCATGATTTCAATGGGAGTTAGGCACTAGGCACTTCTGAAAATCCCACTAAGCAACTATCTGCATCTTTAGGCACCTAAATTTCCAGGCCTTTTCAAATCTTGGTCTGCTGAACCAGCAATGTTGCAAATTAGTGCCAGTTGTGGTGGAGGGCTCCTGTTTAGTTTTTTGTAATAGGGTTGATTCTCAACTGGGGACTCAGGACCCATACCTTAAGACCCTCCTAGTGGAGAAGGTCAGAACCCAAGTCCTGCTGGGTCCAAGCTCTGTCATTTGGCAGAGTGGACACAGCTCAAGCCACAAATCTGAGTCAGAAGGTCTGCATAGCCCAGCATGGACACGATAATACAGCTGTGAGACCTGGGTCCAGCAATTGTAAACCCAGGTTTGCAATCCAGTATGAACACTCAAGCATGGGCTTGGAAACATTGAGTCCACAAGCCTGGGTCCCACAGACCTGGATTTACAATGCAGCATAGACATAGCGCTAGATGAAAAAAGTATCATACTCCTCAACTACCTATCTCTTATTGGTTATTGGTGTTCAGGTGAAACTAAGAGCTATTAACCATTCCAGTGCACATGATAACATCTCTTTTTGGGGAAAAGGTATTTGATCCAGTTGAATGATTAGAGGTGAGTGCTTTGTAATGAGTAAAGAAAACACTGGATCCTGATAGAAGATATTCATTTTAAGGATGCAAAAATAATATATTATTCATTCTGATCAGCTGAGAGAGACGGGGGGTGAGGGGAGGACACACAACTAATTAGCCATTTTACTGCTCTCCTACAAGTACTAGAGGTGATTGCTCCATCCTTTCTTTAGGGCTATTATTGATGGAACTACACAATCTGTTAGTGGTTTCATAAATTATATTCCAGTTTGAGGTAAATTTACCACTTTCCATGATGGTTAGGAAACTCAAAATTACCTCCCCCCTCCTTAATCCCTGGATTTTACCTACAGTCTGCATGCAGCCGATGCACATTAGTCAATTAATAGGCTGTTAAATGACAACAGTTCCGGGCAATTTAATTACTGTTGGTAAAATAAGAAATGAATTATTGCATGTCAGTAACTAATTTCAATTCCTTTCCTTGGAACAGATTAACTCTGAACATGATGGTTTATTTGGAAAAACTGATTGCTTCCTTGTGAATACAAATTGCTGAGTCATTGACTGTAGAAATTTAAATCTCTCTCTGTGTCAGGCAAGGATTCTTTTAAAAGTATTTTTTAAAAGTATTTTTAAAATATTAATCATATGCAAAAATACAATATGAACATACATATAAGTTAAGAAAAAAACACAAGGCAACTGAAAAACCCAGAATTAAGTCGCAGCCCATGTCCTCACCTCTCCAACATACACTCCACCAAATGCATGAATGAAGCTGACTCTACTATTACTGTGTGATTGCAGGACATCCTCTCTAAAAGCTTATTCAACAGCTTTTAACATGCTATGTATGGGAGAGTAAGTAATTATGAACTCAAAGAAAGTTGAGAAGCTTTCATTTTTCTACCATCACATATATGGACCATTGAACAAATTATTAACAGATTCTAGAATGAATGCCTGGAAGGGAAGAATAATTGCTGGAAACATTGTTTTGGTCCACAGCCCAAGTTTAGATTTTCTTCCCCATGGGATTTCTTCTCCACAGTGACTAAGGATTCATACACACGAGTGAGGATTGCACAGTTAGGCTCTATATAACCACACATCAGTTTAGGGATGTTTGCATAAACAAAACAAAACAATGCAAATTGTTAACAGGCACCTCCCTTTTTGTCTATATCCCAAGAAAATGTATTTAATTAAACAAAAGGTCTGGGTGCCAAGGAGACCACAAATGATTATAACCCTAATTAGCCCTAGAAGAATACACTGAACCTCATGTAAGTAAAATAATATAAATAATAAAACATTTCTATGCTGAAAAATCTAATGTAAAGATGGTCAAAATTTCTCAAAAAGGTTTTCATCAAAAACGCTTCTCTCAAAATGAAATGAAAACACCGATAGCCATTCTGATAATGGTTTCAATAACATTTCTGATAAAAATTCCAACATTTTTTTTAAAATGAAAAAACTTAGGGGAAAAATTGATGTTTCCAAACATGGAAAGTGAAACAAATTCAACATTTCAAATTTTTTCATGAGATTTTTCTTTTAGTTTTCCAATGCCCTCTAACCTAAAAGTGGCAAAAGAAGACACTTCAAAGAGCTAGGAACTGAGAAGTTAACTGTGATTAATTAAATACTTCTCTTATTTACCTGATTTGTCCATTCTACTGTGTACTCCCAGCTTATCTTCAGCACTGCTGGTAGCATTATAGCAGAAGGAAAAAATCTGAATATATAATATTTTAAAATTAAAGAGCTGGTTACCAGATATGTACTGTTCATGTATAACACAG
This sequence comes from Mesoclemmys tuberculata, assembly GCA_007922155.1. Taxonomy (NCBI): domain Eukaryota; kingdom Metazoa; phylum Chordata; order Testudines; family Chelidae; genus Mesoclemmys; species Mesoclemmys tuberculata. The sequence continues at coordinate 26,960,875 of ML675601.1, read as the reverse complement.
TGGTCTTAAACCTTTTTTCATTTGCAAACGCTTAAAACATTTCAAATGGAGATGCAGAAATCCACTTTGGAAATATTAGACTTAGTCTGAAGCCACCCACAGTTCACGGACCACAGATTGAAAACCACTGATATAAGAGATTGTAACACTAAGAGCTTTAATGCAAGTGGAGTGCAAGCCACCCATCTGAAAATCCATGTTAAAATTGCGCAGAGAGAAATTCAAAATGTTCATCTTACTAAACTACAGATCTCCAAAATTCAAAGATTCCATAGAGCAGCAGTGGGAGATTCTATGTGACATGATGTAGATGATCCCTCAAATTTTAATATTCTGGAACAGTTCAGCATCAAAAGCGATGTCATTGATAAAATGAACCAAATCCTCATCTCTACATTTTCCACCTTCTATTTTTCACAGTTGATCTCTGGGCCTGCCAATTCAGTTGGACAATTCTGGACTTGATTTTAAGACTGGACATAGATACAAGATAGAGAAGAACATCACTCTACCCTGAAATGACCACCAACATCTTCAAGCTAAATTCAGACATCCCCATCTCTAGGCAATAGAAAGCAACCGTAATGATCTGCACCCCATCAGAATATAGAAGCCATATAGTCATCATAACCACTAATACTGACTCTCGGACACTGGCATCTCCATTTCCTTTCCTGTGTTTTTTCTTTGCTGCTTGTACAGATCTCTGTGACCTTGAGCAGAAGAATCAGGAAGAAAATTTGAGTGCAGGTTGCAGAAAATCTGAGAATTTGTATACAGGCTCCAACACAAAGAATTCTTGAAAGCTTATACCTGTGCTAGGAAGCAGCAACAATGACACCTGAAAGAACTAGGAAGTTAGCTGTGCTGAAACTTGAAAGACACTTCTCTTTCCTACCTGACTTGTCTACCACTGGAGTGAATTCCCAGCTTTATCTTCAGCACTGCTGGTTTCCCTGGAAGCAGCAAAGAAATCCTTCTCTCTTCCACTCTAGCAGTATTTAAATCATGTCTCCCTGGGTTATTCTCAGGCAGGAATACTCTTTGTTAATCCATAATGCCTTCCATCAAGAGTCAGAACCCTGTGTGCAAGAGTGAGACTCCTCCTCCTCGACAATTAGTTGACAGTTCCAGAACTCATATTTGGAAGAAATTAGCATGGCTCCACAACACAAGCAAAGCCAAATAGCAGTGCAAAAGCCACTTCTTCAATCCACCCTTCCTATAACACCACTAGCAAAAACCAATTTTAAAATCCCACATAGAGTAGAAATCTCTACACAAAGTCACCTCCCTGCAGACTGGAGGGGCTACAGGATAAGAAACGGGAATACCTTTATGTACACACTCTACAATTTTGGGTGGTGCTCAGATGGCATAATGATGGGCACTGTATAAAACCTGTATATATAAATTAGATAGAATTTCAGAGACATTTTATTCAATTATTTTTTCTCCTCCATTTTCTTTTTATTATTTGGACATATGGAAATGAAGCTGATTGCTCAAGCAACATTTTTAAATATAATGACTGGTCCAGACTAGGACCTCTCCTGTGCATTAGCACAGGGAGTAAGAGAGTGTGAAGCACCTCCTTATTTTCACATGCCAGGGTGATGAACTAGCACTTCCTCTGGACAGGGGGCAGCACACTCGACAGAGACATTACATTCCCCACCTTGCGCAAATGGGCAGGAAAAGACACGGGTGGAGGGGGCAGTGAAGACTTGACTCTGTCTCGTCCCAATGTGCCCAAAGGTGCTGGTGTGTTGAGGAGCCCTGTGCCAGGCATAACACTGTTGTGGTATCTTCCCTCCCCAGAGCAGCAGGTAGAGTACAAAGGGTATTGTGACAATCTCCAGGGACAGTGACTAGAGAGATTTTCAAAAGCACCAAGGCACCCACTACACTTTGAAAATCCCACTAGACACACGTATATGCATGTTTAGGCACCTAAATAACTTGTAAAAATTCAATATTGAAATAGTTCTAATAAAATAATTACTTATAATTTTTACTAGAGAAAGCACTGAAGGCTAGATTTTTAAAAGTATCAGGCACTTAATAATGCAAATATGACTTGTCAGACTTACTGAGTGAATGAATCTGGGAATTATTTTCCTTTCATCCTGTGAACTCTCATCTCCCACAGCCTCTAGCACATCTACCATTTTCCTTATGAATTAGCTATTAACATAGCAGACTTTCAGAAATGCTTTCCAAGGAAACTTTCACGTTCAATCCCCCACTTGTAACAAAGATTTATAATTTAGTTATCTATTGTGAATAATTAGTCTCCCAGAAATTGCTTTGGTAACATTTAAGGTGACATAGGTTCTCTGTTCTGCTCTCATTCCATAATTCATTGTTTTATATTGTAGCTCCCTTTTGACAAATCCTATTAACCAAACCTTCCAGGCCTTACTGCAAATGTCAGGCTACAGAAAACAGATAAGGATTGTCATTCCGCAGTGCCAGCAGATGACTGCTGACTCAAACCTGGCAGTGCTTTACTAGAGCCATAATTCATGGGGTAAGAGAAGCAGCAGAATCAATTGTCGGGACAATGGGAAAGTGAGCACAGCAAGATGTTTTACAGTTTGCTGTGTTCCATAGCTTGAAGCTATTTTTACGTTCTCTTCAAGTCTATGGAAATTAAAGACATTGCACAAGACAATGAAGGGTTAACTAAGATTAAAGACAGGTATACCCTATGAGGCAACCACATATTTTAAAATGCACTTGGTTACAGTCACTGGCCACGACTGTAGATTGCTGCCTATAGCTCTTCATCCAGAAGTTACAGGTAACAATATTATCTTTCAACCCACCCCATCTCTATTCCCTCCACTAGTAGTATGTAATTACAGGGGAGAACCATTACATTTAGTGGGTATCTAAATAATTTCAATCTTCCAGTCTTTCTGAAAGGCTAAATCATAGCCAGACCAAAGAAATATGAAATTTCATGTCCCTCTAAAAAAAGAAAATAAGGGAAATCTAGTGGCCCAGAGGCAGAATCAGCAGCTGACATTCATGCCATTTGCTATCAGCTATATCTGGGGATTCTGTCTGTCAAATAGAAATGGTCTTAGGCATGAAAACAGCTAGGCTCTATTCTTAGCCCTGTCAGTAGCTTACACTGTGATCTTGGACAAAAGATTTGTGCCCCCATTTTAAAAAATGACCTCTCATTTTGGGTTCCCAACATGAGACATCTTGGGCCTGATATTCAAAAGTGCTGACCACTATTTATGATTTAAATTGCAATGGCACCCAAAATGTCTCAGTGACTTTCTAGATACAGAGGACAACATGCAGCCAGACTATAAAAGGTATTTAGGTGCCTAAAAAGGCTGATGGGGACCTACTGGGATTTTCAAAAGCACATAAGCAAAAGTGGGGACACCTAGCTCCCCATTGATTTCAAAGACACTTACAAGCCTAAACTGCTTAGGCACCTACCTGAGTTTCAAAATGGCCTATCTGCATCTTTAGGTGCCTAAATACATTTGAATATATGGGAAAATAGTCCTTGTTTTGAACAGTGTACAGTCTAAAGGGACAAAGACAGATGGAGCGGTATGGCAAAGGGTCACAACATGCAAACAAGGTAATCAAAGTGATTACAACCATATCTCTGTTATTTAATTTAAAATGGAAAAAAGTAAGTTAAAGACCTATGCTCTTACCTTTCCTCCACCATACAGGCCCCATATTTCCCCCACAGTAATCCCCATCTTCAGTTACAGTGCACTACTGTCCTTTCCTGAAAGTTTGAAAGGGTTAGGAAAGATTGAAGGGTACTTAAAACCCAATAAAAAGCAAAAAAGCCCTGAGACTCAAGTTATATTGGTCAGAAGTGGATCAAATGGTACAGCCTGATCAATGCTTTTTATAGGATAATGTTGTCACAAGCATCTTTGCATATTTCCTTTCTCCAGTCACAGGCAGGAGTCTACATTGCTTAGGGAACTTATGAATAAATCTATTTTGAATTTTCCAGCCTTACTATTTTATGTCAAAGACAAAGAGTGAGTTCTTGTTCTCAGCTACACTGCTGTAAATTTGGATTGACACAACTGAAGTTAATTGAATTAATATGCCTTTACACCACTATAACTGGGAGCAGAATATGGCCCCGAGCCCCTAGCCATTTTCCCTTTTTGCCACTCAAAATGTATAGAAGTATTTTTTTTAAACAATTACCGTAAGAGAGGCCTATGTAGTGATTCAGAGATATATGTATTTGTATATCTATATTTCCTTTAAAATACTGAAATTCCAGAGAAGTTTATTGTCCTTCTTTATTCTACAGATTGGTGTACAAAGCGGCCCATAGCATGTGAGTATCAACTGAGGTCCAAAGCAAAAAAAATCTAATAAACTTCCAGTTCAATTTAAACTAAAACCAATTTTTAATTTTTTAAAAACATTTTCATCAAATCAAAAAAATACTTTTGTATTGTTTCAAATCATCCAAAATATTTCAGGTTAAAATTGATTAAAAAAAAAACAGTTTAGTTTTTTTGATTCGTTCCAAGTTGGTTGATTCAAAAAATTTTTTTTTAAGTTTTCATTTAGATGCAGCTATTTTTCACCCTTTGTTGTTGTTGTGGTTGTTTTAATTGGCCAAATTTGAAAATGAAACAATGTTTCAAAGTTAAGGGTTGAAATGAAATGTTTCAAAACAAAAATCTCAAAATGAAACATTTCAAAATTACCCAAATGAAACACTGACTCCTTTCAACAACAACAACAAAAGTTGGTATTTTTCCACCGAAATTATTCATTAAATTTGAATCAAATTGACAAATATTTTCAGAGCCCTGAAAAATGCATTTTTAGTGAAATTTTTATTTGCCAAAAAATTTTCACCCAGTTCTACATAAGAATGTGTTTTCATTAGGTTTCATATATTCAGGCCTCAGTTCAGAAAAACACTTAAGCAGCTGTTTAACTTTAGGAACTTAACATTAACCACATGGTGAAGTGCTTTCTTGAATTGGGTTTCATCCACTGTCAGGACTCCCTACTCATGGTTCAGTGCATAAAACGCATCCTATCAAGTTGGGAATAATAACTCTAAATGTAGTTAAGGATTAGTAATATCTTTCTAAAGGCAAAGAGAGGCTCCAAAGGTAAGAAAATAAAATAGCTGCCATAGAAGTCAATCTTTATACAGCACCTAGCACAATACTTGATGGCCTTACTGAGCTAAGCCTATTGACAAAAATAAAATTCCCACTTCAGCCATGCTTAACAGTGATGCCTGCCACCTATTGCTTGCATGATAGTAAGTGATTATAGGGAGATACTTCTGCTTCTTTCTTTTAATCACCTACTTAATCAGCTTGCTCAGAATGAACTTGTTTGACACAAACTGAGTGACAAAACACATCAAACCAGAGCAGAGTAATAAAAAAATAGTACCAATAAATCATGGAAAAGTGATGGCACTATTCTTTTTATTTACCCTTTTGTTTCTATCAAAGCAAGTTAACCTCAGTTCCTCCCATTCATCTTTGGTTGTTATTGCTGGGAAATTCACTGTTTAGCTCAAGATGTTTCGCATGATGAATTATTAAAAATCTTTAACTGCTGGACAACCTTCTTGAGGTATAAGATTTTTTTCTAAAAAATTATCCCTTGTTTTGCTGTGAGGGGAGACAGCTAATGAAAAATGGTCCGGAATTATTGTGAAACAATTGTCTGTAGTGTAATCAAGTCTGTTTCTGCCCTCCAACTACTCCAGGATATAATGATATATGTATCATTAAGCAGCTGCTATGGATGCCTGAGGAAACTGGTAGAAATTTGTACCTATTGTTTTCCTTTCTCCCCCTCCATCTCCTCTGTTATGCTCCCTCCATCCACTTCCTATTGCACTTTTAAATAGCTCTTTGCAGACAGAGGTTTATATATACAATTTGGACCAGATTCGGCCATCAGTTAAACTGGTGCAACCCCTCCACTGAAGTCCACTGTGCTCTCTATATAAAAGGACTATCACATTCCTGGTCTAACTTGAGGCTCAATTATAGAATCTTTAAAGTCAACTCTTTTAGGATTCTGATTTTTAAAACAAAAAATAGAGGGCAAGGGAGAGTGTGTGACTAATGTTTAATTAGAAAAGCTTTGAAATAAAACAATTGTTTGTTTAATGATTGCTAAATGCTGTGTAGTAATAAGGCTCTAATTCTGGTTTGTTGGGTTTTTTTTTTCCACATGCATGGTCTTTGGTTATCAAATTATCATGTGTGTGGCTTGAGGAATTCTCTGTACAATAGACCTCTTGTTGGAAGCCAAAAATCTCTTTGTGATGATCATGTCTTCCTCAGTAGTCTGATCAGTGATGAGCACATTGTCAGCACTTAAATAATAACGATGCTTAACAGCTCCCGTACCTTTATGGACAATTAAAGCACAGCATTCTTGGGCTCTGTCCATATTCTTTCAATAAGGTTGGGGGGTCACAACACATGGCACAGGAAGGAGTTGAGCAACAAAACCTAGGGGTATTTTATGAAGGACTGGGGACAGAAGGAGCGCGTTTTCTATGAGTTTATTTAACTAAATCAAATATATTTTAGAGAATTTATTCAAAACAAATGTTACTAGTAAATCTCCATCATGTCTGCAAATAGCAATACTTTTTCAGCATATATTATGAAGTAACAACATTCATTTTAATCAGCACTGAAGATGTTAGTATTGTAGTGTCAGATTCAGGGTATTGAATGGGTTACCCGCTACATAAACGTCTACCCCCCCAAATCAGTGCTGAGGCAGCCTAATTTGTACACCTAATTTTGCAAGATAAAACTAATGATAGAATATCTGATCCACCACACAAAGAAATTAATGGAAAATCTGCTGCTGACTTACATGGGCTTTGGATCAAGCTCATAAAGAAGAGATCACATGCAACTTGTATGTGTGGGCCTGGTCTTCCCTTTTTCCCCCCTTACAGTTCCCTTCTGTTTCCCTTTGACCCTACAGACACACACCAGACATGTTTTAAGAAGACATGGACCAGATTTTGATGGCAGAACTCCATTCCAGCTTAATTCTCCTCAGAAAATAATGTTAAGCTGCTATCAGTTAAATTTCTGCATATTGGGAACAGAAATCTATAGTAGAGTTATTATGTGTAATGTTAATAAAATCTGAAACAAGGAAAGATCAAATCCAAATCTAATTCAAAGGTTCAATGAAGCACTGGAATAATTTCAGGGCAGGGGATTTTCACCAGATTTCAGCTTTTTTCTTAGACCGCCCAGGTAGGTAACTACAATCCCTTTCTCAAATATGCAAGAAGGGACAAAGACATAGTTCCCCCCCATTCACTAACCAGGTACCTTTTCAAGAGCTGCATTAACTCACTTGCTTCATTCTGCTCTCATTAAGTCAGCCGGAGTTTTACTATTGATTGTAAAGGGAGAAGGCCAATGCTAAGCATTACTGAAAATTCCACTCTTTCTTCCCCTTCTACAGCACAAGGTGAGTAGGGCAGGACTTTTTGTCACAGCTTGATCCTGGAACAGCTGCAGAAATGAAGTAGCAACACACCACCTCTTACACAGGGATCAGTCTGGCCTTGCATGTTTATGTTTAGCTTAGATTTGTAGGCACTGAAGCAAAAATATTCTTTAAAATGTATATTTAATTAATATAGAATCACAGAAATGCAGGGCTGGAAGGGAACCTCAAGAAGTCATCAAATCCACTGTGACAGGACTAAGTAAACATAGACCGTCCCTGATGGTTATTTGTCCAACCAGTTCTTAGAAAACACCAATGATGGAGATTCCACACACACCCCACCTTGGAAGCTTATTCCAGAGCTACCCTTATAGTTTGAAAGTTCTCCCTAATAGCTAACCAAAATCTCCTTTGCTGCAGATTAAGCCCATTACTTCTTATCCTGCCTCCAATGGACGTGGAAAACAGTTGATCACTGTCCTCTTTATAACAGCCCTTAACATATTTGAAAACTGTTATCAGGTCCCCCTCAGTCTTTTCTTCCCAAAGCAAAACATGCCCGGGGTTTTTTAACGTTTTCGCATAGTTCAAGTTTTTTAAACCTTTTATAATTTTTGTTGCTCTCCTCTGGAGTCTCTCCAATTTGTCTACATCTTTCCTAAAGTACAGTGCCCAGAACTGGACACAGTATTCCAGCTAAGATCTCACCAGGACTAAGTAGAGCTGGACAATTATCACCTGTGTCTTACATGACGCTTCTATAAATACACCTGAGAATATTAGCCTTTTTTACAGCTACATCACATTTTGACTCATTCAATTTGTGATACACTATTACCCCCATGTCCTTTCAGGCAGTACTACCATCTAGCCAATTATTCCCCATTTTGTAGTTATGCATTTGATTTTTCCTTCCTAAGTGGAGTACTTTGCACTTGTCTTTATAGAATTTCCTCTTGTTGAATTCAAAGCAGTTCTTCAATTTGGCAAGGTCATTTTGAATTATAATCCTGTCCTCTAAAGCTCTTGCAACCCCTCCCAGCCTGGTGTCATCTATACATTTTATAACTATATTCTCCATTCCATTATCCAAGTCATTCATGAAAATATTGAATAGTATCAGACCCAGGACTGACCCATGTGGGACACAACTAGATAAGCCCTCCCAATTTGACAGCAAACCATTGATAACTATTTTTTGACTTTGGCCTTTCAACCAGTTGTGCACCCACCTTATAATGATTTCATCTAGCCCACATTTTCCTAGTTTGTTTATGAGAATGTCATGTAGGACTGTTAGAGAGAAGTTAGGTGAGGTTATATCTTTTATTGGAACAACTTCTGTTGGTGAGAGAGACAAGTGTCAAAAGCCTTACTGAAAATCAAGATATATCACATCTACTGTCCCCCCCCCCCCAGATCCATTCAGTAGGTCAGTAACCCTGTCAAAGAAGGAAGTTATATTTATCTGGCACAATTTGCTTTTGACAAATCCATGCTAGCTATTTCTTATTACCTTATTATCCTCCCGGTGCTTATAAGTAATTTAGTAATTACTTATATCTTTCCAGGTATCAAAGTTAGGCTGACTGGGGTCTATAAATCCCACAGTCCTCTTTGTTCCCTTTTTTAAGACCAGGTACTATATTTGGCCTTCTCCAGTCTTCTGGAAACTCACCCGTCTTCTGAGAGTTCTCAAAGATAGTTGCTAATGGTTCCAAGATTGCTTCAGCTACTTCCTTCAGTACCCTGATGACTTGAATACATATAATTTATCTAAATATTTTTAACCTATTCTTACCCTTTTTTTTGGCTTGCATTCCTTACCCCCTGTTGTTAATATTAATTGTGTTGAGTAGTTGGTCACCATTAACCTTTTAAGTGGAGACTGATGCAAAACAGGCATTAAACCCCTCAGCTTTTAAAGAACTTCTCATAGTCTTTTATGTCCCTCACTATGTCTTAGCTTTTCTGATTTTGTTCCTACATGCTTGTGCTATTCTTTTGTACTCCTCTTTAGCAATTTGTTCATGTTTCCAATTTTTGTGCTATTCCTTTTTTATTTTCAGGTCATTAAAAAGTTCCTGATGGAGCCATGTTGGCCCCTTACTATTCTCCGTATCTTTCCTTCACATCTGGATAGTTTGCAATTGTGCCTTTAATAATGTTTCCCTGAGAAAATGCCAGCTCTCCTGAACTCCTTGTTTTTCCCCTCAGATTTTCTCCCCATGGGAACTTACCCACTAGTTAGCTGAGTTTGTTAAAGTCTGTTTTTTTTTTCGGTCCTTTGTCCTTATTCTGCTGCTCTCACTCCTTCCTTTCCATAGAATCATGAAATCTATCATTTCATGACCACTTTCCCTAAATTACCTTCCACCTTCAGACTAATTCCTCCTTGTTGGTCAGAATCAAGTAAAATATGGCTGTCCCTCTGGTTACCTCCTCCACTTTCTGAAACAAAAAGTTTTCCCCAATACATTCCAAGAATTTATTGGAAAATTTGTATTTTGCCATATTATTTTTGCAACAGATATCTGGGTAGTTAAAGTCCCCCATTACTACCACATTTTGTGTTTTAGATAGTTCTGTTATTTGTTCTCAAAATGCCTCACCTACCATCTCTTCCTAATTTGGTGGTCTATTGTATACCCCTACAATGACATCCCTCCTTTCATCTTGAGCCTGGGACTTTCAATTGGTCTGCCTCCTACCTTCTTCTGGACCTCAGAACCAGTGTATATAGTCTTTACGTAAAATGCAACACCTTTCCTCTTTTTACCCTGCCTGTCCATCCTGAACAAGCTGTACCCCTCCATACCAATATTCCAGTCATGAGTTTTATCCCACCAAGTCTCTGTGATGCCAATTAGGTCATAATTTAGCTTATGGGCGAATACTTCCAATTCTCTCTGTTTATTCCCCATACGCCTTGCATTTGTATATAGAGTCTAAAATGTCAAGCAGCCATAAATATGTACATATAAGTGAAAAGCAAGAAAAATCTGTGAAACACAAGCACATGCAAGTCCCATTAACCTCTTCTGATTGTTTGTAAGAAATAGAAAAAATAAAAAATTAGAAAAAATGCCTGTTTTTTAAAAATTATTATTGATTTTTTTTGTTTATATGACTTCATCTTTGACCCATGAGGTTTGTCTTTTCTGTAAGACCAATGCATACATATGGCAGTTTTTCAAAACCTTTAGATGACTTTCTATAACTTCATACTTTGGTCACAATTTTTACTTTGCATCCAGGTTGTAAGAATTTAAAAATATTCTTGCTAATAATATAGCAATCATAATAAATTAATCATTCATTAATGCTCATTTCCTTAAAAAAGAAAGAAAAATCTTTTGGTTATGGAAAGCTAGACATTTTCATTCTGATCTCTGTTTTTTCATGAAAAAAACAAGTCAGCATAAAGCAATCGTCTCCAACATTGAGAATTTTTCATAACGGTCTAGAAAACATGACCTATGAGGAAAGATTACGCTAGAGAAGAGAAGACTGAATAGGGACATGATAGCAATTTTCAAGTACATAGAAGATTGTTACAAGGAGGAGGGAGAAAAAAATTCTCATTATACTCTCAGGATAGGACATGAAGTAATGGGCTTAAATTACAACAAGGGAAATTTAGGTTGGACATTAAGAAAAACTTCCTAACTGTCGGGGTAGTTAAGCACTGGCACAAATTGCCTAGGGAGGTTGTAGAATCTCCATCACTGGAGAATTTTAAGAGCAGGCTACACAAACACCAGTCAGGGATGGTCTAGAATGATAATACTTGGGCTGGGTCTACATTGACAGCAGCAAATTCGCTGCCATCACATCAATTGCTCTGGATCGACTGAGTGGTCTGTGTAGACACGCTCAGTTGATCCAGGAAGCGACGCAGGAAAACCACCTCGGTAAGTGGCATAGTGCTGCATCGAAGGGAGTGCTGATCCCTTCGACACAGCGCAGTGTGGATGCCGCACAGAGGAGACGCCGTGAAGTCGACAGGAGATACACAAGTGATTTACGTCATTTGTGTATCTCCCATCGACTGCCACTGAATCGCAAAGGTAAGTGTAGACTGGGCCTTGGTCCTGCCTTGAGTGCAGGGGACTGGACTATAAGACCTCTCGAGGTCTCTTCCAATCCTACGATTCTATGATTGTATGATAAGACTGCAGATGATTTGGGTGAAGACTGCACTTGGCCTGTATGCATGAAAGGAGGGAACCAGAGAGGGAACTGTATCTCTCAGGGTGCCTCCACTACAACAGCTACAGCAGTACTGTCACAGCACTGCAGCTATACGGCTGTAACATAGATGTTTCACATCTCAACTGAAGAAGTTTTCCTGTTTATGCAGTTAAGGTGACAGAAGGAGAGGTTACTCACTTTGTGCGGTAATTGTGGTTCTTCAAGATGGGTCCCCCCCCCGTGGGTGCTCCACTTCAGGTGTGCATGTGCCTGTCAAGCCCTTGATCACAGATTTTCAGTTAGCAGTATCCATTTGATCCAGGCAGGTACCCTACATCCCTCATGCTGAGATTATATAGGGGAGTGAGGGAAAACTGCCCTCGGTTCCTTCTCCACCCAAACATCCCATACAGAACAGTCCGAAGCAGAGGGGAACAAGGGTGGGTAGTGAACATGCACCTTGAAGAATCATAGTTGCTGCACAGAGTAACCTCGCCTTTGAGTAGCATCCCTGTGGGTGCTCTTGTTCAGGTGCCTTCCTAGCAGTATCCCAGAGTGAGAAGGGACCTTTAGAAATGAGTCTAGAACTGAAGATAGCACTGCAATACCAAGTGCCACATCACATTTGGTAGCATGGATTAAAGCATAATGTTTTGAAAATGTATGTGCTGAGGCACATGTAATGGCCCTACATATTTCAGATACTGACACATTCTTAAGTAATGCTGTAAATGTTGCTTATAATCTTGTCAAAAGTGCTATCACCCTTGGGGGCTGGAGGGGGTGGAATAAATGCCTGCAGCATCAGAACACTTGATAATACATACAGATATCCATCTCAATATTATCTGAGTAGAGATCGTAGACCCCTTGGATCTATCTGTGAAGCAGATGTAGACCCTAGGTAACTTTCAAAATTGCTTGGTCCTATCTAAGAAGAAATCCAATACCCTCTGAACATACACAGCATGAAAACAGGATTCCTGCAGAGAGAAATGCAGCTTTACAAAAAAATAGGTAGATGAACAGATTGGTTAAGGTGGAATTCCAATAGAATCTTAGGTAAGAATTTAGGGTGTGGATGTAATGACACTTTGTCTTTGAAGAAGATCATAAAGTATGGGGTGGTGGGGTGGTGAAGGGGATCTGCCATCAAGGCTCCAGTCTCCCCCAACCCTATGGGCCAATGACATGGCTACCAAAAAGGCTGTCAATAGAAAAATGGAGAAGAAAACAGATTGTCATAGGTTCAAATGGAGGTCTCATACGGTAACTGTGTACCAAGATGAAGATCCAGGTTGGGGTGGGGTCGCTAATCTGGGAATAGAGATTCTCCAAACCCTTAATAAACCTAGATGATACCAGATGAGCAAAAATGGAGAATCTTTTGACCAGAGGATGAAAGGCTGATATTACACCCAAATGGACCATAAAAATTAAGCTAATTGATACCCCTATTTCTTCAGATCCAACAGGTAATCCAGGATGACTGAAGGCTTCACAGATCCTGGCAGAATACAGTGACAATAACAGCAGCAGAAGAATCTCTTCTATTTCTACAGGTAAGTAGTATGGGTTGACCACTTTCTATATTAAGTAATACCTGTTATATGTCCATGGAGCAGCAGGATTCTAAACCCATGAACCATTGAGGAACCACACCCTGAGGGAGAGAAGCACATGACCTCCATCGTGAGAGAGGAGATGAGGAATGGTTGGGAGCTTGAGCAGCTGTTGGACACAGGTGAAGCAGATAAGGGTACCAAGCTTGTCTCCGCCAGGTCACCGCACTATAAAGATAAATTTGGCCCTGTCCTGTCTGAATTTGTTCGCCACTCCTAGTATCAGTGGCGTTGGAAGAAATGCATAAAGTAGACCCTTCTTCCAAGATAGAACAAAAGTATCTCCAATGTGTAGTGGCCCAGGCGCCCCCAGTGCAGAGAAAAAGGCACATCTAGTTTCTGGAGGTGGCAAAGAGATACACCTTGGATAGTCCCCATCTTTGGAATATGCAGTGGAGAAGTTGAATATCTAGATCCCATTCCTAGTCCTGAGAGAAGTGTCTGCTGAGGACATTGGCTGTGGTGTTCTGAATACCTGGGAAGTAGACCACTGAAATTTAGATCTGATTAGCTATGCACCAGTTCCACAGTTTCATGGCTTCAGCACACAAGGAAAGGGATCTTCCTCCTCCCTGCTTGTTAATCCAGAACATGCTGGTACAGTGTCCATCATGGCCCTGACTGATCTGCCACCGATGAGGGGTAGGAATTAAAAGCAAGCATCCCTGTCAGCTTGAGCTTCAAAAGATTGATGTGGAGACTGGTTTCCTGAGTGTCCATCAGTCCTGAGGGGATTGAGGTGTGCTCCCCATCCTAACAGTGATGCATCTATTGTTAAAGCCACTGATGGAGCTGGGCAACAGAAAGGAATGCCTACACAGATGTTGAACTGATCCTTCCACCAGTCTAGAGAGTTCCTCACTTGTAGAGGAGTGGTCATTTACCTTTCAAAGGTGGAGAATAAGTCGTTCTGAGCCAATCCTGAAAGCAGCAGAGGCATAGCCTTGCATGATCATCCATAAAGGTGCGAGCTGCCATGTGCCTCAGAAGCTGAAGATGGTGGTTTATTGTGTGAATCCTTGATCTCTTCAAGTGGAATTTGAAGAGTATCAGCTCCTCTCTTTATGAGGTCCTGGAACAGCCAAAAATCATTGGCCCTGGAATCTAGCAGAGGCATAACTGCCTTGTTCGGAGACAGGGATGAAATAGGTGTTTGAAGAGTGGCCTATTTATCTGCCCTGGCTTCCTGCTCCTCAAATGCCTCCTCCTGTGTGTATGGGGGGGCTGGTTGGCAAGGAGAGGGCTGTACAATGCTATTGTCTCTATGAGAGGGTACTGGTGGTCTGGCAGATTGCTACTGATAAGCAGCCCAAGGGTTACCATTATAGTCATGGGGGATGGGGGCAGCGTACCAAAGTGGGGTTGACATACAAGGTTGATTCCACCACTCTTGATAACAAGTGTGATCTTCCCAGTACTCAGCGAATGGGTTCCTAAAGGGATATAATGGAGATCCCTGAAGAGAAATAGAGGAGACCAACTGGTAGTCTCCTTCATTCTCCTTCATATTCTCCAGTAATATGGAGTAGTAATGTGGTACCAGAGGACGGTAGTCCAGTGATCAGGGTCTTGTTACTGATAGCTGCTCTGTAGCCATGAGGCATGGGGACTCTAGTTCATCCACTACTGACAAGACCTTCAGACATTCTTGTGGTACCGATGTGGTAGCCAAGGACGTGCTCACCAAAACCACCCATAGCATTGATGGTGGACATGATGACATAGACATTGATGGTGTCTGGTGCCACCGCTAGCTGGTGCTGAGAGTACTAAAGGCATAGGTACCAACGTCTGGACTGAGCTCAATGGTAGCAGTCCAAAATGCCTATGGTTGCCTTACTAGTCTCTAGTAGAGCATAGTGAAGCCCTATCAGAACTGTATCTCTCCTTCAAGCTCCAGGACCGGAGTAGGAGTCCTTTGACTCAACATTACTGAGCTGAGAGATTGAAGCTTTGGGGATTGTAGATCTCACAGGGGACCTGGGCTTTTCCAGAGAGGGCTACTTAGGGTGGGAGGCCACGCTCCTCTTTTTGGAAGCCTTCCCCAAAGACTCCAAAGTCTTTCCTTTCTTAGGGAAAGCCTGCTTAGAGGTTGAAGAGGCACTGGGTCCGTTTGGAGACAGATGTACATGCAGGGGTGCGGGATCTCCTGATCTGATTCAGAAGCTGGTCAAAGGGATCATTCATTAAAAGTCTAAATTTAATCTCCCTTGTTGTTCCTTGCCCTGACTTCAGGGCCAGGCAGAAGTTGCACTTCTGAGACACACTGGCTTCCCCCAAGCAACAGACACACTTAGAGTGGCCATCACTCATAGGTATAGCCTTTCAGCAGGCAGACACACTAAGGCTCCATCTTAGGCCAAGAGGGTTGAGAAGAAATAGAGGGTGGTTCACCACTGCACTCCTATATATATCTGTTTCCAACATGAGGAGGCAGAAGGCACATGCACAGGCCGAGCAGACACTGCTAATTGAAAATCTCTGTTTAAAAAGCACATGCACACCTGAAATGGAGCACCTACAGGGACACTACTCAAAGAATTCTCCCAGGGTTAGGTCAATTTAACCCTGGGGCTCACTGCATGACATTTTTCACATCCTTCCGTGAGGTAACTAAACTGATGTCCTTTTTAAGTGTAGACCAGGCCTTAGAGTTACAACTCCTTCCCTGGACTGCACCTGTGGTGGTGCAGTTGCCCCTAACTGCGTAATAAAGGTAAATTTACAATCTCTCTCTTATCCAATAGAATACTTAACTTCAAAGCATGCTATGAACATTCATTACTCAATCATCAAAAGAAAGATCGTGCAAGTTTATTATCCTCATTCTATATTTGGGGAGACAGGCACTAAGGGAAGACCCATTCAGTAGATCCGGAAGTCGATTCAATTAAACCACCTCCTCAAAAGGTGTTGCGCTGCATCAGTGGGTACACAGTTCCTGTGGACACAACATAGTGGAGACGGCACACAGAAGAGGAGTTAGGAAGTCGACGTAAGTTACGCAAGCTACTCTGCATAGCGTGTGTGACTCCTGTCAACTGCCGCTGAATGTCCCTGTAAGTATAGACCAGGCCAGAGAAGTTAATGCAATGTTGTTGTAGCTGTGTCAGTCCCAGGATAATAGAGACACAAGGGGGGGGCGAGATCATATCTTTTATTGGACCAGCTTCAGTTGGTAAAAGATAAGCTTTTGAGTTTACACAGAGCTCTTCTTCAGATCTGGGAAATGTACTCAGAGTGCAACAGCTAAATACAAGGTGGAATAGATTGTTTAACATAAGTGGTTGAATGGTCCCTTGAAATATGTATTAATTACTCATACTAAACAATCCGTTCCACCTTGTATTTAGCTGTGACACTCTGAATACATTTCCAAGACCTGAAGAAAAGCTCTGTGTAAGCTCAAAAACTTGTCTCTCACCAATAGGAGTTGGTCCAATAAAAGATACGATCTCACCCACATTACCTCACAAAGAAGTTAAGTCACTTGTTGAAGATTACAATAAAAGTCAGTTTCATAGCTGGGATTCAAATTCAGGAATTCCTGGCTCCTTTTCCTTCACACAGACCACTAGTCTCTACTGTTTCTAATTTAGGCTGGATAAACCTCAGAGCAATGTGATTTTTGTTACATACTTTTGTACAGAAATGAGAGATTTATCCATCTACATGAAGAAGGTCAGAACTGACATCTCCAATCTGTAAGGAGTAGCTTTAAAACTCGGATATTGTATATGAATCAAAATGAAAAGCTCTCCTCTCAGACAATTTTTTTTTCTTTTGAGAAATTGCATCTAGTAATGTTATGCAAGAGTTTCAATCTAACTTAGACAAGAAATCATGAGTTTTAGTACTTTCCACATAATCAATAAAAATTGTGGGAAGCGTAACTTGGGAGTGCATATTAATCTTGCATTCAGCCTTGCTTGCTAGCTTTCAACAGGAACTATTCATCTTGCCGAGTTTCTAGGAGTGATTTGATTCATCTGTACACTCCATGCACAGCTAAATATAAAATCAACTTTTATTTAACAAAGTGGGTTAACAGCATGAAGCCTATTCTGATAGCACGGAAGCCTGTAAGAACATTGCAATTGGCTGCAACATGTCAGTATAAGAAAATGTTCCATTAAAATTTTTTCTTTATAGCACAGCCGGGCTGTTGCACAAACTATTACAGACTGTTAAAATTAAGTCTCAAAAAGAAATGCCACTGGTCTCTTTTCTAAGGGTATGTCCACACAGCATTTTGACTTGAGCGGGAGTGAGCCGATCAGCCCGTATTGACAGACTTGGGCCAGTGGCTTGCACTAGAGTCCTAAAAGTGGCCATGTACACAGACTTTTGAAGTTGCAGATCTGGCTCTGATGAAGCCCACCCCTCACCCTAGGCTCCAGGGCCCGAGCTCCAGTTCAAGTTGCAACTTCAAAGCTACTGCCTACACAGCTATCCGCAGAGCACTGGCACAAGCTCCACTACCTCAGGTCTGTCAGCCCAGGCTGGGCAGTTTGCTCCAGCTCGCTCCAAAATGCTGTATAGACATACCTTCCATGCTTCAGCAAATATTCTGCACAGTCTTCAATGATCTAATTATCAAGTATTTCTATTTGTCTTAAATTTTATTAACATTACAGCCATGGATCAGGTGAGTTCTCACTCAGCTAAAGAAGTTGTAAATCTAAATGGGATTGAGAAGCAGCATGGTCTAGTGCAGTGGTTCGCAACCTACAGCCCGTGGGCCACTTGTGGTCCATTCAGCACACAGTTGAGGCCCATGTGACATCCTCAGGACCTTACAGGTAGTATATACATAGCGTGTGGATGAAGCCCACATAACACATAGAGAGCTGCATCTGCAGCCCACAATGGTAAATAGGTGAGAACAACTAGTTCTAGTAAATAGTGAACTGAACTGGGAGTAAGAAGACCTGGGAGTCTATTGTTGGCTCTGCCACTGACCTACTGTGGGACCCCTCAGCAAGTCATTTAGCCTTCCCATAACTGTTTCCGTTCCCAATCTTTGCCTGTTGTATCTTAGATAGGCTCTTCAGGGCAAAGACTGTCACTCATTATGAGCTTGTGCAGTGCCTGGAACAATGGGGCCTTGGGCCCTATTGTACGATTGTAATACACATATAAGAAAAGTTTTTATTATTAAAACAAGTCACAAGAGAAACTGAAAAGGTCTAGACTTTCTGTTCAACTCTGAAAAGCACCCAAAAGTTCTCATGCTTAGCCAAGCATCACCTAGACCAAGCTTTGTAAAGTATTAATTCCACCCCTAATATTTATTCAACAAATTAGCATATTTGAGTTCCCTAGTCTTTCACCCTAAATATTTACCCTTAACTGGATGTTTATTAGAAGCAGCAGTGATGAAAGGAGGTGCTTTCATAAGGCACTGTTGTTTGGTGGCCTGATTCAGCACCATCATATGGTGCTAATGTGTGCTGTTTAACAGTTGCTGTGTTCTCCCCCAAAAGCAGCTATGTTTTAGTCATGAGTATGGTGTTTGTACCATATAGTCTGCATAATCAGCTTTTAAATGTGCAGTGTGTTTTGGGATCCTTTGGGAGGAAAGAAACTACAGTGTTTACTTGAAAAATATAAATAATATCTTCATGTACCTTCAGGAGAAGCTGATACATAATACGTAATAATATTGTGTATGTTTTCTACTAACTGCCAGCAGTGAATGAATAGCACAAGTACAGAAACAAGCACATAAGTAATAAAAACACCGTATTTTTTCTGAGGGGCAGCCAATTGAATTAAACTCTTATTGACTAGAAATTTTTTTTTGAATATTTCTAATCTTTTTTACATCATTTTTAATACACTAGCACCAGTGGGTTTTATTCAAAATTAGGCAAGTATAAAGCTATTAATGCTTCTAAACGAAAAGACACTATAGTGATGTCAACCACAGAAAACTCTGTACATAAAGGCACCTAAATAAGTGGCCTTATTTTCAGAGCTACTCCCATTAATATCAGTTGAGCTTCTTGCAGGATCAGAAATTAAATTTATAATAGCAATGGAAAGGGCTTCGCTACCTTCTCAGGAACTAACCTTGTCTCCACTGATGTTGATGGAAATTTACCCATTGACTAAGGTCAGGATAAGACCTTAAGCGAGCCAAAAAGATACTACTCCCTTTGAGCTCGACCCTTCAATGTGCTCAAGATCTCCTGCAAGTGGTCTCAACACCCACTGACGTCAATGATACAGCATCCTGTAGGAGGCACGCAGAGTGAAATCCTGGCCCCACTGAAGTCCCTGGCAAAGCTCCCATTGATTTCAGTGGGGCTAAGATTACACGCTCTTACTTTCCAGGATTGAGCCCCAAATAGCTTCCATCATGTAGACCTATGACGATTGATCTCTAATGACTAGCAGAGTGGGAAAAGGATATCAGTTTTGTTACTGAAAGCTGTTAGACACTCTGCTTTAGCAGTAATGGTAGACTTCTTCTTTCAGGTACAAGGGGCCTTGGTTTAAACAGCAGCTAGAGCAGACGACTCACAGACTGCAAACGAATTTGTCAGGTTAAATAAGCATCGATTTAATGCGGGAAACTCTTGAGCTGCAAGGTGACTCACATAATTCCTTCATGGAGATAGCTGTGGAGTTGCTAAGGACTTCCAAGGAATTGACATAACAGCAACTGTGCCTTGCTACAGTGCCACAGGACTTTTTGGGGGACTTCCAGATGTGCAGTCCCCATGTAGCCTCAGTAACTTAATTAGAACTGGGATTTATTTAGCACTACTCAAAATGTTTTCAGCAGGGTTGATTATGTGCCATTCCCCTAGGAGCGCTGTTATAATTTGGAGCTTCCTCAGAGCCATAAGGGTTTAAATAGCATTACAACTGTACTGCCATAGTATTGCCTTTTGGCCACAGGTAACATTGCCTTCTACCATGCCCACAACATTTTCTCCCTGTCAGCACATTTACAGTTGATAATTTGGAGCATTTTTTAGGGAGTTGGATGGAGTTACATCTCCTAACAGTTGTTGTTCAAACACATTACGGATATTTGGGCATTTTGACAAAGCGTAGTTTGATGTAATTAGGATCAGTTTCTGGTTATTGCCAGGCCAGGCCAGAGGCAGAGGGCATTGCTGAGAGTGGGAAGAGGAAAAGCCAAAGGCAATGATTAAAACAGATTATTGTACACTTTCGAGCTAACATGTGGAATCAATAGCTAACATTAGCAGCTGTGCTCAGCTGTAGAAAAGCCTGCAGTCTTGATATAACCAATAAAAATAAATTATGGACCAAAAGAAGAGAGAAAAAATGGTGGAAGGGGGAACCAGAACAGCATTCAAAAGAAAATACTAGAAATTTCAAAAATAATGATCCCTCACACACACACACACACAGATTATAATGGTAATCAGCAAGGAAGACAGAATGAGCTTGTGTCCTTTTGATGTATTAAGGTGGCCTGAAATAGTGGGGTTGTTTATTTTAAATTCTGCTTGTTTAAATTAGAAAATTAAGGTCTAACTAGGCCAGAGGATGCCAACATTATTGCAATGACGAGAACCAAGAGTGAAAGTTGAGCTGTTCAGAATGGAAGGCATTTTTAGTCAGACTGTCTGAAGCTGGGCATTTGTTAGCACATTTAAATTAAAGAGACTAATTAATATTATGGAATAACTGAAGCCTTTTTTAAACCTTCACATCCCTTAATCCTTCAGTTCAGATGTCAGAGTCCACAATAAATCTTCACAAAACTTCCAACCGTCCTCTAAAACAAACAAAACAAGGAAGAGCAGAGTGGCTCTTTCTAAAATAAGTAATATTTTAAAAAACTAATCATAAACAAATAAATAAAAAACACCCTTCTGTGTCTCCCTCATAAGCAGTAAACAAACACATAAAATCATTTGAATGTCAGCTTTAATACTGAACCAAAAAGAAACTTCAGGAAGGAGTTTTACATATCCTCTCTACAGGTATCCCGTTCCAGAGATCGTTCCATTTTGGAGTTTGGCCTCAAATATGGAAGATCTTATGGGGTTGATCCATGTGAAGCCAGATGTCTCCATGCCAGCTCCAGGCCCCTCCACACTAGCTCTGGGACCAACCAGAATTTTCATGGACTCTGTCTCACATACTGAGTGCTAAGAGAAGCTATACATGTGTACAAAAACTTTATGATGTTATGTTACATTATTAGATACATGGTTTGTGGCTCATGTGATTGAAAACAGTATCCTCAAAACACCGGTGCATAAGGCAGAATCAAGGTTGTTCATGCAGCCTTAACACAAGCATTTCTTGACTTGGATGAGAAATCTTAATGTAACTTTTTTTACATGAAATTAAGAGATTAAATGATTTGTCCAAGGTCACACAGAGTCTGTGGCAACCTAGATCTTCTGAATCCCAGTCTGGTATCCTAACTACAAGATCTAGTCGTTATCATTAGGCTAACTCAAGCTCCTTGTGTTGATATTGGACACTTAGTGATCAGTGTGAGTACCAGTAAGACAGATTAATAAGGTTTAATGTGCAAGGTTTTCTATAAATATGCTAATTAAATACAAAGCCTAAAATTAATTACAATATATCATACTCACTAAACCTGGAGAGCTAAGCAGTCACCCAGAAGGCTGTATATAGGAATGGCTTTCTTCAGGGGCCCCACAAGGAGTCAGTGGATCCTCTGGTCCAACCAGCAGCATCTCCCACAGTCAGGTGTTGATGGAGCACGCCTCTTTGTCTAAATAGTGACTTCTTATACCCTTCCATAAAAAACTTTTACCTAATTACTTCTCTGCTCATTATCATATATGCTAATGACCTACACTGAGTTTTCACCCTTAACTATTTTCCATTCTCACCATGATAATTGGGGTCATCAAAACAACATCTGGTGATAGGAGGGGCGGTGTAAAAATATGCCCCTAGGCAACGTAACAGTGTACCCTCAGACGTTCATGGATAACTTGCTCCCATCACTGTTATCTGTGTGCAGGTACAAGCAGACGTTGTATATTTTGTCTTGTTATGTGCCTTGGTATGCAGAAACTGAGACATCTGCAAGGTTACTCGGGAGTCCTATTCATCTTTGCCAACTGAAAGATGTCATGCTACAGGGGTCTGAATAGCCAGACAAGCAACAGAAGCTATGCTAGGCCTGTAGGACATTGGTCGGGCAACTCAAATTGCACTGGGCCTCCAACACTTGGAGACATCTCATTAAACCATCTTCCAGGCTAGATTATGCCTCAGTGGATTGTAGGAGATGTTGTAATGCTACTTTAAATATATACACCATCTCTTGTCCCAAAGGACTGTAGTTGTTAAATACCCTCAGTACATAACTGCATTAGACCCTGGAGGGGAGAGCAGCAGTCAAGCACACATAGGATGCTGAACAGCATGGGAGGTGACACTGTGCAATGGCACTACGGCAACCCCTTAATTTTACAAAATGCATCATAGATCTTCAATGTCTCCACACATTCAATTTAGCTTGAACTGTTAAGGCCTAGACTGATAATTCCACACAGTAAACTGCAGGGAACTCAATGGTGGAGGTGACAACCAACTTTCTCTAGCTTTGAAATGATGGCACTTGGGAGATAAAATATTTCAGACCTACTGATTACATGACTAAGCAATCTCCCTCCAGCACAGGCTGAAAGCTCCATTAATATTCTCTTTTTCTCATTGTCTTTTAAAAATCAGCAATTCTCTCTTTCCACAGAAAATATTTGTGGCAAATATTCTCCATCCCAACTCCCTTCCCTTCCTTCTCTCTCTCTCTCTCTCTCTCTACTTGTATGTCCTGATATTCTCACACTAATCTTGTCTCTGTCAAAAGCGGCAAACCTAGGCTACAGCAAGGAAGGGATTCATTTCCCCTCACTCATGTGGTTCTCTCTGCTCCTTCACACTGTAGAGGGTATGTAATAACCGCTTCCACTTAGAGCCTTATCTTTTCAAAGAACTCTACGGATAACCTTCACAGGAGTCCAGTGAGTTATATAGGTAAAATAATAATACCTCAATTTTAACTTGGAGGTTATTTGACTTGTTCAAGGTCATACAGAAAGTAAATGTTCAGGACTTGAACTGACAGTCCAGTGACTAGCCCACTACTACCCTATCGTGCCTCCTAGGCAAATTATTCATTTCACCTGTGCCTCCGTTTTCTCACCAGTAAAAAGGGCTTCAGGATATTTTGCCCTTTTTTTATCTGTAGCTCTCCCTACTATTTACAAAGGCAGAAATGTATGAGGAGCCCCATTTTGCATAAGAAATAAGCAACTGCATAGATTTGAAACAATGTCACAAGCTCCCCTATAACACCTGAAATTCTTAAGGTACTATCTTCTACTCATGGTGATTACATGGGCATTGCTTTAGCAATATTTAGCTGTGTATTGATCCATAGATATACCACCTCAGGATACATCTACTATGCCAACAGCAGCAAGCCTCTGAATCCAGGTCAACAGACGTGGGCTCATGCTACTGTGCTAAAAATAGCTGTGTAGAAGCCCATCCCACTCTCTAGGCTTCAGAGCCAGAGTTCCAGCCTGAACTACGTCTACACAGCTATTTTTAGTACTATAGCGTGAGCCCAAACCTGTCAACCCAGACTTGAAGGATCACTGCTGCAGGCTGTGTAGACATATCCTTAATGCTTGCCTATCACAGCATTGGTCCTCAGTATTAGTGGGTTGGTAGTTTCTAGATCCTTAGCTGATGATTATGACGTTGTATAAGAACCCTGGAAACAAGATTTACATTTGAAATACAGAATAAATCTAACTGCCTGAATGCAAAAGCCATGTGATACATATGCAGATTTAACAATTTTGAGCCTCCTTTACAAGAAGCAGCTCATAGTTTCAACATATTTTTTAATCCTTCTTTGTCTTCCTCTCTCTATCTTGCAGGTTATAAAAAGCTCCTTCTTTCTTTTGCTAACAAACATGCAATCTCTTTTACTTTGTCTGTCTAATCTATCTGCCTACGATATCCTTAAGAAGCCTATCACTATTGTATCTGAACATCTTGTCTGGAGAGTCAGTGAGCAGTCACTTGTCTAGTGTTTACTGAAGTACTTTCTTAAAAGGCCTAAAGAGATACACTGGCATGAAGCATCTGCACTCACATGTCTACTGTTAAGAAGGTGCTTAAGTAATTTCCTGTATCAAGGCCTAAACACTGAAGAACACATCAGGGCTAAGTTTTTAGGATTTTGAATTCCCATCTCTTTCCGTCTCTCTGTCCTTGAGACTCAGAGAAGTGAACTGTTTTCAGTGATTTACATAGAGATAAAACACTAATTTTGCGTATTCATATGTCCGACCTGATTTACTATAGCTAATATACAACTAAAGACACCAAACAGGGTCTAGCAAAAGGTGGCAGAGGCATTCATCTACTCCCTAGTGGATTTCTAAATAATAAGAGAATCTTAGCCTGTTGTCTTAGCCACATTATCTGTGCTAGCAACCTATTAAAGGACTAGGCTAGCCTCACTGAAACTTCTTTTACTCAATCAATGACCTTGTTGCCATGGCAGACTAACAGGAGGTGCCATTGATGATGACTTGATTTCCTTTCGCATCTGAAGTGGAAAAGGAGAAGACAGACTAAATGAAATCCCATCCATCTTAATGAAATACAATTATATTCTCCTTATTAATCATTTAAAAATCAATACATCTCTTCTTGGCGAACCTCGCCAGAATTTGTCATGCTGTGCGAGGCCTCAATACATCTTGTCCTGTAGTGATTTTTATAAGTTCAGTCACCTGTGTCTCAGGGTAAATAACTATGTTTCTTTGTGCTGCCATGAAAGGACAAGGAATGGCAATGTCAGGGGAGATCACAGGGATGGCCTATGAATTTTAATGAGTCAAAGGGAATATTTCCTTCTTCCATATAATTTGAAAATTCACTGTATCTAAGAAGTAGTACAGTGAAAAATGGATTAGAGACAGCACTATAGATCACTGTACAATATTAAGTACAATATCATCTGGGATGTTATTTATCCATTTCCAGCAATAGTACTGCATAGTATCTTTTAAAAGTGGTCATATAACTAATTTGGCAGGGTGATTAATAGAAATTGTCAACACACCCATGCTTGAAAATTCTAGGCTTGAGAGGGAAGCACAAAGTAACATTTTTCTACCCCAATTCTTGGTCCCTTTCAAACACATAAAGGGGCCACTCCTCACACCATCCACAAATGCAGCTGCAGAGAAACGGAAGCTTAAATGTTAGGTGGAATTTAGGTACATATTAGAGCTGGTAGAAAAATTTCAAACTCCAAAATTTTTCAGCATAAACCAGGGATGTTTTTAACAAAAATTTTCACAAAAAAAAAAAAATGAATCCCAGTTTTGCGCCAGCTGTTGTCCTGCATCCAGTAGTGACTAAAGTACAGTTATTCTTGTGCGAGTTGAATTGAGCAAGCCATTAATAAGTGCCTACTGTAGAGAGTGAAAATGAGCATAGCGCAAGGGATGAAACCCCCCTGCTCAGAAGTTAATGGCAAAATTCCCTTTAACTTTAAAGCCAGGCTTTAATCCATGTTGCATACCAAAGGAAAAGGAAGGCAGAATTGATTCTATCATCATGTTAATAAAACATGGGAGAAAATGTTTCATAAGCAAGTTAATTTACATAAACACTCATAATCCTTTTGAGGCTTGTGATATTATGAAAAGTTTTAACTTGTGTAACTTCTAAATATGTGCTGCCGTCATCCCATGCAAAGTCAGACTGGGCATACAGCAATGTAATATATCATTTTTTCCACTGACGTAGTTTTCCTCCCTTTCCCCCTCCCTGTCCCTTTTTTCCCTATGTTCCAAACCAAGTAAAGTAGTTTAATTAAAAACTTAATATCCGCCTTCCGAGACACTCAGAGTAGCTTTGCTTTCTTACTGTACTTTGAATAAGAGATCCCACGATCACCAAGGCATGGCACATACTAAGTTTCTAATATACCCTGTTTTAGCAGAGGAACATAGGAATTGCCCGACATACTAGATCAGCCCCAAGGGCTTTCTAATCCAGTTTCTCGTCTTTCACAGTGGCCAGCACCTGATGCTTCCAAGGAAAGTGCAAGAACCCTGCACTGGCAGATCTAGCTGTCACATTGTCTGGAATGGCTCACAACTGTGAATGTCAACCTCAGGGCAGACTGCCAGAAAACAGGGCTGATACCCTAAGATGGCTGTGTTTTCTATAATTAGATTTCACCAAACCAGTAACTAATGTGAACTCCTGGCTCACTAGATCAGTCTTACCATGGAGTCATGGACAGTTCCCTTAGACTCTCCAGTCTATCCTCCCACCCAGACAAACTGGACTTTGTGATAAAAGGTCAGTTAAACCAAAAATCACACCACATTCAAGTTGCTCACAGTCCCAAGAGACCAGTCACTTACCCCAGACCAATTGGCACTCTAGATCTTACACTAAAGTCAATACTGGTAGCCAATTCTATAGTAAACTAACTAAAGGGTTATTAGCTAAGAAAAGGCAGTGAGAGTTATTGGGAGGTTAAAGCAAGTAAAATACATGTACAGGTTAGTCACAGTTTCTAATTTCCAAATGGTGGCAGTGGTGTAATAAAGTGCCAGTTTCCCAAGTCTTTTCAGGGTTCCCAGTGTGTTTTAGTGATCTCCGCTTTACGTCTGGTACATTTTCCTGTAAGTCTCCAAGCAGTCCAGAGATGCAGGATCCTTCCCTAAATCCATACTTATGGCTTTGTCTCACAGAAAGCAAGCTGACAAGGTCACTTTCCACCTGGGCTTTTCCCTTGATGATGGAGAGTGAGGAATGCATTTTAGTCATTGACCTCCGATCACCACACACAATGAGAACCTGATTTGAAAGTAGCACTTTTCTGTTAACATTCTTCATTTGCATACCACAAGACAACTTTCTTTTTTTATGGCTTGTTTGATTGCTTGTTTACTTACCCAGGTATACACAATGTAAATGTTTGCTACTATATTATAGCAGGATACAGACAAGCGAATACAATGCAAGTAACACCCTACTGGTTTTTATGAAATTTAAACACCAAGTACATTCGTATACATCTAACCATTACTTTGATCTATACTAATATACAAGTGAATTGACCTGGGACTCTGGCATGAACTGGCACTTAGTCTGCCAGCATCACAGCAGCATTTGTATTAATTATTGTAAGTACAATCAAACATCGTCTTAAAATGATACCTAATGGAAAACAATTTAAGAGGGGTGCAAGTAACCAACAAAGTCACCGTACATTGCTATAGACTGGGGAGAATGGGTATCTTTCAATACACTAGTATGATAAGCAGTGATATGCCAGAGAGCATTATATGGAACTTCCTTGAAGTCCTTGTCCTTCCCACCAAACTGAGGAAAAGAAGTTAGGACAATTCCTCTATCTCTGACAGTTATGCCCCTTCTGTACACTGCTGAAACATTCCAGACAAAGATGACTTCTCCCTGGGAAATAGAGGCCATTGTTCGTCTTTTGACTTTGGAATAAACAAGCTGCAGCCAAATAGGGATCTTAAGAAATTTTCACTTGTACCTCAAACCCTGAGGTCTTCACCCGAACTCCAGCTTCAAACTACATAAATTGAACATTCTGGTCTGCATCTACTACATTTCTTTTTCAGAAGCACAATAACATTTCCAGCAGATGCACCAAATGTACATTTGTCTACCAAGTCATGTTGTCTCCTTAGTACATATGACCAGAGAAATGTCTTTTGTTTAAAATGGAAAATAAATGGATAGATGTCCCTGTCCTTCATGCCTCCTCTTTGTGAGGCTACGAGTCTCTAGAATGGATGCAGTTTGTCTTAGACTCACAGGGAAATTTTTGTGGCAGTTTCTTATTAAAATATTGACAGCATATCACCAGAAAGGGAAAAATAATTCTGTAGGTAGCCAACTTCCTACTTAGTTAATCTGAACACTCTGGAGTGCTTCCTAGAAAACTAGAGCCTGATTCAAAGCCTGATTCAAAGTCTTCAGTGAGACTCAACAGACTTGATTTCAGTGGGCTTTAGGGTCAGGGTAAAATCATGCCTCCATTGAAGTCAACAGCAAAACTCGTGTATACTTCAATGCATCCAGGATTTTAACCAAGATCTTTAATATCTCGGATGATTGGCTATTGAAATCAGTGCATAATTAAAACATGGCGATATAAAATTAAGTGCATTCTAACAAAAATGCATTTGAGAATTTTTCTATAAATATATTTTTCTACCACCTATGAAAGAGATCTTGGAATCATTGTCGAATGTGGATAGTTTTCTGAAAACATCTACTCAATATGCAGCAGCAGTTAAAAAAGCTAAGAATGTTAGGGAAAATGAGAGTCCTGTAGCACTTTAAAGACTAACAAATTTCTGCAGGCATAAGCTTTCACGGGCTAAAACCCACTTCGTCCATGAAAGTCCAAAAGCTCACAAAAGCTTATGCCTGCAGAAATTTGTTAATCTTTAAAGTGCTACAAGACTCTCATTGTTTTTGCTGTATACAGACTAACACGGCTACTCCTCTGGAACTTTTCACAAAGGATAGATAATAAAACAGAAAGTGCCATAACCATATAAATCCATGATACACCTACACTTCGAATACAGCATGCTCCATCTCAAAAAAGATATATTAAAATTGAAAAAAGTACAGAAAAGGACAACAAAAATGATTAGGGGAATGGAATATCTTCCATATGAAGAGCGATTAAAACAGCTGGGACTTTTCAGGTTGGAAAAGAGACAACTAAGGGTGATATGAATGAGGTCTATAAAATCATGAATTGTGTGGAGAAAATGAATAAGGAAAGGATAATTACCCCTTCACATAACAAGGATGCACCCAATGAAATTATATAGTTTTCAAGATGTTTATCTGTCTCGGGCACTTTTGTTTTGGTGCTTCATTGAGAACATGCAATCAGACATATTGGATCAGACTTGTGGTCCATCTAAATTTATTATTTGGCCTCAGACGGGCCAGCAGAATATCAGTATCAGAAGAGTGTGCAAGAAATGCTGCAGTAAGTATTATGGAATAAACTGCCCACGGTGAAGGCTTGTTCCTAACTACCCATTTTTTAGGGTTTTGCTTATACCCTGAAGCATGAGGCCTTTTTAATCCTTACTGCAGTAGAACCCCTATTTTGTGAACTAATTGGACTAAGATTAAGGATTTCTTAAAATCCAAAATCCATAAAATTGAACTTCTGAAAATTGTAGTAGGTTTGATGCATAAATTGCAGCATGGCACACTGCATTGCTTTCTTCTTGTCTTTCAAACCACTGCAAAGAGATGTTCAATGCTTTGAATGCAATGGAACATGAAAGGATTTCGACTTGTCTTCATCAACTTCACTTTTGGGTTTTTCACTCCTCCCATCCATTAGGACAAATGGTTAGTATAACTAGCCATTCAGAAGACTTGTGTTCATAAAATTGAAGTGTTACTGTATTATAATTCTGGACACCATGCTGATAAACCTTTCAGAAATACCTGAGATAGAAGAAACTGGAGTGATTCCACAAAATGCCCAAATCAGTCAATATCACTCAATTCAGTTGTAGGAATGGAGCTCACATGCTCCAGCTTTTCATAGCTATTTTGAGAATTTCATTGCTTTTCCATCCCTTTGAGCCTTGCTTAAAGTCCAGTGTCCCAAAAAATGGAGCCAATTTGCCTCTTGCGAAAATCCTTAATTTATTCATACTGTTTTATTAGTCTCTTTCCTCTTTTTCACCCCTTAACTTCACGTTTTAGCTCACATGCAATGTTCCCTTTCCTATTTTTCCCTTGTTATCCAAACTCCAGCTTGGTGGAAAGAAAGCTAAATGTTTGGGGTCAAAATAAAGACGTTTTTCAAAAGCCAAGAAAAAGAGCGGCACTATTATGCTTTGATGTTAATACCATGTCTTTTGTAGGTTTTCCTGTTTGTACGTTTTCATCTTGTCCCACTGTCACCAGTGCACTGGATTTTATAGGCAGTTTAACACAGAGCAGATGCTGATTAAAGGAAATGTGGTTTTGAGTGTGACATTTAAGAAATATCACTCACTCTAGTCTAAATGCTGTATTCCTAATGAGTTTTATTTTTATTAACTGTTGTGTGAGACTACAATGAGCATATATTTTAATTAGACCAGAAGTTTTTACAACTAACTTTATGGACTGTAACTAGGCAGTTACAATTGGCCAGAATACTCCTGCTGTCTGCCCTCAGGGTTGAAAGCCAAGGTGTGAGCAAACAGGACATTCTCAGGCACTCCACCAGGGCAGGCCTAGTGTGGCCACTGTGATTATTAACTTTTTCAAATGTTTTTGTCTTTACTATTCTCCAAGCCCTTCCTCTCCCCCATCCTTTGTCTGTTTGTCCAAATGTTACATACTGCCAAAATCCTATATTTTGAGCTCTATGGATTGTTTTATTTTTCAAACCATCTCTGTGTGACCGGGAAGTGGTATAATCCCCATACTAAAAAAATGGGGGAACTACGGCATAGAGATTAAATCACTTGACCAGTGTCACACAAACAGGTTGTAGTGCATCCAGGATTTGAATTTAGATCTCCTGAAGCCTAGCCCAATGTTTTAACTGCAAGGCCATCCTTCCTCTAAAGATGGTGAGGGTTTTTGAGATTACAGGTGGGTTCTGTGTCAGAATGCAACCCTTTATTCACACCCTACACATTGTAATACTCTTTGTACAAAATATTCCTGGAAGCTAGAAGCCTTTAGCCAGGTGTCATCAAAGTTGACCAGCAATCAATGGTCAAGTGGCCATTCTCTGGCAATGGAAGGGAACAGGACAGATCAATCTTCATTTTAATAAACAAAAGCATGTTTTGTTACGACGAGATACCATCCACACAGTGGGAAGGAACTTTATCTAGAGGTAACCCTCAGGAAAATATATTTCAGAAGGTGACTGGACTATAAAAGTGAGGGGCAAAAATATCCCATGTATTCTCTTTCTCCCTCCGTTTCTCTTTCACCTAAGAAGAAAAAGGAACCAGTCTTTGGATTTTGGGACGGGTTCTGAGCTGAGAATTTGGTCAGCTCTATTACTGGAAACATCTAGTAAGGATTTTACCTTGAACCAAGTATCGTTTAGGTCTCAGCTACTAGAAAGCGTATTAACTTTATTTCTCTTGTAACTATTTCTGACTTGAAGCTCTTGTACTTGTACCTACTTAAAATCTCCCTTTTTGTGGTTAAATAAACTTGTTTTATTCTTTAATCAAAAGTGATCCAGTGTTGTATTTAAACTGAACTGTTTGGGTAACTACAATTAAAGTAGCAGCCTATTACTTACTATCCCTAGCAGGGGCAATGGACCTATAATATCTGAATTGTCCAGGAGAGGGCTGGACAAGGCAGAATGCACATTTGGAGGAAAATTCAAGACTGGGATGGTGTTGGGGTTACACTGCAAGTGGTAACCAAACTAGTGGAAGCGAAAGTGTGACTGTTGCGTGACTGGCAGGCTGCAGCTCTACACTGCCACCGAATGATGTGAGGGGCCCCGATGGGGGGCTATAGCAGCAAATCACTGTGATGCTCCCAAGGTTGCAGAGTGGGTGGTGACAACCCCTCACTGGTCTGGAATGCAGCCTGAATGTGATAGGTTCACAGGTTTTAACAGCATGGCTCCCTCTGGGCCAATTCATCCATGAAGCAAGGAAACAGACTCACTCAAGAAATTTGGGGAATTTCTATGGACTATGTCAGAGAGGAGGTGATCACAATGGTCATTTCTGGCCTTGGAATCTATGAATATGTAACAGCAGCAGGATCTAGTCTTTTCTAATGTTGGTGCTGGGATGGGAAAGCTGTTTTCCCTCACTATGATACTGAAATTTAGAGGGGGAACTAGTCTATCAGCTGACCCTCACATCATGATGGAAGGATAAGTGGGATAACCTGAAGATCCAGAACAGGAGAAGGATCCACCAGCCTCTGAAGAAGCTGGGGGAGAAAGAAGGCCACAGCAAAAAAAGGCTAGAGGTAAACTGGAAGACCAAGCCTGCAGTGAGAGGAGAGCTCCAGTAACTTTGATGAGTTTGATTAACTTTGATTATTATCCATGTACTGATGTTCAGTGAGCCTGTTCCTTAGCAGGTTTTCATTCATATGATTTTTGCTCCTACTGTCAATTTATGGTTAGTCTGGGAATTAGTTCTAACTTGCTAAATTTTTCTGCATACAGCTAGCATGTTGCATATTTGTTTGTCTGAAGTCTTTTCTTTTTCATGAATCAAAATATAAGTATTACTACTTTCTTCTGTGTCCTCTGGGCTCCATGGGATCTCATCTCCTGAACATACTTGTCATGATTCTTTTTCTAATTGAACCACCCAATAGGCATTTTAGCAGCTAATGTAGATGATTACAACAATTTCGACTGCTGTCAACTACACTATTATAGGAAAACTAATTTTTTTTGTCTTGGGTTACAGTCATCCTAAGTTGCCTGACAGTAATGGATGAATACTACCAAAACCAAAAACCCAGACCATTAGCAAGATGATTCAATGTAGCAGCCCAGAGATCCACCTTATAAAATGTATCATCCATTTCAAAGCAAAATGAAATAAATTAAATAAAAAACAAACAAAGCAAATGCATAAAACTATTGGTGCTTTGCAGCCTAGTTCATGTAAAAATAACTCTCATTTTAATGTAAATGCCTGAATAAAATTGCAGGATTAAATATCAATAGAAGGTTAGCAGAATATTAAAGCTGCTAAAAATAACAGCACAGAGGTTTCTCTCTGGTGTCTAAAGATGACAGAGGACTATATAATTCCCCTAGCTCCCTACGTGAGACAATGTAGGCCAGGGATTCTCAACCTTGGAGTCAAAACTATCCTACTTTATCCATATTGCTAAATGGGAGAAGGATCCTAGTTCCATAGAACAGGAGTCGGAGGGGTAGGGGGGGGCATATGAAAATGGCTGAGCAAGTAGGAAAATGACAGTACCTGTATACTACATCTCCTGCTTCCCCATTGTACAATCCCTTATTTAGACCATCGCTGCCAATTATAGTATGTAAATGCCTCCTTATAACAACATCAAACATATATCCTAGATATTTATAGGGCAGGGTTTCATTTAGATAAATAATTTAAGTCATTATAGTACCTATATAGCTAAAGGAATGATAACAGACACAGAGTTCTCTTCTGATACCTCTTTTCAAGATAATTGCTACTTACTAGGTTCATCCCAGTTCCATATATAGGACTAGAGCCTTAGCTTCTGTAAATAATTGTACTTCTGTTGACTTCAATGGAGCTACACTAGCTTCCACCAGTTGAGAATCTGGCCCGTAAGGTACAAGTCAATACAGATAGATAATGCAAAAATGACAGCAAAAGTATTAGAAATACATAACAATGACAAAATATTACAAGTTGCTATATGTGTATTTCCAAGTTTTTAGAAGAAACTGTATTACACCATACTATATCTATTTCAGAAAAATAGGTGATTTTGCGATGAAAACATGAGGGCCTGATTCAGCATTGAGTTACTTCAGTTGTATGCCAGTTTACAGTAGATTTACACCAGTGTAAAAATGGAGTAATACACTGATGGAATGAGGCTTTGTATTTTAAAAATATATGCACAAATTGGCAGAGTTACAGCTGCATGTGCAACCTTAATTTTGTTGTTTCCTGCCTTTTGAACATTTAAACCTACAACTTACACATACTGTTAATATAGTAATTTTCCATGAAATATTAACTTCCTTTCATTTATCTACAGAATTTTTAGATTTTTTTTTTACAGTTGTTTTCATGAAATTAGTACTTGTACGCAAGTTGCATCCTTTTTTTAGTGTTTGCCTTCATTCAACATATGTATAATTCCCTCACCCACTCTACAGACCCTCCTGTTATTAGTAAACACAGGGTTTATTCCCAAACTTTGGTGGAGGAAAGAAAAAAAGAGTTCAAAATCCAAACCCATGTGGCCCCTGTCTTTGTAATGCACCAACCAAAAGCTTGGGTTTAAACAGACTCAAACTTCTGGTTGTTTGACATATAGCTACAAAATTAATGGATTGAGCATCTCTGTTGTAACAAAGATGTCAATTATGTTATGAGAAGAATGAGGGGGGATTTTATAGCAGACTTTAACTACCTGAAAGATGGTTCCAGGGAGGATAGAGGCTTTTCTCAATGGTAGTAGATGACAGAACTAGGAGCAATGGTCTCAAGTTGCAGTGGGGAAGGTCTAGGTTGGATATTAGGAGAAAGTTTTTCACTAGGAGAGTGGTGAAGCACTGGACTGGGTTACCTAGGCAGGTGGTGGAATCTCCATCTTTAGAGGTTTTTAAACTGCAGCTTGACAAAACCCTCAGTGGGATGATTTAGCTGAGTTTAGTCCTGCTTTGAGCATTGGGTTGGACTAGATGACCTCCTGAGGTCCCTTCCAACTCTAATATTCTATGATTCTATAATTCTATGACAACATTGACAAACAGTCAATATGTGCCCAGATTTAGATTTTGTTACATAACTAAAATTCAGCTGAGGTTCACCCAAACATGGAACAGTATTGGGAAACACTAATCTGGAGCTTTTTTGTGTTGACAAGGGCTGAATTTCAAGTGAGCCCACCTCAACATTTGGATGAGCCATTTTCACTCTCCAGGTTTCAGGAAAAGATCTGAGATTTTATATCTAACCTACTTAGACTGTAAACCCTTTGGGGGCAGAGAACATCTTTTTGTTATATTCCTAGGGTACATATTCACTGACGGCAGCAAATTCACCGCCGTCAGATCAATCTATCTGGATCAATTGAGTGGTCAGTAAAGACCCGTTCAATCGATCCAGAAGTTGACACTTTAAAACCACCCCCCTCAAGTGCCATAGCGCTGTGTCAATGGGAATGCATTGCCCGTTATCGCAGTGCAGTGAAGACACCACGTAGAAGAGGAGTTGATAGGAGTTACGCAGGCTATGCAGAGTAACTTGCGTAACTCCCGTAGACTGTGGCTAAATTTGAAGATAAGTGTAGACCAGGCCCTATAGTGCCTTGCACAATGGAGTCCCCTGGTCCATGACTGGGCCCTCTGAAGTACTGAAATACAAAATAATAAGAAAGCCAAGAAATACTCCACTGTATAACAAGATTTTGATGTTAAGATTTTGGATGGATTTCATTTAAACCCAAAACTCAAAAAAGAATTAGATTAAATTAACCAAATTCAAACAAAACAAAAAAACATTTTGGCAACTACCCCAAGAACTGGAATTCTTTCCCAGCTCTACTGATACATTTCCTGAGTTGTGTGTAAAACAGTGCAACAGAGAAAATATACCAAAATTATACATACTGTAATTTCATCAAGAAGGCTGAGAAGCAACACTTTTTTTCATTTAAATATGGCGAAAGTCTGGCGATACACACAGGAAATATCAGGATAGAACAGAACTCCAAGAATACAATCTGCTATCTTCAGCATTGATCTTATTTTGCTTCCTCTGTTTTCCTTCTATTGCATTGCATCACCTTGTGTTAATTTCTTCCTCAGTCATGGATTATCACTATCAAGGCAATACAAAAGCTCTACACCAAGCCAGTTTATTGTTTCCAATATTTTCATTTAAGCACTTCAATCAATATCTGCCAAGACAATTAAAGTGCTCAAACAGTTTGCCAGAGGACTTTTCCTTTGGAGTCATTTTTTTTTTATTTTGTATTTATTCTACTATTTATTTTTAAAAAAAGTTAACACAATTTCCCCAAATTCGTACACTATTCTGATTCTTGTTTTATAAAGGAAATGAAATTTGTCATGCTGCCATACATCATTTGCACTGCAGTACAATGTCCCATCTGTGTGTCAAGTACAAAACAAAAGCATTTTGTGAAAAATTGCTAAAGTAGTAATGATTTTTGTCCTCAACTCTTTGTTTTGCCTTTCAATAAAGAAGGCGACATGTGCCACAAATGATATATTATTGTTTAAGTACAGCCCTAGTAACAGTGCATAACCAAAACCATGTTTCACAGCAGAGAAACTATAGTTTACTGCCCCTATGGCTCTGATGAGAATATAATGTTCTACAGTTTATAAATGCTTTGAGGTCAATACATGATTTACTTCAGCTTGTTCATCCAATGAGCAGGAGGTCCAAAAATATATCAAGCTATTAGACAGCCCACTGCAAGCGTGGCTAAGGCTGCCAGTGATGGAAAACATTCCATGGAAGCCTCTGTGTCAACTAGAGATGAGATAATTAGATCCAGGTAATACACTGAAGCCCCATCAGGGAGCAGGACAGAAAACATGTCATCTTTATGGGTCTTTCTTGTCCTTCCCAGCAACACTGGACTGAGACAGTAAAAACCGTGGGGGATTCATCTGTGCTCTGCAACAAAGACAGCAGCAGGATAATCAACCTATCATCCCCCGATCATACTCGTTATCTAGAGACCTGGTGTTCTGTGTAAACAGCCACACATGCAAAAAAATAAATTAAGGAGCCGTGTCAGTTAGTTTTATCTTTCCTTTTAAGTTTTAGTGTACTATCAGACAAAGCAGATGGACTTGAATCTTGTAATATATGCAGCAGCTTTGGAATCTGTATTTCAGTTTTAAAATGGCCCATGCTGAAATAGCTTTCTACTAGAAAGAGACCAGAACTAGAACACTGAATCCAAATACCCCTAAACTGTCAGCATGCAACATCCATATTTGAATTACACAATTAAGTCCTCTATGGACAGAGTAAGCACTGCTACTACAACCCTGAGAAGTCAATCCTTCCCAAATTTCCATGTGCACATTTTGGATGATGCAGAGATTGGAATCTGTACCTGGATCCAGAAGTGGAATTTGTGGTTCATATGAAATGTTAATAATTGTAATCCTCTCAGAAAAGAAATAATTAACTTGTAATTCCCATTACATTATTACAGCATTCACTTTGCACTAATTGGGCTGATTGAAAATTTTCCATCGAAACTTTTTTTTTTTTTAAATGGAAAATTGGGTTTGCAATTAAATGAAAATTGTCACACAAATTTTGAATTTTTATCAGAAAACGGATAACCGAAGACTGAAAATGGAGAGGTTTTTAGGTCTTCACAATTTGAGGAAATATTAAGATTTTCCATGAGGGGAGGAGGGAGTTGTAGTTAAGGTAAACAATAGTTTAAATCATAACTGATTTTCATACAAAAAATACCTCCAATTAATATATAGAAAAAATGTAAGCACCTTAATTTCCCGGGTATGACATCAGGTGTTTCATTAGCAACAACTCACAAGGACTTCAGAGGAGGAGCCATGTTTGTTTTAGCTGTATACAGACTATGAAAGTCCTGTAGCACCTTAAAGACTAACAAATTTCTGTGGGCATAAGTTTTCATGGGCTGCAACCCACTTCGTCAGACGCATGAAGTGGAAACTAGGACGGACACACACACACACACACACACACACACACACACACACACCCCTTATATATAAGGCTGCCTTAGTCGAACAGGAAGTTTGGTGCATGACCTGTTAGTATGTGAAGGGCACGGATGGAGTTCTTCAAATGAAGACCATTAAAGGATAAGTAAAACAAGAAACTTGGTTCCAAGGGGAACCACAAAAATCTGCAGTCAGACAATATTACATTGAAGAGAACACAGTGCCTCAGCCTTCAAGAAAAATTGGGAGAAAACTGCTTCTTATTTTATACTTCTAATCAAATTTCTGTGCTTACTAATGTAGAAATGAAAGTGTCCATCTTTGTTGAGGGCAAAAAAGCTAACAAGACATGTATGACAGCCATCTTTGACATGGGAAACACTGAATAAATTCAACCTATCGGAAATATTAAAATGGGAACAACTCAATATCTGTAGTGTAAAATGTACATAGAATGAAAACAGAAAAAGCAGCTCTATGTTAGATAAAAGTCTGCAGGAAAAAAATATAAAAGAACTAGGAAAAATTACAATTACTTTTTAAAAGGCCAAAAACACATATACACACACACAGAGCAGCATGGCATACACATTACCCACACTCCAATTTAATTTCCATGAGGATGGAAAATGTACTTAGGAATGGCAGGAATGGGGAAGCAGATTCAGAAGTCAGTTAGATGGGCGTGAAATTGGAAGTCTAAAATGGCAAGTTTTACATCTGCTACACCATGTGGGTGAAGAGGTGGTTAAAATAAATCTGACAGAGACAAAGCTCCCCCTTAAAAGCCCTTTGTATCCTGACTGATAAAGGAGTATAAAGTGCCTCTTTACTATCCTGTGCCTGCTATCTGTATAATTAACTCACAGGCCTGGAGAGAGCAGCTTATGTAGGGCCACTACTGTCACATGGATGATCAGGGAGTGGGTGGAATATTGACCCCCCTTCTATCAACATGTTGGACAGCACAGCTGAAGCAGCATGAAGGGGAAAGTAGTCTGTACTCGGTACAGAGCTCTTACAGATTATCTCCCTCCTGGAGGAAACAGAAACAAGGAAACATGCTGTAACTCTGAGTCACAGTACGATCCCATATCTAATCCTAGAGCAGCACAGCTCTGTCCTGACCCTTACACAAGGCTCATGGCACAGCCACAAACTAGCCCTTTGATTTTGAAATCAAAATTCAAATTTGGCAAAAGTTTTCATGGGCCAAGTGTCTCAAAATGACTCCCAGAAAGCAGTGCTTGCACTGGACAGACTTTTGGACATCAGACGAGCTATGAAAGTGGCCCAGGTAGAGTTTCCTGAGCATGAAAAATAATGTACACTCTGTGTGCACGCTAAAGGCACACACAAGATAGTAGTCTCAATAGGCCAAGTCTCAGGAATTAAAATTGGTTTACAAAATCCTTGCAGATGTATTGGGTTGTACCGTCACCCAGGAAAACACTCAGCTTAGCCAACAATAGGGAAAAATGCCATTTTTCTTGCCATATTTATGATTTCATAGCACACTGCCTATCTCAGATAAAAGATTCAAAGAATTCCGACAAAAAGGAAAGCTCTTTATATGGACAAGGCAGATGGACAAACATGATGCAAGAAATTCCAAGGTTGGCCAGGCAATGACTATAGGAGGAGACAATACATACCCTGATGAAGCAGAGTACAATTTCATTATTCAGTGACAATTTATGACTTTTCAGAATTGCAGTGCCTGGAAAGCAGAACTGGAAGCAAAAGATCTCTAAAGCTTGACCAGCAATATCATATGTACCAACTTTTTCCACATCTGCAAAACAAGGATGCTATGAAGAAGAAGCTGAAAGCCAAAGTTAAAAAGCTGGAAGAGTGTAACAAAACAGAATCAAGACTTCAGGCAATTACAGACTAAAAAGGAAGTAACTGAAAAAACTTCCAGAAGGTAAAGGAAAAAACAAAACATGGATTTACAAAATAGAAAAGTAAAAAGGCTTTAAAATATGTAGAGACTCAAAATGCAAGTGCCATTCTGATGGCAAAGAGAAAGAAAGGAAAATTAAAAGTGCTTTGAGAAAAGGCAATCGAGAAAAGGCAGAAATGAGAAGACAAGTACATCCTGCCACCCGTTCTGAGTCATTCTGACACACCATAAAGGAAATTAACAAGCTCTTCATGAATGAAAGTTGCACAAAATAGCCAGAAACCAAGTGTGTTGGTTCATCCCAAGAACCTTTCAAATATGGCCTAGTGATTAGCTTCTGCTGGACCCCTTTCCAGAAGCCAAGATTTTCACAACTATTTTAATATCAATCATGAATGAGGAAATAGACCCGTGAGGTTCACTCCACTTTGCTGGAATTTGTCCCACATACAGGGTTTGATATCACTACACTGGATAAAGTGCTGTGTGTTCTTGGATTGCTTAGTGCCCAATTTTCTGAGGTGCTGACAGCAATCAGCTCCCACTTACTTCAGGGAGCCAGAGGCCCTCAGCATCTCACATAACTGGACACCTGATGACCACAAGCCTAAATTTTGTATTTTAACCATCTGAAAGAAGAGTGGCACCTACTAAATCAGTACTACCTACCTGCGATGCTTGTTTTCTCTTTGAAGGTCTCCAACCCAAGCCCAACAACATTTTGTTCTTCTAAGATCACAGTCTCAGAGGGCACATCTATACACACATATATAGGGCTATGTACATGTGTGCAACTATATATTTTGTTAGACTAGTTATAGCCTAATAAAAATACAACACAACATTATTTTAGAGCAATCCACAGCCTTTTGAAAAAACTGAAAGCCCAGGCGTAAAAAAACCCACACAAACTTCATTCAAACTTATTGCTAAAGATCAGATCAGCTTAGTGCTTCTTCTCAGTTGTACATCATCCTGTGTGAAGCGATAGCAACTAAATATGACAAAGTATATCAGGCATAAGGGATTCAGGAAGGAAAAAAAAGGAGAAATATCAGCGAGCTCATGCAATGTAAACAAAAAAAATTGTGTTGCCAGCATTGTTTTGTGAAGTTTGTTATCAAAAAATCTATTTCATATAAAAAAATGAACATTTAGAAATTAGAATGTTGTCAGGTATGGTACTTGTGAATCTGCCTACAATGTATGAAGTGGTACAGTTGAATTCTCAGTAAATAATGGTGTCGTTTGTAAGATGGTGTATAGTAATATCAGAAATGTTAGCAGCTTTATGTGCATATCTGAACCTGCCATAAATACAATTAGCCATAAATACATTTAGCATTTTTATAATTTATAATTTAAAATTTTTATAATTTAAAAATAAATAAAATAAAATTTTATAATTTAAAATTCATATATTAAATGATTATAAAATGCTAATTCTTTTATTCTAAATCACAAATCTTATTTTTAAAGAAACACTAGATTACAATGTACAACAAAAATGTGATGCTGGTTAGCCATATTTACCTGTTATTCTGGAAAATATTTTTAAATAATTAAGTCACTACCTTATTATTAATGATTCTCTTTATGCATCTCACCCAGTAATCTAGTATTAAGCAGGCCTCCTGAATTAAATTATAACTTCTCAAAGAGGAAATGTTATTCTTTGTTCTGTTACTGTAGATTAATAAATATGCATTTTCCTATGGGAGATGATGAAAACAAAGCATGGAGTAAAGGTTATTATGATGGCACAGATAATTCACTCTAAAAATATTTATTTCCTGTGTATGTGTGAAGCAATGAAGTGTAATGATAAGTGCAGTCTAGCAATGAGGAGGCCAGGTCAGCTGAATAAAGATGGCTGACTAAAACAAGAGTTTGCACTCATGTTATAAATATTACTTAGTAAATATTTCATATGTGAGAATGTGAAGAAATAGTCCAGAAGAGGAATAAAATTTTACCAGGAAAGGAAGCAACAGAAAATTGGAGACGTTAAATGAGTTCAAATATCTGTGACTGCAATAAATAGAATCTAAATCTGAAAAGCTAAAAAACTCAATATTGCTACTCTGTTCAGGAGAATACAGCCAGGAAATGTACAACGTTCACATATGAAGTGCCTTAAACAGATTTTTTTGTCAAGATGTGTAAGGATTATTACAAGATAGTCATGTTTTGGACTACTTGTTAAGTGCTCGCAGTAAAACACAGAGCAAACACCTGATTAGTTTGCCACAATTCTATGAACCCTATTCAAAAATACCTTGTAGATGTCAAACACTTTGTGATACAGCTGAAAGAGGATTGAACAGAGGTAAAACTAATGCACTGGCTTGTGCCACTTACTTGCACGTGCACACTAATCTCCAGTGAATGGAATGTATTGGTTACTGCCATGTTCTTTCACCTTCCTCTGTAGGATCTGGTACGCGCCACTGTCAAAACAGGATACTGGAGTAGATGGTAAACTCAGGTCTGATCCACAATGGCAATTCCAATGGTCCTGTGTACTACACCTGCTCTAATGTATCACCCTTTACTGGTTGGCCTAAAGATGCTGCTGCAGGTGCTGTTTCCTAACAAAGATGCTCCATGAGCTTAAGCAGTAGGTATTTATGTTTTTGTAGCTAAAGATTCTGGGCCTTAGACTTCTCTTTGTGTCATACAGCTTCACCAAAGACAACAGCCCTGCATACAGGTAGTGTGGCAAAGCTCTTCCTCTACCTCAGTGGGTCCAGTGCTTCCTTCTAGTGGTAGGTCAGGGAACTGTTTCACTCGTTACTGTTCTCCCACCCTTTAGTGGTGGGGGAGGGTAATACAGCCTCTCTAAGATGGCCACTCCTTGTTGGCTCCAGGTCCTGTCTTTGGTTCTCACAGGCCCTTGCCTCTTCGCTGGGACTCTTGCCGCTCTACTGAATGGCCCACCCTCAACTCCAGGCCTCAACCCAGGGACCCTACAAGTAGCAGGCTTGCACTATGGCTTCAGGAAAGCTGCTAGCTTCCCTGGGTTACTTCCCCATGCCCCTTGACTTAATGTCCGTACCCCACTCGGACAGGGATCCTTCCTGGCCTCCTTGCCAGGGAAGACTCTTGACCCCTGACAGCCCCACTAGGTGTGGTGGTGCCCAAACCAAATGTCCAGTTCAATCTTTCCTTCTGGAAGGGTCTCTTCCCTTAGGTCTTCAGACCTGGAAAAGGTCCTTTGTCCTCTTCAGGCAGGGTTTTTCTCCCCCCCTGTCTTTGTACCTGCCGGGTTCTCTTCT
Source organism: Mesoclemmys tuberculata (assembly GCA_007922155.1). Lineage (NCBI taxonomy): Eukaryota > Metazoa > Chordata > Testudines > Chelidae > Mesoclemmys > Mesoclemmys tuberculata. Next base: position 26,917,900 of record ML675601.1, on the reverse strand, counting down.
GCCAGCATTCTGTTCCTTCTCCTAAACCCTCGTGGCTCTTGACAGTATCTTCCCAGCTCTTTGGTAGCTCACCTCACAACTTCACCATTTCCCTGGAGGGGAGGCTTTTAACAAGTCCTGAGCAGGGCCTCAATTGGCTCCAGGTGTGTTAATTAACCAGGAGTAACCCCTGCTCAGCTACCAGGGGAAAAGGAACTTGCTGAGCCTGGGGCTGATAAATTGGCCCTCTAGCACTCTTCAGTAGCCATCTGGTCTGACCCTGTCACAGTAGCAATACAATTTATCAATACTATTAAACATCTGTAATATTTTATCCTCACATTCAAAGCACTTTACACACTTTCCTAATTATTCCTCACAATTCACCTCTATGAAATAGGCATTAGGCATCCTCTTATGCATGCAGGGAAATTGAAGAAGAGAAGCAAAGTAATTTGTCTAAGGCCAGAAAAACTTGAAGTCAGTGTCTGAGCCAGGAATAGAATTCACAAGTCCCTATCCTCTAGTCCTCTGCTTGGAGAAATTGACCACATCGCTTTTTGTAGAATTGAGTTTTATACAATATCAGTTACTTGGTGAGCTGATGACTACAAATAGGTGGCAAGCATTACAAAGTATGTAGACATCTACAGCAAGAAGAAATGAACCTTCTAGTGATTCTATAGTAAGTCCAAAAGAAGATCTTGTGTTCTGTTAGCAGTGTGATGCATTGCCATGACGAATGATGATCCTTGCATCAACCACAACCTAACTTTCCTAACGTATGGTCTCCACAGCCTACTGGGAAAGACAGCCACCTACTTCCTTCATCAGTTACGCACTGACCGCCTCCCAACTGGTCAAAAAGATGTAATCATAAATGTGCCAAAAACTGTATCTAATGCTATACCCAGTAGTATGCGGATTCCAGGCCTCTGTTTAATTAAGCTGAGCTGATCAATTTATTGTATGCCTGTCCTGATGATATGTCCTGATGGTGGGTATGGAAAGACAACTTTGAAATCATGTTATCAGCTACCATATTTCGAGCTGTCCAAGCCTTTCCTCTCCCTTTCTCAGCAGCACATTATTGGTCTACTAGCCCCTCTGAAAATTAGGTCCAGGGTGTACTAAACTTTATGCTTAAAGGGCTAAATCACACAGTCTTTACTGAAATAAAAATTACCTTTTAAGTCAACTGGAGTTTTGCCTGAATGAGGACTGCTGAATTTTGATCCAATGGGTCCCCAAATTTCTTAAGAGAAGTGCTTTATTAAAGAAAAGTTATTAAAAGATTGTGACTCCATTATATAAATGCCAGGAAACAATTCCACCACTAGTCCATTGAGCAGTCTGTATCCAGCTCACAGTGTATATGACATCCATTCTTTCTTCCTCTCTTATTTATTTGTAATGCAATAGCATTTAGCGGCCCCAAACAGATCAGAGGAGTTCCTTGTGCTAGGTGCTACAGACAGGTAGAAAATGACAGTCCCTGCCCCAAAAGCTTACAGTCTAGGATTATGGCAAAGTGGAGAAAGAATCAGACAAACAGTGGATGAGGGGTTGAGAGGATAAGCTATTCTCTCACTGTAATTGGTTTCATTTTTACATAGATGTTACTGTAGTGTTAAGTTTCAAATGTACATGAGTATAAGAATAAAGAAATCAAATTAACGCCAATGAATGGCAATAGTTAAGGAGCCAACTAACTACAGATTCATTACCTGACATTGTACCACATGGTACTGTGCATTCATTCATTATATTTGATGCCTTCAGACTGTAACTTGCTGATGGACAGGACCTGTAAGTTGTTCAGCCATGTTCACTAATCATACAGTGTAGTGAACACTTAGTGATCTGGTCTTGCATCAACTGCACAGAAAGTATGTGATGTTCAGCACTGTACAGGTCCTTACAATCTAATCATGCAATGTACAGAGTGACCTCAACTCTCACTGACATTATGCTTAGGTCCCAAGTCTTCCCTGACCCACTGAAACTTCACTGAAGTCAGTGGTATTTTTCAGGGGTAAAAAGGTGCAATTTCTGTACTAACTTTACATATGTATGTTCATATTCACATAGTACAGGGATTACCAAAAATGATTTAACTTAAAGATATTATAGTAGGTTAGAAATTTTATTACACAGGAACTATACAATTAATTTCTACTGTATGATGAATGAGTTAGATCTTTCCACTATGGGCTGTAAGATATATATCCCATGTGCACAGACATTCCAACTTTCAGGCTCTAGTCACCTGAACTGTAGAAAAACAAAAAATAAGCAAGGCTGTTTTTACTAATCAAATAGTAGTAAAATATGAAGTGTCACATATAGTGGTCACCATTCGAAAGCCAGCATTTATTCAGAGATACCACAAAATAATTGGCTAAATGTTGACTTTTAAAATGAAAAATCACTACATTAAGCTCATTAACATTTTTCAAATCTATGTCTTTAGTTAGATCCCATATAATAGACATTTTCTGAGTCAGGACTGCATGGTTGGCCTCAAAACAGGAAGCCTGAATTTCATGTATAGCTGGGGGATAAGATTCAGATAAAAGAACCATGAATTTACAACCAAATTAAGAGAAACATATAATTACACGCATGCAAAATAATCTGAATATTTTTACAGCAACACATAGCTTGGAGGCAGTAGTGGTTTGGAGGCTACAGCGGCTTATGTTAGAGCCCAGCCACTTTGCTGAACAGCAGAAAACAGGGGGTAAGGTGTATTTGAACTGTATTCTTTAAATTAAATATTTGATTTTTAAAATGACATTAAAGAATGCAGAATATATTAATGTGATTTTGCATTTATTATAGCCATAGTTATGGGTATGTTAGCTTTTCCATTACAAATCTAATGTTTTATAACCAGCCATAAAATTTCACTCCAGGATGGAAATTGACAATATACGGTCTCAGCCTGGAAGCAAAATAGGGTTTTGTTGTTGTTGTTTGTTTTTAATTTAAATTGCTCAAAAATAAGATAGGCTATGAATAAGCAAGAGGACAAAAATTAAAAGTTTATCAATTCCATATGCATTTTGCTATTGTGTAGCTAATAAAGAGTTTATGGGTCTGATTCTCCTCTCACTCACACAAGTTTTATGTTGGTGAAACTCCAATAATATCAGTGGAGTTACTCCTTAGTTACACAAGTGTGATAGGAGAATCAAGATTTATGTTTTATAAAATAAAATAATGCACTAAATAAATTGCACATGCACAATATACAGTACAGCCTTGCTGAAATTAACTTAAAAAAAGAACTCCATCTCTCATGCTGGCTCAGGAACAACAATTAACCAACAAACACCACTCTGAAGTGTTGCATTTTCTTGATGATAATGAGAAACCTATGTATGCTAATGCACAACTAACAAAACAAATAAAAACATAAGGCCATATTTTCATGATTTGTTAGAGATGTGGTGAAGGCAGGGGAGTCCAACTTTGCAAAAGAGAGGAAGACAAAAGTAAAAGAAAAAATGACCAAGATTCTAACAATAACTGAAGAATCTAATAATTCTTAAATGTCTTGTTGAAACAAAAACAAAAAAAAGCCAGAACATTCTTGTTAAGGCTTACTGAGGTCATGATTAACCAGATTTAAAGTTTGGCCCTTGCAACTAAATGTTGCCAAAGCATTCCTTCTTAGCAAAAGGAATATTGCGGAATCCACTAAAAATGGTAAATTACCTGAAAATGCAAAATTGTAAAGATTTTAATGCTGACTAGATTTTGTCACACATAGATGAGGTAATTATAGCAATCTCAAAATAGTGCATGATGTTATTATATACTTTGCTGTTCCTTTATTCTTTAGGCTCATTGGGGCTACTCACATGCTTCAATTTAAGCATGTGCATAATTCTTTGCAGTATTGAGGAATTAGTTATTCCAGACTTACATCTGTGTAATTCCATTTATTTCAGTGGGTTACTCCAGATTTACAGTGCAACTGAAAGTGGACTGGCCCAGTTATGTTGGTTGAATATGGGATTTCAGCCTTGGAATTTCAGTATTGAATGGACGTGGTCAATGATGAGATATCAAAAATCTGACTTGCCTAATGTATAGTGCTCTATGGACACATGAGCGCTTGTTCATAACACAACATGCACGCATTGAGTGCAAGCACTAAAATGAAATTTAAGAATTCTGTTCCTTGAAGCTTCAGAGAATAATGCTGCTGTAATTCGCACTGATGTCAGCAGGTACTGTATGCGCAGCTCAGAATGGAGAGGGCAGATGCATTGGGAAAGACCTGTTATCCTTTCACATATGCACTCGTTTTTGCACAGCCACTCATGCACGCAAACTGAATTCTTGAACAAATAAAGGCTAACAAGCACTGCCACTGACTCCAAGTCTAGGATCAAGCTCTAGCTAGATCAAAACTAGCTTGATATGCTGCAATCACGCCTCCAATTGCAGTATAGCCAGACCTTACAATAGGCTGAAAATCAATAAAGTCTGTGTTGGTTGTTCTAGGTTATTTTAATTTTTTGTAAATAGCATGAAAACTCTACTTTGTCTCAGTCACTCATGCTGTGGTAAAATCTTCTCATCATTTTTATAAGTTATAACAAAGCAGTCTGATACAATGGCATTTGCAAAAAGGCAAAGCAGGGATGGATTTGGATGCTGTAGTAGCCTATAACTCTAGTCTTAATTTTACTCTCGCCTTTATGAGAACTAGGTAAAAAAACCTCAAGCAACTTCAATTTGACATAGCTTACCATGAAACAATACAGAATCAGTGATATGTATACAGAACCCTGACTGGGAATTCCATCTGACCACCAAGATTAAGATTTGAGGATTCTAAATACACACTATTTTAAAAATAGTAAAATTGAGCTGACAATACTAAGAAGCTCAAACCCAACCAGACAAGAACTGTATATTCCTGCTACTCTAATAAACCACAGAAGTACTGGTAGTTCTTTTTTAAACAAAGCAACATCTTGAAGAAACAACATCTATCAAATAAGAACAAGACCACTGATGGACATATGGAAATCTAATTAGTAAAAAGATGTCAGATTGATATACCCACAGTGCTCTTCTGATGCATGATCAGAATGAAGGATTTTACCTACAAAGTTCAGATCATTACACCCACAACCAGCCAAATTATTTCACTGAGGGGTTCAGAAGAGGAACAGCTTTAGGATTACATTTTTAAAGCAGTCTCAGATCAGTCTTTACATTGGCATATCAAAATTTATGGACAATTTTGGAGCATTCGGCCAAACTTGGATTTGCACAAAAAGTTGGAGTGTAAAAATGGACAAAAAAATGTTGCTTAAATGCAAAAGATTGGATTGTGAATGGGAAGAATAGTAGAAACCCAAAAGTATGTATACAATAATTTGTCACATCAATTTAGATGTCCATGTTACAAGTTTTGAAAGTGGAAAATGAAGTAAAATTATTTTCCTAAAAATCACCATACTTTTATGGAGATAGTTCTCATTGTCTACCACAGTGGTGCAAATATTGCAAAATAACATTCCCAAACATTTTTCCCAATTACAAAAAAGATAAGAAAGCTCACAAAAGTGAAAAAAAGACTTGTGTGTATACATGCAAAGGTGCTCACACAAAAATTTGCACCAAAGATGACTCTCTCAAATCAGTTTGTAAAGTCTCCATAGCCAAATCAAAAAGAAGCAACAATATCCTGTGAATTAGGTGATCTTTCAGAAACCATGAGCAACAAACAAGGTGATGAAGATGCAAGTCAAAACAGTTAGTTTGCAAACAAGTTATAGCTGTATATATTTCCATAATGTCTTCTGAACAATTTCAAATCAAGATCAAATTCAAAGACAAAAAGGGGGTACATTATTTCAATGTATTATTCACCCCATTTATGTCACCCTGTTGTCAAATACTTTTTTCTTCCAATTATCATCAAACAGTTCAGAAGAACATCATCTGAGTTTTTCTGACAATTCTTTTTTTATTTCCCAATCTGAATACATAGGGTGATGACATATTTAGCTCTGGCCAGTTTGTTTCATGTTTGATAATTTTCAGAGTTTTACTGTATGTGTGTTACCATATATGTCTCAATATGTATTTAAAAAAAAGAAAAGAAAGAAAAGGAGAAAAAAATCATTCTGTTTCAAATAATGAGCATGTGCACCTTTTTGCCTCAGGCCTTCATACACAATTTAGCCAGAAAGCCAGGGCAGATCATGATTTAGCTTTTGACATCTCTTGCCTTCAGGCCAGGAGAGACTAATACAGATTTCTGACTCTGAGCACACCATGGAAAAAAAAAAAGTGAGAGAGAGAGGCCTTTTATTGACTAAATGATAAAGAGGTTTGTAATGATAAATAACAGTCATTTTATTGTGGAATTCCCCAGAAAAGATGCATTTGGCAGTGTCTGAAGAAGCCTAAAAAGCCGACGCTGGTTCCCCCTGGATCCAAACCTGTTAAGCTCCAATGCTCCTGGGCAGAAATAGAGGTCGCAAATTGCATAGGACACACACTATTAAAACTGCATAAGCACAATACATAATCACTGCTGCACCAAGAGTAGTTAGTACTAAGAGGATTAGCTGAAGGCTGCTTTTGGATTTCTCTCCTTCTCCAAGCCTGTGTCTGACACAATCATGGTGTACACCCAGATTGCTCGAGAATTCTCTGCCAGCTTTGATCGATAGTTTAATTGTAAACTTTGGGAGCAATAATGGATAATTCAGCTTGAACCGTCCATTATGAGCCCTGTTGTCAAGGACAGAGCCTTCAGAATTAAACAAGAGCTAGGTAATATTATTACATTTGTACAGCTCACCTACAGTTAAATTCCATTTATAAATGCTGGCTTGACAATGTATGGAGTTCAATAAACATAGGCCCAGGTGGGTTGAGTGAGGAAGAAAGAAAGAAAAGAGGAAAGAAGTCAAACAAATGATAGACGTGTGTGAATACAAAACAGATCCACCTAGCAGAAATGAGGTGATATTAAGCAAAGAAAAAAATCAGACTAAATGTGCGGAAATTTCCCTAATGGTTAGATCTACTTACCTATAGGATAGGTTCCTCCAGAAAATGCTGGAGTCACATTTAAAATGAGATTGGTTGCAGTACTCGAGAAAATATTGTAAGCAATAATCCTACGTAGGAAGAGCACTGTACAATGACCTAGGTCTTTTCCATCTAATTTTTATGGCTATAGAATTTTCTTCTGCTCACCCAATATAATTGCCTTCTTACTCTGAAAGTTGATTCTGTAAAAATGACATGGGCACTGATCCTGCAAACGCTTACTTTATGTGCCATTGACTTCAGTGGCAGTACATGATCAGAGCCAGAACGGGTTCTAAGTTTCACATTGATTTCCACACCAAATTGATTCCATTTATATACCAGCTAAAAAGATGATTTGTTTCTGTTTTTTCTGACAGCCAGCCTTGCAATCAATTTGAGATCTAAAACTCAAGTTCTTGTCTGTTTACACATCACCACTAGTAAGCCTAACTAGTAACCCTAACACTACAACTGAATAACTTCAGACCACTTTAGACCCTTTTACATGGATGTATATCAGTGTGTGGGAGGAGAAGCACCAGGAGGACTCAGAGAGCTTTGCAACTGCATGCAAGGGCCATTAAAGGGTGTAAACCCTTGCATCCTCCCCCTAGGCTTTTGAGGGGAAAAGGATGTGCTGAACACTGGGATTTATGTCGTGAAGACTAGAATTTGGGGCCAGGAACATTTTGATCTTGTTGCTTTCTCTGGTTTTGGAGGACTTGGTGTCGTTACATTCATATTTTAATGTGTAATGTATGGAAAGGCACCTACAACTCTGGATAGGAACCTACATAAATAATATTCGTTTTTGGGTTTTTCATCAAAATGTAAGAAGGCTAACCAGGAAAGCAGTCATGAGGTACCATTCTGATCTGAAAAGGAACAAAGAGGGAAGGAAAAAGTGAAGGGGAAATTTCCTGAACAAGCCCAAAACATCTTTTTTCAGAAATTAAACAGTGAAAAAAGATCTAAAATTTTTATGACTGACTTGCAGGACCAGAATGTAAAATGGGGATAATAGCAGTGCTCTGTCAAAGCGGTGTTGTGAAGAAATATGCATTAAAGATTGTGAGGCACTCAGGTGATGGTGGCCATATTAGTACCAAAGATAGAAAGCATTTTGCATTTTGAGTTGAAATTATGTACATATATCTAAAATGTGATGCCTGTGGAGGTCTGATAACACATTTCACACTTTGTACCATTTTACATAGTTTGCTATAAATCCAAATATCCACATCTAACTGTTCTTTGTTAAACCCCTCCAAAAACAATTTCCTCTCTTCATTCTCCCATCAAAGTCTCTTTATTGACTTCTCTATAGATGGGTTGTTTGGGATTTACCCTTTACAAAGAAACAAATCAATAAATAAATGTATTTAATACATAAACAGAGATCCAGAATATGTTTGAATTCATTTAAAATAAAGTTGGTTTTCATTGTATTGCTACTGACAAATATTTTTGCCAAACTTTTAACCTGATCAGATAAACAGGCAGAGGACACGTGAATGTAGTCATTTCTTCCTAAATAGCACAAAGAACCTAGTAAGCATTTTGTTTTTTAATAAAGGATGCTCTGAGGGGGTAAGCTAAAAGGACCATTTCTGACAAGATGCAACTACTTTGCAAGATTTTTATGCAGCATGTTGTATTAGAAATGCATGTAAAATTGGTATGGCCCAGAATATTTTCTAGTCTTTGTCAGTCCTTAACATGAAAACAAATTAAGGTAGAATTGTCTACCTAAAAATAAGGTGGAACTTCCGCTTGGCCTAGTTACTGTAGTGACTGACATACAGTTCAATCCATTAAATTGTATCTTGTGGTCATAAGCCATGAACCTGTGCTCAGCAAACTAGGAGAGGTGGTTAACATCCCTTCAGAATCTAGGCAATGATATCCTATTTAGTGATTTAATAAATGCTGTAGGTTTCCTCCTCCCGTTGTTGAAAAGTAATAACAAACTTATAGTGTCTGAAGAAAAAAAAGAGAGCTGTATAAGTAAGCAAGGCCCTTTCAGTCAAGTGAGTGGCAGTTTGGCTGTCCATTTGGATTCGTTTTGCTTTACATTAAGCTGATAGACCTGTATCAACATAAGCTGATGGAAAGAGCCCAATTCACTTCAATGTCCCCTGCTTCCTGGGGAAAGCCATCACTCAAAGAAGTGACCTCCTTCCTCCTCCTCCTTCTGGTGTGCCAAATCCCTGAAATTCACTTCTATCACAAAGCTCAGTGTAACTGTAATGAAAAGACACGCAGACCCAATCTGGCAAGAAGCAGCAGATCTTAATATACAGTACATATATGCACGTTTCAGACATGGAACAATGCAAGTCTCACCAGACGCTCTGTGTTGCTTGCTGTAACCTGACTGTACTGGGATATGTTCTGATCTTTCAGAGAATTCATTTCTCTCTTGCTTGGCATGCTGTAGATATCTTCACCCCAGTCTCAGACATGGCCAGAGATTTGAGGGTTTTTTTAATTATTTTGTGGGCAGAATTGTGTTGCTCTCTCTCTCTCTCTCTCTCTCTCATCAGGCCTCACATTCATCTGAAATGCACTAATTAGGATTTCCAATTGCAGATTCCACCCACAAACTCCCTTAATTCTCCTGGGCTCTGAATAGTGTTTTTACACAAGATTAATTTCATCTTTGTAAATCTGATAAAAGAATAAAAATACACATTTTTGGTAGAGATATAATGCTCATGTGGGCATTCAGCCATCCATTTCAGAAAGAGAAAAAAAATTTCTGCAAGCTCTTTAGTTTTCTGTTTGTAGAACAACTTCTTGGCAGATGCTGGCTAATTGATATGCACATTTCCAAGGTCACTTTTTACAGTGTAATGTATATTTCTTTCTATTCCATGTTTGAATCCTTGTGTTTCCCTGATGTTGATATCTATGCTAACAGGATAGTTTTTGAAGCTTGGGGACAAGACTGAAACTTTTTTCTAAAGCATACACTTTCCGTGAAATGGGGTTTGCCCCTTCAAAGTCAATATCTTCTGATGGCACATGCTGTAGTTTCAGAGGTCAGGAGGCTGGAACAAGGATCCTAGGCTAGAAGGAAGCATGCATGCAGCATTTCCAGAAGGCAAGGTTACTACAAAAGGGTGTGGTGAGTTGAGGAGTGGAGATACTCCAGTTAAACACAAAGATACTTGGCTTGCAAATTCACTCTTTGTTGGGTTTCTTGAACTTAAAGTGGCATATTTTCCAATGGCATTCATCTTCAGCTTAACTCTGCTCCCATTATATCCAGTGGTAAAACTCCTATTGACTTCAATGAGAGAAAATTTTGGTCAGTGATGAATGCTTTTGACAATTCCACCCGAAATCTCTTCATATTTCAGGCAAGATACACACATGCTTACAAATAACCAGATCCATCGAACGTTTAGGAGTTCTCATCCCTCAGACAGTTTTCATAGCTCAGACAAGCCAAAGATTTGTTAGAAGAATAACCTACCAGGAGGTCTACTCAGTCTGGCATTCAGCTCCAGATTTCCCATTTAGACCACTTCCTACTTTCTCTCACTACGAGGTGCTACAGGAAAAGCATAGGGCTCCCTCTGTGACTGTTACAAGAGGAACTTTTTGTCCTTTTTTTTTTTTTAAAGGTGTAGAAACATTCCCTCCCAAGTTTGTTTTCAACAGTGACAACTAGTGGTGGCTAGACAAAGAACACCAGGCCAAATAGTCTGCTCACAGGCAGGCACTCCTACCTGAAGGGAATTGACCATTCTTTTGTTGCTGCTGTTTTCTGTTCTCTGTCAGAATGTCATCTGCTAGGTCACAGAGTGCTGGCCTCCATGCCAAAGCCATACAGTCCCGAAACAGCTGTTTTTACAAATAAAATGGCCCATACCTTTGATATGCACATTATTATTATTTGTATGTGGTAGCACCTAGAGGCCCCTCACTCCATTGTCCCAGGTACCATACAGCTATACAAGAGATAATCCCTGCCCTGAAGATCTTGCAATCCAGGTATAAGGCTGTAGGCAACAAGAGGCTGCAAACAGTTTTTTCTTGTGCAAGGAGCACCCCTGTGCACCCTCCCCCCCCCAACACTAATTTACAAGACAGTGCAACTTCAGGACTCCAAAAAAGGGGGAGACAGAGGGGAAGGGAAAGCTGTCCCCGTAGACCCTGATTCGGGAAAACATCTTTATTCAAAACAGTAATTAAGCATATGTTTAACATAAAGTACATGCTTAAGGCCTTGTCTATATTGGTGGCAGTATGTAGGGCATGTACAGCTACACACAACACTGAAAGGTTCTGGCAGACAGGAGGCAGCGGGGAAAGGCTTCAACAGCAGCTTCAGCAGTCTTTTCCCCCGGCTTCCCCCTACCACAGGAACTGCCAGAGTCTTTCCCCAATGCTGGAGCCCTTCCCAGGGCAGGGAAGGGCTCCAGCAGCAGGGAGTTGGGAGGATACTACACTGCTAAAAACAGCAGTGTGTACAGTGTAAGCACTGCTGGGTACATAGAGAGCCCCTTGTAGGGTACATACCTTAAGATTTTGGCACATCTTTACTCACCTAAGTAGTGCCTCCCCAAACTACTTACTTTATATGTATGCTAGGGAGATGTGCTATGTATGTACTCGGCCCATCACAGCGAATGAGGGTGCAGTGTAAACGAATCCTAAGCGTTGTGCTGAATCAGGGTCATACTGAATTTCATGGTGTACAATATCCCACATTTCATCAAAACCTACAGAAGTTCCTGCTGACTCTTTATAAAAAAGTCCTATGGAATTTAATAGAAAATAACACTTCTTTATGTTTTTTAAACCATCTTCTAGAATTGAATAGACAATTATATTCCCTGCTCTGGAATTATATAGAATGGTTCCAAAAACATACACATAGGTTATCTTCTATTAAATGCTTTAGGTTTCTAGGCTGATTTCTACAGAAACTCCAGCTTAATCCTTATGAAGTTTTGTAGGAGTTCTCCATTAGGTAAGTTTCTGGAGCCCAAAGGAAGTAATATAGATCATAGGTGACATTCAGGTATTGTGCTAAATCTCAATAGAAAAAAAAACCCAACAATGTTCATAGCAATTTCCCCTTCTTGACATTTCCTATCTTTTTTGATCAGCCCAAAATAATACGTGGACGGTTCTGCTAACAATAAAGTATCAACATAACTGTGGAATTTATGGTTACAATTAGGAGACATTTAGAACCTCTCTCTCTCTCTCACACACACACACACACACACACATGCAAATTTTCTTTGCATTATATTTTTACACCAAATTTTCTTTGCATTATATTTTTACAAAGATCAATGGATGAAAGAAAGCAAAACATTGTTCTAAACTTTGGCAATGTCTAGTTCAACACCCTTTAACAAGGAGCCACTCTCAAAACAGTAGAGAATAATTCCCTAATGCCGACACCCGCTTCCAGTTCCTGCTAGAATGGCAATTCACCTTTCCAGTGTTAAACACATTTCCATCTATGGGCTGCCAAAAACCAGCATTTGCTTTAGAACAGAAATTAACTGACTTCAGAGTACAATGGAATTGCTTTTCCATTTCTGCGTGGGTGTTTCTTTACTTGAAAGAAAGCTACTGTATAAAAGACAAGGAAAGCATCTTTGATGTGTATGTGGCATTTTTAAATAAAGGCTTTCTCTAACATATTCTGAATTTTACTGAGAAGTAGCAATTAAAGGATTATCAGTTACTTCAAACATGAATTCTTTGGATGCTGCTCTGCCTTGCTTTGTTAAGTTAATAATTATGTTTTAAGCTGCCTTTTTAAAAAATAAACTGTACTTCTGTATTAAAAGTTAGTGATATACAATCACAAAATTGCTTACAAAAAGCAAAGTTCTGGTTTCTGTCCTGTAAGACAAGTTACAGCAGCTGGCTGAATAACATGAGGGGGAAAAAAGAGATTTCTCCAGACGATTCCATCAAGAAAGAAAGCGGGCATCAGCAATCAATCTCTGAATGAGTTTTTTTTGTTTGTTTGTTTGCTTTTTTTAAGGCAAGGCAAAGTAAATGTGTTTGTTCTTCCACAAAAGTTAGCACGGGATTAGGAAAAAAAAACATTTCCAGTCATGAAAACATAATGCAAGCAGAGAATATTCTTTATCAGCCAGACAAAATCTAAACCATTGTCTTTATGAACCTGTCTTCTTCAATAAAATTGATAGAAGTGAATTATTACATTTATTAGGAGTGAGATCTCCATCCTCAGTCCAGTCACTTTCTGCCACATAAAAGGGCAGGAGCAGAGTAAAAGAGCTTTAAAAAGAGCCAGATCCAGCCAGTGGAAGATTCCCCAAGCCCAAAACACTGAAGAAGGAAGCCATAAGCTTTCCTTCTAAAGATCCCCTCCTCAGTCTTGGCACAGGGGTTGTGCTGAGGGCAGGGCTGGGCATGAGGGGATTGTATGAGAAGCAGATCTGCAGGACGTAGCACAGGGGAGATTCTGGGTAGTTCTGAATTCCAAAAAGCAACCCCGGGAGGGAAGAGGGGGCGCATAGTTTAGACAGGTCTCCAGGTTGGTCTAAGTTAAGCCAGAAAGCCCTCTTGGCCTTGGGGCAGCCAGAATCAGGATTCCACAAAAGGAGCCATTAAACCACCAGTGCACCTCACCCTGGCATGCAAATTCCAAATGGAAAATTATCTTAGAGCAACTCACCCTATAGATTTATTACTTATATAGTCAGTATTGGATTCACAGTGCAAGGTACATACACCAATTTGTCTGCTTCTCTCACAGACATCTTCACATCTTCGAACATGCTTCTTGTTAACTCATGGAAAACATTCCCTCAAACTGAACTACCACCTTCTTCTTCAAATCCCTCCTTAAGATCAAGTTCTTCTGTGGGGCCGACAAGAAAGACTAGATCAGCTACTCTGTCATCTTTCCTTCTCTTGTCCTCTCCTCCACCGTTCCCAGGATACACTTCAGGTAATAATTACCTACTTGTTTCTTTAAAAAAAAATGTAATGCTGTACACATCTCCAGAAAATTGCAAAAAAAGTATTAAAAAGGCAACTCTACCTCCATTTTTAAGAATAGCTAATTGTTTATTGTAATTATGCTCATACTTCTGTGAGGCAGAGAAGTCCTATTAATCCCATTTTTCAGATGGGGAACTGAGACAAGAGAGGTGGAATGACTTGTCCAAAGTCACACAAGAAGTCTGGAAGGGTAGAGAATTTTTCCCTCCCCCTCCTAGTTCTTAGCACATTACTGGCCCAACATCCAGAAATTTTTGTCTTCTTGCTTCTAAACTAAGCATGGTTCTCCCCCTGCACATAAAAAGTGAAAAATGAAAAATGTAAAGATCCTACAGTAAAATTATCTTGCTGACATCACACATATGCAGTAATTTATTTGTTTTTACTTTCAGGGTGTTAAGCAGAGACCTTGGCATCCATCCATCTATATATATTGTGCATGCAATATGGATGAGAATGCAATAGTAATGAAATCAGCAAGCAGGCGAGTTTCACACTACATAGAGGGCTCCTTTCACCAAAACTTCAAATTTTCCAGCTGAGTCTTCCACAGCCTTGTTCTTTCTAAAACAAATGCTTCAACCAACTTAATACTTTACACTTGCTATGTGAGATAACAATCATCAATATCAAAGAAAATATCAGTGCTAGACACATACAGCTCAGCATGCCCTATAGGAGTCCTAGTCATAGCTGGAAGACCAGGATATAGATGAAACCTCTTTGGCATGATCATTTGAATATATAGGGTAGCATATCAGTGCATTGCTGACACAGTTTTCTCTCTCTGGCCTAGTGCACCCTGCATGTCAAGTCTCTGCTCTGGAGGAACATTTGAAGGATATTACCAGTTGGATGCCTCAGAGCTATTTCGTTCTCAACCTATGGAAGCCAGAAGTCTTGCTGTTGGATAGAGCAACAGTCAGGTATCTATTTTGCTGTGACCACTGCTTTCATGCTAACCAGTTTTTTCTCAGTGTTATGCTGCTCCATCTGTTATATCCACCTATTGTCCCTTATACTTAGACTGTAAACTCGTTGAGGAAGGGACCATCTTTTTGTTCTGTTCTTGTACAGAGCCCAGTACAATGGAGTCCTGCTCCATACCTAGGGCTTCTAGGTGCTACTCCAATATGAGTAACAAATAACAACACAGCATTTATTGTCTAATCAAAAGGAAGTAGGAAATCTTTTATCCTTTGACAAAGCACATGCCCTGATGCACTGTACATTTTTTATGGTAGCTTTGTAAATCTTTGTATCTACTTCTAATGTTAAGAGTAAACGTATTGAAAATGAAAGTGTTATATTTCTGGAGCCACCAGAGAAGGAGACAGACAAAGACAGACGCGGGGGGAGCTGATGGAAACACAACTCTCTGCTATGCTTGCTTTATTGTCTTAGCAAATGTGAAATTAATATGAAAGTGAGGATTTTGAACTAGGGAGTGGGGGAGACCGCAGAGCCCCCTGAACATTTAAAGGGACAGGACATCACATTCCTTCACTCTACTTTAAAAACTTTCTAAACACTTATAATTTATCATTTACATGGCTACCATGAAACACTATATAACCTAACTAAAAGTCAAAAGTGGACTACCACGAACTCTTAAATTGCAAGAGATAATTCTGCCCTGGAATAGCAACTCACTGATTAAACTATGTATAAATTTAGGCACATAAGTGGTTTTCACACTCTTTTGTAATGGTGTGGCAGCGTCCTGAAACCCATGGGTTTTAAGGAATCAGCTGGATCCGGTACCAAGGTTTCTTCCACCAAGTTGCCAAAATTAGAGTTGTAAGAGAAGGAGATTTGATGGGAGGAACAGAAAGTCCTACTGGAACGTCACTGGACTCCAGTACTAGTCAAGATTGCCAGTGGTTTCCATAAAATACAATTGGATAGTTTTCCCACAAAACAAACAGGTCCCATTCATTTTATAAGCTCTCCAGATACGCATTTCATTCCACAACGTAAGTCCAAACTAAGTCTCAGACCTGAAAAGAAGGATGACAAATCTCATGTTGTTAATCAATTTGCATAGCTTGGGATTTGGCCACTTGTGAGGAAATATCAGGACGTAGCGGGTCTCAAGAGATATGCAAACACTGCTTCAAGAAAAGAGTTGCTTGTGATTCCTTGGTGGTAGCATGTAGTCTGTTCCTGTAGAAAAGCCAGAAATTGTCCTATTTCTGCTGATGACTCAGAATAAACTTTTTAGCTTTAAGGCATGTTGAAGTGTTTGTACAAAGCATTCTGCTAGTCTGTTTGTGTCGGAGTGGTAAGGAGATGCATGTACATGCTGAATTCCATTTGAAGCTAGGAACCATTAAAATTCTTCAGAACAGAATTGAAGTCCATTGTCACTCACCAACTGTAACCATAAACCAAAATGGCTAAACAAGATATGAAAATGTTCAGTCTTAGTAGCTGTATTAGAAGTCATTCTGAAAGCTTCAGGCCATTTCAAATGGGTATCAACCACAACCAAAAACAAACTTCTAAAGGCCCAGCAAAATTCACATGAATACGAGCCCAAGGAGTCTGAGTCCATGAACAACCATGTAGGTGAGCTGGGCCAGGATCTTGCCGAAATGGCTGACATAGTACAGCACTTTGTCATCCTCTTAATGTCTTTGTCAATTGCTGGCCACCAGACAGGACTCCAGGTCATATCCTTCATCCGTACAATGCCAACGTGGCATTCATAAAGAGCTTCCAAAATGTGAGACTGAAGTGATTTTGGAATGATTACTCACATTCCCCATAAAACACAGCCATGATTTACAGATATTTAACATTGACACGACATGACTTGTGTCAACTGGGGATTCTTTTGATCCAACACTGTACCTTGTAGTACCATCACCTTCACTAGAAAAAGCACATCATCCTTAGCAGTTTTTTTGTTAATGTCCGTGCTGGTGACGAGTACTTATCCATCAAACTGAGATAGGACACATCACATGAGGTTTCTCTGGATTGATGAAAAATGAGCATGGCAGCTGCAACAGCCCATCATCATGCTGCAATGAGTTCCTTTAGGGAGCTGAAAGTAGCAATCCTGTATACCAGCAGATGCTATTGATGGAATTCCATGTTTCAGTCCAAAAACAGAAAATGACAGGCGATGATCCATCAGCGAAGTAAAACGTTTATCATACGCATAGGTATGGAATTTCCAAATTCCAAAGATAATGCTGAGAGTGTCTCACTCTATTTGTACACAGTTCTTCTCAGGAGTAGTGAGTGTTTGTGATGCAATGACAATTGGTTTCTCCAGGCCATTAGGAAAATGGGGGAAAGAACTGCATCCATTCCATATGGTAAAGCATCACAGGCCAACTGCAATAGTAGTGAAACATCAAAATGTGTAAGATTTTCTGCTGACATCAATAGTTTCTTTTGCTTCCTTAAATGTGCACACAAACTTTTCAGTCCATTTCCATTTTTATTTTGCTTGTAACATTTAATGTAAAAGTGCCAATACTATCACCAGATTAGACAGAAATTTACCATAGTAGCTAAGCAGTCCTAAGAATGAAACTCTGACTTGTTCCCTGGCAGTGGCACTTTAACTGCTTACTTTTTCTCTGGCAATTTCCTTAAGCAAGTGGCATCACTTACATTTCCAAATTTTTCAAACATTCAGTTGAATAACTCACATTTGTCTCTATGTGCTCTCACAGTCCATGGTCTTTCAAACATTGCAAGACAGTGTCCAAATTTTGAAGATGACCCTCTTGAACCTGTCCTGCAACAAGGCCTGAATTCTGTTCAGTCCCTTCAGAATCTAATCCGTGACTTTCTGGAACAGAGCAGGTGCTGATGTGATACCAAATGGCAACCTGTTGGAACAAAATATGCCTTTTTGCGTGTCAGTTGTGAGATATTTGTGAGATGCCAGATCAATCTTCATTTGTAAGTATGCCCTGAGCAAATCCAATTTACTGAAACACTGTACAATTCTCAGAGTAGCAGACAAGTCTTCAATATGAGATAGTGGATACCGGTCTTCACATAAAACTGAATTCCGTGTCACTTTGAAATCTCCACAAATTCAGACTGAGCCATCCTTCTTCATCACTGGTATGATGGCGTCACAGGGTCCCTGCCCTGCCCCCACCTTCTTATCCACAGAAAGTGCACAGAGTCCCCCAGGTGTGCTCTCAGTGATGCTTTATTACAAGTTCCCTTCACCAATATCACCACAGATCCCAAGCTCCCATCTTTTTATAGTTTTTGCCAAGCTTTAAGCCCTCTCAGCAGGATCAGAGGGCAACAGAGGTCTCCCTATTTGAGCTCTGTCTTTGACTAGTGCCAGCTAACCCTATTCCTCTCTTCTCCCCTCTCTCCTTTCCCCTTGTACTTTTCTTGAGCCTCTTATCAGCTCTGGGCTGGTGGGCCAGTTGAGTTCATTAACCCAAATCAGCTTCTCCTGGGGCACTAATTAGCCTCTATGTGATAAGAGTACTGGCTCACCTACTCCCTCCTTGCACTCTGTCACAGATGAGTGAAGCCCACTCACTGTGTGAAACTAGTGGTAGGACTCTGATGTTTATTAAATGGTCCAAATCAGCTTCCCCCTGAGGCATAAATCACAACCCTGCGAGTGCAATATTTTAGCTGACTGTCAGATTTAACAGTGAGCTTCACTGACATATTGATCATGTGTTCAAGTTCTTTTTCAAGAACTTTGTAGTGTCTGTCCAGTATTTCTTGAAGATTTTGAGGTGCTTTCATGATTGCCTTGATCTCTGTCCAATTCACCTTGAGGTTCTCAAGCCAAGATCTTCCAGATAATGATGGATACTTCTCTTCAATCACATACAAGGGTAAAATAACTGATTGTCCTTCTAGTTGCACTTTCACCTGGAGTATCCCTTTTGGGACTAATTGTTCTCTGGGTAAGTCAAATCATGGAGGTTTCTTCCTGAGAACTTGTGACAAAATCTAGTGACAAGTAAATGCAGAAAACAGCAGTTCCATTTCAAGCTCCATTCTTGTAGAAACTCCTTCAATTAAGAGCGTGACCCAGATTCCAGCTTCCGATAATACACGTAGTGCGAGGTCTTGGACAGTGTCACTGGAACTCGTCTTTTTCCACGTTATGAATTCCCAACTTAGATCTTTTCTTAGGTACAGTCTTCTTAGGTGTATTCTTGGATATACAGTTGCTCTGTGTTGCTGGTCACTGAACTGTGTCAGAGGTCACAATGGTGTGTCCTTTCTTTTTGCACTTTCCGCAAAATACCTTACATGCTCAGCAATCCTTTTTAGAGTGTGTAGTTTGCATACAAGAGCAACACAGAAATTCCTTTTGTTCTCATGGTCTTGTGTCTGACCAATTCAGGAGATGAACTTCTTGGTTTACACTAAATTGTTCTCTGCAGTCTCCATTGCAACTGCTACCTTCAACAGCTGCTTTGAATATTAGCACTGATACAGTCAATAACTTCTTCCAGACCTGATCATTGCATAATCAAGAGACTAACTGGTCGTGCAGGGCATCATTTAATGTTTGTCCAAACTGACAACATTCTGACAACTTCCTTAAGGCAGCAACAGAACGTGCTACCTATTCTCCACTTCCCTGATGTCACTGATGAAACCAATATCATTCTGTTATCATTGATGGGGGGGAGAAAAACGTTGTTGCACTGCTGCAGTAATTGCAGTATATCTGGCAATTCCAGGCACAACTGGACACCATAGGCCATACAGCAGTCTGTATACCTTCAGACCCATCACTGTCAACAAGGTTGAAACTTGTTGTTTGTCTGGAATGGTGTTGCAGGTTACAAAAAACATTCGAGATTACCTCCCATGACTCTGCCACTGTTAGGGCCCTGGGTTGGGTCGCGGTGGTGTTGGAAGAGCGTGCTGTTCCCCTTCCCCCTTTCTACCCCACCTCTCAGGTAGCAGCCTCAGCCCAGCCTATGAAGCCTTGGTGGTGCTCAACCTTATTCCTGCCCCACCCTGCCTGAGGGCCTGGGCTCAGACTCCTGGAGGGACTGTCTGGTTACAGACCAGCCCCCTAACAATTGACTGTCCCCTGCCCTGCCTGAAGGGCCAGTGACTGATGTGAGCCCTCCCCAGCCTTTGTCCCTGGGGACTCTCCTCACTGTGGATTACGAAGAGGCGTGACCTCTCTCCAAGGCCAACATGAGGGTTAATCCCAAGCTATTACAGACCTGAACCTTTAACACGCACTTATTCCCATGAGGTTCCCTTTCTCAAACAAGAAGGCCCATTGAGGTGAATGGGATTGCTCACGTCAGCAAGGGTTGTAGGTCAGGCCCTTGATACTGAGTAAGGCTAAAATGTTAACAGCTGCCCAACCTAGAATTACTACAAATTTTTAAAAAATCTGGTTCCAGAAGAACCACAGTGCCATGGTATTTCGCAACACTGTCCCCTTCTATTGGCAGATCACTTGCACAAAGATGGCAGAGACTGTGGCTTCAATTGTCGTAGGAAGTGATCTACAATCATCAACACACCTACATTAGTTTTGTTTTCCTGGATCAGTTTCCAAATGTAACCCAAATTAGTTAGTTCCAAAGAATGACAGACATGTTCAAAAACAAGGCTTGTGAAATGCTGTGTTGTAAGTAGAGCTAGTCAGAACATTTCTGACGAAACATGCTCCTTTACCGAAGCCAAAACATTTTTGTGGAGCTGTATCTACCTGTTTTCATGAAACTTTTATCAGGGCAAAAACAGAAGAATTCTAGAATTCAGTGGTTAGGGTACTGGCCTGGAATGTGGAAAACAGACTCATGCCTCTATTTTGCCTATTCTGGCATGAAAAACCTCTGCTCTGAATCACCCACGCACACATTTTTTTGCTAAAACATTTCAAAAGGTTTCGTTTTTGTTCCAAGGAAACAAATTTCAAGATCTCAAAAGACAACTCAAAATAGAATTGGCAGCCTTCAATTAGCTCTAGTTGTAAAGTCATCCTAATTATAAAGTCATTCCTATTGCCTGGGATTGTAAGCATCAAGAAATCCTTCATTTATGTTGTGGAAAAATTGAAAAATATCATGCATTTCTCTCCGAGTTAATTGTGAAAGGCAGATTTCCACACCCCTTTCTTGGGATTTCAGGTGTCTATCAGCAGTTTGCCAGATCTGCTCTCAGCTTTAAATGAAAATCTAAAAATTGTTTGCAACAATCACGTGGCAAAAAAATCCTAACATAAAGAATTCCAGAGACAGACAAAAAGGTGTGCTTCTTCCCCAATACCAATCATCTAACTATTAACCCCCACCACAAAACTAATTTGGAAGCAATAAAATCTGTAGTGACATTGTCTGGACCTTACACAATATGTACTTGTGGTAAAATTTTACAATCCTGAAACTAGTAAAATCATAATTATGCACAATTGTTCAGATGCTTAAATTTTTACTCATTGAAGTTGACAAGTAACGCTATACACTGTACAGCAGTAAAGGAATACTTCTGTTACTTCTACAGAGGAGACACTGTCAAAAGAGGACGCATTGAAATAATCATATTTTAAACTACAAATCCACACGTCCAGATTGGAATGAATTTAGGAATGAAGAGTAACGTTCTGCAAAAGCACCTAAGTCACTTAGGCTCTAAGTCCCATTGAAGGCCATGGGAACATAAAACCCAGTTGGGAAGCTTAGGTGCGCTTGAAAATTTTGCCTGAAGTGGCTGAGCTACTAATAAAAAGATGACCAAGATCCACTCAAATAGTTTATAAAGAATCAATAAACAATTAATAGATGTTATAGGCAGGTTAAACAATGCATAGCATGTTTTATAGAAGGTGATAAGCAAAATCAGCAGAATGTATTTTAGATGGTTACAAACCATGATTATAAGCAATCTGTGACTTAGACTCTAATAAATGATTAATCAAATATTTACTGTTTATAAACTATTTTATAGATATATCATTAATATAAAATGTGACTGAAAAGATGACAGTAGTGGATCCTGGAAATGATAGACTAGTGAACCTTACTTCAGTATCAGGTAATTTAGGTGAAACAAAAATCAAAGGAAAAACTATAAAAAACACTTCTGTGAAGGGAACTTGTGGCTCTCCAGTGCATTAGAATTACTTGAGAGAGTCATAATAATAGGGAATAAAATATAACTATTCCCAGAAGATATAATATATTTGAACTTCCAAAAAGCTTTGTTCAAGTCCTTCACAAGAAGTTCAGGAAACTTAGTATCCATAGATTAGACGTAATGTTCCTTCATGATTTAGAAACTAGTTACAAATAGGAATAAATAGTCAATTTTTAACCTGAAAAGAAATTAGCAGGTGGGTGTCCCAAGAATTTATTTGGTATTTTAAAAATATTTATTGTGTGGCAAAGGAGGGGAGCATTAGGGTGTAAAAATTTGTGAATAACACTGAATTACTTCAGTTAGTCAAGACTAGAGAAGATTGTGAGGAACTTCAGAAGGACCTAACAAAGCTAATCAACTTGGCAATGTGATGGCAGTGGAAATTCAACATAGATAAATGCAAGATTATTCACATTGGAAGAAAAATCTGAACTACTCATACACATCAGTGAGTTTAAATTGGCCCTCGCCACTCAAGAAAAAGATAGAGAACTGCAATCACTGAGGGAAAAAGGCAGTGGACAGCTAAGTGTAAATATCCTGTTAATGAGCAGCTGTGGTCAAAAAGGCAAACCAGATGCTAGGTTCTATTAAAAGAGATATAATGAATAATACTGAAAATGTGGTAATACAACTAAACATATTGATGGTGCTCCTTCCCCCTGAATATCGAGTTCCTTTTTATTCACTCTATCTCAGGGAAAATGCAGCAAAAACAGAAAGATCCAGAGAAGGGGAACAGAAATTATTAGAGGCATGGAGAAATTTACATAGTAGGAGAGACTGAAAAGGTTAGGACTATTTAGCTTAGAGAGGAAATGAACAAGAGGTGACAAGATAGACGTATATAAAATAAATGGGATAGAGCGTTAACTGTACAGGCTCAAGTTATATTTGCAATCTTCTCCTTCAGCTTCCTTAGCAATGGTGTCTGCGTCAATACCATTCACCTTTGAGAGTGAATCCCACTTTCTCCTATCAGCAAGTGAGTGTGCCTTTTCCATGGTGGTCCCTACAGTGTGAAGTTTGTGGCATCCTAAAAATCCATCTGGATTCATCTCTCCCCACTCCAGCAAATAAAGACAACACAACTCTAAATGTCTGCATTTCAAAGATATGTTTTTATTATGACTGTTGATAGCCCAATTTCATGGTTTTGCCTCTTTTTTGGTAATGGGTTCCCTTGTTTGTTTTTAATCTTGGTAATTTTCAGACAATGACTTAAAAACATATTTCTTATATTTTAATTTGTATTATGCTGAACAGTGTCCTGGACATCCAGGCATGTATGGAGGCACTTTAGAAATAAAGTTATTTATTACCTTTTATTATGATGATTAGAATCACAGCCTCAAGTCCTCCCTCTGTGTTTACTCAGGCTAACCCTTCAGTGGTTTCCACTGAGTTTTGTCTGAGTAAACATGATGTAATAATTTCAAGATCTGACCCATAAAAATTATTATACAGAAAAATGCTGGTCCTGGTTTTCAGATCAAGCCTCTATTTGTGTGGACACAATTTTGAGCCTTCAATTAATTGCCCAGAAAAGACATGTGAGTTGTGGGCACACAACTGAAAGAGCAATTCACTGCAGCCACAATTCACTACAGATGCAAAATTATGGAGGCCTGGTATGGGGAGAAAAATCAGGTCCACGCAGCAGATTCTCAAATAATTATCTTATTCCCTAATATGCAAGTTACTCATCTCTATTTACATGGACTAAGTAAGCATTATTTCAAAGAATTATTGTCATTCCAAAGTAGGCTTTTGTAAGGTGATTTTTTTAAAGCCATTTGCACTGGTCACAGAATTAAGTCAAATTGGTCTGCTGGCTTGACCTAGGGAAAAACCCCTTCTTTGCTTCTTCCCTTTACTCAAAAAATTATTACAGGCTGTTCACAAATCACTAATTACATGCCTTATTATTATGTTCTGTGGCAATCTCAAAACCACAAGTGTTTACATGTGCTGCACACATACACTTTGGGGTTTTAATAGCTGGTTGACAAGAGATTAAAGGCAGAAATATGGCATTTTATTAAAGCAAACATATCAGTATGCCTACCATGATAAAATGATCTAGTTTTCTTCAGACACAAAAGTTTCTGTTGAGTGATACCTTTGAAATTCCTTGAGGGCACCCTATTATTCACTTTCCTCTGCAGAGAGCAGCTGCAAATGGTCTCCAATTTTCAAAGAGTATTGCCTGGTCATTCTTTACTGTCAAAATGAAGAAGAGCATAAAAGTTAAGTCAATAAAGTAATATGAAATGCTTAATATAAAAATTCAAGAATGAATGATTAACCATTAAAAACTTACAGTAGCTATTTCAGTCAGGAAAAAAAATTAACATTTCCCCTGAAACCTATTAACACTCCTTGTAAACAATATTCTTTCTTGAAATATATGACCTTTCCTAATGCTCTCCATACACATGGCATTTTTCTTATATCCACTTTACCTTCACTGATATGCAGTTGATTTCCTCAGGAGAGGGTGTTCAGTGCCCCTTCCTCTGATCCACTGAAAAATGGGTTATTTTATTGAATTCTTCCTCACAAATATACCTTATCTTCTGCTATAGATTTTGAAACCCTTTTCCAATAGGAGAGTCACACAACTTGTTGTAGCTGATGACATGCCACCACCACTACAGCACTTGTCAAGTGGTAAACACAGAATGATCTCATTCATTTGAGCCAGATACAGCTGTATTTGTGTACGCTAGGAAGAGTAACGTGCTTTCATTCTGAAATCAACAGGGCAGGAATTTTAAATCAAACCATTATCTGGGCTCCTTCATTAATCAAATACAGTTTCAACTGCACACAGTTGTATATATGCAGAGGATCTGCAAGACAGGGAGTGCCATCCAATCTTTTGGAGAAGAGCCATTTTCTGTGTTCAGGGTTCACTTTGACCAGTGACTTTTCCTTCAGTGTAAAATATATAAAAGGAGGAAGGAGGCTGCAGAATGCCACCTAAAGGCTAATGGAATAGGATTTCTAGTCAATAGGAAAAAGGACATGGAAATTATCTGAGGCTATGACACAAATGACACTTTTAAGACTGCCAGATGTTTTGGGCTAACAGGTTTGAGAAGCTGCTATAGTCATGGCATCAGTTTCTGTAGGTTTTCAAGCTTCCATGTGGTATCTGTAAGCTTAAATGAGACCTCTAGTATTACCAGAGATTTGCAGCTTGCCTGGAGCAACTGCACTAAAAAGAGCTAAGAACGGGAATAAGTCAAGCAAACAAATACAGAAATAAAAGGTGCAAAGCAACAGGTGAGCACGTGATGGTGAAAGTCGTGGCATGAGCCCTGAAGGGAGACAGACAGCAAAGGAAGACAGGTATAATAGGGAGCAACTGCTTGCCACAAAGCTGGATGCCTCTGCCCTACCGGCAGGTCAAAAATTAGGGTCAATTTCTATATAACAAACATATTTCTATAACTAAGATGGTGAAATAAATACATGAATGAATGGTTGTAATTTTCAAAAGAGAAATGAGGAAAAAACACCAAGTACTACATTTAAAATTACATTTGAATGAAGGAGTATGACATGCACATGCTCACAGCTGAATCCTTTATTCTAATTCAGTGCAAATTTACTTCAATAATACTATAAAGTAAGGTTTACAACTCTAATTTAGATTAGAAACAACACATTGCTAAACCCTGTAGTAACAGATGAGATTAAAAGCCAAATTTTACATTTTAACAGGACAAAAACAAGCAAGCTAAACTCTATTGTCACGGGTTCCACTTGCCGCTAGGGGTGCCTCTTCCTGGATGCTCTGGGGATTAATTTCTTCCAGGTCTGCTCACTGCTCAACCTACTGCCTGTCACTCTCTTTCTCACTCCAGGTGCTCTTTCTTCTTGACTTGGCCCTCTGGCCAGGTCATTATCTCTTCCCTTCTTCTGGGGTATCAAAATCTTTCCTCACTAGCAATCTCAGGCAGTCCTCCCATTCACTGTTTCAATGGCGCCTCTTCTCCAGTGGCTGGCAGCGGAACGCAGGCTCATCCTCTACTCTGGATTCCAACTCAGTGACCCTGTAGTTCAAAAGCCATGGTCTGTACCCTCCTGAACCTTGCTGTCCTTCCCCATATCTTCTGGCTCTCTCCCACTCTCTGGGTTTGCCAACCTCCCAACTCCCTTCTCCCAAGGAGCAATTGTAGACTATTTGCCTCTGTAGCCTCAAACACACCTCCTATTTTCCAGAGAGTGATTGCAGCCTACTTCCCTGCAGCCTTTTTCTACTATCAGCTTCCTGGCTTCATAGAAGCCCCTCCTGTTCCTGCACTGGTGAGCTTCCCCTAATTATTTTTTTCTCTGAGCCTTAATTCTCCCAGTTTTCAGCTTAATAGGTTAATTGGCCTCTGTTATCCCCTTCAGAGCGAGTGTGGGGTGAACACCCATCTCATCTATATATGATAAAGTCCAGGAAAATGGCCGCTTTTTTTTTTTAATAAATATATTTAAAGCAAAGTAATCTTGATCTAGCAGTAACAAAAGTAAAGGTTGCAGTACTAGTGACAAAGGCCACAACCCTGCTAAGGCTTACACATCTGCTTAACTTACTGCACTGTGAGAAGTCCCTCTGAAGTCAACATACTTCGCACAGTGTATAAAATTAAGCACTTGCACAAACATTTGCAGAACAGAGGCCAAAGAGAAGAGATTTATTTATTGTGGGTCATTCCAATCACTAAGATTACTTGCTCAAATAAGGCAAGAAAGATTTGACCTCACATGTAAAAGAACGGAGAGCAACAGAGAAGATAATTGTCCTTGGATTTACAAAATTTGGTAATGCTTTAAAGCAGGAGATTTTCAAGAACAAAATGGAAATGCGGTGCCTACTGTATGTTTTGCTCTTTACAGAACAAATGTAACATAAAGGAAGTACACAAATGAAATGGGGTCCAAATAAGCAGGTTTACGAATGATATACAACACACCAGAACAAACCACATACATACATTGCCACCGCTGTAGTGTTTTGGCGGCTTCTCATACAGAGAAGACAGTGAAGGCTACCACAAAGCTCTCGCACTATTAAAAGGGATACTACCCATTTCCTATACACTACGTATTCCTTCCACTTTAGTGCGAAAGAATTTTTTAAAGTTACAAAGGCCTAACTATCATTAAAGATCCAACCTGCTACAAACTGAGTCTAAGACGTGGATTATGACGTCTCTCTGGGTCGGCACAAAGTATCTAGGTGTCTGAACTTTCTGGTGTAGCTATATCAGCAGCATCTTCCAGCTTTGTAGTGACAGGGTCACTTGTAGGAGGACCGAGGACTTGTAGCTAACTGGTGCTCTTGCTAGTCGCGGTCAGTAACTGCTTTGCAGGCTCGGTGTTCTCAATAAGAGTTACGGGAGTAGAACAGCCTGTGGAAATTGTGCTCGAAAGCTGATTTACATGTCTTCCCAGGACATGCTCTGTGCCACTTCTACCCAGTAAGCGAGAAAGAACCAGGCTGTGATGTAATCACTCCAAGTTGAATTATCCCAGTAGTTTCTTACTAAATCTTATTCTCCCACATGAAACCTGCACTTTTGGTTGTGACTATTTATAACCATTTGACCACGCTTGTTTTTGTAAGAATGCCCCCTCTGCAATTTTAGCAAGTCCAGGCATGGCCTTAAATTACACCATATAAACAACATCACTGATGTTTGATTTGTACTAGCAAGTACTTAATTCCAAGAGGCCAACAGAAAATTCGTAATCGAGGTATAAGCTACATTTATCCAGAGCCATAGCGCAGACCACTTGCTTGAGTGTCTGGATAACTTGCTTGAATGTCTGGGTAAACCTTTCAGCTAATCCATTTGTAGCAGGATAGCAAGAAGCTGACGTAACACGTCTGACACCTTTTCTTAAGACAAAAAGTTGAAATACTTTGGATGTGAATTTAGTTCCACTGTCACTTACAATCAGTTCAATAACTCAGATCTGTGAAAACAAGAGAGTTATCACCTTCACTGTCTGCGCTGAATTAGTTGAATTCATATAGAATACTTCAGGCCATCCAGAATGGACATCTACTGCAATCAAAAACATACATCCTATAAATGGTCTAGAGCATTATATTTGGATTTATTGCTGTTGAGTTATTGGCCATTCCCAAGGATACAAAGGAGAAAGTTTAGACATGTGCTGTGCTTGCTGACAACCTTGATGTTGTTTTGTTATTTAGTTTTGCAATATTTTGTGTGTTTCTTAAAGCCCCGGGTCCTGGAGCCACCTTATTACATGAGAATCTTTACTTTCACTAAAGAAAAATGTAAATTTCTAGCCCTTGCTGTTACAGAGCAAATCTTGAAAATCTGAGCCCCCAAAGTCTCAAAAAACAGAAATCATATAAAAGAACCCAAAATCTGTTATTTCTTACAATCTCAATTTTTAAGCCAATCTCATGATTTTAAGGGGATCTGATTTGTAATTTTTGAAAGCTGATAGTTGGCTGAATACTGCATGGCTGCTGATGCAGAATATATAATATTGGGGGCAGGCCATAAAGAGGCAATTCTTGTCCGCTTTGTTCTCCAGATTCACTTACAAGGGGAAATATTATGTTACTGATTTAAAAGAAGTGATATTTATTTCATGCCATTTTTTTTCCTAAGCAGGAAAGAGAGAAACAAGTGGGAGAGGGGCATAGAGCCAGCCATCAGGACAATCTCAAGTTTTTCAGGTTCCCATTGCAGGCAGATGTGTTGAAATGATGTACAATTGAGCATTGGTCATACACAGAAAAACTACTGTATAAGCAATGTGCTTTTATCTAGAATTTATCTTATCTAGAACTTGCCTTCAGAGTAAATACAGTTGGAAGTAGCCAAACCTGTCAATGATTCCTCTTCGTCTTTTGCAGTCATTAGTGCCATTATCTGGGCATTATTCTGAGACCCTTACCACCACCAGGTAGAACCTAAACATTGCTCCCCAGATGTCATTACTTTGAACTTTTCAGCCTCCAATCTGGTCAAGAGTAAGTTTTGGTTTATATTAGCCTATGTTGTAAATAACTAAGAATGAATTAACACATGATTTCAAAACAGGCAATGATTTTTGGGATATTTCTTGTTGAAATGCATTATATTCATAGATTTGTCTGATCTTCTACTTAACATAGGCCAAAGAACCTCACAGAATAATTTCTTATGCTGCTAATTATTATTTATATCATAGTAGTAAAAGATAGAACAGACTTATTTGATCACCTGATCCCTCCTATTGTCAGAGAAGCAATGAGTTACAGGGCCTGATTCTCCACTATAAATCAGGATTAACTCAACTATACTCCATGGAGTTACACTGTTCTAAAACCCATGTGCAGTTAGAATCAGGACCCTAAAGGCAGAGGATGTATCAGAAGTTAAACGGACACTGAACTTGAACTTAGCATATTGCATGGTCAATAACCAGTGTACCTTTCAATAGGCCTTGCTACCAGAGCTGAATGGTAGGACTGAGAAGAAAACAGCTGTAGAAAAAAAATATTGCAGGAAGGCAGAATTAGGGCGTGTGGCTCTCTGTTCCATACTTTTTTCCATCAGACTCATGAAGTGCAAAGGAAACTGTTTCTTCTCATGAATATTCATTTTACAGTGATTTGTTAAAAAAAAAAAACCCAAAAAAACAAAAACAAAAAAACAAGCTACAGCAGTACTTATATAGAGTGACACTTTGATCATACATTGACACATTACATTGCATCCCATCTTCTGAAATCATAAATGAAAAGAGTGGCCACACACCGCAGTCTCTGAATTTTTTCAAGACAGCTCAGCATTCTACGAGTGAGAGGTAGGATAAATTATTACAGGAGACTTCCCAGCGTGCCTGTTCTAAATCAAATGCTGTCAAATAATTTTTAAGTTTCTTTGATCTGCACTCAATCTCTGTTACTTTGCTGACCTATAGCACAGACTCTCCTCGCCTTCTACTCCTTTCTTTTTTTATTCTCTCTGCCCATAAACTTTTATTTTCCCTTTTTATTATGTACGTGTTGGAATATAAAACAATAACTGGATCTGATGGTTTGGTAGGTTTTATTTTATAGGTGTATATAAAAGAACCCAGTAAGTATGTTAGGAACTTAGAAAGAAATGAGAAAAAGACAGGAAGTTAAATAATCTTGAGACAAAAATATGATGTTCTGGGCTCAGAAAGTATTCTCCCTCAGGTGGTTTATGGTTTATAAGAGACACATCACACAAACTCTGCATCTGATGGCTTCTTACAATATCTTCTATAGGAGTAATGACTATAATTTTAAAAGCTGGGAATAGAAGTGACTTGAACAGTGAGGGGGAAAAAGAGCAGAAATCTTAATGAAGATAAATACATGAGAGAACGGGGAGAAGACACAGCAGAGGAGCAAGAGAGAGGGAGAGGGGGGAGAAGAAACAGTGCAGATAAACAAAAGCATCCATAGTAAGTGGTGATAGATTGATTATCATTGCTATTGCAATAGTGCCCAAGGACACCAATCAAGGATCAATGTATGACTGTACTAGACAATGTATAAACAAACAACAGATACAGTCCCTGCCCCAAAGAATTCACAATCTAAGATTTGACAGTATGTAACAGGTGAATAAATAGACAAATGTAGATAAAGATAAGGAGGACAAGGTAACAGTATAAACAGGCGCTTTGAGTAGTTACTGTGTCCTCAAAAGTCACAGGCAGCCATCAACTTAGCCAATGCCAAACTTTCATATAACTTTACAGAGAAATGCAGAGCCTCTTTAAATCTTACAGCACACAGAGAGAAAATTTGCTTTTCTCATCACTTCCTAAAACAATTTCTTGGATAGATCTGTTCTTCATTACTTCATCCCTGGTAGCTGATCAAGGTCAGTGTAACTAGGCAATATGATGAATGGAGCAGATCTTCCACAGACATCAATAGAGCTCTGACATTTTATACCAGCTAGGGATCTGCCCCAATATTCCTCCAGTTATTGGTAGGCTGTGTTAAAGTCTAATCTCTGTCTAAACTTCCTCTCTCGTTTTGGAATAGTGGGAAAACCATTAAGTCTCTTTGCCACTGATATCTGATAACTTTCCAGATAAATATTTTAAACAAAATATAGAATGGGCAGCAGGAAAGAATAGTCAAAGAAGAGGTGTTTACTCATATGATAGGGAATAAAAAATTATTCACTGAATGGTATAAGCTTTGTCATATGGAATCTGAACTACATTTTGAATTAAAAAAAACCCACACTGTCTTAGTTTTGAAAAGTCAAAAGCAAAATAAACAGGAGAAAGTGATGCTTCCAAATCATACATGAAAAATAACACAAGGTAACTTAATATAACATTGACAGGGAAACCACATTTTTATATAAACATGGGAAAATAAAGATATCACTCTGGCTGCTGAGGCCAACCCCTTACAATAGAACTGGTTGGGTTCTAATTCACAGCTTAGTCCATGATAAAACTTTTATACTTGCCCCATGGCTAAGTCTCTTATGAAGGAATTTATCAATTTTTTTGGAAAATCAAAATAAACTATATTCACCAGGTTACGTTAGATTACTGTTACATTACTTGGAGGCATCTAACAAAGTCAAAGAGACATAATGACTTCCAAGTCACTTCTTAATAAAAGCAGGCCTTCCTCTTAGTAAAAACAGTTTCCTCTTCTGTGTAGTTTCTGCCTGCAATTTCTATTGGTTGCGGTTGTCATGCTGACCTGTAGGGGGAGCCCTTGAGGTGTATTCAAGAGCTCTGATTACTCCCTTCTACACCTGTCTCGCATTGGGGATGTCATGTGCACTGGATTGGGGGGGGAAGGAGGGGATTGTTGTTATTTGACATTAATATGTCAAAATCATAACAATTCATGTAAGACATGCCATGTCAGGTACTGTTAGAAAGGTTATAATGTTCTGAATAAGATGATTATATTTGTGTTCATGAGTGATATGTGTGAGGAAAGTTATGGAGATCTTTGATATACCTGTATTTCAAACTATGCTGTATAAGACCCACCCCAGACAGAGAAGGCAGCAGGACAATAGCCCGCTTAATGGCCCATCAAGACCTTTACAGAAGCCAAAGGCCCAGGAAGGAACTGAAGGCATACCTGAATAGTTACCAGGATTGGCCCATGTGACTCTGGACTCCATTTTAGTTCCTGTAAGGCCTACAAGCCGCATGGCCGGAGGCAGAGGGTTTATAAGATCAAACCACAAAAAACATTTTGTCTTTGTTCCTGGCCAGCTGCAGACACACCTCTGGATCAACACACTGCAACTGAACTGAAAGACTTAGACCCATCCAGTTACTGGATGTATACCAGAGGGACTATACAAGCCTGCAACTCCACAATTCTTCCAAAAACCTGATGTATATGGACTTTTAAATCATTTGTATGTATCTGATTGCTTTAAGCCTTTAACATTTCTCTTACTGTTTGTTTTCCTTTTATAATAAACCTTTAGTTTTAGCTACTAAAGGATTGGCTGGCAGCGTGGTATTTCGGGTAAGATCCAAACTTATACTGAACTGGTACTGTGGCTGATCCTTTGGGATCAGAGGGAATCTTTTAGTAAAGAGCATAGAGTTTAAATAACTGGTCTCTTTACTGGACCTAGTGGCAGTTTGGGAGCCAGAAACTGAAATGCAGTAAAGGGGGCTGTGTGTATTTGCACAGTGGCTTCTTGATAACCAGTGTGGGGAATCAGAAGCATGGTTTGTGGCTGGTTGGGAACACTGACTTCAGTGTCACCCACCAGTGCTGGGAGAATCTGCTCTCCTTTTACAGCCTTCCCTGACCCTGGCATTATCAGTGGGCTACCCTGGGCACGGACAGGTCACATTCTTCACTTCCCTTCTAGCACCTTCTGTAGCACTGCTGTCTGTGGTGGTTAAAAGCATTGCTCCACTTCATTCTCAGGTGGCTGCACTTCAGTGGTGAAGAGATCCCTGCATACAAGCCCGCATCCTGCAACTGTGGGTAGACTTCAATGGGGCTCTGCACAGAGGCCAGCATTAACCCACAAGAAGTCAGTTGTAGAACTGAGGCCTTAGTCAGTATAACAATTTGGGATCCTTCAGGATGAAAGGTGGTATATCAATATGTAGTATTATTTTTAGCTATTGTATACAGTATGGGCCGGTACCAACAAATTCAGTTCAGGATGTCGAATCTCCCCCTAGAGTTTCCAGAGGTTTGCTTCACTCCATTATATAAAGAGAGACTTTCTACTCAGACTTGTTTTTCTACCATTTTAAATCTATTGGCATCAATGAAGTTACAGAGGATTTACACAAGGCTAAGAGTAGAATCTGGTTCTGTATCTAGGTGCAAAAATCAAATACAAAAATGCATGTGTGTAGGAGAAGAAGTATGGGGAATGTGGGGAGTGTGAAATATAATCTATGTAGTATTTTGTATTGAATATTTAAAGCAACACTTTGCTCTCAGTTATACCCATGCAGCTGCACTGAAGTCATTGGGATAGTGCAAAGAGGCAAATGAAGGCACAATTTGTTACCTAATGTGTTCCTCCATGCCACTCTGTATGGAAATGAGCCTTGGTATGTATCAATGCAAACCTGAATATAAAAATTAGATGTTCTCTCTGCTCTCCTTTTAAGAGGCAAAATGTCCATCATCTTTATTTACAAAAAGAAGAAGTAGTAGAATTTTATACCTCTCTGTCAAGGATTTTACACCCTTTACTGATATCATACAGCATGCTAATATTCCCATAAATAAGTAACATACACAACAGCGACTTTCTCAGATACCAGCCTGATTTCCTTGCACATAACAGGTTTCATTCCTTCCCACTGACCTTAGGTGAGGAAAAGTTACCACTAGTGCTGAAGCAATGAAGAGACTATTGTTTAGCTTTGTGCTGTTGAAACTCGAACAGACTAATGTGAAGCTACCCGAGTTTATATTTTGTTTTCCATATTTCTCTCTTTATGCATTCAAATTGACAAATGCCCTTGTACAGAATTTTTAACCCTCCCCGTCTCTAATGCATCAGTATCTTGTTACATTGACTTTGATTTCATTGTTTGCAATGCTAGTATCAGCAGCATGGAATTGCCACGGCACTAAGCCACCCAATTTTTCTTTAATTTCTCAGAAAATTGACAGCTTTATGAACTGTCTCTTTACCTATGCCCCATAAACATGTCAGGCTGTGGAAAACCATTCTAATTAAATCCCAGGAGGACGGCAATGGGAAGATTATAGCTTCTTGGCAGATTATTAAAAAACAGTTGTTCATATATACACAAATATCTATCCTGGAACCTAACATTTGACAGAACAGCCAAGGAATCAACCCCACTGGCAACTCCAAATCACACTGCTCCGTCTTCCCCTCCTAAAAAAAACTAGGGGAAAATGCTAACTATATTCTTTCAGGAGTTCTTATATACGGCAGTAAATTCCTTTCAAAAAGTAGCTAATTCATACTGGCATCTGGGATTGTCACCTTTCATCCTTGATTACTCATACCTGATATAAAGGTATGAAAATGCTTGCAAGGGCTACATACAATATCTGATAACCTTGGAGTAAATGCATGAGAATTGATCGAAAATATGAAGCATGCAGTACTAGTGGAAATTTTTTACCTCACTCTTCCCTTCTGCAACATGGCCACCTAACAATACAGAGGATAACTTCTAATAGCAAAGGCTCCTCACAGAACACCCATAAAAATAAAGCTTGTTGTCCCAGTACTTCAGATTGAGAGGAGATCTACAGTGATTAATTCTGAGGATGGCCAGACTGTCTTTTGAAACCAATATTCAGATTTTAGAGATTGGGGAATTTCTGTGAAACTTCATTAATTAATTTGATTGTGGGTGGGCTTCACAGAGGTACTTAGGTGCCTATACCCCAGATTTAGATGTCTAAGTCCCAGTTTTACTGAGATGCACAAAACTCCCACCAACCCCTGTAGGCACCCAAACTCACTCAAGGCCTACGTATTCAAGGTAAAAGTTCCCCTGGCATCTAAATTTCTGGTTTGGGGCGTGTGCACTGCTGCCTCACCCTACGCATCTGGATGCCCATCTCCCACTGAGGCCCCAGAATGATCCACAAACAAGGGAAAGACAGGCATTCACCTATGTGTTCAGGTTCCATTCAAAATAGAGGATAGCATGGGGTGCCTCTGCCCACCTTATAACTTTTAGCTTAGTGGTTGGAGCCCTCACCTAGGATGAAAGAGTGATTGGAACAGTGAGACTGAACCCTGGGTCTCCCACCTCCCAGGTGGGTGCCCTAATCCCAGGATACAGAATCAGTCTCACTCTCTTCTCAGCCAATGACTAATTATTTATCCACACTGGAAGAAGCTTCAACATGAAAGCTTGAGGGAGCCCTACATCAGAATATTCCATAGCCCACTGCCCATACAACATTCTCCTGAGAGATGGGAAGCCCCTGTTCAAATCCCTTCTTCTGGGTCTTCCACATCCCAGGTGAGTGCTCTAACCACTGAGCTAAATGTCGTAAAGTGGGCACCTCCACCATCTCCTCCCGCCATTTTGTGTGGAGTGAGGCAATCACTTAACAAGGCATTCACATAAGAAACAGCGTAGGAACCTAATCCACCTGGCTCCAGGAGAGGGATTCCTGACTGTGGATTGCTATGCAAAGATAGGCACCTCACAGCAGCCTGGACTTAGATGCCTATCTGCATGAAAAGCATAGGGCTTAGGACATACCCCTCTCCTCAGCATCTGCCATTGGCTAACGTAGGCTGCTCTTCATCTACCATAGTGATTTTGAGATCACATTCTAAGATGCTTATCCCTCCCCCTTCATTGTATAGGAGCCCAGGTGACTAAGTCAGAGTTTGGATTGCAGTGTTGTTCCTGTGATTTTCTAGATGCCTAAAAGTTAGGCTGTGTGATTAAGGCCCTTTGTGAATGCAGGCCCGTGAGACAAGAATATTGGTTTTCTGCCAAATACAAGGAGAGCCACTATAGCAGCTGCTGTATATTCAGAACACCAGCTGACTAAACTTCACCTATGCATTTCAAACTCAGATATGTTGATTCATAGCAGACATCTTGCTGCGGAAATAATTCTTGAATTCTCACTAAATATTTTGCCAGCGTAGAGCAAAGCAGATATTCCCTGAAATGAAGATGCTACCATACCAAAAACTATCTAAGAACAAATCAAAAGAAACAACTAGCCTAACATTATGTATTCTCCTTAACTGGTAAAGCAGAATGGGTAGGCGAGAGTTCTGTGACTGCTTTGGGAGGCAGAGAAAGAGGAAATGAAGAAAGTAAACAGGCAGGGACTTTTCTGCTCAAAGTTGTGGAATGTTTAGATCTGCAACTGGCATACAAATGTCCCCAATGCTTTGCTTCTAACAGCTGTTCCATGGCTTGCAAAGCATTGCATGTAATATCTAGAGTGAATAGCTGCAGATAAAATGCTGTGAAAGAGAACAGAACAACTCACCCTTCTGAAAACTGTGACAGGTATAAGGCTTAGCTCATGGAGCATGAAGGCGCCATTCACAATATAATTTGTGTGACCTAGCGCAAAACATTTCACCACTTTGTACCTCAGTTTAACCCTCATTAAAATGGCTATAATGATATTTTCCTACCACACAGGGGTGTTGTAACTTGTGGTTTTATTATTTAATTTTGAAAAACATTCTGAAATCTTTTGATGAAAGATGATAATATTTAGCAGTTATTCACCAAGTCTTGCTGCCACTCCAACTCTTGACTAACATGATATAATATGAGAAATATCTGGTAATATCCATGCCCTCAAATCACTGACAGAGATGAACACGGTGACTTCGTGACTTCAATGGGGCTCTGAGTAGACACAGAACCAGGCACATTTCTAGGGAATCACAGGTTCGGGGTCTAAGTGATGGCCTCTAAAAAGAAGTTAATCAAGTTTGAGGATACAATGAGCACCAGTCACTTTCAATCAAAGAAGCTTTAAAAGAAAGTTCCATTGCACTCTTGAATTTTTCATTTATTTAAAAGTTTTTCAATCCTAGGTCAAATCAAAGGCTTGTCCAATCAGTAAATAAAGAATATGTGTACACACATACACAGTTCAGATGTGGAGTTTGTTATGGCCCCACAGCTAACACACAAACATTTATAAATATTCATATCTATTAATAAGAATTAATTTTCATTTCCAGTTACCCCAACTCACAATGATGCCAATGAAAATTTCAGACACTTAAGAAATATAAGATTGATAACCACTATATAAAATGAGCTATGGGCAATATAAATAAATAGTTACATTTTGGAAATAAATTAAAACTAGTAATTGATTTTATCCCTCTCTATTATAGTAGTAGTATTATAGTAGTATATTAGCAACTATACAAAAAAGCACCTTTATTATTTATCTATAAAATTATAATTGGTTTGGAAAAGAAATTCACCAAAAAAACTCCAATGCTGTTATAGTACATTAAAACTACGGAACTGCTCATGGTTGTTACATGATATCAAAAAGTTGATTGGACTGCCTCTGTATAAAAACATATTAGGGAACTGTGACAAGTAGAGTCGACATGTTAGAATTTGAACTATAAGAAGACCTTTAGGACTGGTGAATTTATTTTCTAAACCACTTAATACTATGACCACAGTGTCATCATGCTTTCGGTTGCTAGCGTAATATAAACATCGATTTCTTGTTTTTAGTTAGTTCCCTTATGTTCTCACGAGACTATGTGAAAGACCAACCATGAACAATTGTTTCATTGTAAAGGAGGAAGCCTTCTCAATGTTAGGTACTTTTTCCACTCGTTAATACTTTTGATCATGCAGTAATCCTTAACAGCTTGACTCATGTGATTGTCTAAGGCGCATGAGAGGACTTTAGGGGGGAAAGTGTGAAAGCTCTCTAGGCAGCGACAGAGAGATAAATTGGGTGACTGCATTCCTACTAGAGAAAGAGACTGAGAAGCCGACAGTCTTGATTTACAAACCAAGCAGGTGACATATGAGAATAGAGGAGGGGAAGGATGAGTGACTGCTTGCAATAAGTTAGGCTTTGTTTTCTGTAAAACCAAAGTTTTAATTCATGCACCAGTTTATTCAAATCAACAAAGCTTGTGGAGTGGTTCAGATAAGAGTTCTTGTTTTTGTCCCTTATCTATAGTGGACACAAGCAGTGACTTAGGGTTTGCCAAGCGTTGATAAGCAAACTAAGTCTTATACCAAGTCTAACATAGTCTACATTAGCTGTGCCCTAATCAAGCTTTGGTTTGTTTGTTTTAAACCGGGCCTGTTTAATATCCAAGGTCCATTTTATCCAAAACCCACAAGTTTGTGGGTGTTCAAATAAAAGACTTCATTTTTAGACCAGCCACACTTCTGAGATGGGGAATTTACAAAGTCCTACAGTGGTGAGCTACTAGAAGGTTTCCTAATTATATCGAGTGTATAATGGAGACCCCAGAAAGAGATAGAGAACCAGAAACAACTTTCCATTCTCCAGCCCAGTACAACATTGAAACAGAGACCTGAACATTCTTTTACCTTAGAGAATCACCATCTCATTTTTCTCTAGATCCAGGAACAACACCGTGCCTGTTCACTGCTGGGAAACACCCTTGTGAATCATGTGCCTCTTCTTGCCAGGAAGCTAATTTATAGCCTCATGTAGCACCACATAGTGGTAGAAATTACATACTGCAGTCTTCTATTAAAATGAGAAACTGCAAAAAACATTTTTGGTTTCTTCTCTTTATTTTATTTTACAAACCAAACAAGTGAAATATGACAACAGAGAGGGGAAGATCACTGCTTCCTATCATTTAGGCTTTGTTTCTGCAAAATCAAAGTGGTTTCACTTTAGACCACCTGCAATGCTGGGATAGGGAAAATCCACTACCATAATCTTCAAACTTCACCAAGAGTTTACAGGTTGCAAGCTGCAGTTTCACAGATGCACACTTTTTCACTTTTTTTTAATTTTGGTACCCCCCAAAAAAATTAAAGTAAAAAAATTTCCACCAGCTCTACATCAGATACAATTAATTAATTAATTATATAGAGAAAAACTGGAGTGTATGTGCGTGCATATAAATATATATAATAATTTGGGGATGGGGAAAGTTTATTGCAATTTTAATTTTTGATGGAAAATTTCATGTCAAAATCTAAAATTGAAAAATTTCAGCTAACTCTAATGATTTATATCCCAACCAGCAGACAATCCCATGAGAGATTTCAGATGGGAGCAGGATCTTGGACTACACTTTACTGGAGACAACGAGGCAGAAGAGTGGCATGAAATGCTAGCATAACATACTCAAAACAGCTATCATCATAAAAACATAGACTCCTTATGCAGTGAGCTGTACAAGGACCACCTGCCTGGTGAGTGCTGGTCACAAGAGAGGGAAAGGAGCCTGGAAGAGCCCAAAATCATCCCCGAGGAAAAGAGTGTATGAAGAATCTAGGTCTTGTGTTTTCCTATTCGCTGTTCAAAGTTAGCTAATTTATAAGCTCAATGAACAGTGACTGGAGCTTCATGTCCAGAGGGACTTTAGGCTTCAATTGATCGTATATAATTAATAATATGAATTAAAATTAATTAATTCATATTATTAATTAGTAACTATTGATGATTAGCCACTGTAAAAGCCCCAAAACATTAAGCATGACCATTTGTAATGAATAACAGTAACTAAACTCTCCCATGCACAGCCTGGTCATAAGCACACAAGAACCAGGCCTAGCAAGACCCCATGAAATTGAAAAAAGCGTGCAATACTGTTACCAGTCCCACTGTGGGGCATCACTGAGAGTCATGTCATACACCAATCCTCTCTAGAAGTCTGGTAGCATGTGCTGTGTACCACAAGCTCAGAGGTGAGTGGTTTAGATGTTCTAAGCACTAGGCCTTAGTGGGTTAGAACATAGTTCCTCAAAATCCGTGTAACAGAAACTAAAAGATGCAAACTCCCCAGGCACAATTATGTTTAACAACTCAAAACAGCAGTTCCCAACCCAGCCCCTAAGGGCAGTCCAATAGAGAGGCAGAAGGGTAACTGTGCTTCATTGTCATCCCTGTGCACTATCCTCCAACGCACAGGCTCTGCATTTGTCTGCTGTGGCTACTGCTGGCTTCCTGCCAGCAACAGGTTACGTTTGCCTAGCTCAGCCTTCCTAGCTCAGCTTCCAGGCTGCAGCTCCTGTTCACATGCAGCCTTTGGCTCTCTCCTAAGCTTGATCCTGTCTAACCTCAGGATGTTATTTCCATCTCTTATCTCTGGAGATTATGAATTCCATTACTGCTGGATGTTGAATTGGGTAACAGTCCTCTCCTCTGGCTAGATCCTGGCCTGCAGTTCAGCTTGGGTGAAGGGAAGGTACCCAGTAATAAGTTAGTAGGTTGATCTCACTAGGTTAGTCCTGTATAGAGAATAGCATGCTACCGAACAATGGAAAGGCTCCAATGCTAAGGATGTGATTGCCTAGAAGTGTATGTGAAGCTCAATGAAGAATTTTATGCACAAAATGATTATATGGCTACTTGGTATACATTAGGGGAATATCAGGGAATCAAAAGCGATTTCAAGAAACAATTAAAGGCAGAATTTTTTTGTGAACCACAAAAAATGTTGACAGTGACAACTTATGGTGAAACATTTTGATTTTGTAAAAGGGCAATTTTTCTTCAAACAGAAGAACCCTTTTATTTGTAAAATTTCAACCCAGGCCTGGCTGAGATCCTTAGTCCATATATTATTTATTAATCTTCATTTCAAAAGCACTTGTATGCCCCAAGCAAGTTTGGAGTGCCATTGCACTGGGCTCCATGCAGACATAAAACAGAAGATAGCTCTATGAAGCAGAGACTAGCTACTTTATAGGTTAACCTTGCCAAAGTTGCACTCATAAAGTATGTTGGTGCAAGTACTTGACCATTCAAAATGCACATTCACATGTGTGAAATGGATTCTGTGCTCAGAAAAGATTACTTGAGCCAAATAACTGTTTTGCACATGTATATACTAAATTTTCAAGAGTAGCAATGATTTTGAGTGCCTCCATTTTTGAGTGACAAACTTGAATCATGTTAAAGGACCTGATATTCAAAAGGTAGATGCTCTGCTCTCCTGAAAATCAGATGGTTTTGAAGTGGCTCACAATGGGGAACCTAAAATTACCAGTCATTCTTGAAAATGTAGGTTGTGGAGTGTGTAGCTTATCTGCACGTGGTGAGGCAACTTAGATAGTGATTGTTGAAAATGGGTTGCTCTTAGTTTTATTTTAGCATGGCATGGAGCAGTATTAACCCTTAGAACACTGTCATTTTCCAGACTACCAGACAAGTGAATGCTTTGGAGGATTTGTTTATACAGACCTGCTGTTCCAATTTGTTAAAATTATGTTTTAAAATTTTAAAATGTATTTAAAACAAAACAGGATCCTAAAAGGAGAGGAAAGTAAGACCAATGTAATCAACAGTATTGGTTTTTGCCACTAAATG
Organism: Mesoclemmys tuberculata; assembly: GCA_007922155.1. Lineage (NCBI taxonomy): Eukaryota > Metazoa > Chordata > Testudines > Chelidae > Mesoclemmys > Mesoclemmys tuberculata. Next base: position 26,876,184 of record ML675601.1, on the reverse strand, counting down.
AGTCCATATTACTGAAATGACCGAATTGTATATCTAATTCCTATAATCTTTCTATCCATGAACATCAACCATCAGACTCAATTATCTTTGAAACAAAGGGCTCTCCAGAATTAATGTTCACATGTTGTCCCTATCCTGCTCCTTCACCACTGAACTCTATATTCATTTCCAAGTCATTCTAAATGTATGCATGTCATTTGTAGATCCCTGTATATTTCATATAGAGAAACAACTGAGTTAGTGTTCGCCCATGTGAGATGTCTGTTTTCATTCCAGACTAAATAGCCGTTAAATTGAATATTTTCCTTTCTTCGTCATTATTCTGCTGCACATGTAAACATAAATCAGATTTCTTGATTTTTATGGAAGGCTTGTAGCAACAAAGTGTAACAAGAGTGGGAATAGGGGTAGGGCAATGGACTGGGGAGAGAAGATGCATGGGTTCTATTCCCAGCAAGGCACTCCTCACCTCTGTTTCACCTCCTAACCTTTTGTCTCTCTCAGCTATTTAGCTTGTAGCATTTGGAACAGGAGCTGTCACTTATGTACTATGGCTTGCTTCTCTGTTAGTGCCTTTTAACACTACTATAGTACAAATAGATAACAAATCAACAACAGTAAGAGTCCAATTCAAATCCCGTTGAAATAAATGGAAAGACTACCATTTATTTCAGTGGACTTTGGGTCACATAGTGACTTATTCATGGAATTTGTTGGGGAATAGAGTGGTGGGAAATATTTAACAGATGCAAAAAAGAGGAAATATTTTCTCCAATTACAACTTTATAATCATCACCTCTGAGCATAAGAACCCATCTCCCTTTCAAAACTCCATGGATCTTCCTTTCATCCATTATTCATTTATTCATGCAAAAAATAAGAAAAAATAAAGGGAAAAAGTTGTGGTATAAGACATATTTATCAAACAACCATTAATTGTATTATATGTATAAAATATATCTACACCCCATGCAAAGCATCCCTGAAGTTTCCAATACCATTTTGCTCAATCTCTGTTAGCCAACAGATTTAAGATTCAGATTTCAAAGTCCAGGTTAATTTCTTTCTTTCTTTCTATGTATATTTAACATAGACAAGTATATAATTACACAGCTGCACAATGTCTGATAAAAGACACAGGCATTATTCTTTAAATGAGTAACTCTTGAAGACTGTGTCATCATCCATTTAACCATGATCCCACTGTATTTGTAAGTAAATGTATACATTTTCACTGTGGCAAAAGCACTGTTTCCCATTCTTGGCCCAATGTGTTTTCTCTGTGAAATCAGAATGTGCAATAATCACATGCTGGGGTGCTCAAATGTAAATCTGTTATTTAGAGATCATTTGGGCTCAGCAGTGGAATATCACAGGACATTGGTTGGCAGAGGTAAGTAGGAGTGCAGTATTCGAAAGTTCACTGGACACTCATTTTGTTGCTGTGCACTAAAGTCACTCATTTTTATTATATTCATTTCTTGCCATGAAATGTAAGGGAGGTTAGACATCCAGCATTCGTCATAAAATAAATTGGCCTTGTAATCTGTGAAATGAAAAAACTCTGCTGCCAAACAATCCAAGGAAAACTATGAGATTGGACTCTTCCTACTGACTTGCCCAGGTATGTGTAATACTGCTAGGAGCACAACACCACATGGTAAAGCTATCTTTTCTTTTCCCAGTTTGGGAATCTGCTGCCAGCCACTGGACTGATTTCTGAGCTGCTGTGCCAGACATCAATCAAAGAATTGGCAGGATAGTGGGTGGGAGATCATAAATACAGCTAGGCAAGGTAATTGGCAAAAAATTGAAAGATTCATCTCCAAATGCATCAGAGTGGTGAAATTTAAAAAAACTTTTAAAATGGAATAATCTTTCCTCCTTTAGAATAAATATAGATAGGCAGAATAGATGGAACTAAATACTGCAACTGCACACAAGTTAGTAAATTTGTCATATAAAGAAGTAATCCTTATTTATATGAATAGTTCCATCGACTTCAGTGAGACTTCCCTTGTAAATAAATGCAACAGTCTTTTGCAATAATCTCCTCTTCTTATTTACACTACTTTTACCCCAGTGGAATTCTGCTGACTTCAGTGGAATTACTACTGATTTTCACTGGTGAGTGAAAATTCAGACATATTGTAATCCACTAATGACTTGGGGAAATTACTATAGAATATTCCATTATTTTTCTAAGGATATTTTCATGAGCAAGAATTACTTGTATAAATAACAGGTTGCTCAATGATCATTTAACCAAAATTCTGAATTCAGCAATGTTCTTTTGGAGTTCATAGAATAACACCATCCTGTAAGTACAATAAATGAGTGAGAATACATTTGGATGAGACAAACTCATTTCAGCAGCTTTGAATATCAATTTTTCAATTTTCTTTTTTAATAATTCCTAATCAATGGTAAACCATAAGCCATCCCAAGCTACCATCTGTAAAATAGAGCTTTCTGAAATATATATGTAACCAATTCATTTCTGAATCGTGCTTGAAATTTTTGTCATGAGCATCAGACTTAAAACCTGTAATAAAACTGACAGCTAAATCAGAATAAATGGTTTAATGTTAACAAGAAATAGGGCTTTGCTGTTTCACCTTTGATGATAAAACCACAAGTTTTGTTCTCCCCTGAAGTTAAATACAATGTTCTCCTGCATCAAATGCCTGGCACCTCTGTCTCCAGGACTAAAGCAACCCAAATGTAATTTGATCTAATTCATGAAATGCACTTTGTAAATGGATATTTATTGCTTGCAAGATAAATAATCAAAATATATCAGATTTATGGATGTCCTGGGAATACTGCATTATGATTGTTTAGAGTGAACCTGCAGAAAACAACAACAGTGGACTGGTCTATGCCTTAATGTTTAAAAAAAACCACGAACAAACAAGATTACAGAAATGAAAAGAGCTGGAGTAAGCATGGCTATACCACTGGCATTTAAAATAATATCTTAGCACCGAATATATTACAGGTCTGGTAAGAAGCCTTGATAGAACAGGCCCACTTATATCAAGTGCCTAGAATTTACTTGCAAAAGTTTTATTTCATAGTTTGGAGAAAGAAGGAAAGAAAGAAACTAAACCTTCAGTACAGTAATGCTTTTCAGCTCAGGTTCTTGTACTATGCCCATCACTTGGTTCCTGAATAGTGAAGTGAAATAAGTGGAAGAGAAGCATTCTGTCACAGACAGGTGTTGCAGAAGGAAGGAATCTCTCAGTACCCATATTGAAATAATGGGATGACCACTATTTGCAAACTCAGATACTTTTGAACCATTGAACCAGATGATATTTTGAAAATTAAATTGTGCATTAATACTACTAAATATTAGAATGAAAGAAATTTCACCACTCTCCACAATGTACAAAAGCCTATGGGGCATTGTCTGAAGTAGGAGGAGACTAACAAGTGTCATACAGGAGCATGTGCATAGTAGTTAGCACAGTCTAAGGGGAAATTTGTAACCTCCAGGTACAAAAGAATTCAGCTATTACTGTAGCCAAACCAATCAGTTTGATAGAGGTGCTCTGAGTGAACACCCACCAACACACACCGTCGACATTTTCCAAGCAACAATTCACATCATTAAGTGTATGTTAGTCAGAAGGGGCATATTCAGAGATCCTTATGCTGAACAGCATCTTACTCCACAAGCAGTCCCATCAATTTATCATGAGTAAGTCAGTCATTCTAATGGACTTCATAGGCAGCCTTGGTTACTGTAACATACATAGAACTTTTTTGAGCAAAGAGCTTTTAAATTAAAAAATTTTTTTTTCATGAAAAATTTTTCATGAAAAATTGTGGACGCTGACAAATTTTGTTTGTTTTTCATTAAAAAATGTTATGCTTTTTTCAAAATGTTTATCAGACAGATTATCAAAATGATTATTGAAGTTTTGCCTTTTCCAAAAGGATATCAATAAATATTTGATAGTGTTTTTAATAAAAAATGTCAGGAATAGAATTTGCTCACAAATTTAGATAAAATATTTAAAATATGAAATTTTAGAACACTTCAAAATGAAAGCAACTTGAAATTCCAATTTTTTCACAAAAATAGACATTTCTTGGGCAGCAGAAACGCACATTGAGGAGGCTAGAGGAGACGTAAGTTCAACCCATACTTCCTCAAACAGCCTCAGACTACCTCTCTGTCTTTGGGTCAGGAAATCTGTGATCTCTTCTTTTTTTCAGAAACTGTTGAACCCTCAGGAGCGAGAAACAGATTTTCTATGTCAGCTGAGCATGAGTAACATATTATTTAAAAGAAGTTTAGTTCACGCATCATTGCCATCTAGAACAAATTCCCCTCACACAAACTGCAAAAACCTTCAAGATACCATTTTTCTCTACTTACTACACAATGCTTATGGTGCTGGAGATTCTCAGAGACAATGTCTCCTTTATAAGAAGAGCTTGGTGTCTTAACCCCACATAATTTACACAAAGATCAAACATTTATGACATTTGAAAAGCTCAGTCAGTCTTTTTTTACAGTACCCTCAGCTGAGATATTTTCTCAGAAGTAGTTGATTCCAGAACCAATGAGAAGCCCAAATTTATTCATCTAAGAGTCATCTTTTAACAGACTGATATTAGTTTCACCAGCCTGAAACTGGAGTAACTCCAATTGAAATGCATGGAGTAGCTCCAGATTTACATCAGTGTTACAGAGAGCAGAATCTTGTCCACCAGCTCTTAAGTTATAGAAACAGTTAAACGGCAATCATGATTGCCAACTGGTGTGGCAATGGTAACAGAGGGGGAGGGAGAAAGGGCACATTAGGAAGAAATTTGAACGTAAAATCCTCTATAACTGAACCGAGGGACACCCAAGAACATGTGGCATACAAGAGGTACAGAAGCAACTGTCCAGCCATCAGTGGGACATCTGCTGTTAAATTTTTGAAGACAGATTTCTCTTTTTGTATTTTGAAGGTAGTTTTCATTGCCAGACATGCTGCAATTATATATTTTGTCAGTCAGTTCTTGGTGTCATATTTCATGAAGTTGATTCACATGACTATGCTAACCTGAATGTCATTTAAAGCAAGATGCTTTCCAGACATTCAAGAAAAAGACAGTTCCTAGCCCTGAGATGTTCACAGTCTAAAAAGCACCTTCCTCATCGAAATATTGAAAGTACCTGATTACAAGTGAGGAGCTCAGCCTATTGTCACTACTACAATATTTGAGATGCTAATGTGTGCTTCTGAAAAGGCCTGAACACTGTACGTAAGTTTGTGGATAACGGGACATAAGTATTTTGTAAATTTATTTATTCTCTTTGGGCATTCCCAGTGCCTCCTGTCAACACAGTGTCTGTGTTGTTTACACTGTGAGCTCTGGAAGGCTTGTCTGTATTTTATTGTCTCATACAACATCAATTGCAATGTCAGTGCTTAACCAACAATCCCTTCTATACACTGGACAACAAAGATTTTGCTTCCTGAATACTTTTAGGTGTATCTTATGGATTTTGGGCTGCTGATTATGAAAATCACCATGAAATTTCCATATCACATACTGTTTTTTTGAAGTCGCCTATATTTGTTATTTCAATTCATAATTTAAGTCTATTAAAATGTTGCCCACAACGTAAGCTGAAAAGTTTTCTATCTTATGTCCAAGCATGCCTGGGCATGCAGTGACACTGCACCTAGTATAGGCCACACAACATGCAGTGGGAATGCTAAGGCTTAGGCAGGGCGGATGCTGGCAGGACAGGTTTTAGAAAGGCTATAAAAGCATTTTGCACACACCATTCTATGAATTGCATTTATATCAGTTTGCATTCATGTCGATGCGCATGCTCTACGCGCATAGCATATTATGTGTACTCACAATAATAAAGCAATTGTATTGTCAGGAGGATTCATGATAGCAAAATGTCTCGCCAATGTCGCAACAGCTGCAATACGTTTCTTGGCAACTACAGAGCACCAAACTACGTGCAGCTGGTTGACAACATGCTTCAAGCATACAAAACCATGAAGTGCAACATGTCACTAAAGATTCATTTTCTGCATTCGCATTTAGAGTTCTTCCCTGCAAATCTTGGTGAGGTCAGTGATGAGCCTGGTGAAAGATTTCACCAGGACATTGCGATCATGGAAAAATGGTATCAGGGCAACTGGAATCCATCAATGCTGGCCTATTATTGTTGGACACTTAAACAAGAAGCCTCAGACACTGAGTACAAACAAAAATCATCAACAAAATATTTTTAGCTCAGTTGAACTATTGCAAAGCATCAGCACCCTTATGCAATTAAACACATTACTTTCCATAAAAGTCAATTTCTTGTTTCTCCAAATTCCTATGTGATTCAAGTAGTCTGAAATTATATTTGTGTTCAGCTTCAAGCGGTCTAGCATAATCAAAAAAAATTTCTGAGGAAGCAACACTTTCGAAAAAAATTGTTGTCCAGTGTAATGGTCTAATTTTATGTAGGCTGCTGAAGAGCCATCCGATGATGTGGTTTACAGCCAGTACTGAGCTGGAATGAATTTGAACTGGTCAAACTTACTAATACTCGACCTATCTCTTTCACTCTTACAATACATTTTTAATTTGTTTTATATTTATGTTGTATGTATTTGTACCTTTAGGTAACCATAAAAGTGCATAAATTCACCAGTTATATTTTATGGGCCTGATCTTGTTCCATTAAAATTTACAGGGGAGATCCCATTGACTTCAGTGGGATCAAGAATGGCCACCAGTCATAGATACACAATATGTCTCACAGTTCTAATTGCCAGTAAGAGGTTTATTGCAAAGAGTGGCAGGTTGGAAACAATCAGCAGCCGTGGCTCACCATAGGACATTTTTCTCTTTCCCTTTTTTCTTAACCCACAAAATGTTCTTGCTATAGCAACACCTGTCGTGAATTCAGGCTCCAGCGGAACAGCTAAAGCTCAGACAATTTTTGTGCAAGCAAAACTGTTTGTTTTGAATTAAAGAAAAACTTCCTTGAACCGTTCCTCATAAGCAAAACAGCAGACGTTAAAGGAAACTATGAATAATCTGCTTTGGCTTGGAAGAGGGAGTTGAGCAAGTGCCAAACAGATTTTCACTGATGTTTCAAGCTGATTTGAAACAGGCTAGCTGTATTCAGAACTGGAGATGACAGATTGGTATCCAGTACTGCAAATTAAATTATGTATTTAGGCTCCAATCCCGCAAGCTGCTCTATATTGGAAAGTCTCTGCACCTATATGGCACCTCATTGGTTTCAATGAGGATCCACACCGGTGCAGGGTCTGCCCATGGTGGGCAGTTTACAGAACTGGAGCCCTACTTTGTGTTACCCCAAAAGCTTATACTAGCAACTGGGGACTCCAGGGACTCAACCTGCAAGGCGCTGTGTACTTCATGTGTGCGCTCAAGAACATTGGGACTGGTAGGTACACAGCAGCTCTCTGTGGAAGCCTGGCAGTTTGCAGGATCTGACCCTATATGAGGGCTTCTGGTTTTGGATAGAATTTGTATCATGACCAAATTAGGAATGGGCCAAGCAGTTGGGTTAAAATGAGAACCAGCCCAAAGTGCTGCTGAATTTGAAATAAAACCCAAATCTATTTTGTAAAGTTCAAAACCTTTTGGTTAACTTTTCCTTTTAAAGAGACGTTGTCAGCCTAGGTTAAGCCGGGTAAGACTTGGCATAAAAATCATGTTGCACAAATGCTGAAAAAACAAGATTAAGGCAATTGCGGCTTTAATAATGAAACCCTGCCACTAGATCCATTCAGGCAGTCCTGTGCCAGGGTGGAATCCCACAGAGTTCAGTGAGTTCTACCGAAGTACACATTTTTACACTTCTGATGATAGGCTCTGAGTCCTGAGGGTTAAGAAACTCAAGTATGGAATATTTTTGCTACAAAGTTCTATCTCAACAGTGTTTCTTTAATACATTTTCTTTTGTCTCTGTACTATACATCTGTTTTCTTTTTTGGGGAGGGAATGGGGGGCCAAGACAGGAAGCAAAAATAACAAATCATTGCATGGAAGGCTATGCTGGAAGTATTTCTCACCAAACCAAATACAGGAAATACTGTAAGTCTATAGGAGAGCCTGTTCCTTCACAATTTCCAAACCCATTTCCAACCCAAAAGGGCATGGAAAAGCTTAAGATAAGCATCCCAACTTTTGAATATTTATCCAAACCGAACACTCCATAGGTTTTGGAGGCCAGCCCATCTCTGGAAGAATAAGGAAAGGAAAACTTTCCATACCCTGAATCAAAGAGATTATGACTCCACAATCAAATCGCTAATGTTTGTTTATTTTATTTTCAGATTCCATCCAACAGATAGTAAAACTAGACCAGTGCATTGGTCAATTCAGGTTACTTCTTTTTCAGTGTTACACAAATGACGAAAGTGGGGGAGGGGAAATTATAAACACAATCCAAACAAATTTCATTCTATAGGCCAAATTCCAGCCTTTCAACCACTTTACCCAAAACAGTTGTGCCACTAACCTTACAAAAACAGCATGATTGTGAGCTCATATCCTGGCTGCTGGCGGACCCATAAACAGCCTTCTGTGCAGATTATTCCTTCCAGGGACAGAAGTAATCTGCACCAGACAGACATATAGATGCAAATTGTATTGACCCTTATACCGGAGATCACTCCAGAATCTCCCTTCCAGGCCTGGAATATCTGTTGAGTGTGAACTCCATCAATTTTATGAGGATCCATTGTTGTGCCCCATGAGTGCCCACCTGGCTACTTTTTTTCATTTTAAATGGAAGATGCTGCCTAAATTTAGCCATAGAATTTTTTTTTCCCCGAGTACTCATATTCTTTTACACTCTGCTCACTTTCAAGGGGTCCAAACCTGCTTTTCTTTCCTAAGCCCTACTCATGTTTAGAGATTTGGGCATAGATTTTTTTTTTTTAAATGCCCCACATTCCTGCATTAGCTGCTCTAAGAAAACCTGAAATGTGAAAAAATGATGTGTTGGAAACACTTATAAAAGGTTCAGTAAAACCTTTGTTCATTATAGAGGTGTCTGCAAAGCATCCGAGGGGCAAGTCCTAGCCTCATGCCACTACACACACAGAGACAGGTGCAGTGGGACTTAGACATAACAAAACTAATGTTTCATTACAGAGGCTAAGAGGCAGAATTAGAAGAGCCTACACGAGAGGACAACCTAGGTGGGAGTCTTCGTATCCAAGCAATGGGGGAAGAAGTTGTCAATAGGGTGGGGAAGAAGCAGAGAGGTACCCATGGATCCACAACTACATACATCCATTTCTCCATGGAAAAATAAAATATCAGCATATTTCAGCCAAAAAGTCACGTGACCTGGTAGGAAGACCAATACTGTGGACTTGACTGTAGGATATGGCCCATAAGAAAAATACCAGGAGTACCAAATATGGTGGATTTCACCAGTGCCATGGACCACACCTATCTGAATGAAGATTTGGATCCAATCAGACCCATAGTTTGCTCCTAAATGAAACAATATAGACAAGCATGGCTTTTAAGCTGGCAGGGGGGATTGATAACAATTGTTTTAGCTGAATATGTATTGAAGAATAAATATGATCATAGCTCTAAAGGCACATAATAAAAGTAAATGTGGATCTATTTGAGTAATTACCTGAAAATATACCTCCAATTCTGCTACTAGAGATGTCTGTAGATCTGTAAATAGTAAATAGATAAAATGCCTGTAGATGGCACGCAAAATTGTGTAGCAGAGTTCCTAGGTTTTGAAGGACCAATACAATTTCTTGCTATTGTGCACTGCAAATAGCTTCTTTACTTAAGATGTCTCTGCTGGTGGGGCGGTTAAGGGGGTGATGTAATGTATGCCACAATTCAGTGCATAGAAGTGATCATTTAATACTAGGTCTTGTTCCCACTGAAGATAATAGCAAAGAACCCACTAACTTCTGTAGAAGCAGGGTAGGGCCTTAAATCTCTTCTGCAGGGAGAATGGGAATTGGTGGTATTACCATCTCCTTTCCCTATTCCTTATGTAAACTTCTGCCAAAGTTAAGCCTCTGTTACATTTAGCTGTTAGTTTCAAGAACAAGCAAAGCATGGGTATTTGTTTCTCCTATTTTGAATCTGTTCAAAAGACTCCACACAAAAAATGTTGCCCCAACCAAACAGCACATCCATTCAGCTGAGACAAACATAACTATCTTCCAGTGGCTGAGCTTGTCATTTCAGTCTTCTTGTTTCCCAACCCGCTCTTTTCTGAGGAGGCAAGAGGAGGGGTTAGGCTGGGATTGGTCTAAAGCAGGAAGGATCAGAGGTTTCAGGTCTTCTCCAAATTGATTTACGCACACTGAGTTTCACAGAAAAAGAATGTTTCATGCTTTCTCAAAGTGACACAAAAGCATAAGCCTGGCTCTCTTGAGTAACAAAGATTGTTGCTGAATAGCTTTTCCCGAGGCACCGAATGATGTAAAGGCTGATTGGCAGATTGTGTGGCTCTGAATAAATAAATAGCAGACATATGTACTTCATCTTTGCTCCGAGAAGGGCTTCGGTCTTGTTTCAAAGAAAGCATTTGCCGAGCAGTACCTGTGGTTTGCCGGATCTTTTAAGAGCAGGAACCTGGCTGCATGACAATTCTTTGGCGAAGGGCTCACTTAATAAATGCTTCCAAGTCAAAAAGCCATTTTTATTTGGCTCGTTTCATGCAAAGTGGGTCCCAGGTTTTAATCTACACTCTCACACTGCCATCTACCGGCTACTCAGGAATCTTGAGCCTTCCTCTGCTTGACAGAGAAAAGAACAGTGAACACAGCCTGCTTTGACAGACAGGATGCTTGTGCTGTCACACATTGTTCAAATAATTCATGCTCTCCTTCTAGAATCCTGACTTTCATATTAATGAGGACTGATAGTTCTAAGGTTGGCCGAAGCCAATCTCAATATGCCTCTTGTAACGTCATATGAAACGCATAAAGGACTGAACCATATTGCGTGACCTTATGTAAAAAAGGAAAACAAAGTTACTGTCATTGCTTTGAAATGAGTAAGTCTCATAATAGTATCCAGAAGAAAGAAAATGATTTTGACGCAGCTGGCCAATTGTTACTGCTGCATTTTGTTAATCATGAAAACCAAAACAACCCTTTGCTGACTGCACCTGATTGTGGTAGCGTAGCACTAGCACTTATGTCTAACCCTAATACACCCTGGCAGCTCACATTGGTTTGAGTAAATAAATGGTTGTGAAAGAATTATTTTCAGTTAATGTCAAAGAGGGTCTAAGAAAGCGTTTATTTTTAAAGCCACCTATTGATCGGATATAGTAGAATGGTCATCCATTTCGTTTATTCCTTGTGCTTTCTCATGTGTTTTAGATCATTTTCACAAGACCATATTCCTGTGCTGTTAGATCATTTGGATCATTGCCAGTCCCAAGAGATCTGCCTTAACTCTCCTGCTGCTGAAACCCCCAAATTGTACAGTTTGATTAGTGATGTTCCACTGAAACCCATGGAATATCAGCAGATGCCAGAAATGTGCAGAAGCTCTTCCACCTTAGCCCTGGGGTCTTAAAATAACTACATGGAAGAAGCCTGTGCAGGTGTAATGAAATCAGTACAACAATCCACTGCCATGGTCTGCTTCAGACTTTTGCACAGCTTCTAAGGATCATGGCTTAAACAGAGTGTATGAATTAGAGTTGAGGGAATATCCATGACTTCTAAATAGAATTTGGCTTGGCAGGTGTGCTTTGATTTTCATGAAGGTTTATATGAGGAAAGTTTTGTTCATATGAATGTTCACAGGAAACAAATGTTGGGCCTATTGCCTAAATTTGGTTAATCGCAAAACAAACATTTGTTCTGCAATGAAGTAAAATTCATTTTGGATGGAAGGAGAAGTTTAAAATCCCATCTGTCCGTCAGCTGCCCAGGAACCTGAATAATGCATAATAAATAAGCTCGGCTCAGGGGAAGGGCGGAAAGCATGAGTGGTGGGGTCCTCGGAGAGAGACGGGGTGTGGAGGAAAGGAGGATACGTATCTATCCTCCCATCCACCTGGGATCTTTTAAATTGCTGGGTCCCTGGGCAATTGCCCACTTTGCCCCCTGCCCCCGTTGGCAGGCCTGTGTTTGGCAATTCCTATGTTCGTATACCAGATCAGACCAGTGTTCTATCTAGTCTGCCATTATCCTGTCTCTGTCACTGTCTGGTGCCTCTATTTGAAACCGGGGGTATGTGGGTGGGCACAAGCCCACTCACTGCTAAAGGTTCCCCTCCCAGCCTAGAAGAGGAACCACTGGACCTGGGTCCAACAGATTATGGGGGACAATGAATGAAAAAAAAACAGGAAAGGGTGTGAAGGTCACAGGGTCAAACGTAGGAGACCAGAAGGGGACACCGAGCAGAGAAACCCGGACAGCGCCCACTGCTCCTCGAAGGTGTCCAGGGAGCCAGCGGATGCCACCCAGAGGAACTCTGCCCGGAGACGTGAGTTGACAAGGGAGCGGAAAGTCCGGTGCCAGATATCCCAGAGAAAGGTGTGAAAAAGATTGTAAAGGATACTAACGGAATATTTTATTCTTAACCCATGCCAATTAGTGGTTCACTTATGCCCTGAATCATGAGTTTATATCCCTTCAGAAAAAAATTAAACTCCTAACTAATGTCACTGAATATTGCCGATACTCACATAAATGTTAAATCCTTCCTTGAATCTTAGTAAGTACTTTACCTCAAAAGCATCTTGTTGCAGTAAGTTCCATAGGTTAAAGGCATGTGTAAATACTATTTCCTTTTAGTGGTTTTAGATGTGTTGCTTTTAATTGTCAGTGAACAGTCTCTTGTTTTTGTACTACCAGTAGGAGAAGGGGTAAATAGAAACACCCAATTTATCTCCTTTATCCCATTCAACATAGTAATATAGTGGGAGTTGTACCAATTTGAAATTTAACAGGGGTGCAGACTGACTAATTCACATACCAAGAGGATGGAAAAGGGAAATGTATCAGGAAAAACCTCTAATAAAAGGGTCTATAAATGTATTGCACTCAGCTTGCACATCCTCTGAATGGCAAATCAGTGTAAGTTATGCAATTTTACCATGTGCATCCATTTCTGACAGCTGGTTGAAATTTTTCACACAGTGGCGAAGGGCCGGCACTGTCGGGCACTGGGGGGGGGCATTCCCCAGGGGGAGGCATCTCCTTCCCCTGCAACCCCACCTCCGCTCTCCCACACCCTGACTCCCGTTCTCTTGCCCCCTGCACCTGCCCCCGCTGCCCGACCCTCCACCTCGGAGGGCTGGGTGCACGTGCAGGGTAGGCATGGCAAGTGAAAGGCTAGAGCCCAGTCCCCCGTCCTGCCCACAGCCGAGGAGAGTGAGAGCCCCTACAAGGCCAAGCGGAGGGGGGCTCCTGAGGCCGGGCCTGCCGCCGCGCCCCCTGCCGGAGCCCAGTGGGAGGCACCGACCGAGGAAGCTGTGGCGGCAGACGTGGGCAACACCATTGCCCTCCTGGAGTCCCTCCTGGAGGAGTCCTCATCCGGAGCCCCCCCCCAGCCCCAATGCCACCCAAAACCCCCGCAGGTGCCAGAGTGGACCTCGGAGTGGCAGGGGAGGCTTTCTTCTCCTCCTTAATGGAGGAGATTGACTCCCTGGGGTTGACTCCGGCCCGCACGGAGGAAGACAACCCCACCCCTGTATGGAGGGCCTAGAGCAGGGCACATCTGAACCACTTTTTCCCTCTCCCTCCCCCCCATCCTCAGTTGCCCCCCCTGCTGCCTCCACCGAGGCCCCCCTCAGTCCCTCTACCCTCCACACTGGAGAGGGGGGACCCATAGCCACAGCCCCTGAGGAGCCGGCGGGGGCCGAAAGGCCGAGTTCTGGGTCACCGGGTGCCCCGCCCCTTGTTGTGGGCCAGCTGGCCTTCCTCCCCCCTGCGACTGCCTGCCTGGCCGCCCCCTCATGGGGCCCTGAAACCGGGGATGCTGTGATCCCACAGTCAGGCCCCTCGGACAACATCTGGCCCGAGGCCCCCCCCCCCCCAGCTCCTGGCCCCAACCAGGAGGCGGCACACCCCGCCGACCCGACCGTTCTGACTGAGGGTCCCGTCCCCAAGCCTGACCCTAACCCTGACCCCCTTCCCACTCCCTCCCCCAACCCTACCCCAACTCCCGACCCCTTCCCCGCTCTCAACCTCTCCCTGGCCCTCACCCCTCCTGTCCCTGTACCTTCTTCCCCCCACCCCGCTGCCTGTACATCCGCCGCCCCTGGGGTTCTCTCTTTCCCCTTGAAGAGCCACCAGGAGGCGGTCTTTATCTTCAGCACTCCCAGCCCATTCGGAGCTGCTGTCTTCCCTCCACCGCCGCCGTCCCTCCCAGACCCTGTCCCAAAGGGCCGTAGGGTCGCCGCGGGGGCCGAGCTGGAGGACAACCCCCCCGAGGTGCTGTGTGAGGAGCTGCACATCTTTCTCCGGGACACGCGTGGTGCCCGGAACCGGGTGTAGCTCGCTCTGCAGCGTTGGGGGGACTTCCACCGCGTCCTCCGGGCCGTGAGGGCCACTCTGAAGGAGAGGAGAGGGACCGGGCGGCAGGGTGCGGCGGCCTACCAACGGGCCCGTGGCTTCCGCGACACCCTGATGGTCTATGGCGCAGGCCTGGGGCTGCTGCGGAGCCCACCAAGGACCGCTAGCGCTCCTGCCCACCGGGATCCCCCCCAGCCCTCCTCATAATGCCTTTTACCATCTGCACAATGAACACGAGGGGCTGCAGGACGGCTCTCCGCAGGAACCAGGTGCTCTCCTTCCTTCGGGAGGGGGGTATGCTGTAGCGTTCCTGCAGGAGACCCACACAGACCCAGCCACCGAGGCCAGCTGGCGGCTGGAGTGGGGAGACAGGGTGCACCTTAGTCATCTATCCGCCTGCGCAGGCGGAGTGGCCACCCTGTTCGCCCCTGCCCTGCAGCCCGAGGTGCTGGGGATTGCCGAGGTCGTGCCGGGCCGCCTGCTGCACCTCCGGGTCCATGTGGAGGGGCTGGCGTTGAGTCTTGTCAATGTCTACGCCCCGAACGCGGGCCCGGAGCGGGTGCGGTTCTTCCAGCAGGCGGCTGCCTTCCTCGGCACGCTGGATCCTCAGGAATGCCTGGTCCTGGGCGGGGACTTTAACACCACCCTTGAGGAGCGAGACCGCACGGGGACCGAGCAGTGCCCGGTCGCCGCGGACGTCCTCAGGGAGATTATCGACCATCACTCCCTGGTGGACGTCTGGCGCAACCACCACCCAGACGACGACGTTACCTTTACTTTTGTCCGGATGGGGGAAGATCTGTCGCGCCACTCCCGGTTGGACCGTATCTACATCTCCCAGCACCACCTTGTGCGGGCCCACTCCTCCAGCGTCCAGCCAGCCCCGTTCTCGGATCGCCATATGGTGACCGTGTCAGCCTCTCTCAGTGCAGAGAGGCCGGGGCCGGCCTACTGGCATTTTAACAACAGCCTACTGGAGGACGTGGGCTTCGTGGCATCCTTCCGGGAGTTCTGGCTGGCCTGGTGGGGGCAGAGGGAAGCCTTTCCCTCGGCGCGGCGATGGTGGGATGTGGGGAAGGTGCGCACCCGGCTCTTCTGCCGTGACTACACTCGGGGGGGGCCAGCCGGCGGCGGGATGTGGGGATCGAGCAGCTGGAGCAGGAGGTTTTGGAGCTGGAGAGGCGACTGGCCACCAGCCCCGATGATCCGTCCCTCTGCGGAGCGTGCCGGAAGAAGTGGGAGGAGCTTAGAGCCCTCGAAGACCTTCGAGCCCGAGGTACCTTTGTCCGGTCCCGCATCCATCTCCTTCGGGAGATGGATCGCTGCTCCCGCTTCTTCTACGCCCTGGAGAAAAGGAGGGGGGCCCGGAAGCATGTCATCTGCCTTTTGGCTGCCGACTGCACCCCCCTCACGGACCCGAAGGAGATGCGTGGAAGGGCCAGGGCCTTCTACGCAGACCTTTTCTCTCCGGAGCCGACCAATGTCGCCGCCTGCAGGGTGCTCTGGAACGAACTCCCCACGGTCAGTGCAGGCGACCAGGACCGGCTGGAGAAACCTCTCACTCTGGCCAAGTTATCGGAAGCCCTCCGCCTCATGCCTACCAATAAATCCCCGGGCATGGACGGGCTGACCGCGGAGTTCTACCACGTGTTTTGGGATGTCCTTGGCCCGGACCTCGTCGCCGTCTGGGCCGAGTCCGAGGATATCGGAGTACTCCCTCTGTCATGCAGGCGGGCAGTGCTCACCCTACTGCCAAAGAAGGGGGACTTCTGCGACCTCTGGAACTGGCGTCCCCTCTCGCTCCTCGGCATGGACTACAAAATAGTGGCTAGGGCCGTCTCGCTGCGGCTGAAGTCCGTGCTGCAGGACGTGGTCCACCCTGACCAGACCTACACCGTCCCGGGTCGCACCATCTTCAATAATCTGTATCTCGTCCGGGACCTCTTGGAACTCAGGCGTAGGGATGGTCTGTCGTTCGCCCTCCTGTCCCTGGACCAGGAGAAGGCGTTCGACCGGATGGACCACGGGTATCTCCTGGGCACCCTGCGGGCGTTCGGCTTCGGACCCCGTTTTGTGGGATTTCTCCAGGTGCTGTATGCCTCTGCAGAGTGCTTGGTCAAGCTCAACTGGACCCTGACCAAACAGGTCAGCTTCGGGTGCGGAGTACGCCAAGGCTGTCCGCTGTCCGGCCAGCTGTACACTCTGGCCATTGAGCCTTTTCTCCGTCTCCTCCACCGGATGTTGACGGGCTTGGTGCTCCGTGAGCCAGAGCTGAGGCTGGTGCTGTCGGCGTACGCCAATGATGTGCTCCTCGTGGTCCAGGACCCGGGCGACCTGGTGCGGCTGCAGGACTGCCTGGCTATTGACTCGGCAGCCTCCTCCGCCTGGGTCAACTGGGCCAAGAACTCTGCCCTGACGGTAGGGGCCGGGTGGCAGGCGAGCTCCCTCCCACCCACGCTTCAAGCCATCCGGTGGAGCGCGGGTCCGCTGCTCTATCTGGGCGTTTACTTCTCCGCCACCCATCCCTCCCCGGCAGAGAACTGGCAGGATTTGGAAGGCAGGGTGTCTGAGCGGCTGCGGAGATGGACAGGACTGCTCCGGTGCCTCTCCCTCCGGGGGAGGGCACTAGTGATCAATCAGCTGGTCCTGTCCATGCTCTGGCACTGGCTCAACACTCTGGTCCCGACCCCGAGTTTCCTGGTCCGCCTCCAGAAGACAATTCTGGAGTTCTTTTGGTCGGGACTGCACTGGGTCTCTGCAGGGTCTCTGAGTCTCCCCCTGGAGGAAGGGAGGCAGGGCCTGTGCTGTATCTGCAGCCAGGTCCACACCTTCCGCCTCCAGGCCCTGCAGAGACTCCTTTATGGTGCAGGTAGTCCGGCGTGGAGCCACTTGGCGCGCGTCTTCCTCCACCGCCTCCAGGGGCTCCGATGCGACCGGCAGCTCTTTTTTTCTCCATCCGCGAGGTCTTCCACGAGACCTCTCCGAGCTGCCGGTCCTCTACCAGGACCTCCTCCGGACCTGGAGGCTGGTCTCGGCCTCCAGACCCCTTGCAGTCACTGAGGGGGAGGATCTCCTCGCGGAGGCCCTGCTGCACCACCCCCAGTTGCTTGTGCAGGTGGCGGAGACCCTCTTGGTGCAATGGAGGTTGGTCCTGGCGGGAGGCGCTAGGATTGGAGACCTTCTGGACTATGCCCGGGGGGACTGGGTGGACCCCAAGGCACTTGCACAGCACATGGGGCTCTCCACCCATTGGACCCCCCCGACGCATACTCCAGGAGGTGAAGGCAGCCTTGCCCCCCACTGCTCAGGCCTACCTCAAGCGGGTCTTGCAAGAGGGTGCTCCCCGCTCTCCCTTTAGCCCTGGCCCTCTGGTGCTTACTATTGGGCCCCGGCCCTGCAAGCCCCCCCCAGCTTCTCCCTCCCCACGCCCCGAGCCGGCTGCGTGATCTGCAGCCGGTTCTTTTTCGAACCGCGCCCAGGAACCACCTGTACACACTCGTGCTCCACACCCTTCATTTCCTCACCCTCGTGTTCCGCCCAGACACCAAATGGCAGAACCTAATGCCACCTGTGGAGGGTGAGGACTCCCAGTGGGCCAGCCTCTATTCCACCCTAACCCTGCGGCCCGCCGGGGACATCAGTTGGTGACTCCTTCATGGAGCTGTGAGCATGGGCGTGTACCTGGCGCAGTTCACCCCTCACCCCAACACCTGCCCCTTTTGTGGTGCGCGGGAGACCCTGGCACATGCCTATCTGGAATTCGCCAGGCAGCAGCCCCTTTTCCGGCTCCTCCAGAACCTCCTTTTTCAGCTGCACTTTTCCCCACACCTGTTCATCCATGCACACCCCATCCAAAGCCCCACGAGGTCACGGGACCTCCTCGTCAACCTCCTCCTAGCCCTGGCCAAAGTGGCCATCTACAACACCAGGGAGAGGAGATTGGCTGTGGGGGAGCTCTGCAACTGTGGGGCCTATTTCCATTCCTCCATTCGTTCACGCATCCGGGCGGAGTTCCTCTGGGTGGTGTCCGCTGGCTCCCTAGACACCTTCTGGGAGCAGTGGGTGCTGTCCAGGACCCTCTGTTCGGTGTCCCTCTTTGGTTCCCTTTGTTTTAACCTGTGACCCCCCCACACCCTTTCCTGCTTTTTCATTTGTTGTCCCCTGGAATCAGTTGAG
This sequence comes from Mesoclemmys tuberculata, assembly GCA_007922155.1. Classification (NCBI taxonomy): domain Eukaryota; kingdom Metazoa; phylum Chordata; order Testudines; family Chelidae; genus Mesoclemmys; species Mesoclemmys tuberculata. The sequence goes on along the minus strand of ML675601.1, from coordinate 26,857,480 downwards.
CCCTAGGTCCCTTGGCTCCCCCTTTAAGTGAGGGAGGGGCCTCGAGCGGTGGGTGGGTTTGTGCCCACCCACCCCTCTCCTGGTCCTCAAACAGTCACACCTTTTTAAAGCCGTCCAGCCTGACTTTATCACAGAGAATAGAAACTTTGAAATTAAAAAAAAACAAAAAACAATTTCCTGTTTTTCAACTAGCTCTGCCACTTAGATTTGTCTTCCAAGCAACTTCCTTTCACGTGATGTGAATTTACACTTAAGGAGACCATGCATCCCCATTTTACCATGTAAGTCCTAGTATTTTCACATGATTTTCTAACTGAAAACCTGCAACCTCTCAGTTTTTCATTTCATCAAACAAAATATTGTTTGTTCAGGATATATTGATAACTTGATATAAAATGTTTTGTGCACCCTTGTGTCGCTTTCATTGCACAGTAAGCACCTGTTTCACTCTAGCTATTAGCTTAGGCCATAGCTTGTCATTACTTAGGGCTCAAAACACTACAGCGGCACAGCTGCACCACAGCAGCACTTCAGTGAGGACACTACCTATACAGATGGGAGGGGTTCGCCCATTGGCATAGATAATTCACCTCCCCAAGAGGCAGTAGTTAGGTTGACGGAAGGATTCTCCTGTAAACGTAGCACTGTCTACACTAGGGGTTGGGCTGGCTTCACTGTGTCTCTCCGGGGTGTGTATTTTTCATATCCCATAGCATCATAATCATGACAACTTAATTTCCTAGCGTAAACCAGGCCTTATCCAGGCAACATCATTGCAATATGATTTGATAAAGTGGATGATCCAAGCCAGTCAGAGCAAAACCTCTACTCTGGCCCTTCAGCAGTTTGTGGAAGGAGCAATACATATCTGGATATCTTTGTTCTTCTCTCCCCTCCAATGGTTGCCAGAACAATAGAAAGGAGGGAAGCAAGGGTCAGAGGGTCTCAGGGAAAAGAGGCATGGCTCAGCCTTCCTTTGAGAGCTAACACTAATTCAGGTGGAGCTTTTCGAATAAACAGGGAGAGATTTCTCAACCCTAAAACTGTTGCCACAAAAGTGTCCTGACTATTGATTTTTGAAAACATGATCATCTAAATAACACCACCAATTATGTCAATGCTGAATTTGGCTCCGAGACTTCCATGGAAGATGCTTTTACCTACATGAGCTAGAATTTGGCACTGTGTTTGAAAGACTCACCTACCGTTCTCAATCACCCTTTAAAAGGAACACGAAGCTAAAAAGAGCTCTGTGTCACTCAAAAACTTTTCTCTCTCTCCAAAAGAAGTTGGTCCAGTTAAAGATGTTATCTTACCTGCCTTATCTCTATAACGAAGCTAAGGAGCTTTTGTAAACATTAGTAGAAATGATTTTGTTTGAATTCTTCATTGTGTAAGCAAGAGTATTCTATTTGCTTTGAGTGTAAGAAAAATAAAATATTAAAAAACAAAAACAGACTACATATCATTTCAAGAAACAAGGGCATGTAGCGTATACTGCTTCACTAAACCTGACATTTCTCTACCCAAGAGATATGGCACTGTAAACTCCGTGCACTGTAAACTCCGTACACTGTACTTGAGAGCTCAGTACCACATACCTCTTAGTGAAATTATTATCCAGTGCTAAAATTTTAAGGGGTATAATTTTATCTGCACTGCTGCTCTTAGCAGTAGATCATAAAAATCACAGCATAGACTTGTGGAAATACTGTTTGTAGAAAAGAAGTAGAGTTTGATGATGATGGCGGAATAATGTTTCTCCAGACATAATCAGATAGTTGGTTCATAAATACAATACATATGTGGCTCAGTTCTGAAGTCAGTGGGAGACTTTTTTGTGTATGGAGTATGCATTTGGAACTATACAGTAGATTGTTGTATACATGCAATACACTGTGCGACTCATTCTGATCTAACGAAGAACACTAGCAACTCTAAAGAAATCAGTGCAGTTGCTTCCGGTTTACAGTGCTGGCAACTCTTGAAATTTTATCAAGAGTCTCACAATACTGGATGTTTTTCCTAAAGCCCCAACTCCTGGAGTCATGGGAAACAGCTTTCTTTTAAAAAAAGATTCTAGATCATATTGTTGTGGAGGCAAGCCCGAACCAAATGCAACCTAAAGACACAAAAACCAGAAGGCAAAGGAATCCTCCACCACACACATTGTGTTATCTTTTAAAATCTTATCCTTTTAATCCAGTCTCATGATTTTTTAATGCAAAGGATAAGCAACAGTGCTGACATAACCAAAAACAACATCTGGCCCATAGTATGCATACCTGGGAAGGAGCAATCGCTTTTTTTTAAATGTGGTATCCAATATAAAAAAGAAAGAAGATAAAGGTATGGAAAGCTTTGTCATGAGATTGCTACTATAAACTGACTGCAGTAATCTAAAACTAAATGTGTAATACCAACAAAATGAAATCATACTGCTCGACAAAATACAACTTGTTCAACACGAAACATATGTTTAGCCATTGTACTGTTGTGTCTAAGATCTGAAAAATTAAAAACACTGGAAAAAAAAGTACTGTATTATTTTAGTCTATTTCAGGTACATGTTTATAATGGAGAGATTAGTCCATTTTATCATGATTAAAACTCGGTTAACATACTAATTAAATCTGTTAAAAGCAATGTTCAGCAACTGCTCTCTTTCTTTTTTTCAAATTTGTAATGAAACAGCAAAAAACATCAGTATGGTTATTTTTTGTTTCAAATACACTGCTATATTGTGGACTGAATACTAAACGTGTGATTTTTATCTTTTGTCTGGGTTTTTTTAAAAGAACAAGTAGACATGTTAGAAAGTAAGAAAATAAAAATAAAAGTAAGTTTTATTAGAATGATTCCAAATTTATGCAACGTAATCTGGAAACAAAAATGAAAAATTAGGTGGTAACACTTATGTATTGTCTAGCAACTACTTTTTATAATCTATGACAACATTGTAAAGATGGACTTGAAATGTCCATCCACTTACTGCTCCTCTTGAAAAGTGTGTTACAAAAATTTTTCCAAGAAAGCACAAGTGAAAATTCATGGAAGGAAGAAACAGATTTGATTCTATTCCATTAATATAGACAAGTACAGAGCAGATTTGTAAAGCAGCTGTTTCCTGTTTTTGCCCAAATCTTGCAATATTGATGCTTTAGGTGGCTAGTTTCCTCTTTTGTGGGCACTATATGAACCTTAGACATCTGCAGCCTGATTTTCATATATACCAACCTCTCATATAACCACAGAAATAAAAAGATGTTAAGCATCTCTGAAAATCGGGTCATTTTCAGCAAGGGCCTTAACCAGGGCTACATTTTTGTGGCCACAAAATTATGGGCATAAATTAAGCCATTTTAGGATAGATTTTCAAAATCTGGCTACCTTTCTACTGCCTGCAATTTTTAGCACAAGTAACTGATGATATAACTAGGTCCTTAGGACCTGATCCAATGCTCAGTGAAGTCAATGAACGTCTTTCTTCAGATTTTAAACTGTGCTGGGTCAGGCCCTGGGATACCCTAATGTGTTAGGTTTTGCCCAGAAATCACGGAGGGCACAAAATTCCACCCATAATTATTTACACACACACAAAATTATGGCTGCAAAAAAGGTGGCCTAAGTAAAGCCCGATTGAAAACCATTCTGGCTTTCTTTCTAGATATAGATATAAAATGGACAGATTGAATAAACAATAGTGTGCAGAAAGCAGGTGATGCAGCCAAAAGTAAATAAGTAAATTCATCACATTCCTATGTGCAATTTATCATATGGATATCTCCTTCAACATATTCCGCATGCAATGATCAACTGTGTACTTTCAGTAAGCATGACCTTTATTTTATTATTTAAACACAACAGTAAAAGAGAACAGAAATAACGTTTCCATCGTGAAATACTCTGTGTGTGAGTGTGTGTTCCCTCTGTAGTAGGCTGCCATGAAACCAAAATGGCAGCTGCTTTGGGTGCAGCAAGGATGAATAAAAGCTACAATTACCACACCCAAGTGCAGAGGCAACAGCATTGCTATGAGAGGCTTGAGTCTCCCATTCAGGGATTCTGCCTGGGTTTTTTTCTGTGGGGTTGCCCCTTCTACCTTACCTGGCACAGGCCAGGGCATAAAGCCTACAAACTGGCATCAAATTTGCCAAGAAGGAAATAAAATCCATCTGAGGGCCATACATCAACTAAGTCTAAATCTCGTCATCCAAATTCAAATGCCCCTGAAGAACTGGAAATAGTAAAAGCAATCAAAATTAAGCCTTAATAAAATGGGATTCAAGCTATTTTGGCTGAGAGGGGATGGGGTGTCATGCGTCTGAAAGAACATTTCTGTAGCTTTCTTTCTTTCAGTTTTCAAATATTGTTTTAAAGAACTTATGTAGGGTACAGTTATGCTCACTAATATCATACAGTGCAACAGAAATGTAACAATCAGCAACAAGTATTTTTGTCAGCTTTCCAAAGAGTGAACAATGCATTCATTCACTGACAAAGGGGATTGTTTCTGAACGTGAACTCTGCCTTCAGGCTTTAGGACAATGCCTTTTTAGTGGTCTCCATGCAAACTTTGGTTGAAATTATGTTCCTAATTGGCAGGATTTTTTAATTAGGGTACCCAATGGCCACTTTAATGCACAGGATATGCACTCATTGTCTTTTACTTTGAATTAGTTTTACTGAAGAGTGTAAAAAAAATGAGCAAGAGGAACTGATTACTACAAAAGCATGCTAACCATTTCAATCCCTAGGTATAAAGATAAATTAATGAATCAATTAATGTGGACTGCATACATCAAGGAAAAGATACAGAATGCATGATGAGGTCAGCATAATCCCCTTTTAAATATTTTTACGAATGATGTAATGACTTACTTCATTGGAGTTTCTCCAGATTTATACCGGTGTTTAAATGGAAAGTAGAATTTGGCCCCCAAATTACTAAATTGGTCCATGTTACAGCAAAAAGGATGTTGTTTCTGGGGAACCAAGAGGTGGTTAATTGTCATTCTGGAGTATTAATGCCAAATGGGCTTCCACAATTAGGCCCTGAGTCAGAAAGCTAAACATATGCTGGACATGCTTTCCTGAATCAAAACTGAATTACCCTGAATTTAGTAGTCAGTCGGTACTGCCATGGATGTTGTTTTACCGCAATCTATGTTTGTGAATTACAGGGGGTATTTCAAGGTTTAATTAATTCATGTTGATGAAGCACTTTCAGATCCTGGTATGGAAGATGCGATATAACATAAATGATTTTTTCACTGTTATTGTTTCTACCCCCAGCGCAAAACAGAACCAAGCCGCTCTCAGTTAATCCCCAATCCGAATGTATGCTTACATCCATATAATGTTGTCTATAGTAGTAATATGTAAACTTCCTGTTCTAATGAGTCCGAAAATAAGATTAAAACTGACTTTTTTTGCCATATTTGATGCTTCGGCTTACAGTTCGGCTTGAAACCAGGAAATTTCTAGGTACAAGGAATTAAAATAGAAGAAGGCGCAGAAGCTATCTAAATAATTTTGAGCCTGCAAAATTCCTGTGTCTGAAAGCAGTTCATGTTTTGGGTGAGAGTGTGGGTCATCTGCTTTTATCTCGGCTGCCTCGCTCATCTCTAGATCACAGCTAAAGTTCCATGGGAATAAATTTGATTCTTTGGAAATAATTAAATTGAATCAATTTCTAGTTATCTTTGGTCATGTTCTTAAAATTAACTGCAAATCTTTCTCTTTTATTCCATAACTGGGTTTCAGATGAAGAAATGATAATGCATTTGTAATTTTGAATGTTTGTTTAGACTTTCATACTCTCATCTCAAAACTTCCCTGAAATTGTGTATATTTGTGTGGCATTGATTTCTGAATACGCTGCTAAATTGAGGTGTGATCAGTTATATGGACAGGCTCACTGCACTCTCTTATATCTGAAATATCCCTGGAGGCTCTTGCCATTTCTCAGTGTCATAGATGTTAATCTTTATGGATCTGAAACCTGACATTACTAAACATACACTATCTTGCTTACCTCAAAATGGGTATACAATGTTTGCAAACAGTATCACATAATCCAAACCACCACATGCATCTAAGGCCTGATCCAAAGACCTTTGGAGTCAAAGTCCACAAAAGATGAGGTGCAGTGAAAACACAAATTTAGCCTGCTTTCTGTGTCTTTCTTCCTAAAGTGCCTTACTGAAAAGGTTATCCTCTATGCTGCATAATAAAATAATGTGAAGCATTTTTCTCAATGTACAATATGTTCACATCTTTATATGTTGCACTGTTATTTCTGGAAATGGCAATAGAAGCCATACTAGAGTGGAACACACTTATAGTAAATTCTGATACAATGAAACTATATAGTGAACCTGAATGAAAGTGCTAATTTATCCAATTGCAGTTCAAACAATAAAATCTTGATACTCTGCAATAATTTATATTTCAAATGGAATTAGAGCTTGCAGGGGCTGGGAAAATGACTATTTGCTAACATGGAGTCATAGAAGTGTAGGATAGGAAGCTGACCTCAAGAAGCCATCAAGTACAGCCCCCTGAGCTGAGATAGGACCAAGCATACCTAGACTATCACTAATAGGTGTTTGTTTAATCTGTTCTTAAAAATCTCCAGTGGCAGAGATTCCACAACTTCCCTTGGAACCTACTTCAGAGCTTAACTAACCTTATAGTTAAAAAGCTTTTTTCCTCATACCTAACCTAAATCTCCCTTGCTGCATATTAAGCCAATTACTTCTTGTCCTACCTCCCATGTACATGGAGAACAATCAATCACTTCCCTCTTTATGACAGCCCTTAATGTATTTGAAGATTATGAGTTTCCCGTTCGTCTTCTTTTATGAAGACTCAACATGACCAGTTTTTAACCTTTCCTCGTAGGTCAGATTTTCTAAACCTTTTATCATTTTTGTAGCTCTCCTCTGGAATCTCTCCAATTTGTCCTCATTTTTCTTAAAGTGAGGCACCGAGAACTGGACACATGACTCCAGCTGAGGCCTCACCAGTGCTGAGTAGAATGGGACAATTGCCTCTGTGACTAACATCCCAGAATTATATTCTTCTTTTCTGCAATGAATCACATGGCTGGCTAAATTCAATTTGTGATCCACCATACCCTCAGATTCCTTTCAGCAGGACTACTTGGCCAGCTATTTCCCATTGGATATTTGTGCGTTTGAGTTTCCCTTCCCAAGCATAGCACTTTGCACTTGTCTGTACTGAATTTCATTTTGCTCATTTCAGACCGATTCGCCAGTTTGGCAGAACTGAGTTGAATTCTAATCCTGTCAGCCAACATGCTTGCAACCCTTCTAAGCTTGATGTCATCTGCAAATTTTAGCAGCATGCTTGCCACTGCATTTTTCAAGTCTGATAATATTCAGTCAAGCTGGGCCCAGGGTAGACACCTGCAGGATCCCACTAAATATGCCCATAGGTGTAGTTTGTCTTCTATATTTGGGGGGGGGCAGGGCTCCGTGGGGCTTGGGCCAGCTCCGCATGGCATGGCCTAGGAAGAGAGTGCTGCCTCCACCCCCTGACTCACCTCAGCGGCCACCCAACTTGCCTGGGTGCAGGGAGAGGGGTAGCTAGCAGCTGTGTGCAGGCAGGGTTTAGCTCAGGGTGTAGGGAGAGAGGGATAGGTAGGAGCTATGTGCCAGGAGCCCCTCCCACCCCTGTCACTGCTCCCCGAGGGGTCTGCCAGCTCCAGAGCCATGTCCCCCCACCCAAGTGGCTCTTACCAACTGTGAGAGCAGTCAAAGGGGGCTGGGAGCTGAGGAGCAGCCACATCCCCAGGCACCAGCAGCAGACGGGGGAGCACCATGGCCTCCCACTCCATGGCACCAGCCAGAGCAGCAGACACCCCACACTGCCTGGCTCTGGCAAGGGGGTGGGGCCTCGAGGGAGGGGAGGGTGTGGAACTGCTCCTGGGGTTGTCCCGCTCTGATTATGGTGCTGCAGTTTGGGGAGGCAACATCCCACCCTGCTCCCCCCCCAAAGGCCACCCACAGATATGCCCTCCCAGTTTGACAGAGAGCCATTGATAACTACGCTCCGAGTATGTCATTCAGGCAGTCATGCACCCACCCTAGAGTAATTTCATCCAGACCACATTTCCCTCGTTTGCTTATGAGAGTGACATAAGGGACTGAAAGCAACATATGTTAGCTTATAAGTATTTAAAAACCACTCAGAACCTAATGGAGACAATGATGTTTAAAAACCTGTGAGCTGGTCATCAATAACTATATGGCCATAACATCTGTTGAATTTTACAGAACTTGAATTTTTCCATCTTTAACAAAAAATTCACATGGAGATATAGAGTGCCATACTATTTAGCTCTGTTGTCATTTGCAGCCACATTGGTCCCAGAATATGAGCAAGACAAGGTGGTTGAGGTAATATCTTTTATCAGACCAACTTCTGTTGGTGAAAGAGAGAAGTTTGGGGCTCTAAAGTGACCTGAAGTAGAGCTCTATTGAACTTGTCTCTTTCACCAGCAGAAGTTGGTCTAATAAAAAAATATTATGTCACCCACATTTATCTTTCTCATACTATTTAGCAGACCAGGGCGGATCAATGTTTATTAAGGACTCAGGAGATATGTAACTGTGAGCAAACTACTGAGGTCCTGATTCAGCAAGGTACTTGAGCATAAGCCTAACTTTAAGCACGTGAATATTTCAGATTTAGAGATATTGAGTGCTTTTGTTTAGGCACCATCTTAAGTATCATGCTGAATAAGCCTTATCTCTCTGTGCCTCAGTTCTCAATCTGTAAAATGGTGATAATAGTTTATTTCTCCCACCCTTTGGCTGTCTTTTCTATTTAGGTTTTAAATAATCAGAACGGAGACTGTCTCCCATGATATGTTTGTACATTGCCTAGCATAATGGATGCTGCTCTCGTCAGGGCATCTAGGCACTATAATGAATAATAGTCAGGATAATAATTTAGTATACATTGTGCACTTGATATCAGAATCATTTCTGACTCTTAGCAACAATCTTTGAAAGTGCGCTCTTAGGGAACTTGGACAGTTTTCTAATTAATTTATGAGCTTGTTTATCCTTTATAACACAAACCAAACATCAGCAAATTATATTCTGAGTAATTGGAACTTTCCAAACCTTGTTTTCCCTTTCTGTCCCCTTCATTTTTCCCAGCGGAAACATACAGTTAAAAATCTCGAAGTGAAATATTTCCATTTTAATTCAGTTAAAGCAACTGCCATTTTTATTATGTTTATTTCTTTTATGTTTAGGAACATTGCATAGTTCTTATCCTTCAGTGGATGACCAGTAAGAGTAGTATATAGCTGTCCTGAAACCTTGTTCTTAATTATCACTGACGGCAAGACATTCTGGCATCAAATAGTCTCTCAGGAGCACGTTTGACATGTGGATAATAAGGACACCTAGGTTCATGAACTATATTTATTTATTTAAATTTCTACTGCACCTTTCTCAAGACTCAGGACACTTTACAACATGTAAAGCCAGCAGTGCCTATCCATCTCAAATTAAAAGAACTTCAGGTCATTTTGAGCCCATTCTAAACCCTACCTCACACTGAATAATCCCTTATTCCAAAAGAAGTCCTACTGAAATGAATGGGAAAGTATGCAGTAAGGACCATCATGACTATAGCTGTTAGGATGGGGTTCTTCATGAAACTATCCCCAATAAATCATCCACTAACAACAGGAAACACCACCACATTTAAGCCAAACCCACCGACTTTCTACCCAACCAACCACCCATTTTCCCTGAACGCCTGAAAAAAATGCATGGGCTTTACTGTATGCACAGAAGATTCACAAATCTAGGCTACAGTGAGCCATGGAAGGGAATTCCAAAGTGACAATTTTGCAGTCTACCTCCCCACTCCCCCAAGGAGATCTCCCACCTTGCTAGTCACTCTGTATCATTTAAATCAAGGGAGCCGGAGCTCCTTTGACAAAGCCCTGGCTGGGGTGATTTAGTTGGGTTTGGTCCTGCTTTGAACAAGGGGTTGGACTAGATGACCTCCTGAGGTCCCTTCCAACCCTAATCTTCTATGATTCTATGACAGCTTCAAGTGTAGCCGTACTACAAAGGCAGAGGGGCAGTGTCTCAGGTAATCAGGCCTTGCGCCATCTAGAGTTGTATGGACCTGAAATGGTAGTCAGATTGTGGAGCACTGGCCTCACATACTGTCTGCAGGAGGCACTACTTGAAAAAACCATCCACCACTTTTTGCACTAATTTCAACAACCAAATCGTCTCAGGCTGTAGCTCCATGAAATGCTCATTACAATAATGTAATATCTAGTATTTATATGTTCAGTATATCAAAATCTCATAGGGATCAGACCAACTTAGAATCTTAACTAAAACTAGCCATTTTATTTAATTAAAGTTTAGAATTCATCTGGCTTTGCAGTGCTCAAATTGGGCTCTGGTGCAGCTTGCTAGAGCCTTGGTTAGTAATTGCACCCTATAGTTTACCAGCAGTGCTGTTCCACCAGATTCTGCAGTTGATATGCAAGGAAAGCAAGAGTAAAACTGACAAGATCAGTTTCATAGTCTCTTCCAGTCAGCTACATCTATACTGCTGTCCTGTTTGCACATACAGAAATGTGAAGCTTGGGGAGAGAAGAAGGGCATGGGAGATGAAGGTGCTGATGGTGACAGATGCCAATGCAGTTATACCTTTCTATACCAATGGGCGAGTTTAGCTCATGAATTCCAAACCCATTGCAGTTGTGTCTTTATGAAATATATATATAGATAAGCCCCAATTATATGAAGGTCTTGGGGAGCATGTGAAGTCTTCAGATGATATGGGGTCGTAGTAACTGGGAGCTCTGCAACTGTGATGCTTAACAGCTCCAAAGGAGCTTAGATTCAAGCCCTGTAGATTTACTAAACTTTGCAGTAGTTGAGCTCTATGCTTAGGAAACAAGGAAGCTAGAAGGAAGGCTGTAGTTTATGGAGCTGCCTGTTTCAGCTGTCTCTGGGAAAAGAGCTGCACAGCTCTCTCATGGATTTCACCTCCCTCCCTGTGTTACACCCTCCATTCTTATTACCCTACTTATCTTTCTTGGCTTCTAAACAGTTCCTAAAGAGTTTAGTAACATCAAGTAACCCCAGGGGGCATAATAGACCTCTGGTTGAACCAGAATTTGGGGGCTTGGGTAATAATAGTTTATTATCTGTAATGCTTTATTTCTCAGAATCATATGAAAGTGTGACATGAATAAATAAACTCTCTTCACTGACCAATAACATGAGACCAAAGGCCCGGTCTACACTTACCTTTGCAATTCGGCGGCAGTCAACGGGAGATACGCAAGTGACGCAAATCACGTTTAAAGTGTGCAAAAACAGCCAAGTTGGGAAAAGGAAAACGTCATTGTAACAGATTGGGGTCATTTCTTGGCATTGGCCTCAGATGGAGGCCACACCTCTTCATAATCCACAATATGGAAAGTCTGCAGAGACAAAGGTGGAGGGAGGGGCTCTCATCAATCTGCTCAGCCCTTCAGGAAGGGTGGGACAACCCACAGTTAGGGGTCTGGTGTGTAACCAAGCAGCCCCTCTGAAATCTATAAGGGCCAGGCCCTTTGGTAGAGCGGATCAGCAAACCAGTCTATAGCCCTGGCCCCCAGGCAGACTGGAGCAGGCAAGGAGCACAGTCTAGGGCTTGAGGGCAAAGTGGTCGAGCACCAGTGATGCTTCACAGGCCAGGGTGAGGCTGCCACTCCAGGGGTGGGGTGGCAAGAGGAGAGGGGGACACAGGCCCTCCCAGCTCCACCATATCCCAGCCCAGGACCCTAACAGTGATGGAGCGCTCCACCAGAGGGTCATTGGGGCCCCAGCCGAAACTTGCTGACTGCAAGCAAAACCACAGCTGTACTGTGGTTGGCTACCCCTGGGCTACTTCCTCCACCCCCTTTACAATGTACCTGCCTCCAGGGGTTATCATCTGCCTCCTTGGGGTACATTGCCAGTGACAGTCCCAGTAGCTCCTCAGCATCAGGGTTGTCGAGCAGCTCCGGCAGGTCAGGCGAGTCCTTGGTGCTGTCAGAGTCTTCACCAGGCTCCCAGCAATGGGCAAGAGCTGTCCTTCTCCTCCAATGGCTCTCCTCCACTGAGCTACAGGGCCTAGCTCTTATATTTCCTCTTCCTGTCCCGCCCCTGCACTTTCAGAAGGCAGATTGTGCCATACTCGGGTCTGCCCATCAGGTGGCATGGATCAGCTCCTTGGCACCAGCGTCATAGCGAGGCCACAGTGCTTCATTACAGTCATCTATATAAACATTAGCGAGACAAGATCGGTGAAGTAATATCTTTTATTGGATTAATTTCTGTTGGTGAGATAGACAAGCTTTTGAGTTTACAGAGATGAAGAAGAGCTTACACAGACCTGAAGTTGGTCCAATAAAAGATATTACCTCACCCACCTTGTCTTTCTAATATCCTGCCTACAAGAACACTTCATATAGCCATATAAATATGCTTTACTGAAACACGATGTGCAATTTAGAGATAAATTTCAAATGCTTGAAGTCCATTTCTTCCACAATATGAATTCTAACTTTCCTAAAGCTTTGAAAACTATCTTGAAACTCTACATTCTCCATTCTTCAAGGAGTTAATTTATTTTTCCTGGTTGTTTTTAAGGGAGGAGAGCTATAAGTACTGGGGTGTCCACTACAGTCAAGACACAACTAAAACCAGGATATTCTTCTCACTATATTCTATCTGATGCAGGAAAAAATTCTTGCCCCCACTGCAAGGTAAAAAATATTAAGCTCATGGAGAGGTGTTTCCTTAGAGAAAACTAATTTCTCATGGGACAAGCAACATAGAATCATAGAAATGTTGGTCTGGAAAGGACCTTGAGAGGTCATATTTGGTGGCTGAGGAAATTTGACAACTCTCTCTATCAAGCCAAGCAAGTCTATCATTAGGGCTAAGCATTTCTGAACTGTCAAACTAAAACATGGACTTACAAATAATAAATTTTACTCTACTCTGAACTATCTGCCAGAAAGTACAAAAAAAAGAGGACTTCCAAACCATAAATAATATTTTTCAGTCATGCTTGCATCCTTATTCCTGAAACCAATTTAGAAAACAATTGGACAAGGCACCCTGGGAATAAAGAATCATTTGCCATTAGACTTTAATGTGTGATTACTTAGTAACATAATTGAAAGCATGATTGCAGCACATTGCCAGTTTTCTATTGCCAGGAGATTACATCATAAATGATAGAGTATTTCAAATCATATTTTTTTAATTTCATATTTGTTGTTACAAGAAGTTTTACTTAATATTTGCATTAATTTTTCATTTTCAAATGCTGCACAACTGTGAGGAAACTCTCAATGTCAGATTTTCGGTGACAATCATAAAACAAGTAATCACAATGATTCTCATATGAGGAATGCACTGGAGGCTAGTGACATCTGAATGTGGGTAGCTGGAATTGACACAAAGGTGCCCTCAGAGCCAATTTATAACATTGGGCAAAGTTTGTAATGAATTTGATTCAAAACAGAGTGCTAGATCCTCAGCTGGTGTAAATTGGAGTGGCTTCTATGAGTCATAAAATCATGGGTTAGAAGGAACCACCAGGGTCATTTAGTCTAGCCCCTACTCCCCCACCAAGATGCAGGATTTGTTGTGTCTAACCCACCCAAGACAGCTGGCTATCCAGCCTCTTTTGGAACACCTCCAGTGAAGGTGTTTCCATGCCCTCCCTAGGCAGTTTATTCCATTGTCCTACTGTTCTTATATTTAGGAAGTTTTTCCTGAGATTTAATCTAAATCTGCTATGCTGTAGTTTGAACCCATTGCCTCTTGTGCTGCCCTCTGTGGCAAGAGAGAACAATTTTTCTCCATCTCTTTTATGGCAGCCTTTCAAGTATTTGAAGGCCACTATCATGTCCCCTCCTTAACCTCCTCTTTTTCAAACTAAACAGACCCAGTTCCTTCAGCCTTTGTTCATCTGTGTTGCATTCCATCCCTTTGATCATCTTTGTCACTCACCTCTGGATCCTTTCCAGTTTCTCTACATTCAGTTTCTACACAGCGGTGACCAAAACTAGTCACAGTACTCCAGCTGAGGCCTAACCAGTGCCGAGTAGAGCGGTACTATCACCTTCTGTGATTTGCACACTATGACTCTTTTAATGCAATCAAAATTACATTTGCCTTTTTTGCAACAGATCACATTGTTGACTTATTATCCACCAAAACTCTCAGATCTTTCTCAGCAGTGCTGCTGCCAAGCCAGTTATCCTCCATTCTGCATTTGGTTTTTCTTCCCTAAGGGTAGCATGTTATACTTGTCTTTGTTGAATTTCGTTTGGTTGTCTATAGTCTAGTTCTTCAATTTATCAGGATCCCTTTGAATTTTAGCTCTATCCTTCAAAATGTTTGCAATCCTCTCCCCCAGTTTTGTGTCATCTGCAAATTTGATTAGTATGCTTCCTATCCAGGTTATTAATAAAGATGTTCAATAACATCGGACCCAGAACAGATCCACCGTGGAACCCCACTTGATATCTCCTTCCACCCTGACATTATTCCATTAATAGTTACTCTTTGTTTGCGGTTGTTCACCCAGTTATGTATCCACATATTATACCCACTGTATTCCCCCTATCCACCAAACCAGTTCCCTTGTCAAAGAAGAAAATTAAGCTGGTTTCACATGATTTGTTCTCAGTAAATCTATGATTGCTGCTAGAGATCACCTCTTCATCATCAAATTAAATGTTTTATACATTGCTCTAGTTGCTTCCCATTATCAAGAACAAGCTAATTGGTCTATAGTTTCCTGGTTCTGCATTTTTCCCCCCTTTAAAAGATGGGTGCTACATTAGCCCTTCTCCAGTCTTCCAGGAGCTCTCCTGCCATCCGTGAGTTTGCAAATATTATTGCCAGTGGCTCTGAGAGTTCTTCAGCTAATTCCTTCAGCACCCAGGGGTGAATAGCATCAGGCCCTGCTAACTAGAATTCATTCAATTTAGTAACAAGATATCTGACATGTTCTTTACTTATCCTGATCTGCATCCCTTCCTCTTTATTGTCTATGATAACTTCACTAGTCATCTGGTGACGTTATTTTTTGTGTAAAGACTGGAGCAAAGTAGGCATTGAGCAGCTCTGCCTTCCTATCTTCTTCCGTTACCACCTGCTTCATTGAACCCCACACCAACCCTGAGCTTTCTTTTTTGTCTGATATATTTGTATAACTTCTTCTTGTTGTCACTAACATTTCATGGCAGCTGTATCTCATTCTTTGCCTTGGCTTTCCTGATTTTGTTCCGACACCTTCACACTATTCCCATGTGTAATTCCTTGGTGACATGCCCCTTCTTCCATTTCCTGTATGTATTCCTTTTGGTTTTTAGATAGCTAAAAAGGTTCTTGTGCAACCATATTGGTCTCCTGTGGCTCTTCTTATCTTTCATCTGTATCAGAATTGCTTGATGTTGAGCCTCTAGTATTACATCTTTTAGGAACTGCCAGACCCCTTCACCTGCTTTGCTTCCTAATTGGTCTTTCCATGACTATTTCTCTAAGCTGGTTGAAATCTGTCAATGGAATTATGCTGATTTACATCATCTGAGGATCTGGGCCAGGGAGTATAGTGTTTACTCTGCATACCCTTGTGTCTACAGGCTAGATCCTCAGCTGGTATAAACTGGGTATATTAACTTAGGAGTGCCATGCTGATTATCATGAGCTGTGGACCTGGTCCTACACATGAGGAATATTCTGCTGACATCAGAGTTGCATAACATAGAAGCTCATGTTTGCATAGACAGAGTTTTACTATGAATTTCTTACTCTCTTTTAAAACATTTCTTAGCTCAGACAAAAGCCCCAATTTCTTAAAAAGAGACTTTTATGCAAAAAAGAATAAGCATTTCAAGATTTGGACCATTGGGAGTTTTGACTAAATAAATACAGAGGGCCAAATCGTGTCCTACCTGTTAATTTTTTGTGCTGCTTGTGCACATTTTTCCATAGAGTAGAGCTATATTAACATTCCTGACGAGAGCACCTTGCTCACAAATCCCCTTTAAGGAGTGTCTCACAGGCAGCCACTGGAAGATAGGATGCAAGTTGCCAGGGAGCCACCAATAACTGCATGGTCTGCCCTGTAACTTCTGTTGATCCCCAGAGATATGCATTGTAAATTTTGTGGCCTCAACCCAATGAAGCTGGAAAACCCCCCTGACCCAAGAATTCAGAGGAAACTGTGAGAGGAAATTTACAGTGACTGCCTCTCCCTTAGTGCCTTCTCACAGCTTTCTCATCACAAGGGGGAGGCCTGAGCCTGAATGAGGGCTAGGAATTTGGTTCATGGACTATGTTTTGACTTTTTATCCATGTTTACTGTACCTCCAATGACCACAGGTAAGAAAAACTCAAAGGACAGGGGAGGTTTAAAAAAGAGATTTATTATTTAAAGGAAACAGCATCTCTCTTCTGCCATTCTACTCTTACCCCAGTAATAGAAAGCCAGTGTGAAAGGTGGCAGGAGATCCTCCTTTCTGAGGCTGATCCTAGTCTAACTTTCCTCGGTTGGACGTCATGACTGGCTCTTCAGATGCCTCTACTCAACAATAAAATACAATTCATTTTCCAAAAGGGAAACATTTGATTACAAGACTTCTCATAATACTTATTTGGTTCCTGACTGGTTTACATAGTCTCCTAAGCCATTTCACAGTATTGAATGATTGGAACAAAACAGATTACCTCCTTCTAATTTGTCATAGTGACCTACTGTGTGCATGAAGAAAGGGATACTTTCTGCCTTTTGCTCTGTTTTCACTGTAGCAAACCATGTCAGGCTCATTCAAATACTTTTAACCTGCTTGGTTCATGATAGTGGAAGTACCTGAGTCTTCTGGGCTTTGTAATATAATAGCACCCCTTTATCACATCGAATGGTTTATTGGAATCAGCTTCCACAGATGATTTAGTTTACCACGGTGAGGATGCTACTGCAGAGCTATCATCTCTTCTTGGGGACTCTTCTGTCATTTTTAATTTTGGGAGTTTGGAATAATGGGACTTGAGTTGTCGTTTGTTTTTCTTTTCGTTTGATTTGACCAGTTTTATATAGCTTTGAGACCAGAGCTGGGGGCGGAGATGCAGAAAAGCAGAATGCACTGTATTTCTGACTGTTGGCTGTTCAGTCATTTCATTGGCATGAACAATAGGACACAATGCAAGCTGGTCCTTTTGCTGACCACCTTCATAAATAGGAAGCATTTACATATCACTTTACCTGGCTATCGTCTTCTTAACAAAATACTAATATGCCCAGAGGAGCTTCGCTGTTAGAGTCACTTTCTATTAAAAAAAAGATCAGTCAGGTACTGGGCAAGTAAATTCACACAGCCCCAGTTCACCCACGGAACACAGTGGCTTTGGAGGAAGAGCAGCTCCTCTGTGGTGTTTCATGGGCCTTTATCATCTGATCATTGACTGCCAATGTCATCATGAGATTCTGCACTCAGCCACATGTTCAGTAATTTAGACAAAATTGTCTCTCTTTGTGAGTGCCTCATAATAGGTGCACTATTTGCAATTTTATCATGAGCATCTTTAAAATACAGTGCTACTTGTTAAAATTATATTATTTTTATTGAGACTTAGAGACGTAAAAGGGCACCCATCCCAGGCTCTGACTGATCGTAACAGACTCATAAAAACGAGAATTCATATACAACGTACTCTAACAATCGACCCACTGAGCATGCGACCCCAGTATCAACATGAATACAACTGGAATTTAATAATCAGCCCCACCAAAAGAACCTCCATGGGATACCATGCTTTCATCCTTCTCCCATCTCCCTGCAGACCAGAGAGAAAAGATAACCCATGCAAAATGCTCTGAAAGATGACAGAGAGCAGTGTAAAACTTTCATAATAAAACCTCAATTCAGGCATTATTCACCTGAGTTCAACTTCTTTATAAAAGTCAAAGTCCTTTCTATAACTTTCATGAATTTTGGCAGGAGAGATGTATGGCCTCTAGGAGGACTCCAGCCCAGATTCCCTTTTCCCCTCCAACATGTGGAAGCTTTCTCCTTTACCTTGAACTGTCTTGCAGTTATGGTGTTTCCAGCAACTTTATCTTCCTCCAACATCTTCTGAGAACAGCTGGCAAGCTCACTCCCCTCTTTCTGAAAATTTTTGGTGAGCGGGAGATACAACATAGAGTCATTCACTGGTCATTTCTTTTATCTAAAGACATCCATTTACGGTGACAATTTTACTGCAGTAATAATCTGTTACCTCTCTTTCAGGCATATTCTGAGGCAAGAAAATTTGGGAGTAGCTAAGTCTCAAGGCAAAGCTAAAGAATCAGACAAGGATAACAGTACTAGGAGCTGCTAAGCACCTTTCAGGATTGGATCCCAAAGGAATTATATCAATATTGGAGCTAGGCAAATGATTATTAATGAATAATTTATTAATTTAATTTTGCCTTTTCCCTCTGATTGTGAATTGTCCATGTAATCATTTTTTAAAAATTATTCACGTAATCATTTCTGCCAATAAGTATGGCTTGCAGGTTGTCTGTGAGTAGCTCGTGGCAGCGATGCCAGCTATTTTGAATAGATACATATGAATTAACTACATAAATTTAACATTTAGAATCAAGTTTCTGGTGTGAATGCTTATGTTTATATGTTCAAAATCCGCTTTCTGTGAATACTTTCCAGTATTCTCTTAAAAATGTACTAACTGAAAATTTCTTCTGGTAAACTTATTCTCAAAAAATAGTCATGGCAAGCAGATAAACAAGGGTGTGAACACGGTCAAAGTGAATTCATTTAAAAATTCAAACAGATATTTCCTGATTTTTTTTTTCAGTTTCCACCCCTTTCTCTTTGGCACTTTGTGTGTTTTGTGTTTTTAATCATCTGCTGTAAAATAAACATGTCATTCCACAAACCAAAATGAGAAGTGGAATTTACCTCTTATACGTAGGACCAGGTTGACTATGGCAGTTCTGTTATCTGTAAAATGAGGATAATCATAGTTCCTTTTCTCCAGCTTTTGGGTGTCGTGTTGATTTAGATTGTAAGATCTTCAGGGCAGCAATTGTCTTTTACTATGTGTATGTATGGCACCTACCACAATGGGACCTTTATCTTGTCTGAGGCCTGTAGGTGCCACTGGAATCATCATCATATTTGGAACAGAGGAGCGACTGAGAGAAAAGTTAGTTGTGTCTGTGCAGACACAACTAATGAAACAATTAATGAAAAGGAAAAGATTACAGTGTTCTAGTCTTGAGCTTTCTTGTACTGGTTGAACTTTCTAGTGATGGTGTCAAAGTTCTGATGTTGTCTTTTCCACTCCTCAAAAGGTCTGGTGTTGTTAATTCTATTCAGTCTTAGGCAATGATACAAGGGACACGTGCTGAATTGTCACATAGCAAAATGAAGAAAACCAGTCTCAGTGGCAAAATGACAGACTTTCAAGCTCAGACAGTCAGTTACTTCTAGTAGTTGGTGTAGTGCTTTGATATCTTGAAGCGGTATCCAGAAAAACCTACACTGCCTTAAAAACCCATATGAAAGCAGCAGCCGCAGTAGCAGAGATGGATTGCCCACGAACCTAAAAGATTAAAAAAGAACCCACATGTCATTTATATTCAAGTAAAGCATTTCAACAACTGTTCATTCTTATGAAAATATTAGCCTTGCAGTACTGCCAAGGTCAATAAGAGCTTATGTTGTCTGTCATATAAGTACCAGTTGTGAACATTAAATGCCTGGGGGTTGGGCTGGGCTGGTTTGAACATATGACCTTTCCAAATATTTTCTTCCAGTACTTGATCTCTCCTGATCTGAGGTTGCAAATTGCCCTGGACTTTGTCAAAATTAAGTAGTTGGTGTAATGTGGACAAATTTCTACTGATGACATTTTGGTAACTGAGACCACCAAATACATTATAGTAGTGAACTCCAGCCACATGTGAATCCAGGTTCACAAAGGTAAAAGGCAAGGACATAATTCTACTTGACCATGTTGCCTCCAGTATGTAAATTTGATTTGGATAATCTTGCAAAACAGAGCTATTGGATGAACTGCTGAAACATACCTCAAGAAACCAGATACAAGAGTCTGAAGTAGATTACAGTTAGCTTGCCAAACTTTATAAGTAGAATTCTGTTGATGTTAAAAAAAATTATCCTTCTAAGTTAATCCAATTTTGGCGAATTACAGAATTCCCCAAAACTGTGAGCTAACTTGTGGCTCACATAAGAAATGGATACTGTTTTGTCACAATTACAGCATATGGAACGTATTAAATAAATATTCCAAAATACTTGTGGGGTTGTTTTTTGTACTACAAACCACAACAGGTTTTATATTTTTCTTTCTTATATCTCTTCTGTTTCTTACCGTTCACCTCACGTATCAGTGCAGCAGCAGGTGGGGGCAATCATAACCCTTTCCTCTAATCCATAATCCCAGTAAAAAACCTGTATAGCCCAGCAAAACTGCAGCTATACCACCTTATACTGTGATCCCACCAGATCTCAGTACTTGTGTGAATCAGTCCTACTCTACTCTTACTGAATGGATTTTGCTAACACCTTGTTGTTTCTTACCCCTGGATGGATATATACACCGTCTATTTGATTTCTATTCATTGCATCTAACAAAGTGATTTACAACCCACGAAAGCTCATGCCTACAGAAATAAAATTTGTTAGTCTTTAAAGTGCTACAAGACTTTCTTTGTCTTTACTGTACACAGACTAACACGGCTACCCCCCTAGCACTTAGACAGGAGCCATCTAAGAACCATCCACCTGCTGCAGAAAGTGCTGGCAATTCCGTAAGAAGTACTCACCATCACCTTTGAATTATTACTGAAGCTATTCTCCTTCATGGTGTTAGACAGGCAGATGCTGTTCTGTTGGATGTGGTGGGCCAGATCGTCAGCTGGTGTAAATCAGCATAGCTCCATTGACTTCAAGAGCATCTAATGACTTCAATGTTATTTGGGGATATGCCCCAGTGACTTCTGGATTAAATCAAGATCCTGGCTATTTACAATCATCAGTGATCCCATGGCATTTTTTTTAAATAAAAGTACTTGTGTTAATTTCAGCATCCTTGCCAAATTCCAGACTGGGCAATTACATTCCATGCACCTAAAATTCCCTCTTCAGTTTCAAAAGTGTTGGCATTTCTATCCAGGGCTATTGTGCAGCATTGCTGTGTGCTGTTGAACAACTGCTGAGTTTTTCCCCAGAGACAGGATGCATTTCAGTCATGTATGAAGTAATCCCTGAGCATAGCATGTAGTTAAGTTTGCAAATCTCTCTGGAATCCTTCAAGATGAAAAAGTGACATATAAATGAAATCTATGACATTAGAAAAGCTTTTTCTTTACTATTCACCAGGGCTGAGCTTTACAAGTGTGTAAAAGCTTTCTCTACACCAGACTATTTTGGATAAATCTCCCACCATTTTACCACCTCAGTGCAGCTCTACCAACAGTAAAAATAGCAGAAGTGCTACTATAGACTGGCTTCAAAATTCACCAGTGTTTTATCCTCCTATTCTGAATATAGTTAGATGGTGGTTTAAAAAAAAAAAAGAGAAAAAGAAAAAAAAAGCCAGTGTCCTGTCTACATTAGCACTCCCAGCATTATAAGACCACAGAGGAATATTTCCCGAAAGAGGCTAGTGTAACTACAAGGCTAAGGAAGGAAACTACTCCAAAGCACTGGTGAGCCTGCAAAACGTTGCAGAAAGAAACTAGTAACAATAATTCATAATTTTTCTAGCATTTGGTTTAGTTGTTTTAACCACAGTAAGGCCCCTTGATCACCTCTCTGAATTTACTTTCCTGGGTGGCATCGTCTGAGTAAATATCACTAGCTTGAGGAGCCTTTTAGGATGCTAATTAACTTCTGTTGTAGGTATGGGGCTGTCACGCTGTCTGGAGTGGATCACGACTTTGAATGCCAATCTTAGGGCAGACTGTCAAGAAGCAGGGCAAAACCTCCAAACTGTCTATGTTCTCTAATTAGATTTCCTCAGCCCAGTAACAAGTGTGAAGTCCTAAAGCATTATAACAGTCTTACCATGGAATCACAGACAGTCCCCTTGAGTACTGCAGTTTATCTTGCCACACAGGCAAGCTGGACATTGTGATAGATGATCCCTTATGCCAAAAATCACAACCATATTCAGGTTTCTCTCAGTCCCAAAGGACCAGTTACTTACCCCAGGTCAATTGTACTCTGATCTGAAGCCAAAGACAATGCTTGTAGCCAATCCTGTAACAAACTAACTAAATGGTTATTAACTAGGAAAAAGAAATGAGTTATTTACGAGGTAAACACACACACACAAATGAGATACAATCTGAAGTTCAAATGGTAATAGAAGCTTCTATAATAAGCAAACTTATGTCCCTTAGGGCTAACCCAAGCCAAGCAGCTTGGGGATCGCTTGTTTGTGTTTAAGAATCTTTGCCCTTGAGAATCCAGACAGCATAAAGAGACCAGTTTCTCCTTAATAGGCATTTTTATTCCCCTCCCCCAACATCCCATCAAGCTGTGATGGGATGCAGGCTTGTGCACCTACTCTCTTCAGAGGTGTGGGGTAACTATTAACAGAGGTCTGCTCTGCACTGATGCCAACAGTCGACAGAAGATACACAAGCTACCAATTGTAGCTTCCACATCTCCCGTCAATGTACTTACATTGCCGTACCACAGCATCTTCACTGTACTGCGTCGATGGGAGATGCCCTCCAGTCGACGCAGCCTTATTCTTTTTGGAGGAGGGGGTGGATTAATGGCGTTGACCAAAGAGCATTTCCAGGATCAAGTGAGTGGGTCTCCACAGTCCGCTCAGTCGATCTCCCTGCATCAATCCATGTGTAGCCCAGGAAGTGTAGACATACCCAGAGTCTTTTGTCCACAATGACTTGTCTAATGTCTGTAGACCTTGTTTTCTTGTTGAGAAGATAACACCTCTTGTGATAAAGTATTATTTCACACTTAGTAATGCTTCTCCCCTGACTGTGGGAAATTTACAACCTGAGCAAACATTTTTATAGTTTCAGAGCAAACATTTAAAAATTACCTTATAACATGGGATATAGATGTTATAAACAAGATTAATACATGCAGCATTCTCCAAATATTCCATAGTGTCTAAACACTAAACACATTCCTATTGCTCCAATATCCACTGTAATGAAACTAACACACGGGTGAGCCAGACTTGTTTGCAGCTAAGCATTTTTCAGTGTTCAGGGAGCCCAGGACCTTGGCATGAGCTGACCCTTGGTCTGCCAGCATCATAGGGGGTCTCTAGTAAATTCCATTTATAAGCCTTGAAGTCAAGTCTCAGGGCTTGTCTACTTGGGAAAGTTTACTGGTATAAAGCAGGGGCATGAATTTAAACCAATATAGTTATACCTGTGTATCCTCCTGTGTGGCTACACTTACTCTAGTCTGAGTGCCTTTTTTCAGTTTAGCTGATACCACTTGAGAAGAGGTTCAAGCTAAACAGAAAAAAAAAAAACCTGAACCTAAAACTTTTACACCAGAATAAGCGTGTTGACACAGGGGGTTATTTTGGTATAACTGTACTAATATAACTTTCCATCTAGACAAGGCATTACCCACAGGTGCTTCTGAAGTGCTGATTGTAATGCTTTGGGGGTTCACACAGACCAGTAAAGGATTATGACACTACCTGCCCTGAAATCTTAAATGATTTTGTGCTGTGCAGCTTTGGCTCAGAGCCCTGTACCAGCAGGCTGCTTACAGCACACACCGACCTCACCCTGGCTTCACCACCCTGGTTACTCCTTACAGGGTGACACCAACAGATCTTCCAAGTCCCAAATCTCCCCAAAACCATCTCCCCTGCAGTGTCCACTTCCTCTCACCAGGCTCTCAGAGAAGTTATCCAGTTCACTGCCCGCATGAGACAGAGCACACACCAGCCTGTTAGGTTAGCTGAGGATTTTACCCATCAGAGTGATACACAGCACTGAGGTGGATTTGTAATAAAACAAAGAATGACTTTATTAACAAAGAACAGAGAGATGGAAGTGTTAATAAATAAGAATAGAAAAAACAGGTATGGATACAAGTAAAACAAAACCAAATAAAACACGTTTTCTAGTGACAACAACTTAATTTCATCAAGTTAAACTCTTTGTCTAAGCAGGTTTCTAACTTGTCAGTTTGCAGCTACTCTTGCCTCCTAGACCAAGGGGCTCCACTTTCATGAATTCAAAGAATGCTGCTCCTGTTTGTCCCCTATGTGATAGATACCACCAAAGTCTTTCTCCAGTTCTTTATATCCTCAAAGTTTATCTTTGTTTTCAAAGTCAGGAATCTCTCTTGGGTGGGAAGGGGGAGGCAGATTTTGTGCCTATCAGGAAGCCAAGACAGGTTATTTTTTGCAGTATCCTGTGATTTTACAATGCAAATGAACTTTCTGAGATCCCTGATGCAAATGAATATACCATTGTCCTTGGCTATACGTGGCTTGATTTGCAGTTGAGCCAAAAAGGTGTTGGCCATTCTCCTTTGTCTGAAAAAACAAAAAAAAAAACCCACCTGTTTTGCCTCCTTGGTCCATTTACAGACTCCAAAACATAATATCTGAGATTATCCATAACTTCACATACAGCATCATTGCACGCATTTCACAGGGATATTAATGACCAGTGGTTTATTACTTTTCAAGTGATATATTATAACACACTTTTAAATAAATGCCATGGCAACAGTGTGTCAGGTGTACAGAGCTGGTCAGGTCAACTGAGATTTACTGTTACGTACCAGGCGGCTCCTTGCCATCTGGCACTGGGGTGCTTTTAGGGTCACAGGGATGAACACAGTGTAGCTCAAATGTAGTCCAGAACAAACTGTGTTCTTCACTGTTTTAGAAAACAGGGTTAAAACCTTCAGGTTCACCCAAAAGATGGGACAGATTTGCCAAAAATGACTAATTTTTTCCAAATGTAAACAAGGCCATACAGTAAGCACTGCTATTATGTTAATAGCTTTTTCATCTCAGGAGGGCTTAGTGTGTTTCCTTATTAATTTTTTCAATCAGCATAATCTTTTACTTAGCAAGTTTAAACTCACAGTAATTTACATAAGAAATACAAGGCAGAGCAAATGGCTAGGCTTCCAGTGTCACCCCATAAGCCTTCTATCTAAGATACTTTTATGCCCCCATTACCATAATATCTGACCACCTTACAATCATTTATATATTTATAAATATATCCCGTGAGAGACAGAAGTGATATTATTTACATTTTGCAGATGTCAACATGATATCATTTAATATCAGCTAGAGGAGGGAGGACTAAGCTACTCTGGATGACAATGACTTTTTTTTTTTTGTGCTAGACCAAGGTACACAAATCGACCTCCACAAATAGTGTTGAACTCAGGATTCTAGAAGTGGATGGACTGAAAATACCCCATTTTCTGTGACCAGATGATCAATCACTGCAACGTGATATCATACCTGCCCACCCGGTCTTACAACTTTGTGGATTAGCCAAACCAAACCAATTTGAGATCTGCTGATTTTAGGAGGCACAGGTTCTTAGATGTGTTTTAAGCAAAAGATGATAATACTATAGCTGTTAATTGCTGGGTATCTATTTGTAGTCATGGTAGGGCATGGCAGAGTCATCAGGATAGGAGTTATTGCCAGGTTTTATCATTCACAGGGTAAATTGCAAGGTCATCCATGAAACAGCATCCTCCAAACTATTCAGGAATCATTTTTGTTATAACCTGTTTTCCTGGTAAGTAAAATGTTATTACATTAGCTGGAGTACTAAAACTGAATGTCTCACATCTCTCTTCTCGTGACCTTAGGAAAGCAGAGGGAAGGAAAGGAGCTCACTCTTAAAGAAAGAAAGAATTGAAGGAAAATGCTACAATCTACATGCTTTGGGGCTGAACTCTCCTGTTTTGTGGAACTATGTAAATACTATCCCAACGGTGCAGAAAGCAGCATGTGAAACAGGGGTAAGGACATTACCAAACATTCTCCTATTTCTGTACATGGCATCTTCCTACACAGAATCTGATGGAATGAGTGCAGATCCTCATAGGCAAGTCTTATACAAGACACAATTCCATCCACATTTAAATCAAAGTTGCTGCTGTTGCATGAAGTCAATTGAGCTGTGCCAGTCTGCGTCACCTGGGGAAGCTGGCCCAGAGTATCAGATGAGCTTTTTGAGTCACTGGGCACTGATGTTGCCATGACACCTGGGCACATTTCTCCTGTTGTGCGTATATCAAGCAACCCAGAAACAAAGGCTATAAAATATGTCTGATGTGCAAGTCGTAGGGACCACAGCAATCTGCAATGTGGCAACAGACTCATGAGGTAGTCCCATGGATTGTAATCCATGTTCTCCTCAGAAAGCAGAAAAGATGTTCAGACTCATGTAAATGTCTAACTGCTGTTCTGTTGCTCCATGGGTGGTTTGTTACATATGCTCCTTATTTTCTGGCCACGCCCTGCCCATATCACACAGCAGAATTCCGCATTTGGGCAGGGGAGGTTGTGATCAGGCTCTCCTCTTTTTGCTAACCATACCCTCTTTTCAGTCCCTCATTCAGAGACGTAGCTCACTGGAGATGTGGAGATAGTGCTGCACTTCTCTAACCTGAGCTCCTGACCCTGGAGAGTGATCACCATAAACATTTTGCCGGTTCAGCTTTGTTAATATGATACAAGTGTAGAAGAGGCTGTTAAATTAGAGCTGGGTGAGGAACTCTTTTCCTGGCCCATGAGAATTTTCAAGATTTTGACTATATTTCCCATCAAGAGCTAGGATAAAAATTCAAAATCTTGATAATTTTTGCCAATGAAAAATCTGAAAAAAACCAACTAAGGACAGGTCAACCTAAATGTTTTGTTTTGATAATTCTGAAACATTTCAATTTGATTTCTACCTTTATTTCTTTTTGTTTGCTTTCATATATATTCTATGCACGTGCGCGCGCGCACACACACACAAATAAATTAAATTTAAATTTAAAAAAGTCATTTTGACCTTTAGATAATGTTGAAACTTTTTTTTCAAAATTTTCAAAGAGGAAATAGTTTCAGTTTCAATGAACTGGCATTTTCTAGTGTAAAAAATGTTTTGCCAGAAAATTCCCAGCCAGCTCTAGTTAAAATCCTAGTCCCCTTTACATCACTCTTTCATGACCTAAAGTAATCATGTCAATGTACCCATTTAAATAAGTTATTTCCCAATGATTCACCCTGGCACCATTGGATCAGTAGCTTGCTTCATTTTGCTGTGGCTCGTCAGCTAGTGAAGTCAAGGATATTGTGATTTTGTTTTAATTACAACAGGGTAAATCCATGATCATCTGCCCAGTCCCCCCAAATCTCTCAGCAATATGTCTGCTCAAGACTGCATTCTATTCTCACATATGCAATTCAATAGATGCTTCTGTAACGTGAATGGATGTTTCATTTGATACTGACTCTGACTTTGGCACAATAGAAATATGGGTGAGTTTCTTTTTTTAAAAAAAAAAAGTTTCTCAATTTACAATGTAACCTTTTGTTTTTTTTATGATTCTTCATGACATTAATATCACCGTTTTGTCACTAAAATCTATATCAAATATATTAGCAGCCACAAATTGAGGCTGTTTTTCAAAAAAGTTACTAACCATACTTGCTGCTATCAACTAAGTGTAGCAAACCAAGCATCTCCTGTAACAAGGTTTCTTTAAAATCTAGCCTTTCATGTACAATGTTCCTTATGAAAAAGATGATGTTTACTGAGAGTTATCACACAGCAGTATTCAAGGCACCACATTTTATCCTTATACTCAGGAATGGGAAATGACAGTCATCATTGTCAGCTGACTAGAGCTAAGCAAATAATATTTGTGTGACACAGAGACCCACTGGTGATTCAGCAACTCTTGTCAGACTTGACATACTCACTACACCTAAGTTACAGAGGTGTAGCTGTGTTAGTCTGTATACAGCAAAAACAACGTAACACTTTAAAGACTAACAAATTTAATTTCTGCAGGCATGAGCTTTCATGGACTGTAACCCACTTCGTCACTACACCTAACACACTGTTGTCATACTCTGTACCTAAAAGGAGTCAAGTAAGGTATCGTACACAAACTGGTAACAAGCTGGTCCCAAAAATCATTGTGTGGTGTATGTACAGGATGTGTACAAAGGTTTATAAATATGTACTAGAATTATGTTCTTACAATGCATTTGGCAAGGAGAACTTAAGCCACACCTGTTCCAGACAAAGAAATGTGCTTGAATGGGTCTCAAAGGTAAAAATCGAGAGACATTGGAAATGTATTTACATAAAAAGTAAACAAACCCATCAAGCTAACAAGGGGAGCAGGTAACCTCTCAACATCCCAGCAAGAATGAGAAGTTTGGTCTGGGTTTACTTTTCAAAGAATGCATGTCAAAAGTTTTACTAGACTATAAAGAGAAAAGGGGAGAGAACCCCAAAGTATTGAATGTTTTGCCCTTCAACCAAGGGGGCTGATGTCCTGGGGAACTGAATATAGATGAGAAACCTGCTTAGGTAATGGTTGTAACTTGCTGTAACTTATGAAGCTTTAGTCCTAGAATTGTATTTTTACTTTTTGTTTTGTTTGTAACCATTTCTATCTTACTCCTTGTACTAAGTATGACTTAAACCTGAGACATTCTTTAATACATTTGTTTTGTTTTTACTATAAACCAGTTAAGTGCTGTGACTGAAATAACTGTTTGTCAAACACCAGTTACATTGATGAGCTGCAGTGCTCATTGATAAGTGCTCTTTAAAAGAGAATCAAACTTAATAACTTCTATGAATGTTCCAGGAAAGCATGACATTAAAGAGACAGATATGCTTTGGATCAACCTATGGGAGAGGAGAGAATAGGTTAAGGAGGAAAATAAATACATTTTTAAAAACCCATAGAGTCCCCAGTTGCTTCATGGGAAACAGGAAGGATAATTAGACCATTGGCTTTTTTGTGTTTGTGTGTGTGTTATAAAAACCTTATTAGAGAGACGAATGACAGACGATATTTAGACAATATTAGACGATAACCACTTAGACAATCTTTCTCCTTTGAGGCAGCAATTTAAGACCACATCACATTTCCCTTATATCTGCCTTTTACCAGCCCTATCAATTTAAATATCAACAGTTGATGAGAAATGACATATCTACACTTTTTGTTGGTGTCAAAACCTTTTCACCTTTACCCACTGATTTCAATGGAGTTCTGCCTCGCTGTGAACTGACAGAGTTGCAGGATTTGTCCCAGGTATTATCCATAACTATTGTTACCATACTTAAATAATATAACAGTATCCCTGAAGTAAGTGAGACACCAGCCTCATGGTCTGATCCAAAGACAACGATAGTCTTTGGAAGTCTCCATTGATTTCAGTGGGATTTGAAGCAAACTCTAAATTCTTTAAACTATTTTAAAGTGGATTTTGGCTGCTGGCCAAGGGAAAAAAAGACTAAAAAACAGGAGAGGGGTTTCTGGAGATTGTCTGATGACAGGGATGTACTTAAGATTTCCCTGATTTCCAGTGGCAAGATACTCACTTTACAGTATAATTGTATCAACTCTGGCATTCAATCAAAAAAGGAAAATGTCATTCATTATAAGAATCTATTTGTTTTAGCGCAGCTATTGTGCCATAGCCTGTTAAAGCGTTTGGGTATTTATCTTAAGGGGGAAGAAAGCTTTATGGCTAGTTAAATACACTGCTAATGCAGGTTAAAATGCCTTCTCTTTAATGTTTTTGAGGTTTAACTTTAATGTATGGCATTACTACTTTGTGGAAGGGAAATGAAATGTAATGTAGAAGAATCTAATGACACATGATGTATCAAATCAAGGCTTAGAGAGAGAAGAATAATTTACGGATAAAAGCTGCCACTCAAGTTACAGCTTTTTGTATTCATTTAAATGAATAGATGTTAAGAAGATAATTACCATTTCACTTCTGATATAAACACACATACTCAGACAGGTTACAATTTAGGATCTATTTTTAGATTAATATTTTGAATTTTTGATATATGAAAATTTCATAAGTGGAAAAATGTCTTTTTCTTTCAATTTCTTTTACTACCTCCTCCTAAAACTTTTAAATACCACAGATAAATTAAATGATGAAAATCACTGTATCTAATTTATTTAATATGATCAGTTTATGAATATTGGGTATGATTTCCCTCTCACTGAAACCATTATAACTCCATTGATTCCCCATTTATTCAGTGACTTCTTTGATATCATTATGGTATAAACAACTGAGAATGTTCCCTTCATACATGCTTTAAGTAATAAAATTGTGTATTTCCCAAATATTTACTATTTTCTGCTGTAATCTGAAAAGGTTATTTTCAAAAAAGACAAAATAGACAAAGTCTTCTAAAGAAATATCATTTTGCTAAAAAGGAGCTAATGGCTGCTGTCAAGTAGATTTTTGATCTCTAGACATTTTCAGATCTTGTTAAAGTTGATGGGTGTACTAAGCTAAAAGAGGGAGAAATTAAATACCCCTTTAGTGATAGCAGGGAACAATAGAAAGACACCACCCAACGTAACGGTCTAAATTGTGTTAGCCCAGGGATTTTCCTGGGACCGATCGTAAAATGCCAAGAACCATTTGTGTACATTGGGGGTACAAGATCAAGCCCATAGAGAACAAAAACATGATATGAATGTGGAGTAAGAGGTGAATGAAAAGGCTGAGCCAGATCATAGCTTTCTGGCAAAGTAGCAGAATGCTGGCAGCAGAACTCCCAAGCTGTTTCCCCTCTTTAGCTTTATCAGTTTATGGGAGGTTGAAACACCGAGTCTCCTAGCCAAAGTGTCTCCTGTTCTTTGTAAAACAGCTCTCACTTCAGATCCGAGAAGCTCACTACACCAAACATATGTCTTACAGGATATTTATCCATAAAGAACAACATGTAAGCTATCGACAGAAAAGTCCTAACTTGTCAAGGTTCATAGTCATTGTGAGATGATATGCAGTAATATAAGGAATAATATATTTATATTGATAGTGTGCTTTATGGAGTCAGATAGAAATTTGTCACAAGCAAATACTGTGTCTCAGAGATGGCCTATTCTGGCAAGGAGGAGTTGTAACCCCTCTCTGTTTGGTAGGTGAAGTTTGTAACCCCTCTTTGTTTGGTGGGTTTGGTTAATTATTTAGCCTTGCACAATACTGACTTTGAATGGGAAACCATGAGAGGCAATGACAAACCATCAAAATCAGTTAAAGTTAAAAAAGAAACTTCACAACAAACCAGTGGTTCACCCTCTTTGTGAATAGAAACAAAAGGCTGCTCTCAGTATGACATAGAAAAGGGAGAAGCAGTCTGTATCCATTCACTGAGGAAACCCTTTAAGGCAGGGGTCTCAAACTCGCGGCCCGCGGGCCAACTGCGGCCCGCGGGCTTGTGTCATGTGGCCCGCAGTCCAAATCCGGCCGCAGGCTTGTTCTGTGAGCGTTTTCTGAACGGAGCTCAGGCAAGTTGTGGGACATCTTGCCTGAGCTGTTAAAAAGGCAACGTCAGAGTTAAAAGGGAAATGGCCGCCGAATGTGGCCCCACAGGCAGATTTAACGGCGGAGAGTGGAGTCTGCAAGTCTCTCTCTCTCTCCTACTGTGCCGCCGAATTTTACCCTGCGGGGAGATTTTTCGGCGGAGAGTAGAGCACGAAAGTATGAGCAGAGCAGTGTGTGTTACGCGTGGCCCCCCTGAACTCAACTTAAGGGAAATGTGGCCCGCCATAGCAATTGAGTTTGAGACCCCTGCTTTAAGGAGTGAGAGGATGGGGTTTTCAAGAACATTTGGATCCTGGCCCTTGTGAAACCAGCTGGCTCTGCAGTGGACTAAACTTTGGAGGGAAAGCTACTTTATTATATAGGAAAGGTAACTATTGGTAAACGTAGACTCAAAAGTTCATGTTTTATAATTTTGTTTTGAGTTGTAACCAGTTGCTTCCATCACTTTTTCTCACTTCTAGTTAGATCTTTATTAAATAAGTCTACTTTTGTTTCATTATAAGTGCTCATGAGTGCTGCATGGTTATCAGCACTGGTGGTTTAAGGTAAAACTGGTAAATTGAGGTACACTGCATCTTTGGATGCAGAGACTCTGGAATTTCTGTGATTAGCCAGCATCAGGGGCTGGGTGTTACAGGACAATGATTCAAAGGGACTAGGGGATTTGGTGCACCTTTTCTTAACCTCGATGGTGAAGTTATGGCTGGTATAGCCATACTGGAGTGCTTGACGAGCTGACAGACTGCTGATGGTAGGGAGCTGGCATCCAGCTACCACAAAAAAGATTCCCTCTTGCTTGAGGCAAAAAGCAGAGAGGTGCCTCACAATCTTGGGTATCCCAAAGGCCATCACAGAGGTGTCATGTTTTGAGGCCAGAAACTTAAATGCCAGATCAGAGAGAACAGGTTTAAACAAAAACCCTGTATGCTAAAAATAACAATTTTATCCTATCAAGTTCTGAAGCCTGCTGGTTTCGAAAGTTACTTATAGGAACAAAAGAGGTTCTAAATCTAAGACTATAGGCATACTATTTCCTTGGTGTGCTATGTTAGGGCTCCCGTGCCCCTTCTCTCTCAACTCCCAGACATGTTCCCAGACAGAAAGTAGCAGGCCAGAGTCCAAACTGTAGTCAATGCAATGTTTTTTACCACTAAACAAACAAGCATAAAACCAAAGCCCTTCATACCAGTCATGCTTCCTTTCCCATAACCATAGCTCTATACACTGATAGAGTTTCCTTCGTCTTATAGCTCTATATGCCGATAGAGCTCCCTTCCCCAAGTATAGCTCTATACGCCCAAACAGCTCCCTCTTCCCTTAACTCTAACTCCACACACCAACAGAGCTCCCTCCTCCCCCTTCTTCTTCGTAGGCTTAATTATACCATAAATTATATTTATGGTCATGTTCTGTTTTGGAGGGTCTTGAGTATGGGAGCTTTGGTACCACCTCCTTTGTACCCCATGGGAGGGGTAAGGAGTGAAGTTATATTTTTGGCCATGGTCACTTTATGGCTCTTTAGTGTTTCTTTCTCACACCTCCCTTTATCCACCTCGCTCCTCCCAACTGGTTGCTTGACTTTACTGTCATCTGTCTTGAAGAAGAGTCAGAACTTTCCTTCACTTGTGCATTCATATATCAAACCCTTACTACACCTCGAAACATTTTAACTACATCTCTTAGCTCTTCTCACAGTAATAAAGAAAACATCTGATTGTGGGTAGGCAAGAGTAAAACACAATGTTTTTGTTCTTTGTTTACATGTGTATCTTGAAGACCTTAGCATTCAGGTAGGCAAGCAGGCCCAAAATACTATACACAGGCCTTAACATTTATACAAACCTAAATTTTATACTACTAATCCGAATGCTCCACCCTCTTTTTTCTCTTTTTCTTCTGGGATCCTTCTGCCTAGGTAACCTGGGAAAAGCATAGGACATATGGTGGCGCATTTTCTGATAGGGCCAGGCATCAAGATGGAATGTGTTGATGATCCATTTGCATGACTGCTCCCTGTGCACCTTCCCTCATATGGGCATACCACACATGTTCAAAATTGTGTTTCAGACTCCCCATAGCAATGGGCCAGAGGAAGTTGGGTCCAGGTTATCTGATACACTTCAGTGGACAGCCTACCATATTACTTATGTATTATAACTAATGGTTGTGTTTTGTGGGTTTATGTCACCCTTAATCATTGCCATAAGCATTGCAGGATTAGAACAGTTAATAATAGGCCAGATGCCATAATGATTCACAGCAACATCAAGAAACCTGACTATTGAAATATGATCCAACATCCTGGCCACCACCAAAAACTTTTCCTCCTTTGACAGGGTTAAGATTCTTTTAACACCATTTTGGAGTGTATTTTTTAGATTGAAGCATCCAATCGTTGGCAGTTGCAGCAAGCTCTTCCTGCAGTCTATGTGTGCTTTTGTCCATATTATGAGTTCACTGAACATCGACAGAGAAATGGGATATGGTCCACACCAGTTTGACCACATGGTATGGAATCAGGTAGTATGTACTGGTTTGATTGTCCACAACAAATAATTCCACTGATCCATTTGTGCAGCATAGTTCTGATGGCAGTGTATAGATGTGTGTAAGTTTCTTATATGCTAATGCAGTTCTTCTCCCTAGTGTTATATTACAGGATTGTATACAGTCCTAGCATAACACTCCATATCCTATATACATTACACCTTAAATGCCCCGCTTGTGCAAAAGGCTGCTGGCTCTGTTCCTCCCTCGCCATTGTGGAGGGGCACATCCAGATTTCTCTCCTGAATAGACAATTGTTTAGCTTAATTATTGACCAGTTTACACCATTCCACCATCCTAATCTGTCTCCCAATGGTTCCCAGTGAACTTCTCCCTTTTTTATTATTCCCAAAGGACTCATGGGAACTATCTTAACTGCCTTCCCTTTCCATGGTATTACACAAGAGCTGACCCCACAAGTTGGGGATATTATTTTCCATATGGACGAGTATGTTTTTGCAAGTGTAGATAGATATGAGCCAGTTTCACAATTCAAAGCTGAAGGCCAGCATCCCAACCATGCATCTCTCATGACATTCATTAGCATTGCTAGCTGAGCATTTTTTATTCCTGTACACACCTCCCCCCCCAGTTAACCTTCTGAAGCGATGACCCACCCATGTCATGAGGTCTCCTGTCCATTGAGTTAATTGCAGGTTCGCCTCTACTACCCTTTTCCATTCTGTCACAATTGTAGACAGCTATTGTGCCATTATTTCTTTGATTTGCTGTCTTAGTTTCAAATTTTGGCTTATCAGTCACTTGGTTACCAAATTTTCTCCCAGGTTCCATACACCCAATCCTGTTTCCTGCTGCCCACAAATTCCTTCTCAATCAACAATTCCATGTGTGTCCCCTCATCCTCCAATCAAATTGTCACTTCAATCTTTCTGTGTATGTGCTGCAATTGGGGTATACATGGTCCAACCACCATTCTTTGGGATATACCACCCATGTAATAGACTGAAAAGACACATTGAAAAGCACTGGTTGCACCTGCTTCCATAGTGGCTCCCACATGTTTGCTCATCAGGGAATATTCTCAGTTCCAGGCTGCGGCCAATTTAAATTTGGATTCTTCCAGTTTGGTATCCATATTAACTGGAGGGTTACATTCTGTAAAACAATTAAATTGTCATACATCCAACGTCCCAAGCGGGATTTTATGCCCAATTTAATATGTGCATAACAACTGCACATCCAGGGATCTTCCTTTATGGAAGTAACATTATGATCACACATAGTGACATCAGACCCTAATTGTGGGACCCCATAACCCAAAGATGATTCACACACCCCAGGATACCAGAGGGTTAGATTTTTTTGGGCCGTCCATGACAAACCACATGACTGGATAACTGTGTTTCCCACTGTCATTAACTATGACAGAGCCCTGGGAATACCATGTAATTTCTTGATAAATCTGATATTCTCCACAGGGTTGGGATCCTCCCTCATCTGATCTGTACACCACATTCCGATATTGTCAAATTTGCATGGGAGGATTGCTGGTACAATCTTTTCTGGGTAGATCCTTAAAGTCCTCATTTACCTCTTTACCACTACTTGGGGATGTAGCAGTGCACCATGTTTCCTCCTTTTGCTACCTCACATTGTGGGATCTGGGTAGAAATTGCTACAGCCACAATTGTACATCCCATTCCTGGGCTGGGGGGTCCTTGTTTTTCCTTTGTGGCTTCACCTGAAAAACATGAGATATAATTTATGCCTCCTCCTTCTCAACCCTCCTTTTGAACCTTTTTATTTGTGTGCAATAAACTCATTCCTGTCCTCCATTCTCTATTCCCATTCTCAGTTCCCAGGCTGGGCCCTAATCAGTCAAGGACTAGGTAAGGGCCCTTGCATTTAGGAGCTGGGAATGGATGGTGTCTTCCTGGAATCTGGTACATCACTCTATCTCCCACCACAGGTTAATCATACTTTTCAGACAGGTTATACCATGTTTTGACCCTTGCTACTCCTTGTTTATCTTGTCAGGCCACTGCCTGCTGTACTTATACTTGTTAGTACCCACTCGTGTTAAGCTGTGTCTAGATGATTTCCCTGGGTACTGGAGTAAGTAGATTTTTACCACTCTTCCATGGGCCTTCCCGTAACAACCTCATGGGGGCTTTTGATTTCCAGGCTCTCATTTTCATTAAGACAAAAGACAATAATTCTGATCAGTTTTTTTCTTTGCATTTTCACCAGACTTCTGATTACTTTCATAGACTCATAGACTCATAGACTCATAGGTCAGAAGGGACCAATATGATCATCTAGTCTGACCTCCCGCACAAGGCAGGCCACAAAACCCTACCCATACACATTTATAACATCCCCGAACCCATGACTGAGTTATTGAAATCCTCAAAAATGAGATTTGAAGACCTCAAGCTGCAGGGAATCCACCAGCAAGCGACTCATGCCCCATGCTGCAGGGGAAGGCGAAAAACCTCCGTGGCCCCTGCCAATCCGCCCCGGAGGAAAATTCCTTCCCGACCCCAAATATGGCGATCAGGTAAACTTTCCACTTTTACCTTCTGCTTCCAGAACACACAGCGATCTGAAAAAGAAAATATCACCTATTGTAGCTCCTTTTGGAGCTGTAGCAGTGTTTTAATTAAGTAGCATATTTGTTTACATTTCTTTTATCCCTTCTACAATATACCTTGCATGTTTCTTGGGAAAATGCACATTTCTTCCATAGTTTAACTATTACAACATTATATTAGTCATCATAATTTGTATATAAAGTGTAACTGTTTATTTCGTACTTGCAGAGTTTTTACCCTTATCAAAGTGATAGCTTGATTACTCAGAGCCACTTTAAGGCTCAGTGGTTTTAACATTGCTTTCCTTGTGCACTATTTTAACTTTTTGGGGTTTGGGGTTTTTTTTTTCCCCTGAGCACTTACCTGCTCTTTATTACCAAAAAAAAAAAAATAGACCCAGAATTTTTCTTTACTGTACTGGTTCGGGCTGCCTCTGTCACAGCCATGACCATGTCCTCTTGTTTTTAAACAGAGATTGAACTTCACAAATCATTGAGGTCCCCAAAAGGTTAAATACTTCATAACAAAGCCAAACAACACTAGCTGTCTGTGGTTGGCACAAAGTGTTTATAATTTTTGCAATTTTGAATGAAAAATTTCAATGGGCATGTAGTGGAACATACAAGGAGCCAATCCATTTAAAATATCCAAAATAGGGTTCCACAAACCAGAAATATTGGTTTAGGTCCTTAAAAGCTTACATAATTACACAAAAATATGTACAATATATTAAAAAACATTTTGTTTTGGTTTGGTTTTTTTGTTTAACATCCCTTGCACTACTCCAATGGTTTTTACACACCCAGATTACATTCCCATTTTGTACACTCGGAGACAGTCAAGTTCCAATGAAAACCCTTTATTTCCTTTTTGTGATTTTGACTAAATTGTCCAGTAGTCAAATGATTCAAATTAGAGTCTCTCTGCCTGCAGCAGTCATTTACAATTGATTATTTACAGACCATTTCTTTGGGAAAAGAGCCCATTTTCCTTCAGAATAGCTATAAAGGCTCCTGAGGACAAAACATAGTGGTGGTAGTAGCCACTGCCGAAACCCTTTGAATAATTTGTTTAACTATCAGGGTTCCACCTAATATGACTGTACCAAGTTACACATATATTTACATTACTGGGTTTTATTAAACCAAGAATTCTTTTTTTATAACAGTCACCCTATTAACATTTCCCCAACTGTTACCTTTTAACTTTTCCACAATTCCCAACTGTTTAATTTCCTTCAACCCCTGTAGTATTAATTTCTACAAAAGCTACTTTTAACTCTTCATTTTTCCTTTAAACCACATACTTCTGCATTCAATTTACTGTATCTTAGCTTTATTATATCATTCTTTACTGCCGTAGCTTTTAACATTTCACTGGCAACATGGTCTTGTGATCTAAAACCCTCCATTCTCTTTTTCAGACTGCTGTATTTATCAGCCGCTGTTTTTACAGCTTTACTGAGCTGATTCTTATGCATTTTATTCATTTCTTAAGGTGGTGCATTTTGGTTGTAAAACCTGAGCCATAAACTACAATCTCTGCAACACAGCCGCCGTATTCTGTGCTTTGTCAAAAAGAACTTTTTAGCTAGGGGTAGCCGTGTTAGTCTGTATATAGAAAAAACGAGAGTGTTACAGGACTCTCGTACTTTTTACATAGGTATCCAAAGTTCCCACCATTAAAATTTTAGAAAAACGAAAATGTGGGACGTGGTGGGGTGGGGAGGTGGAAAGCAACTTATTAACCCTGTGAGATCATTTTAAACTACTGGCTAACTGCAGCAACATTCCTCAGCATCCCAACTGTGGCTTTAACCCTTAACTTTTAAAACATAAAGCACACGCAAAAGGAAAAAAAACAGTGGCAGACGGGAGTCGGGGGAAGAAGAAGCAGAGAGAAGGAGTGGGAGGGAAGAAGCGGAGTTAGGAAGAAAGGAAAACCTAAGCCAAGAACAGTAACAACGAATAGGCCAAAGCATCTGGAAACCTGCACTCCTAACCCCTATCCTGGCTCTGAGAGGAGAGTGGGACTTGCTGCCACATTCACCGGCGAGAGAGAGATGGACAGTGCCAACTGTCCTTGCCAGATCTTTGAAGGCTGTACTCTGGGTTAACAGGACAGCCCGGTTCCCTACAGCTGGTCAGGGTAAAGAGCCTGACCTCTTCCTGTTTTCCCCCTCCCCTATTCGCAAGACACAGCTCCTGTCTCTTAAAGTGGTCTGTTAACTCTGCTTTCGGTTTCAAACCCTGGAGTGTCAGATTATCTTTAGCCACCCTTACCTCCACTGCTGGTACAGATTTCTCTGTTAAAACCCTTTGTTCGCCCACTATCCCATCCAGAGCCTTAATACACTGGAGGATATCAGCTTCCCGTTTTACCCAGTAGGTCATCCCAGCACATAGTCCTTGTAACTCCATTCCTTTTTCCCTGATATTCCTTTCCCTTGGGGTCCCCCAACACCTCACCCACCTCCTATTCAATCTCATCCCAGGTTGATCCCTGTAGCTGGTATGAGCCCTGATTCTTCCATATCCCTTTGTTTAAAAAATCCGTTACCCCATCTTGTGAGAACCGGCAACTCCCATCATGAGAGCCCACCATACCCTGGTCAAGCAGCTGCAAATACCGTTATCGAGGCGACCTTACCTGGCTGCTACTTACCTGTTCAGCAAAATGTATCCAAGTCATGGCACCAAGATGCTACGGCTCCCCTACCCTGTCTTTCTCAGTTCCCAGACATGTTCATAGACAGAAAGCAGCAGGCCAGAGTCCAAGCTGCAGGCAATGCGATGTCTACTGAGACTAAACAAGCAAGCATAAAACCATAGCCCTTCACACCAGTCAGGCTTCCTTTCCCACAACTGTAGCTCTATAAACCAATAGAATTTATTTCCCCTTTAACTATACCTCCATATGTCAACAGAGCTCCCTCCTCCCCCTCCTTCTTCTTGGTAGGCTTTATTTTACCTATAATGCCCTTCCCACCCCACCCCTTTCAATTTATTGTCCTATTCCATTTTGGAGGGTCTTGAGTCCAGGGGCTTTGGTACCCCATGGAAAGGGTAGGAAGCAAGTTTATATTTTGGCCATGGTCACTTTATGGCTCTTTAGTCTTTCTTCCTCACACCTCTCTTTAACCCTCTTGCTCGTCCCAACCAGTTGCTTGATCTTGCTCTGGAGTCTGTCTTGAAGAGGAGTCAGACCTTACCTTCATTTGTACGTTCATATATCAAACCCACACAACAGCTTGAAACATTTTAACTACATCCCTTAGCTCTTCTCACAGTAATAAAGAAAACCCATTTGGTTGTGGGTAGGCAAGAGTAACAAATAATGTCTTTGTTCTTATGTGTATCTTGAAGACCTTAGCTTTCAGGCAGGCAAGCAGGCCCAAAATTCTATACACAGGCCTTAATAATTACACAAACCTCAATTTTATACTAATAATCCTAACATGCTACAATTAGCATGTTATCTAGGACTGGAATAAAAGCAGTGAAAAGAAAGTTTCTAATTCTATCTCATTAGGAGATCCTTTTATTGGGCTGCCAACCAATTGCAGTAGATACACCTTGCAGTTCAATCCCTTGGACCTCATGACATGAAAATCTTTTTAGCAGCTTTATCTTACCTAAGAAACAGCCATCTGAGAGAGACAAATTATGTGATTGTGGTCTAAGCATCAGGTATTATCATATGGATTCTGGAGAAATGGTGTAAAGTTTCCATCTCACTCAAGTCTGCATGCAGCTGGAATGAACATTGAACAAAGATCCAGCACCTTGGTAATGTAATCTGTCTGCTAAGTGCCAATGGCAACAACAAGGGCTGGGTTTAATTGGTCTAGAGTCCCTTTTCTAACAACAAATAAAACAATAGCTGGAGCCCTCACCCAGAGCTGGCTCTGAGAAATTAAAATAAAACAGTCTGGTCACCTTTGCAGATGGTTCTTCTGAATTTGTGAGCACTCAGCTGTCTTTTAGGAACATGGAACCACAAGTATCTTTATTTGGGGAAAATGGAAAAACAATTTTGAAAACCATGAGCATGATGTATAGTCACATACAATAAACTGAGCTACTCAATTCAGGGCACCAGGAGTTTGACCAACCCCATAGTTCCAAATTATAATTGTCCGACTTGTGGAAGGGCAGACTCTGAGTCTCACCCCAAAACCCACCCACCTAAAACCCCCACTCATGAGTCCACTGGGAGTCAATGCTAGTCAAATGGTGTCAAGGAGTGGCTGTCTTCCACTGGTCTATGCCTGTCCAGAGAGATCCAATCCCCACCAGGTCCTGCTCTTATGTGCAGTTACCTGACCCAGTTCTGTGATACCTGCTCTGCTTCTGAGGGCTTGGTGTACAGTGCTATGTCAGCTCTGTACTGCTGCTGGCCTTGCTGCGAAGTCAGCTCCACATTGCCACTGCACTCAGTCTGGTCCGGTCCTTCAGATTTCCTCCACACAAAGTGCCAAATTTGCAGGTGGGGAACCCAGAGCAAAACAAGACCCTGGAGACCGTTTTCTCCCATCCCTTCTGTTAAGCTTGATTTTCATTTCAAAACCAAAGACCCCTACCCATTAACTCAAGGTGATCCATTCACTCCAGGGCATATCCTGCACCATTCCTATACTCTTTCAGGAATATGGTTGTGATGATAATCTCTGATTTATACAATCAAATCATAAACAAATTTCAACCAAAGCTGTAAAACACAGTAGGTGGAATTATGAGCAAGGAACATAATAGTTCATGTAAATGAAGCTGGGCAGATCTGGCTTTTCCCCTTTTTTCCTACAGAAGGAGCAGAGAGTTCCACCCCTCTAACTCTTCTGTCTGTAGGGCTCACATTAAGATTTTAGATCCTTCCATTGATGTATCTCAAAACACTTTCATGTTAAATTAACTTTCACTACGTCCCCTGGGAAGTAAATTAGCATTTTATCCATTTTACCAATGGGCACTCATAATAAAGCCCAACTTCCACTGAAGCCAATGGTCGTTTGGTTCAATTAAGGACCACAGAACTTGACCCAAAGCAATTAAAGAACTTTGGCCACTCTCACTTAGCATGTGAGTGGCAGAAATAGTAATCCTTGTTCTTTCTTCCAACTGTTGAGCTTAACTGTTTGTTTTAAGGAGTCCTGCTCTCCAGAAAGAGCAGAAAGTAGGAAAATGATAGCAAATTTACAGACCCGTGGAGCTTTCATAGCCTTCCTTACTGAGTTGCAGTGCACCATTCCAAGTTCTTAAATCATCAGCAGTGCAGTTTTTACTGCAGAAGGCATGACCTGTGATCCTTTGACTCCTTAAGGTTTCTACCTTCTCTGTTGACTTGCCCTAATAATCCAAGGCATCTAGAACACTACTGAAAGATGGGTGTTCCACAGTATTTCTGAAGGGGAATAAAGTGAAAAGGGATTCTTAAATATTGCAGGAAACCTGTCTCAGGTTCTAAAATGGGAGGAAGAAGGTAGGTATTGCACTAGTGTTTTAATAATGGGAGTATGAACACTTGAATTTACTTTTGCTAAAAGAATATAAAATTGCCAGTGCAAAAAAAAAATGCTTAAGGCATCTTAGTATTTAGCATTTATTACTAATTTAGCCAATTTTTGTAAAATGATCCCGATTTGATTCACATATATGTTTACTTGAAAGTATCCAGCAAATAGTCTGCATGAACAATTTTCAGATTATGCATTGTTTGAAATGTCAAAGGAAACAGTTTGTATTATTTGTTATTCATGTTGTGTGTGCCCACCTGGTCTCTTGGTGTTTGTTTTTGTTCTCTGATCAGACAATAAACCTTTTAAACTGGAGAATAACGAAAGTCATACTTCCGGTACAAATTTTTAGACAAAAAAGCATTGGTCCTAAAATTCATAA
The DNA here is from genome assembly GCA_007922155.1 of Mesoclemmys tuberculata. Taxonomy (NCBI): domain Eukaryota; kingdom Metazoa; phylum Chordata; order Testudines; family Chelidae; genus Mesoclemmys; species Mesoclemmys tuberculata. Next base: position 26,814,799 of record ML675601.1, on the reverse strand, counting down.
AGCTTTTGGGATTCTCACATAATGTCTAAATATTACAAAAATTGCAAATAATACAATTTCATAAATCACAGCAAACTAAATTTGGATCTTTTATTCCCATATTTGTTATCCCATAAGATGTCTCAACAAACACTGACAGGTTGGCACTCAGTTGATTCCTCCTCAAATATCATTTTTTTAAATTATTAGGATAGAGGACCAGCACCTGATTTAGTGACAAAGCAGGATATTATCATACCAGCAGCTAAAGAATAAACCTCCAAATTAGATACATCACAGAACTGAGAATGTTTTACTCCTATCCTGTAGCTGTTAGGAACTGGGACAAAGGCCGTCAGAGCAGAAGTTGAACCAAGGCTCAGAGCCAGAGTCAGAAGTCAAGCTGAAGGTCAAAACCAGAGGTGATGGTCAGGCATGAGGCATAGGGGTAGGAACCAGAGACAAGGCAAGGATCAGGCACAGAGCAGGAGTAAGGCAGGAACTGGGAGCAGGGGCAAGAGTGAGGCAGGAGCAGGGTTGGATGCAGATCACAGGAGAGAGGAAAGGAGCGGAGTCCAATGCAACAGCTATAAGGAGTCTCCACAGTTATTCAGACAAACCACCCGGTTCACTTCCTAGCTGAAGTAGTAGGTGTGAGTCAGTCATGCACCTCAGGCTTTGAGCATCCCAGTAGGACTTCCTGTGAGGCCTAACTTTCCAAGATTTGTGAGGTGCTACTTTGTATCTTTCACTCAGTGACAATGCAGGCATGTCAGAGACCTAGGACCCCTATAGCCCCTGCTGAAACCAAGGACCTTCAACTTTGAATCCTGACAGTAGCTGCAACAAGGGTAAAAAATTACTATTTTCCTTGTCATACTTTCTTTTCTTTACCCTCCCACACCCTTGGGTGCATAGGGCATCCATCAATCTCCACCTTTTATTTAAGGCTTTTGCTGGTCTGTTCAGGTTTTTGAGTGTCATGTTCATGGATTTAGCTTCTTTCTTAGTTGTTCTGCATAATGTTTCTGTGACCAGGCGTTCTACTCACTGATGGACGGCGCCTCCTCCTGGGGGGTTCTAGGGATTAGGTCTGCCAGGCTGATGCCCCTTCCTGCGGTTGCACTCCATCTCTCTATCTCTCTTTCTGTCTGCAGACCTTCTCTCACTCCAGAAATTGCCGCTTCTTTTTCATGACTCGACCCTCCAGCCAGCCCACTCAGCGGTTTCCCCTTCCAGAATGGTCTTTCAAGGTCTTTCTCCACAAGTAGCGTCAGGCAGTCCTCACACCCATTGCCCTGACTATGTCACTCCAGCAGTCTTCCTATCCACTGCCCTTAGCAATACTCCTCTGAAGTGATTGCTAGGAGAACCCAGGCCCACCCTCTATTCTGAGTTCCAGTCCAGGGCCCTGTCAGGAACAGCTAATGTCTGCGGCTACACCACCTTTCTGCTATCACCCCTGAACTCCTTCCTTCTGTGCTTCTTCTCCCTTACATCAGAGAGAGGGACTGCAGGCTTCCTCCCTGCTGCTCCCCCTACACTATTTCCAGCCTCCTGTTCTCTCACAAGTAAGCTTCCTTCTAATTAGCTCCTTCCTCACAATTTAAATCTCCTGTTTGCAGGTTAATGGGCCCACTTGGCTCTTGCTGGACCCATATGTGGAGTACACCCCATCACAGTTTCTCTGGGTCACCCTCATTTTCCCTTTCTAGGTGGTGTCTATATTATCACTTGTCATGTTGGTGACATCCTTAGAGCATGTCCTAAATATGTCCATTATTTTATTCTTATCATACTTGATCCTTTAATTTCGCATGCTCTACTTCAAATTTCTGACATTGCAACTCTTCGCAATGGACTCACTGCAGCTGTCATTATCTTCTGGAGCTGGCTGACATCTGTAGTAGAAATCTCCAACACCAACAATAAGAGGGAGTCACTCGCTCCCTCTGGTATGCTACTAGACCTCACGTTTCTCAAACTTAAGGGATACAGCACAAGATCTATGTATTAGCATAAGATTAAACAGCAGGTCTGTGCAGCAGATGAAAGCCATGAAATTTAGCAGGTAAAGAATTCAATCCCTGTCTCATTTAAAATTGTAATTACTATTCATTTAAACAAAGGATTTTTGTTAGGTCCCAGGGAAGAGGAGCAATATCAAGTTGCAAAAGGAAATGGAAGGGGAGAGAAGGGTGACTGGGAAACATGGCAAGTGGGGTGATCTGTTGGCGAGATCGGCTACTTGCAGAGGCCTAAGGTGCAATGCCAGATGAGGGAGGTTCTTTCTAAGTAATGTTCTCTCCACTCCTACCCAATTTTGGTGCAAAATAACCTTAAGATGACGCTAGTTGCGGGGAGACATGAAAGCTGGTTAAACAGGGCTTGGGGTTTCCCACTAAATGCAGATCCAGTCAAGTAGCAGCTGCCAGCTGAGGCACTTTAGGGACTGTGATGCTATCACTGAGGACGGAAGCCATTTTGCGGTAATAGGCGTAGACATAAAATTAACAGATCAAGAGTAAAGTGAGATACTTTTTCTCCCAGGAGCTCTCTCGTCTCTGCCAGCCTAGAGAAGGCAGCACTAAGCATAAAACCCATACAGTGATCTCCCATTGAACAGCACTATCATGCTGGGTAGATTGGGCCCAGGAGGGTGTGGGGGGGGGCAAGGAGAGATTTATTATATTATTTAACATCAATATGTCAAAATCATAATAATTCATGTGAGATATGCCATGTCAGGTACTGTTAGAAAGACTATAATGTGCTAAGTAAGATGATGATGTTATGATCATGTGTGTAATGGAAGTTATGGATATGGTTGATATATAAGTATTTCAAATTGTGCTGTATCTGGGCGACACCCCACACAGGATGGCTGCAATACAAGCGCCTGCTTAATGGCCCATTAAGGAAACTCACAGGTACAGGGAGCCCAGGGGGAGAAGCCAGGGATATACCTGATGAGTCACCAGGACTTACTCATGTGACTCTGGACTCCATTTTATTCCTGTAAAATTCCACAAGCAGCATGGCAAAGACCAAAGGACATAAAAGGCAGCTGTCCGAGATCCATTTTGTCTTGCAGTCTTTCAGTCTTCACCTACCTCTGGATCAGCTCATCTACAACTGAACTGAAGCTGTGAAAAAAAGGACTGAGACCCATCCGGTACTGCATGTACACCAGAGGGACTATACAAGCCTGCATATTCCACAATTCTACTAGAAACCAGATATGTATGGACTTTCAAATCAATTGTATGTGTCTGATTGCTTTAATCCTTTAACATTTCTCTTATTGTTTATTTCTTTCTTTCTTTTTATAATAAACCTTTAGTTTTAGTTACTAAAAGATTGGCTGGCAGCGTGGTATTTTGGGTAAGATTCAAACTTACATTGATCTGGTATTGTGGCTGACCTTTTGGGGTCAGGAGAAACCTTTTTGGTAAAGAGCATAGAGTTTAAATAACTGGTCTCTTTACTGGACCTAGTGGCAGTTTGGGAGCCAGAGACTGGAATGCAGTAAAGGGGGCTGTGTATATATTTGAATTTTGTCTTCTTGATAATCAGTGTGGGGAATCAGAAGCACTGTTTGTGGCTGGTTGGGAAGTCTGACTTCAGTGTAACCCACCAGTGCTGGGGGAATCTGCTTTCCTTTTACAGCCTGCCCTGACCTTGGCATTTTCAGGTGGCTACCCTGAGCATGGACAGGTCACAAGCACTCTCCTTTATTATGAGACAGCTAGGCCAACCTATTGATGGTGTGCTGCTACAGCTCTGTGGCTTTAGTTTTCCTTGGCTAACACATCATTGTTTTGGAACAATACTCCCAGTTACTTTGTCACCTACTGTGGAATAGAAGCTCTCTCAGGCCCGGTCTACACTTACCTTTGCGATTCGGTGGCAGTCGACGGAAGATACGCAAGTGACGTAAATCACTTGCATATCTCCTGTTGACTTTGCAGCGTGTCCTCTGCGCGGTGTCCATACTGCGCTGTTCCCTTCAACGCAGCGCTACTCCACTTACCGAGGTGGTTTTCCTGCGTTGCTTCCTGGATCGACTGAGCGCGTCTATACAGACCCTCGGTCGATCCAGAGCAATCGATGTGACGGCGGCGAATTTGCCGCAGTCAGTATAGACCCAACCTCATAGTGTTATTTTAAAGTTAGCCCAGTGAAATCTTGATGTAAACACAGAGACCTGCTGCCCATAAAAAAAGAGAATGGATCCAGTATTTCTGATCCAGATTGTTGTATATGGACAGCAAGTAGAATCATTTGCAAATACTAGGGGTGAAAACTTGACCCTATTGAAATCAAGGGGAGCATTGCTGTTGATGTCAGTGGGGCCAGAATTTCACGTTAGGTATTTCCCCACCATCTGCAGGTAATACAGTTTGGAAATATGGTATAGCTTTAATTATTGCAGCATTTAAAAAGTCAAACCCCTCGCAATTCCTGCCCATTCAAGGCAGTCATAATTGGGTTAACATAACAGAAAGCCAAGGTGTAGCTAGGTTATCATCCAAAACAGGTTTAACACAGAGCATACAATCAGCAGGATACTTGGAAAAACAAATAGCCTTGAAGGGATAATCGCAGTTTGGAAGTCAAGTTATGTAAAACATATTTCCCCCTGTGTTATTGCTTCAAGTTGTTTGATTGCACCTAGTATGTGTAAAGAGTGAAAATTACAGAATCTTCACCCTTACTGGTTTAGGCTCTGTTTGTTGTAATAGCTACTTAAGTTTTAAAGGGTTTTCTTGCCTTCTTCCTTTGGTCTTTCTTCATGCAGGTAAAAGCTGATAGGAGTAAAGTAATGAGACGGGATGAAAAAATAAGCAGCCAAGGAAACACTGCCAATTTTCTAAATCAGACGCCAAAGCTTTTGGCACCTTCTTGTAGTTTACTAAACACTGAGTCCAAATTTATCATCAAAGAACTAGCTCGGCATGCAGATTGCACACATGGTCCATATCTCTCTCAAAGGAAAAGCTTACAAACCTAGAGTACTTCACAGTGTCACTCTCTTTTAAAACATAGATCAAATAAAAAAAAATCCCCAACACTATATTGTATAATATACTACAGTCTATAAAAATATACAATTGTATTTCTCCTTTTCCCTTTCTGTATTAATCCATATAAAATATAAATAATGTACCACACACAAATGCACACTAAAATTAGATTCGGAATAAGTTTTCAGATAATATAATACATCAACACACACAAGTGGATTGTGAGTGCTCATATTTATTTCATGTAAATATCCTTGGTATGCAAACTGAGCTACCAGAGGCATATATTAATAGATCAGTACAGAATCCCCAATTTTAATCTCTGGATTCTGATAACGTATACAAGTCACTTCTTTTGTGGTTTCATGTTGTCAGTAAGAAGACTAAATTCTGGCTCCATGGCCCTTATCCAGCAAAGCACTTCATTATATGTGTAATTTAAGTAACTAAGAAATTTTGTATTAATATTATAACTAAAATAGTACTATTGACTACTCACATGCTTAAAATTGTTCATGTGCTTAATTGGTTTGCTGTATCAGACCCTTAAATAGTAATAAAAACACTAAAATTTATGGTTGTCGGTGTTGGAAAGGGGACATCAAGAGACACATCTAGCATGAATTTGAGGATGAGTCATTACTGTGTGTACTTCAGCTCATTCTCATCTTTCTTCCTCCCTTTTTCCTATTGTAGTTCCTTTTTGTCACCCATTAGCAGGGACAAGCCGGGCTATGTATAAACATCTGCACTTTCCAAACTGACCACTGTATAGTATCACCACAGGTTTACAATATATTAAAAGAGCTTTCTTGGAGGAACAGTTGAAATATGGTAGATATTTTGCTGAGCAGAAAGTTTTTTTTCTAATAAAGTGGGTAACTTAGACTTGTAAGTATATGTGAAATAGGTGACTTGATGCTATGAGAACCTTGATTTTTTATTTCCGGCTTATGAGGATTTCAGTGGGGTCAAGATTTCATTGCAAGGCATTGAATGTCTAACTATCACATTCCAGTAATGTTTTAAATATTACAGATCTTTAGCTGCTGTAAATTGTCATAGCTCCACTGATTTTAGCTGAGAACCTGACCGTATACATACGGATATATACCCACACAAACATCCACCTTGCAAAATTCTACTTATCTTCTTGGTCATGGTTAAGTAACTTTTTATGGGCAAATGCTATTTATTTTGTCATTATAATAATTGTCATTGTTGTAAAGGGCTGGAAAGCAGATTTTTTCCTAAGCTATTCAACTTTCACTCCAATTTTACAAGGTGAAGATTATATTTTTATACCGATAAAGACAGACAATAGAATCTAAACAGAAGAGGACAGACGAATAAATACATTTTGCCAGTTTGCTAGAAAGTTATTAACTTCAGAGATGAAGATCATGCTTCATGTCATCTCAAAAATAGTTTTGTCTGGATTTCTAGAATCACCATCTAATTTTCAGATCTCTGTTGTGCCTTTATCCTAGATCGCTATTTTAATAAGTTATACATTTGCAACATAATTCTTAATGCACCACATGCGCACTATCATCTGAAGAATATTATGCACTCCACCACGCAGGACAGCTTATTATTCAAAATAACAATGAATCATTAATGATATAAACTCACATGGGGAGGTCCGAATAAAACTTGTAGTCTGTGTCTTACATTAGCACTCAGACTCCATGTATCATTATATATGTAACTTTAAACTTTATATTTATTTACCATAGTAAAAAAGTAATTTAGGGAAAAACTAGCTATTTACATTGCCTTTTTGGCTTCTTCTTTAGTTTGGCTGTTAGTGCGATTTACCACGTTTATTTGGAAATGATTGGTTGAATTTCTATTTTCTGCCAGCCGTGTTGCCTTCATGTACTGCAGTAAAAGCTGGCTGATCATTTGAAAAATTCCAACTAAAATTTTCCACAAAAACTTCAGAAATATTTTTAAAACAGATTTGCTGTCTTTTAACCAACTTATGCAGTGGTAAAGGTTTTTCAAAATTTGAAATTTCAACAAAAAAAAACAGTGAACATTTTCAAAAAATGTTGACATATTGAGCTGCTCTAACTGCAGTGTTGCTAATTATTATTTCTGTTACTGTGCCAAGAGGCCTTTTTCAGTGTGTGCCTATGCAGTCACATTTATTTGGGGACAGACTACGACTGGCCTCAACACAGCTGTGCAGTAGATTTAGGCCCTTGAACTCCCTCCTCAGCCATATTACAATTCCCTTCATCAAGGTTGCAGCTGTCAGGGGAAAAACAGGGGCAGCATTCCTACTCCTTCTCACCCCACAAGTAGCTGGGCAGAAAGGGGATTGGAAATGGGCGAGGAAAGAATGACACCTCTTTACACACACACTAGGTATGAAACCTGCACAAAGTTTGGTAAAATTCAGGTTCAGATCTGGGTCCAGACTTTGTGACTTGGGTCGCTCTAACAAGGATGGTAAATATTTCACAACATCCACTCATTTCCAGTACAAATGTTCACTTAAAACACATAGGACTTTATGCAGGAAGCAACCGTTACAACATTCAGCAAATCAGTATCAAAACTGCATGATTTGAAGGGGATGGGGAGGATAGTTTGTGAAAGGAAAGCTAGGAGTGCTTTTGTCAGGAGAATTATTTTTAAGTGGATACACACCTTTTGGTGGAGTCTCATCCATTCAAAGAAAGAAAAATTGCTCTTCCTTAGTATCGCTGTAAGCTTGAGATAAAAAAAAAAGTCTTAAATGGCTGAGGGAGATGAAAAGTATCAAAAGAGTGGGATGAATACCACAACAGGAAGGTAAATCCCTCCCTTCTGCCCAGCCTCCAATTCAAATACAATTTACCTTGCTTGTTTCATTATAGGTGAAGCTAAAAAGATGAGAGAGAAAAGTACTCATGACACAGCACCAGCCTGCTCTCCAGCTGTTTTCTGAGTAATAAAGAACCCAGAGGATTGAGAAGCAAATCCTAATCCAGGCTATCTCCATACAAAGACACTGTGCTACTGAGAGATTCACAGATTTTACAGAGAGAAATACTTTGGGACAAAACTCCTAACTGATTCCACCTGGTAGGACCCTCCTGAGCTTACTCATCTGCTATCAAACTTGAGGCAGCTGACAGGTTTTTAAATGATGGATTCCTTTGGGTCACATTACTTAATTATACAGTACATCCAGGAATACGCACATGGGTCTTTAATGGTAAATGCTATGACTGTCTTAAAAACTCATTAATATGTCATTAACCAAGCAGACATTTACTAATTAAACAATTAGATCCTCTCTTCTATTCCTTTGTTCCACCTAAAGATACTCAGCTACTCAGATCCTCACTTTAGATTTTGAAAAATTTCTTTTCCATGAAAAATGTATGCCTGTAAAACAAACCCGAGGACTAAGACATTTCCTTAGCTTTTGGCCCAACAATCAAATAGGAAACCAAGAACAAGCAACAGATCCCCAGCTGTTGAAAATCAACATTGCTAAATTGAAGTCAAAGGACTTCAGTTATGACAATTTACAACCCATGAGGATCTGGCCCCAGGCTTTCTGAATGCAAATGATTTAGTGATTTCAAATGTTAGTCCACAATCAAAATGTTGACTTTTCTTGCCCAACTTAATTGTGATTTCAGGAATGCGCTGAAGTGAATTCAGCCTCCACTTTAACCTGCATAATTATTAAACCCACACACAAACTCCATCACCAACAAACAAATATAAATATGCAAGGATTAAGGACTGAAAACAGATCATTCTGAACTACCATATGAAGTTAAACACCAAACGAGCACACTGTATTCCTGTCTTTGAAACTCAAAGGAGTTTTAATAATTTTACTCACACTGCTTTCTGCTGATAAATGTAGCTTGATCATGTTTGATGTGCTTTAACTGTGATACAAAGGATTATCAAATGTATTGAACTAGAATACAGCAAATGTCTTTTTAGAGAGAACCCGCCCTTTGTGATCAAAAGGTAAACAAACAAAACTGTAGTCCGATTTAGATTATTAATTGGTACTGTATGTACAGTAGTTCTACTGATACATTATACATCTCTCTCTCTTTCTACTTTCCTCTATGTGTTCGCCCATTATAAATATACTGCCGCCTAATGGTTCCTTTTCCTGTTACTTGTTGTGAAACACTCTTCAAGCAGCACTGGGTAATCTGGGAAAGAGGACGAGACAAGTTCATCCTGGCACTGGTGAAGGGACAGAAGGGAAGAAGCTGTTCAGGACTCTACAGGTGCTGATGTACACTTCACTTTCTGCCACCCTGAGCAGGCTATGGCTGCCCTAACTTGCACCCCAGCTTCAATGAGCCCTATGTGGCTTTCCAGGGGCACAGAATTGCGAGGACACAATTCGCTCCTTACTCTCTCTCTGTCCCATCCCACACTACTTCCTGAACTGGGGGGACGTAGGGGTCACTGCTGTGAAGGCAGCACAGAGTTAGTGGGGCCACCTCTACCAGTGTAAGCAGAGAGATCCCCTATCTTGGGGGCAGTTCACTGGAATGATTACATTTCTTGTGGTTCCTTTTCCTCCAGTGAACTAAAGCAGAAGGGCAAAAACGAATCAGGTCTCATATACCTAGTAGACTTTTGTATACTTGAAGTAGATTGAATTTTCCCATAGGTGTAGCTCCTCTGAGTTCAGAATGAGGGGTCTGGGGTACTTAGGGGCTGCTGCGGCCTGTGGCGCAAGTTACTAGAGGGGAGGGAATGACCCAAGAGTTGTTACAGCAATTCACAGTCACGTGGTCATTCCCTAACACAGGAATTCTATAGTGGCCAGTTACACCAGTTTAAGGCTCCTGGAGTGATGTAAAGTAACCTTACTACACTTGCAGATCTGACCCAGAAGGTGCAAGGCTCATTTTTTCCCTGCATTTAATGACTAATCTATGTTTGTGGTCATGAGAAGGAGCCGGACTGACACCTACAGAGCCTGAGAGCTTCTTTATTTCCACAGGACAGGTACAGCATGGGCAGCAGCAGAGCAAGCTTCTCTCAAACTGCTTCTGCCTGACCTGGCCAGACCACCACCAATGGGCTTATGGGAGATTAGTCTCTATGACCCACATTCTTGGGTCCAGCCAAGCTATGCTTGACACACAGCGGATGGCAAAGGTAACTTTATATGATTTTGGCTGCACAGATTCCAGGGCCAATGAGGGGGCCGTTCAACCCCCAATGCATGTGACAGCAGCCTCAGGGCTGCCTCTCCTTCACTTATTTGCCTATGGCCCCAAGGGATCTTTCTGGCTTCCAGGGATAGCTAGAGTTCAGTGGTGTTCCAGCAAACTCTCATTGCCCCAGTCACACCATCTATGTGGCTAGCTAAAAGGTAGTTAGCATAAAGATGCTACACTGGTTTTGCATCACCCAGGATTCCCCCTACACAAAGGGAATTCCCAAGTGGCAGGCAACATTCACTGGCTTGGCAGCCTTGTGCGTCAAAGGGCACAAAATCCCTGACCTCCATGCTCTGTTTCTTAAGGAGCCAGTTCTTGGCAAGGCATTGTTGGTTTTGGGGATGGAGACATTTGTCTCCTTGGAAGGGTACTGAAACCACAAACTCATGTCACACAGAACACACAGAAGCCGTGAGATGGAAAGACATGGAATTAGTGACCAAGGCTGCAATTAAATCAATGGTCTAGATGTGAAAAGCTCCTTTAACCATTTGCAACCACCCAAGCCAAAGTATGTAATATTTTAGGGTTACTAAAAATATTAACACATTGGGTCCTCATTTTCATAACCATCACACAGGTCTGACCACATATGTAAGGAAGCTGAGGGTCTGATTTTTAATACCTGTTGTACAGAACAACAATGTTCCACCTTTACAGAACTGGAAATGCAGAAGAGCAAAGTGGTATTTGTGTGAGAAAGATTTTCATAAAAGAAAAGATCAATCCCCCCTCCACTGACTGAAGAGAAAATTAATTACTGCAGTTGGCAGAGGATAAATGATTCCAATTTACAGAGTTGTGTAATTAGAGCAGCTGCAGAGTCGAAAACTGGCTGCTAACTTTGAACCTCAACCCCAACATGACATTCCTACTTGTGTTTAGTTCTGCCACTTGTGAGCATGCTGAAAGTTCTCTGACTGCATCTTAATAATTATATGTTGGTTCAAAAATAATCATTGGCTCCATTGCATAGATGAAACCTTATCATCTGATTAGCAAAAGGTATGTTGTATTGTCTTTGAAGTGCTGAAATCCCCACAGTGGAAAATTTATTAGGGGAAAGTGATGTTATGGCAACACAATTAATTCTGCCACAACATGTAGAATTAACTGCACTGTTAAGAATTAATGATTCAAGAAAGAGTTCAAAGAAAGAAAAATACTGTATGTCAAACCATGAAGTATCATCTTCGCATAAGGTCTAACTAGACCATATTTAAAGATCCTTCTCATCAGGACCCTAAGTTACAAAAAAGTGGAAGATAAATGGTTAAGAAAAAAGGGAAACTTCTTTAAGCTTTCCTTGTCCCCCCACCCCCCCCCAATCTGCAAAGGAGGATGTCAGTTATGCTTGTTCAGAGAATTTTGTTCTTTTTGAAGCCAACAGAAAAGTTTTTAATCTCATCTTTAACTTTAATCCTTTAAAATATGTAAGAGATTTAGAAGTGAACAGGGTAAATTTGGCAGAAGATCCTAGTTATGGAAGTAAGGTAATTTCTTTCAACTACTGATTGCCAAGTGAGTTCAAAGCCTGCCACCTAAACTATCTATCAATTCCAGCTACAAGCTGCAATCTACTGATTTTTTACATTGCTTTCTATTGATCAAAAATATTTTGAAAAGTCAGGCACAAGCTTCAAATGAGTGAGACAATGTAATTATTACAAAAAGGAATGAGAGTTGTTGGAGGTTTTTTATTTTATTTTTTCAGCACAAATGAGAATGAAAGAGTAATTTTTTCTCAAGCAATATTCTTAATAGGATTTCTGGTGATTTTAAAGTATTGTTGTTATTTTATGTACCACCCTCTCTCCCCAAAAAGGCCATGAAATTAGTTTTAGAAAGACATAGAAAACTTGTAAGTGGATGGGCCTACTCCTCAGATTTTAGCACACCAAAACTACTGCAGGACATTTCTCAATGAGTTTACAGGCATTTCATACTTTAAGAATCCAGTTCATATCATCAGCAGGTCAAATCCAGGTTGATCAGGGCTCCACTGTGTTAGGCACTGGATATATAATAATAAGGAGACCGTCCCTGACCAAAAATCTTTACAACCAGGCACAGGTTGGGAGAAAGGAATGTTATTCTCTGCATATCACAGATGGGGAATTGAAGCCCAGAGAAACAAAGTGACTTGATGAAGGACACACAAGAGCTCTGTAGCAGAGCTGAGAACAGAATTCAGTGCCATAACCACAAGAGCAGCCTCTTTCTCTCAATACCACGTTGTGCCCTCAGTTACTCTGGTATAAATCCACTAGTTGAACTCAACAGAATTACTTTGGATTTGCACTGGTGCAACTAAGGGCACAATTTGGCCCTCCATTTTTACTCAGCCCTCCTTTCTCAGGAAAACGTCAATTGTTTTTAATGGCATCATGGAAACAAACCATGAAGACAGTGGGAGGACAGAAAAAATGAGTAAGAACCTCAGAATCTGGCCCAATGTTGTTTGAGTCCAAAAAGACGAAGTAACTCAGCAGCATCATAAACTTGGTTTTCTCTGTTCTTTGATCTATTTAAGATGTGTGAAGCTTGTGCTATGAGGGTGGGAAATCTTTGAAGCAGGAACTTGTGGGCCAGATCTGCTCTCAGTCACATCTACTGAAACACAGAGCAACTTTGGTGAAGTCAGTTGATTTACACCAGTGTAAAATAAGATTAGAAGTTAACCTCTTATCTCTCTGAATAGAGCACAGTACAAGCAAGCTATTATTAAAAATCAGTAAGAAGGTAACTATATGATGGAATACTTCCATATTTTTAAAATGTTATATATTGCAGGTATTTTATATAGATGTAACCTTATAGAGCATTTTAAAAAATTATCAACAAATTTGAGTTATTTTGTGCCATATTTATTTTAAACCTACTTCGTTCTGCTATTCAGGAAAATCAGTTAATTGCGGAAACATTTTAAGGCCAAGATTTTCAAAAGTGACTAGTGATTTTAATTGCTTTAAATTTTAGGTTCTCAATATGAAACATCTTACAAGGCACCTGATTTTTCGAAAGTGCTAAGAACTCTCTCTGAAAACCAGACCCTGTTAAGGTTTCTCTGTTGGGCACCCAAAAATTGAGGTATCCAAAATAATTAGTCATTTTTGAAAATGTTAGCCTAATAATGTGATTTTCATGACCACATAAATATTTTAACCTATTTTCATAATATGTTTTAATAAATACTTTGCATATGGTGAGAAAACGTTTTTCTACCTGTCTAGTAAGTTTCAATATAGCACACTCAACTCAAGCAAACTTCCCACTGAATTCTAAATTTTGCCAGAGTAAGGACTGTAGAATCTCCCCTCCTGTATGATCTGAACAGTTTTATCAGATATTCTATTAGGGCCTGATCCAAAGTCCAGTGAAGTCTATGGTTAACTTCAATGGGCTTTGGATCAGGCCCTTAGAAAGAAAAAGACACACTTGAGCAAACATGAAAAAGAGAAAACATTTTAAAAAAATGCATTTTACTATGCCTGTAATTTTCTGTTAGCCATGTTATTATTTAAGGATTTTTTCAGAGCTTTCATCCTTACCAGAGTCCTTCTGATATGGCAGGGTCATACAGCAGAGCCACAGTCTTGTGTGTATGACATTATCATCTGTTGCCATGGAAGTTATTACTATTCAGTATTCTGACTTTGTATGGATCAGTGGAAAACAGATGATGGGCTAAAATGGAGAAAACCCTTTTATAAGCACAAATATATGCAGTAATTAAGAAAAAACAAGAAACTTTTCTGTTAAAGCGTACCCTAATGCATTTATTGCAACAAGACACTTAAGCATGTGGGCAACTTTAGGCCTGTAAGTAGTTCTTTGGGAGTGCTCATGTGTGCATAATTATACGCGTGCTATAATTATACGTGTGCATAATTATACGTGTTTGCTGGATATGGGCCAAGTCCTCTCTGAAAAAATATACTAATATTTTTCCTTCTGACATTTTAAACAAAAAATAATTTTAAAAGAGTTAAATAAAAGAAAGAATTGTTGTACTCTTCAAGTCAAATTCTGGCCTGCTCTCATTGGCTCCAGTCAGTTACAACCATTTATGTAACCAGCTTGAATTGGCCTTTACATTGATTTCTCTTTCTTTTTATTTCTTATTACTGTACATGCTGTCACTGCTCTGTAAGAATGTTGCTGAGGCATGTTATAGATGTATATACAGTGGCAACAAATTGTCATTTTGAATGGTTATGGGTAATATGTTTTTTAATCCTCTGTGGTAATGGGAAGATGTTTGTGTAATCTCTAAAATTTTGCTGGATCTGGGATAAAATGTGTGTTGAGTTTATGGAGGGGGAAAAAAGCATAAATTGCTATATGGCAAAGTGGAAATGAAACAAAAGAGATTTCAGCAAGTCCTCATTCTACCTGTGCTTTTCAGAAGTAAATGAAACTTTTATAACAAATGCAACACTGTGCAAACTTTAAAAGTTGTGGGATGTTACATTTTCTTACAAATGCAAAAATTAGCCAGTTGCTGCAAAAAGTGCTAAGATATGCCAATTCTTTTTAATTAAAATCTGCCCTTTTTTTGAGCACCAAGTGGCCTGTTTTTAAGCACAGATGGCTTAGCATTAAAAAAAAAAAAAAAAAAAAAAAGATTTTCAATGCAAAAATAACCACTTCCTGGAATTTTCATAGGATGTGAAATATGGAAAGCTAAATGGCATAAAATGGCACCAAAAATCACAAAAAATTCCACAAAACACTTTTCTCAAATGTTGCATTTGTGTTATTCTCCATATTTGTGGTCCTACATATCTAAATACAGAAGGAACATACTTAAAAAGAATGGGAACTTGAGTTTACTTTTGTGCCATTGACTATTTTGAATGTTCACTTTATACTGCTAAAGAAATTTGGACAGGGTAGTTATGGCTAAGAGAAAAATAAAACCTCAATGAACAAGGACATCTACAAATACAACATGATTTGATAACATGATTTTCCAAGACAAATTCTTTAAAGCTAAACAAGCAATCCAAGTCCTATAAAACGGGTTACAAGACAGGAAAAGCAGCCAGGCTTAACTCAGCCTGCCTGACAGCACTAGGGTTTTACTCCATTGTAGGGCTTCCAGCCCAGGAACATCCTTTTCACTTTCCCCCTGAGCCCATCTCACTGCTCTTTTTTTGAAGGAGCATGGAATCGTTGATCCTGTCCTACTACCTTATAGGTCCTTGAATTAAGAACCAATGGCTACGGTCTATTTGTTGAAAATCAGTTTAACCTTTTCCTCACTTCTCCAGGAAGCAGAGGAAAAAGTATAGAGTACTACTGAGAAGTAGAACTGGTCAAAAATTATAAGGATATTTCATTAAAAACCTGGATATTTTCCAATTGTTGGGGGGCAGGTGTTTTGTTTGTTGCTGTTGGTTTTTGAAAAAAAAAGAACCCTCCCAAAACCAAAATAGTTTTCAGTTTTTCAGGTTTAGGTTTAGTTAGGTTGTTCGCCTTTCTCTCTCTCCCATCTCCCTCCAGCCTTTTCAGTGAAGAAATGGAAACAAGAAAAACAGAGAAAGCAGGGACAGCAAGGAGAGGAAAGGAACCAAGGTAAAGAAAAGGGGGAAATGAACTTAAGTTCCACCATTCATTAAGGAAAGAAAAAAACAGATTTTGAGGGTAATAAAAATTATGCATATTATGGAGGCTACCTAAATGTGTTAATTTCCTATACAAAATCAGTAAGATACAGAAAATTAAATGAAGAAAAAACAACCTCAAAACCCTATAACAGGTTAATGCAAAACAATGCTTTGCTTAAAGCTGGATGAAGATAGCAAATAAAAAAAACCCAAGAAACTTGTAAATAAATCTTTCTGGTTCATTTTATTGGTGGTGGGTTTGATTGGTTTGTTTGTTGTTATTGGTTGGTTTTGAGTTTTGTTTTTGTTTTCACTTATCCATGAACATTTGGTTAAGCAAAATTTTGCTCGCAAAAATATTTGCAGAAAGCATAATGGTAGTGAACGCTAGCCCAAATAAATATGCATGAAGGCATTCAAACGAGACATGTTCTCGTGGCACTGCTGAAGAGATCTTTTTATTATTCACACAATAAAGGAGCTGAGCAACCACAAATGTTTGTGGATAATTTGCAAAGGAAAATGGACTCCTACTGTTTGCAAATTTTATGTCACCTAGGCAAGGCATCAAGTAACACCATATGATTTAGATGACCGAATCATATGAGTTCAAGAGTGAACAACAAATTGTAAATATTCCTGGCAGCCACTTAGCAAATAATGCACAAACCAAAATTTGTTGAACAAACCATCACATAAACAAAAATATAAAAAGCACAATCTGTTCACAAATAATTAACAAATTTGAAAAAGGGTTAAAATTAACTCCTAGTGTTCCCTAGCGCTTGCAGTGCCTTTTCCCACATAGAGAATGGGGAGGCCTATACTGGGGGAGAAAAGGATGTTAACCTGTCTTAGGTTTAAACATGCTCACACACATTCAATCCGCTAAGGACCATTGCACCAGCTAGAGTGACCACACGTGATGGCATAACACCAGGCATCATATGGCAAAGTTCCCAGATCTGGCAAATCCTATGTATCTCTGAATCTCTGACACCTTGGGCAGCAGTAAGTGTGGCTGGGAGTGCACCCCTTCACACATCAAGGGAGAGTTTGAGACCAGGGTGTGCTGGGATATTTTTGTCCATCCTAGAGACATGGCTGAAGAGCATGCAATGTTGCTTTGGTATACGATGAGCAACTGAAGGGAGCCCAGATCTCTGTGAGACCGTGACATTTTACACAAAGTCAAACCATTTTAATACTCAGGATTTGGCAATGACTACACATATGGAATGCCTATAGCTGCTCCAAATCTGCTATATGGGTCCAGGTTTCTGATCCAAAAAGCAATACAGGCAGTACACAGGTTTGGTAGATCCTGAACTTTGTCTCAGCACAAAGACATTTTTGTATCCATTAGCAAGACATTATTTTTAAAATGGTATTGAAATTAGAGCTGAGAGAAATTTGGAAATTCCAATATTTCAATGTTTGTTTTCATCCTGAAGCAGGATGACAAGTTGAAATATTGAATTTTTTTGTGGAATGAAAAGTTCCAAAAAATTTCAATTTGGAAATGATGAAATATTTCATTTCAACATCTTTGATCGAAACTAAATATTTTGGTATTTCCAAATTAAAATGTTTCATTTCAATTTGTAGGCCTGGCCTGAAATGTTTTGTTTCAAGTCAGCTCAACATTCAACTGTATTTCCATATGCATAACCCCATGGGAATTGTAATTCACGTGGCCTGATGCCCACATTCTCCCTTATTGTCACACTATATCTCCTATGTTGCATCCACAGCCATGTGATTCCCATGATGCACTCAGTCAGAGAAGACTGTGTTGCATCATGAGAGATGTAGGGAAGCCAGGGAGATCAGCCTACGGGAGACCATACGAGCCCGAACTACAGCTCCCAGGAAGCAATGAGTTATAATAGACAAATACAGTTTAATGCTGAATAGACTCAAAATGAAGTGTTTCTATCATCTGAACAATCCAAAATATTTCAGTTTGGGACCAACTGACCTGAAATAAGATATTTGGTTTTGATTTTCCCAATGCAAATTAGAAAAAATATGTCAAAATTAAAATTTCAAACAGAAGGTTCCTCACCAGCTCTAACTGAAATATTAAGAGGAGGAGAAAGAAGGAAGGATTACTATCCAAGATTCAGAGAATGAGAATGAGTATCTGTTTGTTGACATACAGACTGCATACTTGTTTTGTGATCCTTTCAAGAGGAAGGTTTGGGAATCATCTACAGAGGGTGGTACTGTGGTTGAAACAATGGCATGAGAAGAGGTCACCTAAGGAGAAGGCAAAGAAAGAGAAGAGGACTGGACTAAGATTCCTAAAGGATATAAACAAATAGTGGGGACTGGAGGCTGAGATACTGAAAGAGTGGTCAGCAGCACAGGAGAACAGGAGATCATAAAGGCATGAAAGCATAGATTGGAGAGGAAGTAGAGGAATACAAAGTAATCAGCTGTGTCAAAGTCTCCAGCTAGGTAAAGAAGAGTAAACCCCTTTGACTCACTCAGTTAGGAGGAGGTAATTTGTGAACTCGGTGAGGGTAATTTTGATAGACTGGAGAAGAGTGAAGAGAAAAAGCTGGGGGGAAAAAAATTCAGGGAATCAAATTTAACTGATAGATTTCAGGCCCCCAACCTTTCCAGGCTACTGTACCCTTTTCAGGAGTCTGACTCATCTTGCATAACCCTAAATTTCACCTCATTTAAAAACTACTTGCTTACAAAATCAGACATAAAATACAAAAATGTCACAGCACACTGTTAATGAAAAATGGCTTACTTTCTCATTTTTACCATATAATTATAAATCAATTGGAATATAAATATTATATATACATATACACACACACACACACACATCTATACATTTCAGCATATAGTATATAAAGCAGCATAAACAAGTCATTGTCTGTATGAAATTTTAGTTTGTACTGACTTCGCTAGTGCTTTTTATGTAGCCTGTTGTAAAATTAGGCCAATGTCTAGATGAGTTCATGTACCCCCGGAAGACCTCTGCATATCCCCAGGGGCATGCGTACCCCTGATTGAGAGCCACTGATTTAGGAGGAAAAGAAGAGGAAGAGAATAAGTTGGCAATTTGAGAGGCTGGAAGAATTGAGCAAAAGTTTTCCAGATGCAAGACACAAAAGCATGTTTATGAACTAATGGAAAAGAAAAGGGTGCATCTACTGAGAGCACCAGGACTGCACTCAACTACCATACCAATGTGTTCTCCAGGCAACATCACATGAAAACATTACCTGCCCTTTTATAGAGAGTTGTGCTTGCAATTGCTTTGCTTAAAAATACAATCTAGCCCTAAATTAGTACCACTTATTCTAGTGTGGGACAATATGCTAGAGACTGAAGAACTGTTGTTAATCATGCGATCTAGAGCAGAGCCACAGATGCATACATTCATTAGAGCTGGTCAGAAGTATTGGGGCAAAAAATGAAAAAATGTGTGAAACTACTTCGGTCAATAGCCCTGTTTTTGTTTTGTTAGTTACTTATCAAAATTAACTCCTACTTGAAGAGCCTTGTTCAGTTTTCTGTTGTATTTCCTGGCCTGGACATCCTGCATAGTGGTTTTGGTGGTGAAGAATGTCGGCGAAGCACAAAAAGCTGTTATAGTGGCTTGTGTGTTAAACAACATTGTTTCTCCTAAAGAGTTAAATGAAATCCTTGGGTTTTTTTAAAAATTCATGCAAAAATATCAGCACAATTCATTAACACATGTATAGATTTAAATGTACAATAACAGATACCGTACATATGTCTTAAAATAGGTGAAAAGCAGTTTTTCTCTTAAGACCCATCCTCATCAAAATCGATGGCAAAACTCTCACTGACATCAAACCCAACAGTTCCTGTGCAAAATTAAGGCTCTATTGTTTGCCTGAAAACCAAATCTCGCAACCCTTACTCACACAACTAATCCTTATTCGTGTAAGTAGTCCCTTTAACTTCAATAGAACTACTGACATGAGTAAGAGTTGCCCTTATAGGAATGTACCTTTTTGCACAGGTTAGAAATTGCTGAGTTTTTCATTAGAGCTGGTCTGGATTTTTCTGCAAAGACAAAATGTTTCTCAGAAAAATTTCAATCTTGCCCAAATTTTCTGATTTTCCATCAGGAAAATCTAAATGAAATACTTCCTTTCAAGTTGGTTTGACCCTAATTGAAACATTTTGGATAGTTGAACTGAAATGAACCCATTTATTTTGAGTTTCAGTACATTAAACTACATCTGCCTAAAATGCTGTGGTGCTTTATGGGAATTGTAGTTCATGTGCTTTATGCTGCCACACTCCATTATGGGTTGGGCTCCTTAACCAGACTACATTTCCCATCATGCACAGTGATTTCCCTTCTGTCCAAGCCACATGGTGCATAATGAGACTCACAGGCATGTGGGTACATCATGGGAGATGTAGTCCAACCATAGAAAACAATGAGGACATAAGGCACTCAAGCTACAACTCCAATGAGGCATATGCATATATCTCCATAGGCAGATGCAGTTCAATGTCAAACTAAGTCTAAATTAAACGTTTAGCCATTTCCAAGTTATAATGTTTTGGAACTTTTCATTCCATAAAAAATGTCAATATTGAAATTTTTTGTTCCAATTTAGGATGAAAACACATGCCGAAATATTGGAATTTCCCATGGCAAGAAAATTCTAATTTTCACTAATTTTCCTCTGTTTGAACAGATGAACAAACCTTTCAGTTCATCTTTGAAATGTATTTGTCCTCTTGAAGCACAGCATTCTGTTAAGAAAACTCCCATTGTCTGACATCCATTTACTTCACCAAAGCCTGAGTAAGAACTTCAGGACTGGGACATACTAGCTCTCCTTTAATGTTCATTACAATTATCCAACACACGGTTTGGACATGTTACAGTGCAAGTGTTGACTCAGGTATTTTCCTTTTATCACTAATAAAAGGCTTATTTGATGTTCAGTACTATTATTGTCTCTTAACACTCAAAGGTGTACTAAGCACCTCACAGAAGATATAGACTGAAATCAATGAGTTTCTGATAGTGAACTATAGACTGTAGGCTATTATATATTTTATGAAGTCAAGTAAACAGATGCAAATTCCAGATTAGATATAATTTTACACCTAAATTTCATTACAAATATGATCTGATCATCCTGAAGATATTTCAATATCAACCTTATAAAACAGTATTTTGCTTTTCAATTTAGTTTATCAGATTATATGAAGCTAAACGTAACCAGACCTAGAACTTAGAATTTCTTAAAGGCTTGAGCAAGTACTATGGATTAATGTTTTTAGCACTCAAACAGGCTTTTTTTTTTTTTTTTAAATGGAGAAAACAGTCACTGAATGCTCCAAACTTATGCTCACACATTTTCAGAAACTACCATTATTAAGTCTGATATACTGTCATTTATGTAAATATGACCCAGAAGGCCTCCAGTGACAAAATTAGTGCTGAGTCCTTATAACCAGGAATATAAATATTACATTTTAAATTCCCTGACTAAAAAAGTTTATAAGAGTTATTTTGACAGCAAAGTGCTTTGTTTGCTGACATCTTGAATAAATATGTTTTGGGGTTGATGAGTTTCATAGAATCCAAGGCCATCTAGTCTGACTTCCTTGTGTAACACAGGCCATAACAATACCTATGTAGCACTTTTCTTTTTCAGGTCTCCTTTACAAAGGAGGCCAATATCATTACCCCAATTTTACAGACGAGGAAACTGAGGAACAGAAAGGTGAAATGACTACCCAAAGTCAGCCAGTAGCAGAGCTGAGAACTGAACCCAAGTCTCTAGACTCCTACTAGGGTGCAATGCCTTTCTATGATGCCGCTCTCTAGTGCCAAGCTGTACCTAGCTCATTCAGGGCTATGCAGGGGAGTAGAAGGGAGCCAGGATTCCCCACTCACCATTGCATAGGACTGGCTACTTGCACAGGAAGCCTGGGTACATCAGGGACCGCAGGGGTCCCTCTCAACCTCCCAGTGCACAGGCCAATAAATAATAATACCTAGCTCTAATATATTGTTTTTCACCACAGATCTCAAATCACTTTACAAAGGTGGTCAGTATCAGCAACCCCATTTTATAGATGGGGAAACTGAGGCACGAGATGATTACTGGTCTGCACAAGGTCACCTAGCAGGCCAGTGGCATAGCTGGGAATAAAAGCCACCTTCATGAGTCTCTGTCCAGTCATCTATCCACTAGAATACATGGCCTCCCAAGAAATATTGCAAATTCCTCCACCTCCCCAACGCAGCAGGGGAGACATTTCTGATGTACCAGGCCCCCTGGTGCTACCACTTGGGTGGTATGTCCAAGCATCACCACTTGCCAGGCAATGGCATGATCTAGCCCTGAGTCATTATTAATAGAAATTTTATATCCCATACAAATTGAAGCTGATACAATTCCCACTGAATTCAGTGGCAAAACTTCCACTGATTTTACCAGGAGCAGGCCCTTATTGTTTATTATTGTCTACCAGTTCTACCCTTCAACTGTGATGGGGAAAAAGACAACATTTTTTCAGAAAATATAAATATATGAGAAATCCACCTAAGCATCCCTAGCCTTGACATTATTACCGTCTATCACCAAACTCATCCTGGAAATAATCTTTTTTCACCCATTCTTTATCCACATTTGTACAATAAACAGTCTTAAACTTTAGTGGGCTGTAGGCACTTTTATTTCCTGCTCTTTCACTGAATTTCAGCACAAAAGTTGCTACATTTTATAGTGTAACACAAAGGTGTTTGGAGAAGTGATTTTGCCTGGAAGATTGGAAAATGTCTACATATAGGCAATATTATATGCACATGAGAATCTAATACTATTTAGATAACAGTTAAAACCACAGACTTCAAATACAAAGTCAGCTATTAAAATATTGCCAGAGGCAACATGGCAAGGTTTAGACTAGCTTTATGCAAGATACAGGAAGGGGAGTGAAGTTTGGGTCACTCGAATGACTGCACTGTATTCCTCTCTCTCTATTTTTAATTATCACAGATTTAATCAACTTGTCCTAGTTGTATATTTTGCCATAACCTTTCCTGTCCTCCCCTTTTTTGGAGGGGGAGGGGATTTATATAACAGAGCCAGTTTAAAAAATAGAAGCTACATGGAAGACAGAACAGCAACTAAGATATTGTGATTAATTTGATAGACTTCTGGTAGGAAGTATTTAGTTTATCGGTACATAGTAAATGAATATTAAAATATGCATACCCCAAGGCTACAAGCGAAAGTAGATAACAGCTGTTGGTCTAAAATGTGGCTTCATAATTCAGAGAGATTGGAATAAGCTTGTAATTATGAATTAAAGCTAGAACAGTAAAAAAAAATACCAACATTTTGAGTAGGCTCACTGTGGCCCATACCATTTAAAACTAGTTCCCTGTATTAAAATATATATATATATATATATTATTCACATCAGCTTCTGAAGTAGTGTTGGAGAACCAACAGCAACAACAGGCATCCTTTAGCTCATCTTTTAGAAAACAAATGAAAATCTCATTGTGTGATCAACAGTTCCGTAACATAAAGGGGAAAAAACATCAACTGTGGAGAGGGATTTAGCCCTGCATGGCAAATAGTTAATTTTAACACATATTTTAAAGTAATATTACATAGATGACAGAGCAGGAAATATTGAGGGCCAAACAATCATCTGAATTATCATGTTAAGTACACCGAACACCAATCTGTCATACTTTCATTATGCATGGTTACTATACAGGGAGGATATGAGTCAGTATAAAAGAGGCAGTTCTGTCCCACATTGAAAAATAATGCTTTTTCTCTGTTGGAATTATATATACTCCATATTTTTCCCTGTATCTACTGGAGCTGTATTATTTATCATCTCCATTAAATAAACTTTACAAATCCAAAAATCATACGACTCTCTAACCTTACCTAAAGTCATTAACCATAGAAGCTTATTAAAGTCTCGGCATTCAACACAGTGCTCTTTGGGAAACAAACATATGGAAAAATCTTTCAAAATTAGGAAAGAGATTCACCATTAATTTACACAAAAAGGCCTGATTTAAGCCCTGTGGAAGTTAATGGGAAAAACTCCCATTGACTTCAATGGGTTTTGAATCAGGCTCATGCTGCTGGAGATAGGTTATGCTGCTCATGAAGATCCTCTAGAAAAAGCTGCAAATTATCTCTTGTCAATCAACAGAAATATAAGGCATGATGGAGTTAGGTTACCCTGAAAAGAGCAAAAGGTGATGGGAGAGAACAGCAGATGGTCTCAACTGTTCAGACATAAAACTATTTATTAGGCTGGATCTACACTGATAGCGGCAAATTCGCCGCCAACAGATCGATTGCTCTGGATCGACTGAGCAGTCTGTGTAGACGCGCTCAGTCGATCCAGCAAGCAACGCAGGAAAACCACCCTGGTAAGTGGTGTAGCACTGCGCCGAAGGGAGCACTTTTCCCTTCGATGCAGCGCAGTGTGGACGGTGAGCGGAGGAGATGCTGCAAAGTCGACGGGAGATACGCAAGTGATTTACATCACTTGTGTATCTCCCATCGACTGCTGTCAAATCGCAAAGGTAAGTGTAGACCGGGCCTGAATCTGTTGGCTGGGAGTCAAGATCTGGCTGGTGTCTGGGCATATACTTTTAAGGAAAATCTAAACTTGCATATCCATATATTCTGAAAGAGGATGGTGTATGGATTTTCACCAAAAACAATCTATATATTTCTGGATTCCTTCTTAAGGAGCAGAGAATCTCTAAAAAACAAATTGTACCACTATGAAATTAACACAAGAAATGATTCTGCTACTATGACATTGACATATATATATGGATGTTACCACATGGTGATATCACAGGAAATGAAAGTCCCAAACTGGTGTTTGATCATCAAGTCTCAGTCATAGTGCTCAGGTGTAGGTTTGTGCAATTGCTTACAAAAGGATGACTTTTTTCCACAGGCTTTGTTTCAGGAATACTTTTTACAGATATGGTGCAATTTTTCATGTAGAAAATGTTCCTGACCAAAAATACAGCTTAATCTAAAGTTTTTGTGGAAAACTGTCAGTTCAATGAAAAAGTCTGATTTTCCAGCAAAAATTTTAAAAAACCCATTTTTTCCCCAAATGACATTTTATTTTTGTTTAGTTGCACACTAAAATGATGTTTTTGTTTCAGTTTTTCACTTTAAAACAAAATGACATTTTATGTTGAATTATCAATCTGAAATTACAATTTTTGTTTTGATTAACATTGTTAAAAAGTTTTGCTTCAGCATTCCTGATTCAAAACATCAGACTATTCACTCTATTAAATATTTTGATATTTTCACTCTCCATAAAAATTAGAAAAGGACACTGATTTTAAACTGTCAGAATATCCCCTGGCACAAAAGTTCCATTTTCCAAACAGTTCTAATAATTTCCTACTAAAGTAAAGAAGAGAGGGAAGTGGCTGCATCAAATATTGAAAGTAAGTATTTTCCCAGGAAGTATGGGGATATATAATATTAAAAGATATGTATTTCCTTTCACACTGCTTAGACCACTTCCATCCCCTGTGAATCTCTTAACCAGCCAGCCACTGTTTTCCACATTAAGTTCACGTTCCTGGACAAATCAGTTTCTGCTTTCATTTCCTTCCACTCTCCCTCCTGTACATTTCTCTCTGCCCTCGCCTCCTTTCCATTTCCTTCTCCCACTCTCAACTATGCTTTTTTTTATGCCGCGCCTTGTGCTTGGAAAACATCTCTTCCATGCTAAATATCACCTTCTCCTCATTCAAACTTCTTATAAAAACTTTTTCCACAACGCCCATAAAACTCTGATTCTTTCACTGAAAGATAGTTCATTTCTTTCTTTCTTTCTTTTTTTTTTTTTTGACTGTTAGGTTATTAATAGGGCTAATCAAAATTTTTCCATCTAATTTTTCAATGAGTAATTACTTTTCAGCCAAACAAAAATTCTCATGGAAAGCATCAGGTTTCCTTGGAAACCTTCAATTTTTCATTGGAGAACCAAAAAATTGAAATATTTCTTTGGAAAGAAGAACTTCTGACCATCTCTAGTCATTGGCATTATTATTTGCATTACAGAAACACCTCACGGGGCCCACCAAGATCAGGGTTCTGGAGTACTTGGTGCTGTCCAAACAGCTAGTGTGATACAGTCCCTGTCCTGAAGAATTTATAATCTAGAAAAGCAAAACAAAGCGCAGGAGAAAGGAGGTTTCTTATCCCCATTTTCTGGATAGAGGACTGAAACACAGAAATTAAACTATTTCCCCAAAGTGACACCATAAGCCTGTGGTAGAGCAAGGTACTGACCTAGGGCATCTGAATCCAGTCCACCGCCTTCACCGCACAACCATCTTCCTCTCAAGAGAAATGTGTTAGTCTTTAAAGTGTTCCAGGACTCTCGGTTTTTTTGCTGTATACAGACTAACACGGCAACCCCTCTGTACTCTGCATACTTAGAAAGTACCATACTGTATGTTACCATGAATTTCACAAACCAATGCCCAACATGAAAGAAACGTTTTAAACAAATCATTGTAATAAGAATTTATTTCATTGAACGTATGTGAGCTGTGAAAATAAAGTTTAAACATGCTCGGAAATAGCTTCATTCCTTTCTCAGGAGGAGTAACTAATACTGTGCACATAGGCAATGCAAATGTTCCTTAGGCTAGTTTTCAACAATAACCACTTTTCTGAATGATACATTTCTCCTGTAACTCAGGGTTGCCTCCTGCAGGCCAATTTTAGAGTAACTGCACATTGAGCCATTTATTGTCTGGTCTGTGTGTTACCTTGTTGTTCATTTGCAAGGTACCCCTCTGTACATCCTTTGCTCCAAGTCATGCTTCTCTGAATTTAACTAGAATATTTACTCCTGTTATGCCAGATGCAGAAATGAGTTTTAAACTAAAAATGAAGCATGGGACTGATCATTTATCTCCTTTTTTCAATTTAATAGCCTAAAAAATCTTGGGCTCAGTTTCACTGTAGAAGTACATTGCGAGTAATAAACCCACTGAAGTTCCGGGGTGAAATCATGGCCCTCTTTGATGGGAATAGAAGAAGTCTTGCCACTAACTTCAGCGGAACCAAGATTTCACACATGAAATGCCCTAAATGGGACCATCCTTCCCCAAGCCAGGATAGCTGCCCCTTTTTTCCAGGTAAGAAAATGTTTGCTTTGAAGACCTTGGTTTTCTGGCCCTCAGTTTTCAACCCCATCACATAACTTTGAAAAGACCCTTGGTTTGTCACTTAAGTATATATTTCAAGGTTAGACCAAGTTGGCATCATGGTAGCATGAGATTCCCCCATAACCAGGTCACCAAATTTCAGGTGATTTACAAACCGAAGGATTAGTGCACTCCTGAAATTAAAAAAAGTGGAAGAGAGTTTAGGGGTACCATGGAGCTATTATAATAAATGGATTTTTTTTAAATGCATACTATGTCATGAGTGTTATATTTTAAAAGTTTCCAGGACCAAGCTAAGTCCCTACCTCACAATTTTGTCATCATCACAAGGCCATTCTTTATGTCAGACATTGTCTTCATTATGACATCAACTCATTGGGAGAAAGGGGTGATGTTTTAATCTTTTGCCTGTCTATTTGGCTGTTATTTCAACTACGTACATAGTTTGTAGGGGACTCTTAAATTCAGTATCTCCTTTACAGAGGAATTCTAGTGATAACAAATGTAATTTTAAACCCTTATCGATTATGACATGGCCACTGTAAATGAATGAATTTTATATGAAGCGGACAATGTGCAGCCAGTTGATTTGTATTGATAAACAAAATCAATTAGCCACTTGTTCTTTTGGACTAGAAGGCTTACTCTATTGGATTGTTCTTTCCAAATGATTGTTTGATTAAGTTTTCTACAAAGGAAAAAATTACAATGACAGGAATTATATTACAGACATTTAGTAAATCTTCACAAGTATTTTACACAATACCATTCTTTACTTAATAAAGGGCAAGTAACATATTTTATGATTTCCCATTCATTCAACAAAGCTCTGGTATTTGTAATTGTGTATATAAAGCCATCAGTCTTCTAGAGCCATCTTTAGCTGAGCAAGCCCCAAAGCATCGTCCATTCTGCTCAGATCTGATCACCATCTTTATAGTTTATCAGCCTTGGGGTTCAATTTTGTTTTGGATGCTTTTATAAATGAGTACAATCACTGGTGAATCTGTTCTTCCAGATTGCAAAGAGAAAAATCGAGAGAAGAAGTTTAGTAGATTACTGTGTCAATGAGGATAAAGTACAAGCACAAATGCACCTCAAGTAGTCTCAGAGATGATTTTGTTGGGTGTACATTTTCAGTTTTATTTCAATAAAATTAGATGATTGTCTTAGTTATTATTGTTTTTGAAGCTATATTCTGTCCCCAGGCGAGGTGCATGATCAATGCACTATCTAGCAAAATCAATTTGTTTCAAAGTACTATTTATTTTTTAAAAATGAAAGGGGAAGAGAAAAGAGGAATAATGCATAGCAAATGCCAAAACAATTATAAGGCTTTCTTCTAGTCAGATTTAAGATGTGTTATATAGTCAAAGCATGGAAGTTAAGAAATAAAATACCTGAATTTACAATCCAGTAGAGAATTCGTTTAAATATGTTTAAACTTTTAAGCAACCAATGAAAAGCATGCACTCATTTGTTGAATTTTTTACTATAAATATAAGGGCTAAATTTCTAATACAGAATTAATGGGGGATGTGCAGCTAGGTATTTCCTCCTACACTGCACTGTACTTAAGTGGATCAATTAAGCTGGCAATGGAAATGATTTCTAACAAAATGTAAAAAAGGTACGGCTTCTTCTGTACAGCCACCAGAAGTAAAGCAACTAGCAATTGTTTCATAGATGGAACAGCAGTGACACATACAGTTTTGGATATCTGGCACACAGTTGCCTAATTTTGTAATTTAGACAGGTACATCATTAGAGTTAGGGAAGAGAGATAAACTGTTTGAGTGGTGGTGGATAAGAGCACTGGCCGACTCACAGTCACAGGTTTTATTACTTAAAACAGTGGTTGCACAAGTTGGTTCTGACTTAGAATCTTTGCTCTGTCCACAGTTGAATAGAAAAATATTATAACTAGATTTAAACAAGTATAGACAACAGCACGCATTTCACTTACTCTTGCTGTCCACAATTCTTGTCCCTTAACGTTGGCTGGAGGGAAGAGGAGAAGAGTTCGTATTCTTGTTCAATAACATGAGAAATTCCTTAGATTGACATTCATCACTAACTACATGCATTTGTCAAAGCAGTAGTGCTCAAAATATATGCCCACTGCCACCTCATTGCTTCCACATTACCAAAGAGCAAGCTGAAATTGTGAGTGGAAAGGGTTAGTTTTAAATTGTTTGACATCAAGTAATTTTGTCTTAAAAATTACTAAAAATATTTAGTTTAGGAGAAATGGAGCAGGGCAGCTAGCTCTTCCTAATTTTGTTTTATTGTCATCTCCGGGAGTGGCTCTCAATATTTTAGTCACAGGTGGTTTTTTCACTTACCTTAGGGGTCATCATGATCAAGACAAAGCAAAATAATCAGTTATTAACATGACTATTTTATTATTAATGAAAATAAAAGAGAACATTAAACAACACAATAACTGACCACAAATGATAAGTGGGTTACTTCTGTTACAATCCCTTCCACATCTCTCTCTGTGTAGAGTTTTTAACAGAGATTACACCCTTCAGAGTGAACACCTCTGCAGTGTATTTTCCTGGTAAGTTAAGACCAAACTTTATTGTTTCCCAAAATTATTGTGAATTCATTCTTTCATATATCCATAGGTAACTAAGAATGTTTATAAATGGGAAAAATAACTTTGTTTCAGGTCAGACAGACCTTGTCATGACTGGGTTGTGGGTGTTCTGACCTAGTGATCAGAGCAGGAGTTGGGAGTCAGGCCAAGTTAGGTACCAGATGGTCATAATCTGAGACAGGCCAGAAGGTAAACCAAGAATCAGGCATAAGTAGGCAGGCAGGATCAGGTTACCAGAAGGTCAGAGTCTGAGATAGGCTGAAGGGTAAACCAAAAGTCAGGAGTCAGAAGGCTGGAAGGGAAAGAAGCTGGAATATGGGATCTCTCACATCCAGGGTCCAAAGCAAGACAGGCAGGCAGTCTGTACTGTTGCATAGACAACTGTCTGTCATGGCTTCCTGGCTTAAGTACAGGTGCTAGCCATTCAGTGGACTGCAAGGAGCTTCCACTGCTGGGTGGTACTTCCTGTTGGGCCCAACCTCCTGTGGGAGCCAAGCCTAAGCTTCCTGTGGTGATGCGGAGGTAGAGGTGGCCAAGACCCCTTACGGTTCCAGGTTTTAGCCCTGCAGGTTCTTACATCCCTGTTGGTTATTAATAGATGATAAGCTAGTTCGTAGTTAGCAAAGTAAGCAATCTTAACTATAGCCTATGAAACTGAAGAAAATGTTTAGATAAATTACTTCGTAAAAGCCTTTTAAGGAGCTGTCTTGAGACCAGCCAATTAACTAATATTAATAATCTAAAATCCAGTTAAATCCCACTATTTCTCTATTTACGAATGTTTAGCCCCAACTCCTCTCCAGGAATACCTGCTCTAAACTCTTGGTAATTAACATGAGAAACTGTTAGTCTTCTAGTCACAACATTTCACTATGCCAACAAAATCATCACAAGAGTTTGAAATCTAATCCCATGGAATGTTTTAGTTAACTTCCTCTCCTCAATCTATGCTGATGTCTTGAGGAGGTTTCACTGAGTTGGTTTTATTTTGAGTCTTTTCTGTTTTTCTTATCTGTCTCTGGCACCCTCTTTGTACAGATGGACAGAATGAGTGGCAGAGTTCTTTCTGTCTAAGCAGAGTATCAGAGGCTTTGCATGTGGGGAACTTGCTTCAATATCTTTTATACCCTTCTATTTATTTTATATTATAGAAATTATAGAAAATTAAGATTAAGAAAATTATAGAAAAAACACATCTCTTTCATTGGCTCCAAGCCTCCAGATTTGGCTTATATGACACTTTCAGCTCCTGAATATACAGTTTGTATAAAGAATATGAAATATTTGTTTAATTGTTCTTCTTGTGGCAAGAAAGATCCAACTTTTAAAGTTCGTTTTGACTCATTCTTTTTATTTGGTCTATTTTTCTGAGGGCTTTTTGTTTGTTTGTTTTTTGTATTTTATTAGAGTTTGACAGGAAATTAAATTTTATTTTTTTAAAATTCAAACACTCCTATATTTATCTGAGACTTTTTAGTTCTCAAAATAGTATTTTTAATTAAATAACTTATAGAAAGTCTCTAGCCTAAGATTTTGACTCTACATGACTTCTTGGAATGAAGATTTTCTTGTCTTCCTGAGTTGGGTGAGGGTTTGCTTGCACATTTCCAGTCACCGATTAATTAATTCCTCATTAATACAAATATTCTATACTTAAATAGATTCTTACACCATATGAATAATAAAATGTTTAATATATATGTGTTTGATTCCAGACTAAAACTCTTACATTAGTATTAATCTAGATTTGTACATAAAACATTTTACTATTCATATAACAATGATATCTGGCAGTTATTATATGAAGGCTTGCATTTAGATACAGAATATTTGCAAATACACACATTAAGAGATGCTTATGCCATTTTAAGCATTTGAGAAACAACAAAGGTTTTCACCTTTAAGTGAAAACATGAGTTAGAAGTAAACAGTATCGTCTGAAAGACATTTCCCACCATAAATGTTCTCCAGATCTAAAGAATGAAAACTTTAGTCTGTTTACAAAAAAATCTTTTTAAATAAAGATAGTTCTAGGGTTTGGTCTACTCTAGCAATTTATGTCAGTATAACTATGTCACTCAGGAGTGTCAAAAATCCACAATCCTGAGCAATGCAGTTATAACAACCTAACCCCTGGTGTCGATAACACCTCTTAGGGAGGTAGAGTACCTATGCTGGATAGGTACGTCTTCACTAAGCCACTTCACTAGTGTAAGTGTAGACAAGTCCTAGCATTCTTTGTGTGTTTAAATTCAGGTTTTCCTTTGAAAAGAAGGTATAGGCCCAATTTACTTCTAGGTTTATTACTCCAATAACACAGGCCTGCATTCCTTTCACAATCAGGTTTCTTCCTAAAGGTGTTTATGTCGTTTGTCTGCTTGATGTTTGTTTGTCCTTGGGAGATCAAAGCAGAAACCTTCTGGAATTTCTTTGATTAACATCAGCATTTTGTAACCTAATTACCTAAAAATTTGTATTTTTATATTTCCAAGCATTATGGCTATAACATTCTTGTAAATCTTAATATTCTGTAAGGATAGAAATAAAGTGGTATGCCTTAAAAATAAGTTATAATAATTTATTAATATCATTTTTGTATCAATATTAAGAACTCTCTTCCCCAAAGTTATGATGGTGTGCGATCCGAATGAGTCTTTTTCACACAGTAGCTTCATTGTCAGATTTTCAACACCATGTTGACAGCTACAGCTCCTTTCAGAAGTAATGCTAACAGTGCTACCCTGAGGTTATCACTTAAAGTTTAGTTCCAACAGCCCTGATATCTCATGGCTGGAGAAGTTACAAGAGTTGGTACTTAGTAATGGAACTTTGACCTTACCCCAATGGGCAGATCCTGGAAAAATCATTAAACCCAACAGGTGACTCCTGAGGGCAGTTTTAACAAAATCTTCCCTGAGTTGTTCCCTTCAGCCTTCGCTAATATCTTTTAACATCTCTTTGTTGGAGCATTTCTCCAAAAGAAAAAAAATAAATCATGTAAAGCTCTTTTTTCCAGTGACAGACCTCCATTACATTACACCTTCTTCTGTTCCATTAAATATATTCCATTAAATATAATTTTAAAAATCTATCCTTTAAGAACTTTCTTATTACAAAGTGAACAAGAAGAATCACAATGTAATAAATAATTTTGGTGATAGATAGCAAAAATTTGACAGGATTTCTCCTGAGATTACAAATTAAATTCTGTCCCTCTCTATTGTCTCTTCTCTATGGATATCAACCCTTCTGATCACATGGGAATTATTTAGCATGCACACACAAACCACTGCCAATAGGAGAATCTGAAAATTTCTGTTTTGACCTACAAAGTAATGCACATGTTGCATTTTCTTAGGTTATTTTATTCCTAGAGTAAACTTGAGAAACTACACTAAAATGTGAATGGCTGGGCTGGTCAAAATCTATTACTTCCTGGGTTTGTCTGACACACAA
Organism: Mesoclemmys tuberculata; assembly: GCA_007922155.1. NCBI lineage: Eukaryota > Metazoa > Chordata > Testudines > Chelidae > Mesoclemmys > Mesoclemmys tuberculata. Next base: position 26,781,680 of record ML675601.1, on the reverse strand, counting down.
TTTTTCACAGATCTCTAGTCAGCAGTTTGTTGACTAATTACATTAAAGATTTTTTCATTAACAATCAAGAGTTAAGATATGAAGTGAAAGGACAATCCAGCTACAATAGTTGGGGTTGAAAAACAAAATGAAACAAACACAACCAAAATAAATCTGGAAGGGATACAAATCCCTCATGTTTCAGGGAATAAACCAACTTGTACCTGAAAGCAGTTAGAAAGAAACTTCCCCAAAGAGCCAGTTATTTCATAATTGCCTACTTGGGGTTTCTTGCATTTTCCTCTTAATCACCTGGTACCGGTCATTGTCGATGACACAGTGTTAGACCAGCTGAGCCACTGGTCTGAGGCAGTTTGGCAATTCCTGTGGTCCTATTGCTATTAATCACCATTTCAGGCAAATCTGCTCAATTACCTGAAATCCTGTTTTAGAATGGAACATCTGTGACATATCAGATTCAAGAACCCTCAGAGTGGAAAACACAAACTGCCAGGGAGGGGCCCCCTCTACATTCTGCTTGCTACTGTACATAAAGGAAAAGAACTGATAGTTCATAATCTACTACAGATGATAATATCATTTTGACCTGACAGTTTTAAGTCAAGTAAGGACAGAGAAGTCATAATGTAAATATAATAGGGTGAATTATATATTTTTTTAAACTGCTACAAAGACAATATCAGATGCTTAGACTGTGAACAAGAAAGTATCTTCCATTATAATACCCAGTGTACGGTGCTCAGCAATCTGCAAATCACTTTCTTGGTAGACTGGTGAAAAACTCAGTGATTTCTGTTGTGGGCTTTGTCCAAATATTTAAAGAAATATATATTTTTTTTTAACTTTCTATCCACATGCATTTTCCTGTCCATCAAGCTTCACCTTGAGCTTTGGGTTTAAACAAACACCAAATTTTGAACAAAACTCAGTCAAAACTGCTAACTTTTTAATGATTTTTGCATCACACCTATGGAAAACTACAAATTTCATAAGATTGCTATGCAAAATCATAAACCAGCCCACAACTGAAACAAGAAGTTTGATCCAATTCCCATTAAAGTCAGAGATTTCACTGGAGTTGTATTAGGTCCAAAGAGTACCCATGCTTTACTAGCTAGGTCTTAACATTAGACAGCTTCCAGACTGAAAATTCAAAGTTGCCAGAACTTGTGATATTATCGTAACTTTTGTGATATTTGGTATTTTTGCATAAGAAACCAAATCTCTTTTTTTTAAAAAAATTTAGCCCCCATGATTGCGGAGAAAAGCTTGGAAATGTGAAGCAAGTGCATCCTAAAAAGCTCTTAACCCAAAAGCCATGTAAAAAAGGTAAAATACATTATTTTGTAAAAAAATAAAACTCATGATTTTTAAGCAAACCCCACGAGTTTTAGAGCCTGAGGCTTACTGTTGGAATGCTTGGGGTTGGCAGTACTGAATGTTACGTAGGACGGATAAAGTGGTGCAAGCATTACCACACATATGCAATCTAATTTTCAACAGTGGTAACCAATTTTGGGACTCTCCACATTTGGGCACCCATCCTGAAACACATTGGGCCTGTCTATGCATCCAAATAATGGAGGTATCCAAATAAGTGGCCACTATTGAAAAATTTGGCCCTACTCTTTTATACACACACACACAGAGCTCAGATTATCTAAAATATGGAAATGTCCCTTAAATTAAAATTTCATTTTCCTGAAACTCCAATTTTTTAAATGTTGAGAACGTTTCATGGTTCAAGGTTTAAGTCTGTGTGCCTATACATGTACACAAACTGCACACAGCACAGGCTGGGGTGCAGGAAGGGGATGCAAATACATCATAAAGCTCATCTTTGCACTGTCCTGATCATGAAGCTGATGAGCATGTGGCAGGTCCATCTGTACATGGTTAAGCAGCCAGAATGCTTCTGTAACTTATAATGGATGCTTAAGGCCCTAAGGAGCCAAACTGCTGCCAGAGATCAATGCAGGGAAGGAGAGTCCTGACCACATGCACTTTTCTCAAGCACTGGCAGCAGGGAAGCGAAGCATAGGAGCCTCTGCATTGACTTTTCTACATGAGGATGCCCCAGCCCAATGTGATTGTTCCAAGGCCACACATGCCATGTTTAGGGCCACTTGGTGCAGGTAGTGCTACAGAATGTGTTTATACCATATTGGAGGGTTTGACCCATAGACTTTAATAGTGTCTCCTTTTGCATATTGAGACTGATCATACATTGTAAGTCACATCTGTCTTAGCCTTAAGTCTGTGCAGAACTGTTCAGGGTAGTACAAAAGGCTATAACTTGTAACCAAATGACAATGAGCAAAGAGAAAATGTAAGCTGAGTATCAAGGGGGGAAAAAAATCTAATTGTGAGATCTAACCTATTAAATTGCAGAATGGTCTCTTCAGGGAAATGATGGAAGTCAGATTGCTTGGGTCATCCAGAACAAACTGAACACAGCACTCAAAAATATACTGGAGAGAACACTGCTACACTTACTGAAAGGGGGTAGTCCCTACAGGGCTGATTAGATTGATCTTTTCGACCCCTAATTTTCATGATAGCTCATTTGTACTGGCTAGTGCTTGGAGTTATGAATCACTGACAAACATCTTCTTACTGCATTTTCCTTCTGTCAGGTCATGATGCACCGTATGCTGTAAAGCTTTGAACACTGTAACCTTCGTAGAAACCTTTGTATAAGAATTTCCATATTGCATTAAGTTGTGAAAAAGGTGGAAAGGTTATAGAATATGGGGAGGTCTGGACAATTTGTGAGAACTCCATATACATCAAGGGAGTTACCTACCAAGTGACTTCGGTTATCAAAGGCCTGGAGCTGTGAAGTCTCTAGGCGGAAGGTAGTTATTATTCCCTCTTCTTCTGCTTCTCCTGTAATCTTAAAAAGAGAAATTTTGAGCTGGGAGACAGAAGATACAGAATAGCCTAACAAGTGTGGTGCACCTTGTATGCAATAGTTCAGACTTTCATTACTCTATACTGCCACTTTATATTTCCAATGCATTTGCCTGCCATTTTGTGAAGCAAAGATGATGCAACACATGACAGAATGGATATGTTCTGTGCTTTCCCATGCTGACTCTACTTTTGTTTAGATGTTTCCCTTAATCTAAAATAAAATCACATTCAGGCAAAACTTGTGGTTCTTTGTGTACGAAAAAGCAGAAGAGGAGAATTTAAAAAGTCCTCTTGTAATATAGGGGGAATGAGGCAGGCAGAAGGGAATTACCAACTGGAATTTAGCCAGGACAAGAAAGATAATTCTAACCATATGCTACATGGGTTCTTTAATGATGATGAGAGCAGAACTTCAGCTTTCCATCTGAAAAATGGCCCCTCCACCAGCATTGTGAACCCACAACATACTATTAAAGAACTCGGTTCCATCCCACAGGTAGACGCAGATGCTTAGTTAACTCGATCCATTTATCTGGTGTAAAATCAGCACATTATCAGCCCCACCACTAGACAAACCGCTCAAGATGAAAGGTATTATATAAATGCAATATAGCACATGTATTATTATCATCATCTGAGTAGGTCATTTGGAAGTCCACACACTGCACCATAAGTTGACTTAGATCCAAAGAAACTTTAGTATTAATGAGCTCATAATAATAAAAAAGGGATACTGGTTTGTCAAGCTACCAATACACACACACACACACGTACGTTACCTTTTAAATGAAATGTCATAAGCAGACACAGATAAATAAAAAATAAGTTCTTGCTCAGTTTACTCCATTAACCACCAAAGAATTCAATTCTACCCTACTGAAAGCAATGGGATGGCAGCCCCACTGCACTCTACTGACATATTAAATAGTCCTGCCAAACCCTTAAACACTTAATTCTAACATACTACAGGCAGAATAACAGAAAAGTGTTAATGTTTGAATATGCAAGGGCTTGATCAAGATAAGCTTTGATTTTCTATTGAGGTAATAGTAGCTGAAATTTGCAACCATAGGCCCTCAGTCCATCCTACAATGATTTGTGCACCTGCTTAACTTCACTGGCAGGAACAGTGCTGCTGAAATCAATGAGACTACTTACTGTGCATAAGTCTTTGCAAAATCAAGGCCTAAGGCACTTAAATGAGGGGTCTTATTATCAGAGCCCCCAGCAGCTCTCAATCACTTCAGATATCAGTCTGATATTTGGGGTATAATGTGTTTTGGTTTTTTGTTTGTTTGTTTTAAAAACGGTTTAAATGGTCTTCACTGGGGGAAATTATAATTAAAAATTACAATAAAAATATTTTAAAATTGTTTTAATAAAATTAAAGTTGTCCAGCACTGACTGCAGCTTACTTTGGTAGGGATCCCTTGGTGACATTTTTAATTTTCTTTCCTTCATTTTCCCATGGAACTTATTGCTTTTCAACGAACAAATTTTCACCTTTTACTTGGGTGAGCAAGGGAGGGGTGGCAAGGCAATAAATCTAGTTTATAATGAGGTTCTCCTCAAAATCAAAAGCCAGTCATATAAAAAGAACACCCATTTGCACTCCTAAGAGCTATCTACAGACAGATTTTGTACCACATTAAGGCCTGGTCTACCCACAGTTTGTGTACCAGCATAACTATGTCAGTTAGGGATGTTATTTGTCATCATTATAGTTCTACCCATACAATCCCTAATGTAGATGCAATTAAACCAGTAAAAAAGGTGCCTTATACTGGTATAGTTCATTCTCCTTTTCATATGAGAATAAGCTATACTGATATGAATCCCTTTATACCATATAACTGCATCCACACTTGTATATTTACTGCTTTAACTACATGGATATAGTTCAAGCAGTACAACTTGTGTGTATAGACAAGCCCTTATGTCATTTTGAAAATGGCATAATTAAAATGGTACAACCTCCTACAGCGGTGATATCAGTACATGGGACCTAGATACCAGTGTAGCTGTGTCCACACTAGGAATTGCACCACTTAAACTATTTTGGTATAATAAACCCAACAAAATTCACCTCTAGCCAAAACAGTTAAATTGGTACCAAAAAAAAAGTGTGTGTGTAGACTAGACCTAAGATGACTTATTTTTAATTGCATTGCAGGAAAATTGTTCTGAATACTCTAATGAACTCTGATAGCTAGATGAAGATTTACAAGGAAAGAGAGATAAGATAAATAACAAGAGGCTAGGATAGATAATTGCCAACATAAAGTAAAACGTGTTTCCAGCAGACGTTGATCCCTTTCCATTTTCCCCATCCCTCACACTCACCCCTGAAAAAGAAGCTTAGGAGGGAATGTAAGGTTCTCCAGAGCAAAGTTATGTTGAAACCAAAAAAGAAGTGCCACTGAAATTGTACACTTTAATTACTGCACAGTATTTAGTTGAAGAAAAGCTTCAAAGAAATACTGAAACATTTTGGCAGACAGTCAAAACTATCTAACATTTACAAGAGCCAGCTGAGTCTTGCTGAGATACCTCTTTCTCCCACACAACTGCCTTTAAAGAATTTTGCACCCCTCCAAGTCTTTGCAAGCTGATATATGCACAATATCATTGCCATATTTCCCCCTTTTTCATACACAAAGGGAAAACCCAGAAGTAGCGATGCCCACAACATCCTGATTTAGGAAGAGCCAGGAAGTGAAACTTTGCAGAGGGTTCCGTTTTAATTGGATACGGTCACGCTATCCAAATGGGCAGAAATCTGCTACAAATTAGCCATTTTCCTCCTGCATTAATAGTCAGAAAAATTAATTACATTTTGTAATCATTTCCACTATTGTTTTTCTCTCCAGCTTAGCGACTTGTGTCAAAGAATTATGCCCAGACATCAGCATTTAAAGTCAATTACTAAGAGGGAAAAAAAGCAGAGGAGCACATGCCCCTCCGCCTCCATCCCACGAGGAGGTCTTTTCGGCTCATGCCATTGCAGGAGGTCATGTCTCACAGGGAGTTCAGAGAATGAGTTCAGTGATTTAGTCTTGGATGATGGTCTATTTCAAACTGAAGAAGGGTAAGGAGGCTGGAAGGAGGGATGATGGCATAGGGATTCCCTGCCTCTAGATACAAACTAAATCATTCCTCACAGAAGTATCTTATCCGAGGCTCATAAAGCTATTTCTGAAGAACAGTTTCTTTGCTTTTGGAATTTGCTACTTGAATCAGGTGGCAGGAATTTTTGACAAGTATATCCTGGGGAGGTTGTGTCTGCAGCCTCCACCACCAATAATAGCTTTGTGCACCACCATTCTTGGGAAGGAGGAGAGGGGCTTAGCAAATTGTTCATATCAAACACTAGCAAAGGAGCCACACACCAGAGTTTCAAGCAGCATGTTTTAGTTCACACTTTGATAGGCAGCGCTTCACAGCAGTCCATTGGCTGTCCTTGCACCCATCCTTTGCTACGTCATCTTGAAATTGTCCCAGCCCTGCCATGATGGGAGCTGATACTAAATGAAAGCAGGGAGCCCCTATTCTAGCAGCCAGATTCCAATAGTGAGATAGAATTCATATACTATAGTGATAGACACGGTATAAAACCTGACACAGGCAGAAACAGTTGCATAGGCTGTTATAATTGGAGCTATCAAACTCGTATTAATTTATTTCACATTTAGGCTGTGTTTACACTGCAACTATACTTGAGTTAAGGGACCGATTACAACACCATTGTCTCCTGACTTGGTTTTAACAAAATTAGATGGGTTAAAGCCTTACAAGTGACATTGTGTGGACAGATTGCAGGGTCTATGTGGAGCCCCACTCACATCAGTGGGAATATATGCAGATGCAGCAATCTAGTCACACATCTTCATTGCAGGAGCAGGACTTTGGTCTATCCAAGGTTTTATTCCCAATATGCCAAAAAATTCCATCCATGCTATGTTGTAACTGGGTTGGGGACAACTATCTTGTGACCAGGTTCCCTGATTTGTTTACAGATATAATGTAGACAAGGGTCTTATATAATCCATAGGAAGGTTTTACAGAAGGGCATGCACCGATACCACCCAGCCCACCAAGAAATAGTTTTAGACATACACAATGGAGAGACAGATTTTGCTTTCACCACTCCTGTAAAACCAAGGACCGTTGTTGGTTCATAAAGAATGATTAAAGCACCATTTATTTTGACTAAACATGTATATGAAACCCTCAGGACATGGACATTAAGCCATCAATTCATTGCTTAGCCGTCAGCATGGAAAACTGTCAGAGGCTTATAGTTTTAACACCCTTGCAAACATTTGAAATTTCAGACAGTTACAATTTTATTTATTAGATCATGTTGCTTATCTTTTGCACAAACATTGTCTGCAATGTGTCTTGTAACCCTTCTTTCTTTTGTTGAACAAAACCTCATAACATTTTGAATTTAAACAATAGAAAACTCAGAGGGGAGGAAAAGGCCCCTTCAACAATTTCTAGGAAACCATTTACAAAATCTTCCAGGCTCAGGTGAAACAAATCGTACTGTGGGATTTGAAAGCTCTGCTGAAGTGTAAGCTGTAAAATCACTTCATCTTGGATGCTTAGAGAGGTGGTTTGGGAAAGAAACTCTACTTTTTCAATGCCTTAGTGATAGATGACGCTGACACTAACGGCTATAAAACCTTATTAGGGAGTGCTGTGAAACTCAAATATATGAGTTCCTTATGTGGAAAGATTTGAGTATTCACATTACAGTTGAAGAGAGGACGTGTCCATGTTTGTCTCCTGGAAGTGGATTGATTTTGGCAATCTATTCAGCTACACACAAATATCATCGTTCTCCAGGACTGGGACAGAGACAAGTAAATGATCTAGCAGTCATTCCTAAAGCATTGGCAACATTTTCTGATGATTTGATACAAAGCTTTACATCAATTCTCAGCCTTTTAAAATGAAGTAATACCACTAATGTAGGCCTCAATCCTGAAAGGGGCTGAGCACTCTAACCCAATCCAGGAAAACCCTTAAACCTGTGCTTAGTTTTAACATGGAAATAATACACTGTCTTCAGGCTGACTACTCACCTGCTTAAAACTACACACAGGCTTGTGTGTTTTCCTGGATTAGGCTAGCATGCCAAGCACCTTGCAAGATTAAGCCTTTAATGCTGGGCAGTTATAAAGGACTGCTCTTGGCTCAATTTGAAAGACTCAAAGGGAGGCTCTCTCGGGTAGCATAAAACTCTGATGGAATGCTTGCCAGACGTGAAGTACAGCCTCCAAGCAGGAGGGCTGTAATTACCCAGTCCAAGGGAGAAGATGTTTGAGCCCAGGACTGGGGCCAGAAAAGACCTGAGGAAAAAGATTCCCCAAAGAGGCCAGGGTCTGGAGCAAGAAGAGCAGAGCTCTCCTGCTTAGAAGAAACCAGGAGCCAGGGCCTGAAGGTCTGAATGAAAATAGTTTGGAAACCCTGAAACAAAAGATAAACTGGAAGACCCCAGCAAGCTTGAGCCAGGGCAGGCCAAAAGCAATGTATGTTTGGGAGGATTTAATAAACTGATCCCAAGGAGAATGCTATTTTAAATCCTCCTAGCTGAGAGTGAGTTACTGGGAGAAGGAAATGGAGGCAGGATGATTGGAGTGTCACACCACAAAGCAGCAAGCTCCAGGACACCACCCTGCAATAGACAGTAATGGCTAAAGTGATTAGGAGCTAATCTGAGATTAGGAGCTAACCTGAGAAACCCTAGAGTTCTAGAACTCTCTCTTCATACCATATGTCACAGGGCTAAATCCATTTAGCATAAAGGCACATAAAAAGAGTTATCCCAACGCCTGGCCAGGACAAGAGATTTCGTATTGCACTGGGTTCTCATCCCCAGGAGCTACTCTCATCGCTTTTGTTAATCCAGCCAATACATCTGATAAAACACACAGAGTATTTTCAGGGTTTTTACAGTATCTCACAAGTCTTATTCATTTACAACAGAAGAATCACGTGACCCCGAAATGTACACAGATTATGTGAATTCACAGTAACTTTGGTAGCACTAGTGCCTCCAGGGGCATCCATCATTTACTTTTTTCACCATTTTGTTCAATGTATGTATCTGAAGTATTTCTGTAGCTCCCACTGCCATAGTTTCTGGTTCACTATTAACATACAGTGCTAACACCTCTGAGTGACACAGATAATTTCCTTTGAGCAACCTTAGCCCAGGGCAACACATCTGCTAAAAAGGTTATGGTTAAAAACTGGCCTGGCCAGAACCGTGCTGTGGAGAAATGTTACTGGCACATCCTCTCATGCCAATGTGGTCAGAATGCCTTCAGTAGGCCGAGAGAGGCACTCTGAAATGCTGCTGTTCTAAATAGGAGAAGCCTATATCCAGGATTAGTAAATACTACTGACAGCAGCGCATGCACCAAAAGGCTTGAAGAATAGGACACGCCCTCTGACAGCAGGCCATTCCCAACTTGGGAAAACGTGGCATGGCAAAGCACATTACCTAGCCTGCTCTCCTTGCTCTCCCAAAGCACTATGGGGAGATCCTGCTCCACTGCTTGTATGGGGTACAAGAGTTTCCTTCCCACCTTGCCCAACACTACACCACAAGGCTGCATTTTACCCTCCATTGGACTGAGTACAAGATGATGATTCTGAGAAGTGGAAATATCAACTACAAGAGCATTAACTGAAGCCACCCACCCTCCACCCAAAGCTCTAAAAAACTCAACCTTCTGTATACTTGAATCGGGAACTTGGGGGGTAAAAGAAGTGTGTGTTATCACTGAAGCCCCCAGAAAACGTAGCCATCACTTTTAATGTTAAGGTTAAAAAAATAGTTTTCAGAGAAATTAGATACTGTTTGCATCGCAAGAAATCAAAGACAAGGAAAGACCCATTTTTTAATGCCACCTCCAACGCAACGAAAAACGCTGTAAGCAATTTCTTGTTAAAAATTTAAGTCCTGGAAAAACAAAAGCTTTAAAAATGCAAAATGTTACTAATGTCACTCGGAGAACCAATTCAAAGATATTTAACAGGTTCTCGCTTTCCTTTCTAAATCCAGCAATAGGAGATTGCAAATCACTGATGAGTGTAATCATATAAAAGACTTACAGTTATGAAAAATAAACAAAGATAGACAGATAGATTAGATTCATATGTGGGTAGACAATGTAACTGTTCTTTAACACTGATTATAAAACCCTCTTGCAATGAGTAACTGAAAGATGTGTTATATGAACATATTTATAGCAATTTGTGTAGGTTTATTTCTACCACAAATATAACTGTATGGGTGAAATCCTGGCCCCAATGACGTCATTGGCAAAACTCCCATTGACTTCAATGGGGCCCTGCTTCCACCCTACATATTTACACATATACACTGAGTGGTCCTGATTTTCAGAAGTGCTGAGCATCTACAACTAAGTCAATGGGAGGTGAACAGACTCAAATATTTTTCTGTGTGGTATGATATTTGTTATGTGTTTATACAGACATGGCACAATAGGGCCATGGTCTATGTTGGGGGTTGCTATGTAGGTATGTACCACAATGCAAACAATTAATAATAATAATATGTAGGGAGAACCTTGTAAAATGTACAGGGATCAGTGTTGAGTTGTTTGGACATAAAATCTGACCAATGCCCTATTCTTACACAGGACAAACTTCACCTCTCAATAGCATAGTTAGGGAGAAAATCCTATAAGGAGGGCCTTGAGGAGGTTTCCTCCACTTTAGCAGAGGAGATCAAGCCCTGAATAAAGATTGTAGGATGAGGCCCAACAATAAAAAACTTTAAAAAAAAATGTTCATACTGGCATAGCTTTTTCATTCACGGATCTCAAAGCACTTTACAAAGACAGGATGTATCTTTATGTCCGTGTTACAGACAACACCATTAGAAACGGCATTATTTTGAAGAATGATTGTAAGACAGATAGCAAGATCCACCCTCAGGCTCTAGTCCTTCTACTACAGGTAAGAAGGATGGAGCAGCATGAAAAGGCCCTAAAATCACCATATGTGGACAGGGAAGGATTCCTCTAGCACAGGCACTACAGAAGATAGCTGTACAGTTGCCTTCTGGGGATCTCTTTGCAATCCCTCACTAATGGGCATACCAAGGACATGACTGGGAGCGGTGTCTGCAGCACACAGCGCCACAGAGTTTCCGGAAAGTAATGTGGCCCATAGGCAGCCCAGGGAGGCTGCAGTAATTTAAACAGGGCCCCCAGGCCTGTCTAAATATTGCCAGGCGCATGGAGCAGGCAATGCTCAGAAGGGTGCAAAGACAGCTTAAGGCCATATTAGTGCCTCTCACCCAGTGTACAGTATGGAGCAATGTTTGCTTTATTTATCTACTTTGAATGAGAACCAATCTTTAGGCCCTCAGCACACTGCTAATTAATTCCTTTCCCATGAGAAGAAAATTAGTCCTTTCCTTATTTTTAAACCGGCTTCATATGACGTGAGATCCCTTCTAACTGCAAGGTAATTATAGAATGACTGCTCACCTAAATCTTCTCTTTCCATTTGTATAGTACATTTTTAGTATGCTCTACATCCTGGTATTTCTTCAAATATTTCTGTAATGAAGGGCAATATTGCCAAAAAGATGTTACAGCTTAGAAAATATATGTATATGTAACTGCACAAACAAAATGGCTAATTACTTGTGCAATCTCAGACAAACACCTTTTCCTTAAATTATATTTAGGCACCAAAAAAAAGTACTAACTATCCAAATGTACCATATGTCATAGTATAAGACAGCAAAACTAGTCTTAGAGTCTGGTCATTTGTTTAAACATACATTTTTAACACAGTTAGGAATGCTATTTGTGCCCTATGGTTAGGCAATGGAATAACACTTTTTTAAATAATTGGGGATAAGGGCACAACATTGTGCCTGCAAAGATTTCAAATTATTTTCAAAAGCGTGACTGAAAACATACATAAGTCCCTCTGTACTCCTTCAAAAACTGAATATTAAGACTCAGGTTGTGTAAATAAGATAACCAGACTGAAGGAGAATTCCAAGAGATTGTACCATGGAGTGACCCATTATAAAGGGGCAATGCACCCATTGCATCCCCAACACCCATAAGAGGATGAATCACACTCTCATTTCCACAACCAGCCAGCTCTGAAGGTTGGTGCAGAGTGAGGGTGATGACATGGCCACAACTCCTCCTGCAACATTTAAGATAGTTAAGGAAGGAAATGATATATTAGCTTGCAGTGAATTATTCAGCCACTAGCTATCTCTATGATTTATAGTTGCAAACAGGGGATAGTCGCTGGTAAACAAGGAAAACAAAGCTGGAATTCAAGCGATGTGGAAGCCTGTTTGTGTTCATAACTGTATCTATTTTGTTTAATAAGCACCTTCTTTTTTAGATGAACTGTGAATCCATATACTATGACAGTAAGTGCCGCGGAGTATTAGCGGGGACTGCAATTGTACCTCATCTTTTCCTGGGGAAAAGCACCCCTACCTTCTACACCCTCAAAACCCAGTCCTAAACAGTTTTTTAAAAATACAAACATATTAGCATTATACATACATACAAGAAATTATTCAGAATCCCTGTCATTCAGGTAATGTTTTCATGTCTAACTTCCAGTCATTCCTTCCTACCCTCCAGCTTCCAGACTATGCCTGACTCTTCATACCTCCAGCTGGTTTGCTTGTGAAGTTTCTCTTATTTATTTGAAAGGATTGGGTACTAATAGACAGTTGGTTTCCCTTCCAATGCTTTCCTATTTCTGTTTTCTTGGTGGTCTTTTATCTAAGCTTATTTAAAGGATAGCACTACTGCCAGGTACTGAATGCCCTCAAGCAATGTTACATCACCTACAACTGCAAATGGTTTGCAATAATCCTTCTTGGCCCCACTTAAATAGGAGAGTTAAATAGGAGGGGGGCCACTGATTCTGTTTTGGATTTTAGTGTTTGTGTTACCCATGTTTCTGGGATAGTGCACAAAAGTCAGACTATCACTGGTGAACTATATTTACAAATGTAATACGGGAAGTTCACCTTCACTGAGGTCTAATTTCTGCATAAGCCTGCATTTTGATGGCTGTGAAAAAGCTGTGCTGCCATGCCTTTTCCTGGTAAAAATTCATCGAGATGTATGCCGTGTTTTCACAGGAGCTACCAATTATGCAGTTGTGGAGAAGTCAAACCAACTTGGGCTTCTCATATCTTAGCTAAACAGGGTGCTCTGATGGGAGACCTCCAACAAAGCCCAGGGTTGAGTGTTGTGGGCGTATCACGAAGTGGATGAGTTAGCAGAATCTATTTCTTACCAAGGAAGGGGTCAGGGAGGGTAAAAGGCACAATACTACAGGAAAGGGAAGGATTCAGCTTTGGGATGATGTTATTAAACCAAGGTAGACCATTTGTGATCATTAAATACCCCATGGCACATTTTTCAAGACGTTAACCCCAGTGTCCTGACTGAATTCCATCCCAGGCATTTACAGTCAGATTTGGCAGGGGTTGATATCCACTTTGCAAACGTTAAAATAACTACCGAAGGAGCTAGGCAAATGAGGCCTAACAGACTTCAGCAAGGTTACACCAATGCAACTGAGGCATAATTTGGCCAAATACCTTGAACTTTTATCAGTCCAAATGTTTAAAAAAAAATTCTTTAACAATAGTGATTTACTTAAGGTATTTTAGCAGTCAGATGATATAGCTGAATCCCTATATTAAAATATATATATTTCATGGATAGTTTCCACCAGGGTTTAGGTTTACCCTTGTTTAAGTTTCCGAGAGGATAACACTGCAAAAATCTTTGTTCAAGATCAATGTTCAGTCTACATGCAATGCTTACCTGCGACTAAGTTGATTAATTATTTCACGTGAAATAGCAAATCAAGACTGGGTCTAATGCTCTACCTGTCTGATATCAGTACTTAACATCTTATTATGTCTTATAAAAATCGTGAATGGCTTGCTAAAGCTGTATATCAAAAGATATAATAAATAATGACACCTTGTTTTCCTTAGATTGTTATCTGTGCTAAGTAATGATCTGCTGGCATAATTCCGTTAAGTTCAATGAAGTCATGCCAGAAGAGCATTTGGCCCTAAGCATTTCATGAGCCTGTTACTTGAATGATTATGGGTCAAATCCTCAGCTGCGGTAAATTGGTATAACTTCATTGTCTCCAAGGGAGCTACATCAATTTACTGAGAATCTGGCCTTAAAAATAATGTGATTTTGTCAGTACAAATATTGTATGCTCACATGTGCGACTTATCAAATCCACTTACGGAGATCAAATATGGCTTTTGTTACACCTTTATCTAAACTTTTTTCCTTGACAAAGTCCCAAATGTTATTGCTCTTATTTTTTGGTCAATCTGACACCATGGAATTTTTATCTCCTGAGCTTTGTAAGGACCCTTCTAATTCAGATGCTTAGAGCCCAGCTCACTCTTTGTGCCATCATTTATGCCAGTGCAAAGGAAGTTCAAAATAAATGCAAGAAACTATCCAATCCGGATACTAAGTGTTTATACTCACTTTATAATGGAGCAAATGAGATATTTGAATAACTAATAGGTGTCATCATGGGCAGAATTACAGGAAATATTTCTAGTTCTGCCACAGACCTCCTGTATGATCTTGGGACTACATTTTCAAGTGTCAGTTTACTGGGTATTCCTCAGTTTTTTATAACCAATTGTGTCTCCCCGAAAGTTGAGGCAGCTAAAATTTGAAATGTGCCTCTTGGAGCCTCAGTTTCCCCATCTGTAAGAAGAAAGACTAGAACCTGTTCCACGCACCAGGCGGTGGTAATGGGGCAAAACCGATTGTTTGCAAAGTGCATTTTGATCCACTGATGGAAAGCATTATAAAAGTGCAAATTATTATTATATTGTAGTTCTGTACATCAACAGACTAAAGCCTAATCCACATCTTCTTTTTTCTGCTACTCAAAGGGGTGGTGGGGGTGCAACTAATTTAAAACACAGTTATTACTCAGAGTAATAAAACATTCTGGATCATGAGTGCAAAACCTAACTCAGATCAAAGTGTTATACAATCGCATCTGTAATGAGATAAAAGTTTCCAAAAATATCGTTCATATTTTTCACATCTGAACAATCCTATTTAATGTAGACATGAGATTTCTTGATCAGAATTCTGATTTCTCTGGCAAAGATGGGCTGAAAAACAAAGAACTACAATCAGCCCATCTCCACTTACACCAGATGATTTACCGCTGCTCAAGATCTGACCCCAAAAATTTAAAGTCAGTGGCTAATTTCATCCTTAGTATAAGGGGACACTGTTCTATTGATATTAGTAGCATCCCTGAGAGCTTAAATGGGACTTAAATGATGCATAATCCTTGTGCAGAACCACAGCTCAAGGGTGAATTTCACCCATTGTGCGATTTCAAAGTGAAGGAGTCTGACTGGAAGGGATATGGAGAAGAATATATAGACAAAAAAACCTTTAGATCTGAATTGTTTAAGTGGATTTTAGTACTGTCTTAATTACTGAAAGGAAACATTCAATCTCAGTACATAACAGGATGTACAGGAATCAGTGTGTGGACAGCTTATAGAGTTCTAAGTACAACCTACTATATCAGTCAATAGAGAATATCGTAGGTAATCAGTTTAATAACTCCAGAATAGTTGTCTGTTCATAAGAATTGCGATAGTATTTTTAGTTAATTGACGATTTTCTAAAATGTATGATGCAAACAGTGCATTTATGTAATAGAAATAGTTATTAATATAGCTTTAAGATACTCGTGTGCATGTTTTATTGGTTCATTAAATCTTGCCTCAGGTGTGTTCAACCACTCGAGGCAAGTATTAATGGGCCAGTAAAAAAGGCCCTGGGGTGTCTTATTGCTGTAATACTATGGCTGTCTACATTAAAATTAATTTTTTAAAATACCTTTTAAAATAATTTCCCCTGATATTTAATATATCCTTCCACTGTTTAAAACTTTGTAGTAGAAAGATGAGAAATAGGTAAGGGGAAAAAAGGTAGTAAAGTCCTTTTTGTCAAATCACTGATCGCTATTTATAAAATATTTTTATTTCTACCTCTTCTACTTCAAATGACTCCCTCATTTTTCTGCCTAATTTTCCATACAATAAAAGCCCTATAACGGACTGCTGAGCAGAGATGGTCGGAAAAAGTCAGACAAAATATTTTTTATTGGAATTTTCTGATTCATTGAAATTAAGCAGTTTTGCGGGAATGGTTTGATTTTTACAAACAGAATTTGTTGCACGAGTTTGGTTGCACAGGCACAGCTGAAAGCAAAGCATGGATTTACCTGTGAGTAGACTATAGCCTCTATGTAAAGCCAGTCATAATAATGTCTTTGAGCCAAGTGCTGCCCACATTTACTACAACCCTGTTGACTGGTCTATGCCTTATGCCAGTGCAAAAGGAGGGAAAAGTGGGTGTAAAATGTTCCAAAATTAACATGGTGGCATTTTATATCCACTGTAAACTGGTGTAAATAACTACACAAGGTGAAGGCATTGGTGACTGGAGCCCAGTGATTTCAACAGGACTGCATGCAAGTAAGGGCACAAACTGTCACCCATTGAAGCCAACAAGAATTTTGCTATTGACCTAGGACTAGATTGTGATACTTTAACTTGCTAGAAGTCCTATTGAAATCAATGGAAATGCTCATGAAATAAGGTGTTACTCTATGTGAGTAAGGGCATCAGAATCTGGCCCTTAAATCAGAGTGAGATTGGTCCCTAAATTAGTGCAGTACTTGGATCTTTATCCTCATTCTTGTGTATTAAAAGAAAATGCTTCTGCTGATTTTAGGATGAATGTACTAGCCAAGAGAAGAGTTTATGCTACTAAACTTTCTTTAATGGCTCATTCTAATGAGAACAGACTCAGTACATTTAATCACTCTTTTCACACATAAATGGTGTTTTAACATTACACAGAAGTATACTCAATAGAGCCAAAATGTTGTAGAATTGTCTTATTTCAAACAAGGATCAGTGTTGTGACCGTACAGTAGGCATAATATTTCTATTAAAGACAGAGAAAAAGTCCTCCTCAACTAACATACAATGAAACAAAATCTGCCAAATTTGCTCGGAATATATGCAAATTAATTTTGTGTCACTGTTCTAATGATAAAACAATAACAACTCCAAGACTGGATGAGTGTGCAAGTTTATTGTGATCTCCACAAACACCTGACATTTATCTGTTTTTACTTCTATAATTAAGTACAAATGTGATTTCTAATTCATACACACATACACCAAAAAAGTAAGAAAATATCTGGGATTTGTGTTTCTTCTTCAATTCTTTTAAGGTATATTCTAGGATGTATTCTGTGATATATGTATGTAAGTAAATATTTACAGTGTTTTATTCTGAGCCTGAGAATCTCCATTGCTTACCACGGTTGGAGTGTTTCTGAACTAAACATATCAGCAATATTGAAAATTTTTCCTTTAACTTATTCTATGAAGAAATCTCAACAAGAGCTGTATTTCTAGTGCAACCACCTGAATTCATATTAGATTTCTCACACTGTAAAAAATCATAATTCATTACACAGACTGACAATACTGGACTGTTTAAACTAAGGCAATTTTATCACAGTCATTTCAATTATTTAACTCTGCTTTCTTAAATCAGCTTTCTTTTGGCAAGTATTCCTTCAAATAAATGATTTGTAATTTAAAGAAGGAGAGAATCATCATCCATAACATACACAATTAGTTTATGAGAATAGGAAGATACATTTTGAAAATATAATTGCTTACTAACTTTGAAAAGTTATACACAATGAATCAGACAGCGGTCTCTTTAAGACTAAAAAAATGGCACATACTTTTGGTAGTAAAGTCATTCAAAACAGTTCTAACTTAAGCAGCCATTCCTAACTCAAAATTCTGACTGCATTTTTGTGGAAAGATTCATGCATCTCTCAATGAACATAGGTCTTTGTCTTAACCAATCTGGCCAGTTATTGGTTTAGCATATAAATCAAGTGAAAATTGTCATATTGACATGAAGCCAGGTGAAACTCAGTAGTTTTAAAGTTTTGCTTTGAGATTTATGGGTTTATTTGAATCTAAAACTCATAGGAACATTCCAGGGTTGTAAATGCACATTGATTTAAAGTAAGAAGCATCCATGTAAACCCCTGAAAAGCAACACATTTGCATTTGCACAGCTCCAGTGAAGACCTTTTTTTATTAGAAATTACTGTTAAACAATGAGCCTGTTTTAATACTGCATTACTCCAGTTTTATAACAGTGTAAATCCACTAAAATCATTGGAACTACACAGGTGTGAAACTGACAGGACACGGAGATGAATCAGGCCAGTTATTTTGACTTTAATTGATTTAGACCTGGTTTTCCAATTGTATTTTGATTCCAGGTGACATTTCCTCCTGTTGGGTTTTGAAAACAACTTGTAGCTTCCTACAAGACAAAAGATGCACAGCAGTTTTAAGCTGCACAAACTTCTCTTCATTAAATGGCAGCAAGAGTGAAATGTGCATTTCACGTTTAAAATAATCTACACTAATTACAGGCCAAACCCTGAAATCCATTTTTACTCGGTCTTTTTTCAAGCAAATCTCCATCTTGATTTCAATGGCACAATCAAACAAATCTTTAAATGAAAAACACACCCACTGTTGGAAGGTATCATGATGACTACATCTTAAAATGTTTACAGAATTTTCAATGGAAGATAAATACTCAGAAATTAAAACTATGTATAACATATTTATTTTTCATCCTATCAGATGCATGAGCGTCCTGTGACACAGTAATTATCCAAGCATTCAGAGTTCTATAACCATTCATGCTTTAACTATGAAATTCACTCTTCCTTGTACAAAACCAAAGTAAACAGGCTTTCTGGGAGGTTATAAGTGGAAAAAGGATTTCACATCTGTCCTGCAGGCAAGCTATAGGTCTGCAGTAGAAATGTGAGAATAACAGATTTTTCAGTTCCCTGGAATTCCAAAAAGGCAAAAAAAAAAATCATTTCAGGTCAAACAGGTCATTGGTAGTACTTCCCGTACTTAGGACACGTTGCTTGCAACCTGAATCACCAGAGTACACCCTGACACTAAGATAATGGAGACCATATAAATGCCTTTCATAATTAATCTAGCCACGTCCCTCCATATCGAAATCACTGTCCCTTGTCATGTCTTTATCTTGTCTTTCAGAAGGCCTGATCATGAGCTCCCTTGATTTCAATCAGAGTTGAGGGCACTCATACTTTAGGAGACGTGCAACACATGATGCTTGATCAAGCCCTCAGTTTTTAAGCTGATTCAGGCAGGGTAAGTGTATTATTAATATGAGAGTAGGAGCCTGATCCCACTGCAGTAAAGGGTAAAATGTCCATTGATATCATTGGTAGCAGAATCAAGCACTCTATTTTCAATATTTTAATTTTGTTATTATAAAATTATTGCACTATACAAGGGACCAACATCACCAAAACTGTTAGGGGTTGTGTTGGTCCCTGGTTTAATCATATGGAGTGGTGTGTTACTATGCAAAGGGTTCCATCAAAGTTAGTGGAACTATTCATATAGTAAGGTATTGCTCAATATGACTAAGGGATCTGGCAGTCACTGATGAAATAAGCAGCTGCATCGGATTTCAAATTAGAATGTTTCCATAAGTGATTCTTAAGAGAGAAAAAACTTGCACATTTTGGACAAATGCGTTTAAAATTGTTTAGAATTTTCATTCTGGTCTCAGCTCCTCAGCACAATCTCCAGTTTCCTTTCAGCTCAAAGTTTGTGACATAGAAAAGAACTGTATACATAGAGCTGACATAGAAAGAAAGAATATTATACATTGTTGTTTACACATACCCCTTCGATGCCAGCAATCACTGAGATACAGCCTTTGAAAAATAAAGGAATTTATGTAATGGTAACATGGGCCACTTGTGTGGTATAAATATATATATTGCTAAATATATGGCATTCACACACAAAAAATATACATAACGCTAAGTCTTAGTTATACAAGAGCTAAAGGAAAGACAATGCCTTCTGGGTTAACTGGGAAAATGTAATTTCTATAATGATTTTTTTTTTTAATCCTTGATGATTTAGACCCAATATATATAAAAGTTTTCAAAAAGAAAAAGAGGACAGTGGTAGTACCATTAAAGGGAGAATGGACCCAAACAAATGAATGTTAAATAGTGAGACATCAAAAGAAAGCACACAATTGTTGTTTCAGGAACAAAAAAAAAACCAAAAAAAACCAAACACCATTTTCAGCACTCATCAGTAGCCAAAAAAACAGCAACTCAAAACGACCATTAGTGTTTATTGATGATAACTAGATATGTTTATGTTAGTATTCCAAAGCCAACCCTGCCATGGTAATGTTTATTATTACTCTTTGTAGCTGTAGGCTGCTAAAGGCTCACTATGTCTATCCCTTTCTCATCATTTTGAAAAGATTAATCTTTAGACAATGATCTCCCGATATCGTTAATCTTAGTCTTGAACTTGTTTGTTATTCTTGCCCAGTAATCAAGAGAGTGTCAGAAAGTATGCCTCACTTCAGGAAGGGGCAAGGGACCTGATTCATAATAGCAGTGCACCTTGTGTAATCTTGCCAACAGTGCAAAATAGGCATAAAATGCTAATGAATCACAATGGCAGGGCCTGCTTCTGTACTCCATGGCATTGATTTCAAAAGAGATACACTGATGTAAAACCAGTGCAAGAGAACAGAGAATCAGGGCTGTAGGGCTTTATACCCATTTTGCCCTCATGTATATGATTACACAGTGTACAAGCAAATGATAATCTGGGCCCTGGGACAGAAGTGCCAGTCCTCTGTATTTTTAGAGGCAGTGAGAATATTTCTTGGCATAGAGGTGGGGGGTTTCCCCACAAAGAGGCTTCAAATTTTCACCCACCCACATGTTTCCAAGCCCCGTTAATAAGGCTCATGAACTCCATGAGGCTTCTGTCCCTACCTTCTCTTCCATTTTTAAAAATAATACTCTCCGCTAGAACTGGCTGTAAAAAGTAGTTTCCTCCCATGGAAAGTGCAGGGAAACATAGGCTTTGTGTAAATTTTCCTTAGAAAATTCTGATTTTTCATCTAAAATTCAAATACTGAAAAATTTCCACTGAAAAACCAAATATTTCAGTTTTCAGGAATTCCATTTTTTCAATAACAAAATCAAAATTTTCTACCGTTGGCAGCTGCTTTTCACAAAAAATTTGTTTCGCTGAAAGCCCAATTTTACATCAAAAAACAACTTCAATGTAAAAATTTCAAACCAGCCCTACTCTCAGTTACTTGGCCATTTTGGGGGCAAAGGGATGTCGTGGGAGATTGCACAATTCACACAACCCCTAGACTTGCCCTGGAGGAGCGTTAAAGGAAGCTAATTCTCAGACATTCACTAATGGCCTAAGCCAAAGCTCACTAAAAACAATGGGATTCATTCCACTGACTTTTAGTACACTTTGTAACAGGTCTTAAAGAGATGACAGTTGGGATGGAAGCAGATTTCTAGAGGAGTTCATTTAGGAGTCAATCCTGGATCCTGCTCCCATTTGCCCAACACCACAACTGTCAGGATCATGCTCTTAATTAAAAAAATAACTTTGCCATTTTTGTCTAGTACCGTTTATGAAACAAAACAACAAACAAACCCAGTAAAACTGTATCCCAGGTAGAATTTGTGTGTACAGTTAAGCAGTATGACAATTTTTGCTCTTCCTCTCCACCACCCTATTACTATCTTAAGGTGGAAAACAAGTTTTATTTTCACAATAAATTTATCTTTCCAAATCACTTGCTAGAAGTGATAAATATGCTGTTTTCAAATTAGCGCTGTATCATGCACCAGTTAAATGAATCAGCAGCTGATGTTTCTCCAGGAAGGTAATTTTTTACAATTCACACCAAACAGAAATTTGAAAATGGAACACTTCTTTCATACTATACATCTATTTTTCACTGAATTAAACAAGCTGTGTGTACTTCTGAGGCAAAAGAACTACAGAAATTGGAAGGAGTGTTTCCCTAGATTGAGAAATGAATGTCCAGAAAAAGAAGGGCTCAAAAAGAGATTAGTTGTGAACTTTAGGGTTGACATGACATGAATACAATAAAAAGAACAATTAAGATCAGGTTATTGATTATTAATGTCTGATAGGCACTGGCTGTCTTTAAGGGCGGTACAGAGCTGCATCACCCCAAAGGAGCTCCTGAAGGGATTGTAATTTCAAATGGCATCATCCATCCTAGAGCTCCCAGGCAGAACTGGTCAAAAAAAATTTGATGGAACAGTTTTATGCCAAACAATGCAGCACCAACATCAAAATCAAAATGTTTCACCCGACCATGTCAATTATGATGAAATTTTTAGAAAGGAAGATGTCAAAACATTTCATTTCAACAATGTGAAAACATTTCATTTTGACTTTATCTTGTCAATTCAGTCTGACTTTGATACAATATTATAACATTCATTTAATATTTATAATATTTAATGTTATGTATAGAGTATCTATTAGATGTCATATTTTAATGATATTATATATTTAATGATATTTAATATTTTAATCCATTAGATATCATATTTTAATGCCGCTCTGCGCCACCCCTTAGGATAATGCACTATGCTCAACATCAAGCCAACTTCACTGACCAGTGTGTGTAAAAAGGCAGGCAGGGAGGTGTATGGCTCCCATGGGCCACAGTGTGCCCTCAGTTACTCCATGTCAAGCTGGAGTAAATCTACTGAACAGGTTGGAATTGCCTAATATTACTAAGAGCAGAATCTGGACCAAAGTAAAGGTTTTAGAATATGGCCCAAACTTTTCATTTTACACATAACACAGTGCAAGCATTAATGAAGAGGAGATAAATATTCTACCACATGCTCAGTCATGCCTGCTGTAATTAAGCTTACAGAACAGTTTCACTTGCTTATCGTTTTTCAAAGTATTTGTCTTTTGGGATAAAATTTTCCATGCTTAGTCTTTGTCTGGAGTTGGAATATGTAAAGATTTGACCAAAATCCTTCAGCCATTTTTGATTTATGAGAAATTAAGAAAAACAATGTTCTAACCTTGTAAAGGAAAAGAAAAACTAACCACTTTTTTGCTACAGTAAAAATGATTAAAGCATGAACTTTTACACTTGCTATGCTGTTGTTGGAATTTACAAGTACATAGGCCAGTTTCACATAGATTATGTCAATTTGCAAGGAATTCAGAGTTTTCCAAAGATATTCTCTATTACATGCATAATAAATAGTGCAAAAACTGCATGGTCTACTAATTATACACACAAGTTTTGCACACATACAGAGGATGATATTGGACTTGATCCTCTTCCCATTGAAGTCCATAGCAAAACTCCCATGCACTTCAATAGGAGATGGATTGAACCCATTGTACTTAGGGGAGCAAACAAAGACAGATCCAAGGTTAAAACACAGGACAAGTTCTTAGTAGATCTGGATTCCATTCTTGACTTTGCTTCCATGATCTGTGGGCAAGCCACTTATGGTCTCATCCTTTCCCATATACAGATATACCCTGGGGAGGGAAGGAATAAGGAGACTTCCCTGTTTTCCTCGTAGGGCCTGGCAGAACAGCATTCCCCCAGGTCTGGGTAGTGTAAGGGCTACTCCATTCCTACTCCCATGCAGGTGCATGGCTCCCCAAAGAAGCAGAAAAGGCTTTCCCCTTCAACCTTGTGCACTGGCCAGCTCTGGCCTGCAGAAGATTGAAAGCTTCATCTCACAAAAAAAACATAGTAATAGGCACTCAGAATGCCTCTCAGTGTGTGAGGCAACTCTTATAGAGGAAGTACCAGAATGGATCTATCTAGGTCGTCAATATCTGTGTGCCTCAGTTCCCCATCTGTAAAGTGGGCATAATAACACTGCTCTATCTCACAAGTATGTTGCATGGATAGCTCAGAAAATCTAGTGATGAGAGCCAATGAAAGGCCTATCAATAGATAAATAAAGGCCACATTTTGATACGTTGGCCAAAGAAGTCAAGAAATATGAACGCTAGGTTTCCGACAGCAATAGTGATTTGCCTGCTTTGTGCATGCCTTGTATTTTCTACATTTGTTTTTCTTGTTAAATGTGTAGCTACCTTTTATGTGATAAGATGTACATAATATATCAGAGGTCTTTTTGCATATCCTGACATTTTGTGATTTTTTACAGTGCAATATTAATGTTGCATTAGCACATTTTTGTACCTATAATACTTATAGTACATGGTACAAGAAAATCATCTTTGCAAGGGCATGCGTGATGTTCTTAAAGGAAAACAGACCTGATCCTGCAAAGACAAATCATATAATCATAGAAGATTAGGGTTGGAAGGGACCTCAGGAGATCCTCTAGTCTAACTCCCTGCTCAAAACAGGACCAACCCCAACTAAACCAAACCAGGGCTTTGTCAAGCTGCACCTTTAAAACCTCTAAGGATGGAAATTCCACCACCTCCCTAGGTAACCCATGCCAGTACTTCACCATGCTGCTAGTGGAAAAGTTTTTCCTAATATCCAACCTAGACCTCCCTTACTGCAACTTGAGACCATTGCTTCTATTTCTGTCATCTACCACCACTGAGAACAACCTAGCTCCATCCTCCCTGGAACTCCCTTTCAGGTAGCTGAAGGCTGATATCAAATCGCGCCCTCTTACCCCCCCCCCCAATTCTTCTTTTCTGCAGACTAAATAAGCCTAGTTCCCTCACAAGTTATATGCTCCAGCCCCCTAATTGTTTTTGTTGCTCTCCACTGGAGTCTCTCCAATTTGTCCACATCCTTTCTGTTGAGGGGGCCTCAAAATTGGACACAATACTACAAATGTGGCCTCATTAATGCCAATTAGAGGGGTAAAATCACTTCCCTTGATCTACTGGCATGCTCTTATTAACGCAGCCCGATATGCAGTTAGCCTTCTTGGCAATAAGGGCATACCTTTGACTCATATTCAGCTTCTTATCCACTGTAACCCCCAGGTCTTTTTCTGCAGAACTGCTGCCTAGCCAGTCGATCCACAGTCTGTAGCTGTGCATGGTATTCTTCCATTCTAAGTGCAGGACTCTGCACTGATCCTTGTTGAACCCTTATCAGACTTTTTTTTTGGCCCAATCCTCTAATTTGTCAAGGTCACTCTGTATGCACAAATGTTTGTGCCTACAATGACATACTATTATATGCATAAAATTAAACGGGTGCATTACAGGATTGTGGCCTAGGAGGATTCAAATGAAAGATGAAAATAAATAAAAAAGCCAGAACTTAAAAATAATAAGGTTAGAAGAAAAGAGATGAGGATGGAAACAATGACACATTGTCAAGTCAATGCTGGACAAACTATTCAACTGCTCTTTGTAATGAGATAGACATCCAACTAAAATAGGGCAAGACAAGAACCGTGTTGCAAGTTTTGTTTTTATTTTTAGACCCCGTTAAAATACTTCTAAAATATGCATGCAATGACTTTGAAAAGAAGTAATTGTGATATTAAATTTTATTGAAGTTTCCTGGGCGCTGATTTGTGTACAGGCTCCTGCTTCAAGTTCCCACGAAGCCATAAAACGTTTAAAATACTGTCTGTGCAAATGCAAAATTTATGAATTCACACATCTCTGGTTGATTTATGTGAAATAATAATGCACTATTTAATGCTTAAACATGGCTAGGAGCAATGCTAGGCTATCAAGATGTACAATGGAATAATAGATTTATAAGACAGATAACCTTCCTGCCTAGAGAAGCTTGTTTAAAGGTGTTGTACAGATATATTAAACTATATGCAATTTTATACCAACTTAATGCTGTAGGCTTATACTGCATGCAATAAAAGATTACTGCCACTGTATTTGCAATAATAAAATGATCTGGCTATTCAACATAAGGTATCTGAGGAGTAAAACAAAAAAAAAAAAGTTCTTTATGATTTCAAACTTTTTACTTCTGTCTTTTGATTTAATTTGAAAGCCTAACTGTTACCAATATGATACTTGCATTTCAAAATTTACTGTAATTACCTCTTACTGGATTTAACAAAATTGCTATTGATCTGTTCTTTTAGGGGCATATTCTACCCGCTTTTCCTTCTGCTGAATAATAACTTATTCCATCAGCATTCCTGTTGAAATAAGTGAGATTGTGTGTTGAGTAAAGTGCATCAGCTAGTGTAAACTGTCATAGTGCCCGTACAGTCAATGCAGCCACCACAATCTACGCCAGCTGAGGATATGCTCCTAGGTGCATAAAGGTAGCAGAATCTGTCCCTTATTTAAAGCAGTGGGATGGGATACTGCATAAGGGCCCATAGTAACGATTAAATATTAGCCACCTTGCTTGAAAAAAAGACAAGATGAAAAACAAAGTCACTTCACACTAAAAATACTGGCCTATTGGAAGTACTGCTTCAGTGATAGACATTCTATCATGGGCCCATTTCCTTAACAGGTACCTCAAGGTCAAGCTCAGAGTATCCCCCATTCTAGTTAAATTGAGGTAAAGTATGATCCCTTGTTTTGGCAGAGGGAGAAGCCTTCAATTCTTCCCAGCAACAGCCTGTAGTAAAGTATTTTTACTGCAGATGAAAAGCCTGATTTTCATTTCCGCTAAAGCCCTTGTAGACTACTCTGGCAGAGAAAATGAACTTGAGAATCAGGTGCATGCTTTCTAGTATTGGAAGGAAACTCACAATTAAAGCTGGTGGACGATTCACAGCGAACAATTTATTCTGTGATTCTTTTTTTACTCTGCAATTTTAGTCCTGTTCATGGATTGTCCTTGAATAGACTCCAATTTTTAAGAATCTGTTTGCTATTCAAAGCGGTTGGACTCATGTTTTGCGAGAACCAATCTAACCTTTAGATTTCTCATGAACTGTTCACTGGGAGTATCAAAAATTCAGGCCAGATTGTAGAACCCTTACTAAGCCTGGCAAGAAATTACTCCCATGAGTAGTCTCACCAAAGTCACTCATTTAATAAGCGTATGAAAAGGGCTGCAGACATGCTCAAAATGCAGTTCTACTAAGCATTCAC
Source organism: Mesoclemmys tuberculata (assembly GCA_007922155.1). NCBI lineage: Eukaryota > Metazoa > Chordata > Testudines > Chelidae > Mesoclemmys > Mesoclemmys tuberculata. The sequence continues at coordinate 26,754,643 of ML675601.1, read as the reverse complement.
AAAAATGACTGAATAATTTTTCCTACTGTTTTCCAGTTCTGTTCATCATAGGCTAAGCCCAATTCCTCTTGCATGGTCTCAGTCTAGGAGAATGTTCGGGGCATACATTCAGATCTTCACATGCTAGTACAGTGCCTCCTGGTTTTGATATGCAAATAGTTGTGTATCATTAATGTTTGGTGTATAGTAGGTATTTTTCTCAATACTTCTCTTTATTAATACTTAATGAGAATTAATATAAAAAATAAATGCTAGACCATCATTAGTTTGTGATATACCCCAGAGTAAGGGGCAGTAACACAATCTCTCTCCTTGTCTTATCACGGCTCCAGGGAGGGAGTAAACTGTGACACACCACAGCGTATGTTCCCTGATGTGCCAATGCAGCTAAACCACCAGGCATATCGGGAGACAGGCACAAGGCTCCACCCATTCCCTTTCCCCTCTTGCAGGAGATGGGAACATAGTGGCTCTGTGCTACTCCCTCTGTGCTACTGCTACTCCCTCCCCTCTATCAGCAATCCAGCACAAGGGAGAGCCTCATGCCACCTCTATTTCTTTGCACCAGTGTGCAGGACAACCCACGATCTAGCCCTAATTAAATAATATGTACAGAGCATTTTACATTTTCAAAGTGTCCTACATGCTTGTGAGTAAACTTTGCAATACCCATGTGAAGGAAGTAAATGTTATCGTCATCCCCATTTTGTAACTGGAGAAACCTGGGAAATGTAGGCCTTAATGGCTGTCTCAGAAAGTGTCTATTAAGTTTGGGTACCTCTGTTTGCAGGTCCCCATTGTGGAACGCCCAAAACATGACTTGGAGAGGTGATCGGTACCCACAGCTCCTACTGAACTCAACAGGAGTTGTGGGTTGTTCAGCTTCCCTGAGAAGCAGACACTAGATGTTGCCAGTCGGGCATCCAAGTAATGAAGCACTGCAAACAGCAAGCACTTTTGAAAATGTATGCCTGACTTACTTATAAGGCAGCTGCTAACTGATTCCTGTCACTCTAATATTTATTTTAATTAATAGTACAAAAAAAAAAAAGAAAAAAAAGGGGGGGGTGAACAATATATTCAAGCATGCAAACAGGTCCCCTATTTGCAACATTTCTATAATTACACAGAAGTGCAGAGTTTCACCCACTGTAGATGATATTCATCTATTAACCATTTGTTTAATATTACTTCTCTATTCCTTTCATTCTCAACAGCCGTTAGCATCTCCCAAACATTATCTGATTAAAGAACTTTCAGTTTGATGTGATCTGTGCTAATACCACCTTGAAAAGCTAGGGTAAGCCCAGAAGAAGTAGAAAGCAGACAGAATCATATATAACCATGGTTTGGTCCTTCTCTCCAACCAGCCTGAGTGCTTTCCCAAAGGTGACAGTATTCAGACAGAAAAAGAAGTACAATCCCTGCCATGTAATAATTGTACTTTAACAAGAGTTAACCAAGGATGTTGGATGTCCCCCTGTAATCAGAACCTAAATAATCAAAACAAAATTTATTTTTAATTAGACTGTAGTATTAATGATACCTGTAGTAAGGGATGCTACTGAGCCACATCCCAAGATGACGGGCAGGTGGGGAAGGGGGAGCTTCAGGAGCCACTCTGTCTCACCTAGTCAGAATGCCTGTTAGAACTCTTGGTAGACAATTTTTTACCTAATATTAGAGAGAGAGTTTTAACATTTTTCAAGAGAAGACCATGCAATCCTTGTTAAAGTAATGTTGCATCAAAGGATGCTGGAATATATATTTAGCTTGGTACATGTGTAAATCTGCAGTTTAGGGGGAAAACAACTTGCGCTAATGACATTGTATTGTTTGAGAAATAGTTCAGTGCAAGCATGGATGTGTGTTGGGATGGAATCTGTGTCATTGTAGGTATTAATGGATATGATCTATATATTTGCCAGAAGCTGAGGTTTCCAGCTTGTGTGTATCCCTGATGTATGGGTGCTAGTGAGTATATTCTTTGAGCACCAGTGTGAACTGATCTAACGCATATGATGGCTCTTGGTTTTCACAGGGAGTATCCTATTCAGCACCTGTATTCAGGCAAAACTCCAGTATGTTTAATAAGCTTTGTATCCTAAACAAGGTGCTGGATAAGAGTTTGTCTACACAGTGAAGCTACTGTATCAGTTTGATTGCTATTCCTCACTAGCTCCCCACTCTCATTCCAAACTAAGGTTACATCTCAACTGCAGTCTGAGATGTGATTGCAGCATGTGTAGACATACCAGAGCTAATGTTGATCTAGCTAGCTTGAACAACAAGAGTAGTGAAAGCCACAGCAGCACAGGCTAGCCACTTGAGTACATACCCAGGATCCCAGGTGGGATTGTTGAGCCCAGTTGCCACAGCACCCCTGCTATTGTTCTTCAAGCTAACTAGATCAAATCTACTTCAAGTATGTCTACGCCTGCAGTGACACCACAGATTGCAGTGCAGGCGTATCCTAAGAGTGTCTTTTGGCAGTTTAGTTTAATCCATTCTATGGCTGGATTAAGCTAAATGCACATGGGACTTTTAAAATATATCTACACTGCACATTCCTTTCAGCAGCAAGAAGAATACTTTCAGCACATGCCACCCTAGCATAGGTATAAATAAGCAGTGTAGCTGGTGAGGAGGCACTGCTTAGGCAAGTAAAAGCGTTCCTGAACCCTGTGGGTATATACCCTACATAGCTGTCTGCTAACCCAAGCAGAGCCTTCCCTGTCCAGACAGCTAATTTTAGCAGTGTAGTGTCCTGCTGCCAGAACCTTTCCCCACTGTCTCTCCCCTACCAAAGCCTTTCACTGACGTGTTGCTGCACACGGCAGTGTGGACCCAGCATGGTTTTCACTGCAGTGTAGCTATATGTACATTACATGCTGCCACCAGTGGTGTGCAGTACAGACCTAGGCTTCGTGTGGAATAGCTATTAGAGAATATCACCCAGTCCTAAGAACTGGAGGCTCTGATTGTCTGTTTAGGAAGATCCTAAATCCCCAGCAGTACCTCTGTTGAGTTACACAATTGAGATTAACCCACATTTATAGTGTCAAAGTGAGCTATGTAAATAAAAATCATGCTATGCTATAAATGCTATACTTCCCTAAACAAATTTATATCACTATTAATTCATTTATTTAATTTATTTTTTTTCTTTCATTTTTTTCAATATTTGCCACAAACTCACTTCCTCACCGAGAACTAGACACATGAAAATTTGAAGTTTAAGGCCAAATTCTGATCTGGTGTAAAACCAGAAATCAAAGGAGTTATTCTGAATGTAAACCAACATCAGAATCAGCCATTTTTTAGTTAAGCCCCCAAAAGTCTTTTTATTCCCACTTATATAACACAAAAACAGCTGAACTTTCCAAGAAAATGCTCCATTAAGCTATGACTAAGCATGTAAAGTTTCAGAGCCCAGAAGGGAATTTTCTGCAAAGTTACAAGCAATTGAACATTTCCACTATAATTAATCATGTCCCCTGGGAAATGCCCATTTCAGACAATTAAATTTTCTACTGCCTGCTTATGGTCAGTACAGCATTTTCAAATGGTTATAACTTTGTTAAATGCACACCATTTTCTTTTTCAAATTTAGCAAAGTGGACGTTCCTCTCTAATGAGGCCATTTTTGCATTTTTATATGAAACAGAGTACTTACTATTTTCATATATGGATGCTTAAAATTAGGCTCTTAAACCCATGTCAAGGGCCCTAAATACAAGTGAGGTTTTTTTTCATAGCACCTGCTGAGCACCTGCAGCTCCACACACTGTTTTGTGTGTGACTGTTCTGTATATCTGAAAGTTAGGCCCCTTTTCTTGAAAAATGTTTGAAAATTTTGGCCAAGGTAAATAAAACCAGAGCTGCAGTTACAATAGGTCCAGTGGATAATTATTCACGGAAAGGGAAATCTTTCTGTTGTTTCTTTATGGGCAGAATGGGAGGATTTCACCAGTTGAGTTTCTGCTCCACGAGTTTTGGTTCAGGCCCAATCCTATAAAGTAAGTCACTTGAGTAGTGCACTGCCTGGTCGGTCCCCTGTTATTGTCTCATCATAGGGAGTTTAAAATTTAGCTAAGGTGAACTGGTAAACAGAAGCCTGACAACAAAACGAAAAACAAAACAAAAGAAACCTTGACATGACACACTAATGCATTCCAGAGTCGTCAGAAATGTAAGGCCTTGCTGTCCTGAGGGCAAGATGAAGGAGCGCTCCAGCTACTCATCTCAGGCCCAGAATGGCAGCCTGACAAGGGGATAATCTCAGGCACACAATGAAGCTCAGCAAGAAAAGACCAGTTCAAAGCCAACTTTTACAGAAAGTTACTTTGGTATTTAGACACAAGCATTACTTAAGCCATGGATTAGAGTTTGAAGGTTTGTGAAAAAACATCACAGCAACATGTTTCACTTCCCCTCTTCCCAGAATTGCTTTGTTCAGAATCCTGGTGTATAGAAGAAAAATGGGCAGGGTGCTTTAGGAGGGGAGGGGATGTAACGTGTCTGCCTACCTACAAGTCACATTATCCTCAACATAGGAAAAGCCTACCAAGGAGCAGGAAACACATGGAGTCTTCCCTCCTCTGACCTACTTCCACAGAAGGGAGTTATAAGGTTCTCGGGAAACCTGTAGAGGCCAGAGAAATCTGCATGCAGGCCTTCTGCCTCCTTGTCTCACGAACAACTACTATGCAACATCTGCAATAATGAGAGAGATCCTTACTGTACAGAAGCCCACACACACTATGTAAGAGAGATTGGAATAGCATTATCCGTGTTAACATTGCCCATTGAGTTTAGATGGGATGATATCACCTTTATCACTTTCCAGTTACTGTAACCTGTATCTGCAAATCACCTATGAGGATATTTCTGTGGAGTGAGCGGAAATTATTATTAATTATTTGTTTATGGCAAGTGCTATCCAAACAGCAAGATCCCTGCACTACAGAGCTCATAATCAGTGGATCATGCCACAAACCCATCCCTTCCATTCCCTGACTCAGATACATGGGAAGCCTCTGGGATACATGTTGAAGTGGTGTAGCATAAACACATGAGTTTGGGATGTCTGATTGCTTATGAGCACACATGTGCAAAACCTGATTCTGCATTCTTTGCACAACTTATTCTCCCACTGCAGTTGATGGGATTTTTGTGGCACATAGGGAATGCAGATGTAAATCCACAGTGTGCAAATAAATCAATTCAGCAAGCCCACATCTAGCTATGTGCAGATAAAAAATCCAAAGTAGTAAATGCAGCACAAGAGAAAGCAAACATTTGTTATTTACAAAGTGTTAATGAACCTTGAGATAAATAACTATATTAGTGATCTTGAAAAGACTAGGTCAGGCAAATTCCTGAAATGGTTGTGCACTTTTAGGTAAGTAGGGGTTTTCAGTGCAGGAAGAAATAAAGAAAGCAAAAAGTTGTGAAGGGTACAAGTCACATAAGGTGCTGATGCAGTGAGATGGTTCCCTCTTCTGGCCAAAGCTGGAGGAGACTGAGCTTTGATTTTATTGTTGAATCAAAATGGGATAATCAGAAAGAAATAAAATGATGTATTTAATTTTAAACATTATCACCTAAGCCTTTTTCCAGACAGAACTAAAACACTGATTAGAGATAGGGAAAATAACATATCTTGGAAAATGTTTAGCAGAAAGGTGATAGCCTGATGAAGTGTAATTTTCAGCAAATTCTAAAAGGGAAGCAATGTATTTGGTCTCTGTAATGCTTTGTGTTTAGTGCACCTTGATAGGCAAATATTAACATAATATAATGCTCAAAGAATATGTATTGGAATCAATTACTTTTATTTTTTTAATCTGGATTGTTGAATGAATATGTATTCTTCAAGGAAAGGATGAGAAACTGCTCAATTTTATTTCCCGGAGTTTAATGGCAGATCCAAAATGTAGCACTACCTCTTCTCACTACACTGCCTAATATTGTAACTGTATCAAGGTCCTGATCTAGAGCCCTGGAGAAGTCAAAGGAAAAGTCCATATCGACTTCGATGAGTTTGGAATTGCGATCCAAGCAAACATAGAAAACATTGTGCCGTGCTATACAATCTTTTTTTAAACGGAACCCCCACCACCTCAAACCCACTGATTGGAAGTTCTGCTTTAAAATCTGTGGCATTAGATGGTTCGTCATTGACAAATTCAAAAAAAGAAATCCCCCAAGCTAATGTTTCTTCTTCCGGTGTATTCAATAGCAGAATCTAGCTAGTCTGCTAACAGTGCTAGTGTCCGTTCAATAGTATATAGTATCTTTCTACCACAAAGCAAATAAATATAATTTAACATATGAATTCGTACTGAGAAGTCAGGAAATACCAAGTGAAACTAAAAGAGGGATTCCTAGGGCAACTGACAAAAAATATTTAGATAAATTATATAATTGTAAAGTTGAATTCGCAATTGTCTGGTTTTACAGGAGCAGACGCTAATCTGAACCTCATTCAAGGAAATAAGATAAGTACAATAAATAATGTTGAAATCAGGGAGGATTTAAGAGCTACTGATAATAGTACCCTTTGCTCTGAAATACCAATGAAGGGAAATCAGGAGAGAAATCAAAATAATAGTTTAGGAGTTTAAAAAAGCTGCCTGAAAAGATTCAGAATACTGTTAGGGCACCAGTCAATATTTCTATCAGCTGTTAGGAAAGGATGGCCTAAAAGGGTGGGCAATGTTGAAGCAAGAGTTGAAAAACTGCAATTAAAATATATCCTAGTTAATTCTAACAAAGGGGATAGGCAAAAGAGAAGGGTTCACTTACAGAGACTGTCGTTTACTACGATTCTGCAGCCATAATAAATACTGAGGAATTCAGGCTTGGTCACAGCAATCAGGCCTAGCTGTACAAATGTATTCTAAATTAGTGGTGGGTGGGCATCAAAAAAGTTTCAGAGCTTCATTTTAGTTCAGATAAGCGTAGAAAATGTGGCTGTTGCCCAAAGCTCCAGTTGGATCAATCTCCAATTGGCTCCCGGCACCCACAAGTCTCCATCTCTCCCTGCAGCATCCTTCCTTGTTAACCCCTTAAGAGTTTCCCTACAACCCTTCTTCCTGCAGTTCCCAACAATCTGTAGCAGGTTCCTGAGAAAAGCCCCAACAGGTTATCCATAGCCAACAAGGGTCCAAGCTCCCCAGGTCTATGATTTCCCCTTCTTCCGACCCATCCTGAGATAAATTTCCAGCACCCTCTATTACCCACAAAAGACATTAAGCTCATTGCAGCCTTTCCTCCCATTACATCCTATCAACCATTGGTACTATAGAAAAAACTGATGGAGACAACTGGGAAATTGCACTGTGGGACAATCGCACTCAAGCAAAATAATTATTTGGTTAAAGATGGCGAGTTGGGGAAGGAAAGGAAGAAGCATTTATTCATGATACTCTTCCACATTCTGACTTGCAATCTAGCTATATTATGGATTTCTGTATATTACTATTTGCTATATAATCCAATTACATTATTAGAGGACTCAGAAAAAGTTAATTGTTGCAGGCAAGGAATTTGGAAATTATTTAGTGCACCTCCTCACCTCACTTCATTTGTGGGACACCATTATTCAGGAAATGTGTCTGTTACCTCTGGGCCAAATCCTAATTTTCTTGCTCAACCAAAGCACTCAATAAGTCCATGAAAGTTTTGCTTGAGGAAGACCTAACTAAAAATGAAAGTCTACGTTGTGCCTCTTTGCCATTGTAGCAAACTGCATGGAACTCAAAGAAAGGATGACAGATTGCTTAAGGGAAAATTTTCTAGATGGACCAGGAAGTCAGTCTGTGCACAGATCACTAGAAATGTTAACCTACAGTTGGAACAGCTCTATAAACTGTTCCTTTACTGAAGAACCAACTTTTGCTTAGTATGGATGGAATCTTCTCATTCCTACATTTCAAAGCTAGAAGGGACCATTGTAATCATCCAGACTGACCTCTTGTATAACACAGGACATAGAAGTACCTCAGAGTACCTCATGTTATTTCCCAACATGTGGTACAGAAAACAGGAACCGCCTTGTTTTGCAAAGAGGGGGGCATTGTAGCGTTCTACTAATCTAGAGGGAGAATCCAGAGGCATTCTTCTTCAAGAAGTCAAAATATCTCCCCCGTAGCTCCTTGCTGTGCACCTTGCCCTGTACACACAATGCTACCATTGAAGGGATGCAAGACACTTCCCCTTGTTCAATTAGCCAGTTCTGCTAACTATCATATAGGTATCACCTCCCCTAGAATGCAGAAGACCTTCCAGGGAGCACAATTAGTGAGAATTTAAGGACTTCGGCTTTAAACTATTTTTTTCGTTTGTTTGTTTGTTATTGGTTTTATGAGTAACACAGGACTAGGATTTGGAAGATCTGTGACTCTGGGGTATGACCTTCCTGGTATATAACCTCTCTATGTCTCAGATTTCCTACCTGTAAAATGTAGATCAGAACATTTAGCTGGGAAGAGAATGGATATTCTGTTTCATGAAGGATTTTTGAGAAATTTTGTTTTCATCCTGACTTAGAACAAAACATGAAAATTTTGAAATTCTCTGCAAAAGACCATTTTTAAAAATTGGTTTGGGTTAATCAAAATGTTTCCATTTTTACTTTAATTTTTTTAAACATAATATAATGCAAAATTTAAAAAATTGAAACACAAAGTTATTGCAAACAGAAAGATTGAAATGTTTTGTTTGAAAAATATAAAAATGGGACATTTTGACTTTGTAAGTATTGGTTTTTATCCTTTTTTCCCTCTGAAACAAAATTTTGACTGAAATCAACATAATTTTGTGAAGAATTTAGATTTTGATAGAACTGCATTTTCTGAAAAAACTGTTCTGTTGAAGTTTTTTCTAACCTGCTTTGTCATAATGTTTATTCTCATAGATGTGCTGGAAAGATTAATTCTATACCTATAAAATGTTTAAGAGATCCTCAATTAAAAGTTGCTAAAGAAATTCAAAGCTTCATTACTACTGTTATGAAACAGTGTTCTACATACATTTTTTGTAGTAGTGAGGAAAATTAGACTATGACTAAAATGACCTCACTCTGCCTCCCACAAGTGATTTTACCCTGAAAGTTTAGACTGAGATGATGTTTTGATAAAAATACAATCCAATAAAGAATAGCACCTCTTGACATTACAAAAATTAGAAAATATACAAAAAATGTAAAAGAAAAAATATGTTTAATACATTTTGGTTGAAATTCACCTCAAGAATAGGGCTTAAATGGCACATTAGTGTTACAAAGGCCTTGTGTGAACACTTGCACAAAGGTGACTTTCAACCTGTCTGATGCCTCTGATCTGTCATTAAAAGGCTTCTCCTCAGATACTTGTTCCATGTATCAACACACATGATATCATTGCAATATCAAAGCTATTAAGAAATCCATAGAAAACTTGCTACTCCAGGACACTTGATTTTATTATTTAAATACCATTCTTTTCCAGAAATCTAATATACTTTGCATTCCTTTTTTGAGAGAAAGATATGAGGGTTGTCTAATGGTTTAAGCAAAGAACAAAGAATCAGAAAGTCCTGAATTCTAATACCAACCCTGACACTGTCTCTTGTCCCAGGTGATCCACTTAATTTCGTGGCGTCAAGCTTCCCCATCTATAAAATAAGGATAATACTTATTTAACCCTAAGGAGTCTTGTTAGAACTTAGGAGGTAATTCAGAGCCCTTATTCATGCCAGGAGTTGCACTGAACTAAGTAGGACGAAGCAGCAGCCCAATTCCACCACCTTTAGTCATGATGAGTAGTATTCCAAAGAAAGTATGCCACAAGAGTAAAGTTGACAAAATCACACTTAATGTGAATAAAACTTTCAGGACTGACCCCCTAAATTTGAACCAATTTAAACATAAGAAGTGTTATACAAATACTATAAAGTACTTTACACCTTTCTCCACACCAAGTTTTGTACATTTCACTTGCTACTGAAAAAAATTCTCAAATTATCTGTTTTCACCAGACTATATTAATTTGGTTGAAGGCATAATATTGCCAGTTGAACAAGCAAATACAGGATTTTATTACCACCATCACAACAATAATGTTCACATACAATGTTTAGTTTTGCACATCTGAAAACCTTCCACCATTTTTGTAGAAAACATGAAAAAAGTTGAGGGAAAATTTGTCAAATGCTCTGATAGTCACAAAATTGTGGAAGCAGAAATGTGACTCTCTCTCTCTGATGTTATTTATGCTTTCCACATACTTCCAATCAGACAGGGGCCAAAACTGGAACCTTGAATATGAGCCAGTGCAAATTTCAGATGAGGGAGAGTGATTCTAAACCCCAGATATGAAACCATCTTTGTTAGGTCAGGTCAGCTCCAAAATTGAAGTGGCCTTTCTTCTGGTTTCAGATCAGACAGGTTTTGGTGCTGTTCAATATGAATTAAAACCATAGCCTTCAATTGCCCTCAGACCAGAACTTCAAACCATAGTCTAAACCTAATCCAGATTTTAATTCCATCTCCTACTGTCAAAGTTACAGACTCCTTACTAACAAGAGGCTACACATCCCATCTGTTTACTCAGAACGAAATAACCTCCATGGGAGTCTTGATTAAACATCCACGGCACTATCTGACTGAAGAATTTTATTTCTCATATCTCAATTTCTCATAATTCAAGTGAGAAAACTTTTTAAATAACTCCTTTGGTGAAATCCTGACCCCACTGACGTCAATGGCAAAACTCTCATTATTTTCAATAGGGCCAGGATTTCCTCCTCTCATTCTTAAGTTACCCATCAGGTCAAATTCAGGAGATAGTATAGAAAGAGTATAATTTGGTGCATTTTACACTTTCTTCTGGCCACCAATTTAAACTCCAGTTAGATTCTCTTAATTTACTTAGACTTCCTTTCATTCAGTTTGGCTCAGCAGGTAAAATTCAGAGGGGAAGTGTAAAGTGGGGATTTTAAATTATATGCTATGTGTATGTGAGTCTATGTTATAACAACACCAGCAGCAACACAGCAAGAAAAGCAACTCGTAGGAGTGAGAAGGATAAGGAGACCAACTTCTTTAGGGTTTAACCTATCTTTCTGTTCCCTACTCTGCCAATCCCAGCAGGCAGTGGCAATCTGACCCTTAGTGATGTATCTTAAGTAAAGGCTTGAAAACCACTTTGAGTGAACAGCCATACAAACAAAAATTTGCTCACACAGATGTCTGCCAAAAAAAAAAAAAAAAAAGGATGCAAACTCAGTGGAAGTGAAATTCTACTTAGAAATTGCCTGAAGGTTCACAAATAATTTCTTAAAATTTGCCTCTCTCTAAATCTATACACATGGATAGTGGCATAATGAAAGCAGATAGCAAATGCCACACCCAGATTGGTTGTCTGGTCTTTTGCTTCAGTGACAGCCATGCCATAGAACCATTACATGGAAGGAAGGTATAATGTTTAAGATATAAAAGTGTCACCTGGTGTTTCCTCACATATGATTCCTCAGCAATGACTGACAGACAGATTTCCACAAATGGCTCCTTAGCAAGGTCTGCATTTTCGGGGGATGATGCCAAGAACTTTTATTTTGTATTTCTGAATGGTTTTATGCTGAGAGGTGACTCTTGACATTTTGGCATAATGATGTGAAAAGCATGGATACAATTTCCTGGGGTTTTGCATAAAACATATGGGAGTCAGACTGTACCTGTCACAAGTTGCCAGCCATAATATGTGCCTTGTAAGAAGACATAACCTCTGGGAAATATCCAAATGATATTAATGTAGTATGGCTATGCAGATAGCAGCCAAACTCACCCTGCCATAAAAAGGCAGTGCTCTCATTCACTTAAGAAAGAGTTACACTTGGTTATGCCAAGGCTGCATATGACCCCAAATGACCATCTATCTCCTTTGGTACTTCACGTGTGTGGTAGCTGTTGCTCATCAGTTGTGTAATTTTTTTTAGCTTAACATAACCTTCATTTCAATAAGGGTTGGGATGGTAGAATTTTGAACACAATGAAGTAAAATGACACTTTTTGGCCAAAAAAAGAACCTTTTCCCCCTTGCTCAGATACTTTTGATTCAACACAAACATGCTCAACTGGCACCTATTGCAGGGGATCTTAATGCTGCATTTATTTCCACTACTGTTATCATAAAACACCAAAATATTCATCAGTAGCCTTTGGCATTGTGCCACAAATCTCTAGGCAGGTTTCTATTGCTAACTGACTCATGAGTGTTTCATGAAATATAGTATAGTCCAACCAAATGGCTTCATTAAAATAATCTGTATCAGGAATGTGGCAAGGGTATGTGTTTTGAACAGCATCTGACACTGCTCATTCAAAATGACATTTCTGACCCAGGGAGTAACATACCTGGAGTGTCTCACTTTTTGTTTGGACATCCTGCTTTTCAGCCATTCTGATGCCCAGGACTAACTGACCCACCAGCATATCCAGCATGTATAGACAGGACAGCTGCCAAAACAATCTGACACCTTCCGCATTAAAAGCCTCCAAAACTAACATCCCTACCAACAACAGTTGCTCCCACCCCTCTTATCTCATTAAACCTTCCTACCTTTCCAGGGACAAGTGCCCACCTGACAATACCTCCTAGTAACCCAGGCTCTCCTATAACTTGCCTCAATAAAGCTTTACATCCTTATTATTATTTATCACTTACAATCTGTGTTGAGGTAGCAATCAAGATCAGGGCCCCATTGCCCTAGGTGCTGTACAAACTCTGGTAAAACAAGACTGCTGCCCTGAAAAGCTTACAATCTCATGATCTTCAACAGTATTTTAAACCAGTAATTGACTCAATAGCAAAATTCCCATTGCTCTAAAACAGGAGAAAGATCACACCCTTCAGTCCTACCAGTTAAAGTTAATCATTTCTAAACCACGTAGCATTTCAGTAATTCAGTTTAACTTCTGCTTTATGGTGCATAATTACCATGTAACATATATCTTGTGATGTTGTATTTGTGACCATTTGGCATTAACTTGTGTAATCACTGTACAGCTTTGCGGAACACTCGTACCTAAAGAAACGCTACTGAAGACTTAACATACATGAGGATAGCTCCCACTGGATACTCTTAAACATGTTGACATTTTTATCATCACTGTAATCATTCTGCCATGGAGCCTCTACTCCTGAATGTTAGCAATCAAGTCCAAAAATAAATGCCTTCCATCCATAAGATGGTACATCTGTAGGTTAATAGTCAGGTCACACTGCAAAGCTGCTGAATTCTGTGCTTTTTTGACAGTGGTTGATTTAAGAGAATGTCTCACAGGGACATGATGTAAAAGGAACATCATGTGAAGTGGTTTATATAGTAATTATCATAAAATACTTTGTGCAAGAAAAATTATTCAGTTTTGAAGTCCACAAACTGTTTGCCTTTCTCAAGATTCATAAGATTTCTGATTGTGATCTGGATGGTGTAACAAAGGGTAGAACAAATACACCCCTTATAAAAGTGCATAGCAAATTTTAAATTAGTGAATTACATTCCATTACAGAAAAAATACAACCAACAGGTTTGGACTTTCATGGAATTCTGTGCTATATAAAGAAATGGGTGGGGGTTATTTTTTTCAATTTCTGGCTCAGGAAAACTAACTAAAAAACCATCCTCTCCTTCTCGTCTACTGTCACTTTTGTGATGATCTATTGTATTGCCTAGATGATTATACTTCACCATCTAGTTAACCTTATCAGCAAGGCACTAGAAAACAAATCCTGCGCAGTACAATTTTATCTATACCTCAGTTATCCTGATCACAGGCAGTTATCCAAAACGATGACAAATTGTTATGGAGACTTGAAATGTGCTGCATAAACCACTTGTGACTGAATTCAACTAAGGGTTGCTGCACTTTGCAACAAACCGCATTGTGTGATGCTGTTGGTGAGGGTAAAGAGACAGCATGATCTAGTGGACTGAACAGATAGTTGGCGTGATGGTTTTAAGGGAGATCTCAGAGGATCTGCAGGCAAGGGGAAAGTTTTTCTTACACAAAGAGCAAAACATACATTCAGGCTGGATGACTTTTATTTGTGATTAAACAATAAGAAAGAAAGAGCAAACATAAATCTCCATGAGAAAGCACACAGTGTATTACTTACTCAGGAGCAGTCATCTTGGAAAGACTCACAGCAATGCCCACAGAGGAGGAGAGTCTCCTTACATTTTAAGGAACAGCACAAGGAAAACAGAACATATTCCATACAATACACACCCAGAGACGCATGATAATTGCAAGTGATTTCTCAGTAAGAGATGTAGTACGTATCTGAGGAATGTATTTCTCTCAGTCAGGCAGTACATTGCATGAAATCAGACTCTTCTCAGGTTTGAGCAATTAGAACTGACTGTTCCTGCTGGTGCTGCCAAAGTACTAGCACAAACTCATATGATGCCAGCAGGTGAATGTCAACTGTCAACATCAGCCGATTGTTTCTTCTAATTCCTTAGGAAATAGCACTTCTCCTGCTAGAAGAATGATTTAATTTTTCCCTGGCTTCTCTAGAAAGCATCATAATCTTTATTAATCACCATGAGAGCCAGAAAATCGCAAGGCCTAATGTCTGTTCTCCTATCTGGAAAAACACAGGTCTTTGCAAATGTAAAGCACTGTATTAATTTTAAGCAGTAGCTGAACACCTCTAAAAAACAGATTTAGAAATCTTGCTTAGCCAAGTCACAAGATTTTCATAGCTTCCTACTTCTATTCTGGCAGAAATGCCACAGGCCTTGCTGATTGTATATAGGTAGGTCTTCTTCTCATCCCACCAGCATAAAAATATGCAAAAATTAGAGGAGAGAGAAAGAGAGAAGCAATAAAATTTGTTTCAAACCTTAAAAAAAGATTTTGTTTTGTATTCAAAAGGCGATTGTTTAAAAGAGACACAAAGGTTCAGGCTGGTTCTTATTTTATCTAAACTGGTTCACCGTACCTAAATAGCTGAAAGAGTAGTTAGAAAAAAGTTTGTATCATTGATTTATTGCCACATTATAATACACACCACACGAGGCTATAAACTGCAATGGGACTTAGCCATGTAAACTAATATACAGAGGGCACTCCTATAAGAATTTCATTCTGCCTTCTGTTCTGGCTCCCACCTACCACCTAAGTCAGTGGTCTCCAAATTGTGGGGTGGGCCCCCCTAGAGGGACACAGAGGAACATCTGGGGGGTGTGGCAGGACCCAGGCCAGCTCTCACAAGGGGGCAGGGAGGGAGCGCCACTCAGTCCCACTCTGCCCCCAGCTCTACACCAGCCCTGTCCTTGACCCCAGACCTCAGCCCCTGGCCACAGCTCCTGACCCCCAATCCCCACTCCCAGCCTGTGGGTGTGTGGACACATTCAATTAAGTAAGTAGGGGCGCAAGAGGAAAAGTTTGGGGACCACTGACCTAAATGGTGAATAGGGCCCATAAATGAGCCACAAGGAGCCCGGGGAGAATTCCTTGGTGTGAGCAGCGTAGGGACAACATGAGCAGCTCTATATTGCCTCCTAATCAAGCCTTAGCATAGGAGGTATGCCATGGGCAGACTGAATCAGAAGAGGAGCCTTGGAGCTCAGTGCTATGGAGATTATGAGGTACATTGCGTACCATAGGCACCCCAAAAAAGGCTGCCATAAATTAGAGTAGTCCTCACAGCTGCTCTAACTTACTCCGGGGGCTGTTTGGACTCCACAGCAGCCTAGACCCCAGACAGAACAAAGATGTGTGGCATAAAGCTACATTTGCTCGCCCTTCCCCTGGACTCTGCCTTCTGTGCTGCTTCTCTCAAGAGAGCCCCATCACAGAATCTGATCCCATGAGCTGTGTATGTTATAGAGAGGCGTATCTTATAAGGTGGGTAATTTATGCAGCAGGCAGCCTATTAGTTACAGAGCACTCTCCTTTCTAGAAATAATTAAGCGAATACTTTTTGATAAACACTTAGCACACAAAGAGTTTAAAGGAAGATTTTATGTACAGAGGGACACGGTCATATGCCCTTAGGTTTGCCAGTATTCAAATTCCTGGGCAATCATGAAGTGTTAATATATTGCTTTTAGATAACTGTACTCCATTACAGTTTATACCTCACCATTGTTCAAGAATTACCTTAAAGGACCTCTGCACCTGATAACATTAAATTTGGTGTTCTGTGTACTAAAGTAATGCCATCATAACGAGCCTGTGTTATAGCCTTTCCCTTTCATACCCATAGAATGCCAAGAGCTTTCAAAATGCATTACCATGCAAATATCTTGGGTGCCTTTATATTTCAGGGTAATCAATAAATTATTATTTCAATATTTATTGGAATCTCAGAATAAGAAAGAAGACAGATTGCACAAATCCATCTTAGTTGATTAATGGGTACTCCAGCAAAAGCCATACACTGATGGAGTGGGTCAGTATGCAGACTATATTACTGAATATTTCAGCTAGGTTGTAAATATAGTATCTGTTTCTCTTAGGGACTGTCACACTGAGTGCAGTATAAAAGGTAATAAATTTCAACAGATTAATTAACTCTTTGGTTACTGGGGCTGTGTGTCACCTATCCTGGCACCTAATAAAAAATCCTTTAATGCCAAGACATAAAGAAGGGCCTCTTTGGAAATGAGTTATTAACAGCATTTCGTGAATAGATGGAGAAATTGTAGCCCAGCCATTTAAGTGTCATAAAGTGCAGCAAAGGCTGCTGGAGGCCTCTGAGGGATGCCAGGCAATACCATAACAATCAAATCGGAGATGGAAGAGGGATTGAGCTGTCCACTCAGAATTTTTATATTGTCAAAGAGCAGCGAGGAAATAATGTGATCAAGAAGTGAATTAACCTTGTGTGTGAAAGGAAGGGGATGATCTGATGGAAAAGGCAGTAAAGTAAAAATCACTCCATAATGCCTACATTGCAGGCAGTCATGAGGGGCCCCTAATGTCTGCAGGCTGTCAGAGAACAGATCCAACCCTCTAAGTACCATAAACCCATTACCTGCATTAGTCTGTAATTGGAATATATTTAGTCATGCTTTCTAAGTTCTTAGGGGTCCCGGTGTTGTAAGTCCATAGAGCATCAATTTCTATCCTTCCATACTCTTGAAAAAAATATAGACATTCTTCTGGGGCAATAAATACTCAATAAGGGAGGAAAGACTTATGTACAGTATAAAATTTGTATATATTTCCGTATCATACCATAGCACTTAATCTAGTTTCATGAGTGTCAACTCCCTAAAACCTCTCCTGGCATTTCTAGTAAATACTAAGCTGCAGAAACTCTCACTATTAGAAATGGAATTGATGCAACCATACATAAGCACTGTAACAAGGAGGAAATGACACATACTAAGCCTAACAATGTTGATTAGACCTAGATGTCTTCACTACGCACAAGCATAAAGCAGTGAAAATCATATACTTCTGTCACGTATTTGGATATCAATTCTTTATTACACAAGAAAAGACAGTATCCCTCCAAACTAGCTTATTGCTTATAGAAGTGATGTGCACAGAAAGAGTAGATTACATATAATGGACACGATTCTCTTCTCATATCAAATCGGAAGTAACATCACTGAAACCCAGTGTAAATGAGAAGACAATCAGGCTTAATGAAGCTAGGTCTACTTAAAATAGCCCATAAAAGACATGACGGATTATGTATATGGTGTCTTCACCTCTATTATTTTGTGTGCATAGAAACTTTTCCCCTTTTATAATGACACTCCACTTCCTTTTGAATTATTTCTTCAGTAAGTCTACAAAATCAATACTTCTAACATCACAAGGAACTACCAATGAACATCTACACAGTTGGTTGTGGCATCACTGAATGAATCAGGCAGAAAGCAAAACACACATTGAAAAGGCCTCTCTTTACACATCACTTGCTCGATAATCAGAAATAGCTGGTATTCAGAAAAGTATAGGCAAGTTTAATGGAGACTTAGCAAAATAGATATGCTATTGCTGTCCTGATACGTTCACACTAGGAGAGAAGAATTCAAAGTGTGTCTCTTCCTTTCCAGCATACCCACACACTTGGCAATCAAAATCAGAACAGCAAAATTCCTGTGCACAAGAGGGTACTTGCTATTCCTGCTAGCAGAATTTACTGACCTAAAAGGACATCAGTTGGAACACATCTTACCCCCTGCACACTAGCAAGTGGCTCCACAGAGAGAAAGCACACAGGACATGTAATCTAATAACTGCTGCTGGTAACCACATTCCCCCAGCACCCAGTAGGCTCTTGGCCTACAAAAGCCACCACTTGGATCTTCTTGCCCCATGATCCAAGGTGCTTCTGACTCTTAGATCTTTAATGGAGCCTTATTTAATTTTTAAGCCAGAGGGGTTCTTTAATGATAACTATTATAGCTAGCTTTTGGAGGACCTACAATATGCGCTATGCGCTATACCTGCCTTCACTGTACATCTCTTTGTTTCTGTCAGCTTTAATCTTAATTTCAGTTTGTAATTTGGTGTTAACGAAAGATTTCTTTTTGGATGTGAATTGGTAGTGTATCTGTGGAATTCTTTATACACATTTATGTGGATGATTGTGCTGAAAGGAAAAAGATTTAAATTAAACAATTGATTTCACAGAGAATGTTATACAATACTTGCTAGTCAGAGCAAACTTATTCTCACTCTCAATATTTGTTCAGTATGTCCACTAAGTATAAATGAAATGGAACACATTTGTCAGGAAATCTCCATGTCTTTTAGAAAGGGTTGTCAGTAGTGAAAGAAAATTGATGAGACTGGAGTTACATTTCAGTTTTAAATTCTTGTGCTGTTTGAATATAAGTAGCAAGTTCAGAGAATGATAGAATCATAGGACTGGAAGGGACCAGGACCTCAAGAGGTCTTCTACTCCAGTCCCCTGCACTCAAGACAGGACCAAACATTATCTAGACCATCCCTAACAGGTGTCTGTCCAACCTGCTTTTAAAAATCTCCAATGACAGCGATCCCACAACCTTCATAGACAATTTATTCCAGTACTTAACTATCCTGAATGGAAGTTTTTCCATAATGTCCAACCTAAACTGCCCTTGCTGAAATTTAAGATCATTGCCTCTTTTCCTATCCTCAGGGGTTAAGAAGAACATTTTGTCTCCCTCTTCCTTAGAGCAACCTTATATGTACTTGAAAACTGTTATGTCCCCCTTCAGTCTTCTCTTCTCCAGACTAAACAAATCCAGTTTTTTCAGTCTTCCCTCATAGATTATGTTTTCTAGACCTTTTATCATTTTTGTTGTTCTTCTGTGGACTTTCTCCAATTTGTTCACATCTTTCCTGAAATGTGGCACCCAGAACTGGACACAATACTCCAGCTGAGGCCTAACCAGAGCAAAAGAATTACTTCTTGTATTTTGCTTACAACACTCCTGCTGATACATCCCAGAATGATATTTGAGTTTGGGTTTTTTTGGAACAATATTACACCACTGACTCATATTTAGCTTGTGATCCACTATAATCCCCAGATCGCTGGCCGCAGTACTCCTTCCTAGACAGTCATTTCCCATTTTGTATGTGTGCAGCTGATTGTTCCTCCCTAAGTGGAGTGCTTTGCATTTGTCATTACTGAATTTCATCCTATTTACTTCAGACCATTTCTCCAGATCATTCTGAATTTTAACCCTATCCTCCAAAGAACATGCAACACCTCCCAGCTTGGTATTGTCTGCAAGCTTTATCAGTGTATCTATGCCATTATCTAAATAATTGAAGAAGATATTGAACAGAACCAGACCTAAGAAGACACAAGCATGTTCAACTGAATGCAATATATGTATTAGTGTATTCATTTTTTTATTTAGTGTATTCCTTTTTTGCTCACTCAAGGAAATACCCCAAAGATGCCCCCAGCATGGCCTACTGCCTCCGGGGGGGAAAAATGCTACACCTCACATTTGATGAACACAGACTGAATTGCCTCTGTGCTCAACAAACATATAAAACACCCAATAATCTAAAGTTCCCAGATCAGGCAACATTGAGGAACATGTTCAAAACTGAAAATGTCTGTAACATCTTTTGTCTTTGGGAAGGAAAAAAGGAGAGAATAGCTCAGATCTATCATGTAACAAATTATTTGGAATCAAACTACGTAATGATACAATGTACCATAACATTAGAAAAATAATTTGTAATGGAATAGCTCAGTGGCAAAATCATTTTTCAGATTTGCAAATCTACAAACGTCAAGCACAGCAAGCTGTATAAACAGTTCGTGAAGCAGTGAAAACTCCATGCAGTGACATGCAAAATATTCGCTCTCCTCCCAGTGTTCCAATTCAATGACAGATATAACTTATATCAGTGATTGCCATGTCAGCTTCTTTGGGTCACAGAAATTAACATCTAAGATCAAAGTTTTGATTCAGTAAAATGATTAAATCGGTGATCTCCCATTAGCATCATTATGATTCAACCCTTCACCTTCATCTATTGTTTATGAGACAGGCAGAGTTTAACCTTAGTCTACTAACTATTATATGAGGAGAATACTCTAATTAGAACTACCATCCACAGCTGCCAAACATCAGTCATGGCAGCACAGCTTTTGTAACTCTGAAAGTTAGACTGACTAAAAATGACATTCCCAAATATTATTCCTTATATCTCTCACAATAATCCTTACATTCCTGAACATTTCTTCCAACAAGGTGACAATCACATAGCGCAAAATTCTGACAACAGTGCAGCTCTATTAACTTCTCCATGGTCTACACTTCCCTGGTGATTCAGCAGCAGTTGACAGAGTAGCTTGCATAACTCCCATCGACTGCTTTGCTTCCCTTCTGTGTGGTGTCTTCATTGCACTGCACTGACAAGAACCACTTTTCCATCGATGCAGCGCTATGCCACTTGAGGGGGTTGTTTTACAGCATTGACTTCTGGATTGATTGAGCGGGTCCTCACTGACTGCTCAGTTGATCTAGAAAGGTCAATCTGATGGCGGCGACTTTGCCACCATCAGTGTAGACATACCCTAGGTAACCTTTTGCATTACCAGTCCCCCAGTCAAACCCTCTCTGTTGTCAAGGAGCTTTACAGAATGAACACATGGCTGAGTATAGAAGTAAAGAGATCTAATCCTGCATCTGCCTCTGACTCTTTTCATGCACTTGGCCCAGTCACTTCATTCACTATCTCAGTTTCCTCCTCTATAAGATGGGGTAATAATATTTACTGGCTCAGAAGTGTGTTATAGGATGAATTAGTTAATGTTTGCACCATCCTTTGAAACATGTAAAGTGATACATAACTGCTAAGTATTACTGTTAACTGTTGAACATATTCTATCAGGAGACTGCATTTCCACAAAGATCATTTTTTTTATTTAAAGGAACAAAGCAAGCAGTTTTCATTCTTGACTAATGGAATACATAATCTATGGCTGGCCCAGGTCACTGAGCATCTCTGTTCCGCATGCTCATCACCATCATGTACATGCCTAACACAGTCCATACCTTGTAGTATTAGATTCCTATTCTGTCATGGTTTTGTAGTCACGGAATTTAGGCCCTCTTTCAGCTCATTTATTGGCTCAAAAAAATAAAAATGCTGAGCATCAATAGGTTGAAGAATCCTAGATAAGAGGACATGGAGGAAATTTGTTTCAAACTAAAAATTTCTAAAATATCTATAAGCTTTGAAAGACTGATGGAAATACGCCCTGATATTTCAGCCAACGGCAATGACACTGGTTAATGAGCTCTGGAACAATTATATTGGTTAATGAACTATCATCCAAAGAATTCCTAACAGAGAAGTTCAGCATGTGCACAACTCTAGATACCCAGTGTCTTCCCATCAATAATGGCCTTTAAGGTATTTGAAGCATTATCTCTTACAGGGAAGGGACCATGAACTGAATACATATATAGAAAAAGGTGCACTTCATAACTATAGAATATTGTCGGAAGAATTGTGATTAATACTTGAGCAACTAACACAATGATACCCTACTGTGCTCACCATCACTCAGCTATTCTCACTGCCAAAACCCTGGTCAGAGCTGCTGGTGGTCATTTCAATGAATCTGCAAGACACGCCTTTTTCTCTTTAATTTTTTTCTGACAATGTAATATATATATATATATATATATATGAAAAATAGAAAGATATGGAGATTTAGCTGTTCCTCATGATTAAATGCAATAGGTACAATGGACCTAAATATTACATGTTTCTATCAAAGTTAGTATTGCTCCATGCTGTCTTAATTCTCTATAGTGAATCCTGCTGGTTCCTGCTTTGGGAAGACATTTCTGTAACCAGCTTTTGTGCCCCAAGTAATTTTCAACTTTTTCCATACTATTAATATTGCTGCTGTTCCAAGTACCACTAAATATTATAATTAATGGAGCCCAACTGTAGTGATTCTGGCAAACTGTAACCAAACCGTGTTGTTGCAATATGAATTGGATCTATAAAGAACATGCTGAAGACTTTAGTCGAATGGGCTAAATTGCCCACAATAATAATGCTGTAGATTTAGAAGACAATCCTACCACAGTAAAACCAAGCAATAGGGGGAAACTTAAAGTAATGATCATGATATTATTTTACTTAACTTGCTTGTGAATATTGATAGACCACGGGGGCGGAAAAGTCTGAAGATTATTGGCCTAACTTTAACAGCTCAGTTAGCAATTTATAGACTTGATTATACCTTAAAATGAACAATAACCCACTAACTACTGCAGTTAAAATGTACTACATTTTATGGTATGGGGTAATACAGGTTGGCTACCAAAAACATACTAGATACGCTTCAAGGAAGAAACGGTTCACATTCAAATAGCTGAGTAACAAATTCCCTTTTCCAAAAAAGGTGTTTTTCTTTAGATGATGTCTTTAGCAGACTTTAGGTTGTTTCTTTAAACAAATGCACGTGGCATTATTTTCAAAAGCTCTTGCATATGTAATAAGAGAATAAGTATTGCACTGTATCTCAAGTTCAGAAATAAATAGTACTATCTTGCTTGGGTACATGTTGGTGTGGTCATATAAATTTGACATAGGGAAAATGAAGCCTTTTGTCCCACATACATAAATGATGCTCACTTATTCATAGTCAAAATGCAGGTGCTTGTTTGAAGAAGTTATTTCTGCTTTACTGACTACAGAGGCATTGGAACAATGTTTATACTGCAGGTGCTGAAAGCCATTGAACAAAACTGTGTATGATGAAAACCACTTCAAGTCAGGGGGTGTTGCCACACCTCCAACACTGCTGCTTCTTTATATTTTATTCCCATAGCAGTAAAAATCCCGAGCCTGCAGTATGCTTGGAAAGATAGTTGCTGTTTTACTACAATGACTGATGCCAATGGTAAATTAAGGGTTGGAAATTGCAGGAATTTTTTAAAAGAAAGTTGCAAGGAACTTAATATATTTTACAGCATGCTGAGATGAGCAGTCACCTGCTATGGAATTAACAATTTCATGCAAAATCATTACGTTTTTTTCCCACTTAGTGTATGAGTTGTTAATAAAAATGAAATAAAAAAATAAAGCTCAAACACTTAAAGGACTGTAATTTTTTCACATTAGTTCATACCCAAAGAAGTAATTCAATTCCTATAATGATGCAAATGAAACTGTAAAAAAGGACTTTTAGAAGTCAATATAAATAACATCCAACTCCCTATAGTTGTGCTCTAATATTAAAGTCCTTGCTAAGTTTCAGCCTCTAAAGCAGCTTTGTATTGTACTTTCCTGTTGTCTTTCTACAAATATGGATACATATGACACGAACCATGCCCACTAGGACCTTGATCCTACAAGTTGTTCTGCACAGGTTGACTTCTCCAGCTGCATGGAGCCTCAGTGAAGTTAATAGGGCTTTGTGCAGCATGGAACAACTTGTTAGGAGCTGGGCAGAGAAGCCAAAGGAAACTTTTGGATAACATTGCAGTTTTGCCAGCTACTCTAGTTATATCACACTCCATTCTTCTATAGGAAGATAGGATTTGCCATATTAGATCAGGGTCTTGGTCCATCAAACCCTGTGGTCAGAGCACTGGATTGAGAGTCAGGGGGTCTGTTTTTTGTCCCAGCTCTGCCACTGATCACTGGTGGGTGACTTTGGGCAAGTCATTTCATCTCACTGTGCCACAGTTTCCCCATTTGTAAAATGAGGATAATAATACTGATCTTGTTTGTAAAGCACTTTGAGATCTGCTGGTGAAAAGCATTATATGAGAGCTAGGTATTGTTATTATCTTGTCTTGTCTCCAGAATGCCAATACCAGATTGTTTGGAAGAAAGGGAAAAGAGGAAAGAACCCATGGTTTCCATTAACCTAATACTAATAAATCCATAACTCCAAAAACAGCATTTTCAAAATGCAGTGTTGGAAGGGTGTGGGAAAAGAAACCCCTGAAAGCAATTAAAATATGCATAGCGTACGAATGCTATTACCCCATATTTCTAGCTGTCTTTCTTAGGTTTTTCTACAGCACCCATCATCATAATGTTTAGATGCTAAATGTTATTACATTATCTACTTCTTTTAAAGATCTAATCGCACTGTTTGAAAGACTTTATTTTTATTTGTTCTAAGTTACCTTTAGACTAAGTTTTCTTGGGCAAGGACTGTCATTTGTACAGTCCCTAGCACAAAAGGTGTCCAAGCTGGTTGAACCCTGTAGGTGCTAAATAACATTAAGTGAACCCTATAGGTGCTAAATAACAATAAGCCACTAATTTGACCATGTCACTCTTTCTTGTACCGTATAACAAAGCAGGGGAAAGGGGTTGCTCCGGTAAGCTTATTTAACTTTCTAGCAGATTTTTGTACTGCCAGATATTCATGCCATTCATCTGGAGATTTTGAAACACCAGAAGGGTAATTATATTATTCCTGAATAGTCAGCAAAAATCTGAAGTGTGTTGAAAGTGATGTTGGTCCAAATGACTACACTATGAAAACAAAATGTCTAGAGGTCTTTCATGGAATATGGTCTTCCTACACAGAAATATCTGCCTATTACACATATTATACCACTGTTTCACCAGTACCATAGTGAAGCCTGTGATGAACATTTCAATTTAAGTCCATCTTTTCAGTCACTTGTAACTTTTGCAAGCATTTTTCATTTGCCCTGAAATTTTTCTTGATTGGTCTCAGGTAAATAGTCCAAAACTGCCAGAGACACTTAAGATATGTAGTTCATTTACTGATTCTTGTTATGCTCTGAATTAAGTAGGTTCAGATAAATGTTTCTGGTTTTGGCCTAAGTCTAAAACAAATAATTTTTGTTATAAGTTATACACCATCAGTCTTGGGTCCACTTAATATACAACACATGGATCTGTCCCTGTGTAATATTCATTTACCATAAATATATTGCTAACAACTCAGATTCCCCTGAGTTATTCTTGCACGCCTTTGCAGAAGTAGTGAAACTGGCTCTTGTAGTAACTCTAATTTGACTTAGACAACCCAGTTTTTGATTTATCTAAAAGTGCTTGATTGGAATGGCAGATGCTCATGTCGTTTTTTCAGTTATACTGAAAGCTCCCCTCACTCCCATCCAGCAGGTGAAGGTTAAAAACAGGGAAACCGAAGTCATCTTTCTCTTTCTCCCTATATGCTCCTCAAATTGTTCACTTTTAATGGAGAAATATAGCTGGAGAGTAATGTCTTTGATGTGGATTTTTCCTTCTTTATCAGGAAGTTCTTTGTACTCCGCAAGATGTAGCTTCACACATTAAAGATAAAAGTTAATCCCTATTTGGAATGAAGAGAAAAGTGTGTTTACCATTTTGCTTAACCCACTGGAGACTACTGGCCCCAGAATGCAACACTCCACCTAAATCTATGCAGGCTGCTACAAACAGATGAGGATGGCTATGGGCCACAATGTAGAATGTTGTAGGCAATCTTTGCCTATATGTTGCAGTTCAATCACTCTTCATATAGAGAAAGGAAGGATAATTGTGTGAGTATGGCACAGGGGTAGGATTCAGGAGATCTGGGTTTGCTTCTTACCTCTGCTATAGTTTCCTTAACCGTAAAATCATAGACTTATAGAAATGTAGGATTGGAAGGGACCTTGAGAGACTAATAAGACCAACCCCTCCTGGTGGGACAGGACTAAGTAAAACTACTCATCCCTAGCAGGTGTTTTTCCAGCCTGTTCTTAAAAAACCTCCAGTGGTGAGGATTCCATAACCTCCCCTAGAAGCCTATTCCAGATCTTAACTATCCTTACAGTTAGAAAATCTTTCCTACTATCTAACCTAAATCTCCCTTGTTGCAGATTAAGCCCATTACCTCTTGTCCTACCTCCCGTGAACATGGAGAATAATTGATCATAGTCCTCTTTGTAACAGCCCTTAACATATTTGAAGAATGTTCTCAGATCCCCACTCAGTCTTCTTTTCTCAAAAGTAAACACATCCACTTCTTTCAACTTTTCTTCATAAGTCAGGTTTTCTAAACATGTCATCATTTTTATTGCTCGTCTCCAGAATCTCTCCAATTTGTCCACATCTTTCCTATAATGTGGCACACAGAAATGAACACAGTATGCCTGCTGAAGCATCATGAGTGCTAAGTACCATGGGACAGTTACACCCCATATCTTACATATAACACTCCTGTTAATACACCCCAGAATGATATTAGTATTATTCACAGCTACATCACATTGTTGACTCATATTCACTTTGTAATACACTAACTCCCAAATCCTTTTCAGCAGTACGACTGCCTAGCTAATTATTCCCTATTTTTTACTTGTGCATTTGATTTTTCCTTCCTAAATGAAGTACTTTGCACTTGTCTTTATTGAATTTCATCTTGTTGATTTCAGACCAATTCTCCTATTTGTCAAGGTCATTTTGAATTCTAATCCTGCCCTTTGCGGTGCTTGCAACCCCTCCCAGCTTGAGGTCATCTTTAAATTTTATAAGCATACTCTCCACTCCATTGTCCAAGTTGTTAATGAACATATTGATTAGTATCAGATCCAGATTGATCCCTGTGTGACCCCACTTGATACACACTCCCACTTTGACAGCGAACCATTGATAACTACTCTTTGTAGTTTCTTTCTTTCAGAATTGTCTTGCAACCAATTGTGCAACCACCTTATAGTAATTTCATCTAAACCACATTTCCCTACTTTGCTTATAAGAATGTCATGTGTGACTGTGTCAACAGCCTTACTTAAATCAAGATATATCATGTCATCTGTTTCCACTCTTCACACTAGGCCAGTAACCTGTCAAAGAAGGAAATTAGGTTGGTTCAACATGATTTGTTCTTGACAAATCCATGCCAGCTATTCCTTATAACCCTATCATCCTCTAAGTGCTTACAAATTGATTGTTTAATAAGTTCCAATACCTTTCCATATATCAAAATTAGGCTTACTGGTCTATAATTTCCCAGGTCCTCTTTGTTCCCCTTTTCAAAGATAGTTACTATATTTGACTCACCCATTCTCCTGGAGGTCTCAAAAATAATTGCTAACAGGTTATGAGATTGCTTGAACTAATTTCTTAAGTACCCTATGATGAATTTCATCAGGCTCTGCCAGCCTGAATACATACACTTACCTAAATGTTCTTTAACCTATTCTGTCCATACTCTTGCTTGTGTTCCTTCCCCCTTGCTGTTAACATTAATTGTGTTAAGTAGGAATTAAACAGCTCATTGCTTTCATAGGAATGATAATAATTCTTCCCTACCTCACAGGAGTGTTGTAAGGTTGCATATTGCACCAAGCCTTCACTTTCTGCTTATTTAGTAATAAATACAGTATATTGCTTTTATTTGCAATTGTGACTAATCTAATTCCCAGCAGTTTGTATTTTTCCAGCATATCAGCACAGTGTGGAGAGTTTCTTGATTCCAGTTATTAACTAATTCAGCAGAAGAAACCACTGAAATGTAAAAATGACATCAATACAGTTTTAAGTCAAATTAAAAGGTAATGATGAACAAGCTAAAGAAACTTGGGAAGCTGATTTCAAATGAATTTGGATGAACACAGTTGAATACACATAACATACCATAATTGGATGTTTATCTAAAAATATCACTAAAAATAATGGAGGGCTCTTCTCTTCAAACAGGCCTCCTCTTTTTTCCCCCTAAAAACTACAGACCAGCAGCTCAAACAGGCCCCCTTGTGAACTTCCCTCCCTGTTCGCATTCAGATTTGTACAGTATCTTTCTCTTCCTTTCCAAGCAACCCACCAATATTATCACCTTTCTCTTGCAAGAACAGTGCATCACCTTCCTAAAGCTGGTTGAAACAAAGGGATTTCAAGTTGCCCAAAGTTTCAGTATTTTTTAATTTACTTTCATTCTCAGTGTACTGGTAATCCCTGAAAATTTTGTTTCAGAAACACTGAAATAAGGTGATCCTGAAAAAGGAGAAATTGACATTCATTGAACAGCAGCCCTGAAAATGAATGTCAGTTTCACTTAACTGTTCCCAGATAGGAGCTGCCAGGTTCCCTGCTCCAGACAGAGCTCCAGGGGCTGGCAAAGCCCCTACAGTGAAGAAGGGAGCCATCCAGCCTTTAGACACCTGGCTCCAGCAATTTCTCTTGCTGCGGAGCAGTACCCTGTTCAGACATTGTGGTCAGGGCACCCAGAATTGTGAGCAACTGTGTTACCCCTCTCGGCCTCAGCAAGTGAGTTTTCTGTTGCTAAGTTGCATGTCAGCTCCCTGACTCACCAGCCTGTCCGCCTTGCCAACAAACTCTTCAGAACTTTGCCAGTCCAAAGCTTGCCTTGCAGGTTGTCATGCTACCCGAAGCGGATCACAGCTGAGAAAGCCAATTTCTGGTCAAACTGACAAAAACTCAGCAGACACTCCCACACTGATGGTTTGCTCTATAATCAGATTTAACCAAACCAGCAGCAAATGTGTGCTACTGGATCACTATACTAGCTTAACATGGAACCACAGACAGTCTCCTTAGACCCTCCAGCCCATATTACCACCCAGACAAACTGGACTTTATGATGAAAGGTTATTAAAACCAAAATTCACCAAACATTAAGTTTTCAGTCCCAAAACACCAGTCACTTACCTCAGGTCAAAATATACTTCAGATCTCACCAAAGACAACGCTATAGCCAATCCTTTAGAAACAAACTAAAGATTATTTAACTAAGAAAAAGAAATGAGTGTTATTAAATGGTTAAAGCAGATAAAATACTTTATAGTTGGATCAGGGCATATAGTCCAAAATAATAACAGGGATGTTAAATCTGCTTGTTCTCTATGAGTCTCTCTGGGTTGCCCAAATAGTTTGGGGGACCTCAGTCCGTTTGTTCAAAATTTCCCCTTTTTAGAATTCACCAGTCCAGAGATGGGATAAGAAAGAGGTGGTAAGGGGCATTTGTTCTTCTCTTTTACATCTTGACTCTTTTGCTGGAAAAATACTGGCTGTCTCATGGAGCAAGCATCTCCATGGCATACATGCTTTTCCATCAGTTCCTCATATGAACTTCAAATCTTTGCTTGCATCCATCTGTGGCTTGCTGTCTGAGGTGTTTTCGCCCTTGCTTACCATTTCTTTTTTTATCTCTGAAGATCTAACCTGTCAGCGTTATTCAAGCTCACATGTTTAAGATATGAAACTTTGCTATGTGTTTGTAACTTCATATAAAATGATGATACACACATTTAAACAGTATAAAAATACTTAGCAAATTACAACTTTTCTAATGATATAACATTGTGATAAATCTTGTGAAGTTACAGTGGTGACCATATTAGTGTAAGTGGTCACCTTCCCCTTTAAGTCTGCACCACACAAACAACTAGTGAACCCCATTTCCTAAGTTCCCCAGAGATATCTTTCTGCAGTGACACTCACAGAAACTATCAAGTTTGATGCCTCCAAAGAGATAGAATACACACAAGCCTGTTGCTTTAGTTAAAGACTCTCACTCCACTTTAATACACAGCACTAAGAATAAATAAACAAGAATAAGTTTATTAACAAAGAACAGAAATTTCAGTTATGCTAAGCAAGGATAAAAAAGACAGGTATGCTTACAAACAAAAACAAATGTGCTTTCTAGTGATTAAAACTTAATTTTTCAAGTTACAATCTGTTTAAGCAGGTTTCTCATTTACATCAAGTTTCCAGCAGCTCATGCCTTTCTAGCCAATAGGATCCAGCTTTCATAGGTTCAAAGAGTGCTGTACTCTATTGTCCCCTTAGTGATGGATAACTACAAGGTCCTTCTCCTCCCCTTTTATTACTCAAAGTCTATTGTCTCTGCCTCAAGGAAGGCTTCCTGAAGTGTAGATTCTGTTCCCTGGGGTGACTGTTAAATGGTGTTCTCCATCACTCCTTTAGCTTGATAGCTTTGTTTACCTGATATGTAAGGAATATAATTTAGTCACAGAATCCATGAGTTTATCAAACCTCCATGACTTCTTTGGCTTCAGCCCCTGCCACCACAGCAGGGGCAGGAGCTAGAGCTGTCAACCCCCACAGCTGCGGTGGGGCCTGGAGTCCCACAACACAAGGATCAGGCTTCTATTCTCTCCCCCCTCCCCCGTTATTTTTAGTAAAAGTCACAGACAGGTCATGGCTTCCATGATTTTTTGTTTATTGCCTGTGAATTGTCCATGACCTTCACTAAAAACAACCATGACAAAATCTTAACCTTATTGATGTGTAAATGCACTTCCATTGTCCTCTGCCAGTAATCAAACTGCTCAAACAGGTAAATACCCATTCCTTTGTCTTGGGCAGCCTGGGTTTTATGCTCTGCCTTCCAAAAGCATTTTAAGAACATATTGTCAGCACACATCTATAGCTTTCTGTTCCCATCCTGTACATACATCACACAATGATTTTTTTGTACCAGCATGTCACCAGTTTACATATGATACCTTATGTGACACCTTTGAGATATATATTATGACAACAGAGTGTTGGGGCAATGAGTGTGTCAGGCCAGATGTGAGTTACAGGATGGAGGCCCCTCTGCCAGTTGGCCTGAAGGGTTTCCTGGGTTCACATCTGCCTGCTCCCACCAGGGATCCAAAGCCTAGCAGGCTGCCATGGAACCTAGCAGCCTCTATAGTCCCAGCTACAACCAGGAATCCCAGGGCTGGCGCCACAGAATGGGTAGTCTGCCAGCCACCAGTCCTGGATCAGCTGAGGGTCCAGAGGCTGGTAAGCTCTCTGTCTCAGCTGTGAACCATGGAAGCACGTGTGTTTTCAGGAAAGTTTGTCAAACCAGTAGTAGTTTCAGTTACACAAGGTGGGTGAGGTAATATCTTTTATTGACTCAACTTCTGTTGGTGAGAGAGACAAGTGTTCCAGTTTACACAGAGCTCTTCTGGGAAACATACTCACAGGGTAGGTCTACCCTGGAATAAAAGACAGCACAGCTGCAACTGACCCAGCTCAGCTGACTTGGGCTCAGGCTGCAGGGCTAAAAATTGCTGTGTAGCTGTTTAGGCTCAGAAACACACAAGCAATGAGAAGTGTGAATGCATGGTTCTGAATCTCAGTACTCTGTCATTTAGTCCCTTGCAAATTACATTGTAGGTATCAATTTCTCTCCTTAAATGCAAGCAATGTATACATATATTTCATTCAGAAACATTCACTCACACTTTTCATTGCTTGTGGGTTTCTAATTCCTCAGTTAAAACATGGTAGAAACCCATCAACTGCACATACCCTATTCAATGGGTAGTGAATTAACTGAAGCAAAGCTATTATTGGTCCTCTCAACCATAGGAATATATGAAATGTTCATATCAAGCCTATGATATGCATAAGTTACCATCCGGCCCAGCCAATGTGAAGTCGGCATTCTCTATCCTAACCCTAGTGGACAAAAATTCACATCACTAATGTCACTGTTTCAGTTGGCACCATTGCTAGCAATCTCAATAGGGGAGGAGACCAAGAATCAAATGTGCACAGAGACCCAACTACCCGCTTATCTCTTGAGTTGGCATTTCCAAATCAAGAATGAGGCACACACACTGGTTGACAGTGTGGAAACTTGCAGAGCTTTAATACTTCCACTGCCACTGCTTGTGCTGTACAATATCCATTCTGTGGATAAAAAGAGAACTTTGTTCTCCAGAGGAGTGAATTCAGGGACTTTCATAAACCATAACTTCATTTTAAAAAACTATAGGAGAAAACGTAATTTGCTTTCTGGCTTTATCAGTACTCTATATCTGTGTTCATATTGCAGACAGCAAAGACATCTGTGAGATCAATAACAAACATCCTATTTGTGGTTCATACTTAGATTCCATGTAAAGAAAATGTCCTCCAGTATATGGCTATTTTACTTTATGCTTTCCAGTTTGGGTAAAATATTAGAGTGAAAAAATTGCATGTTCCTAAAAGATAGACAGGGCACCCAAGATTTCTTCTTATATGACAACGAACCAGCAGCTTAATTTATACATTTTGGTCAAAAATCTACACTAAAAGAATCTTAAATGGCAGAGTCAAACACTCAAAAGCTAGGAAATTCCAGAATTAAGTCTGCCTGTGCATCTTTCCTCATCCCAGGCAGTTTCCCCCTTCTGCACCTGGCTCCTAGTTCCAATGCAAACCTGAGCCCAACCAGTTCCAGTCTCCAACCCTCTAAAGGCTTCTCAGCCAAGCCCAGGAAATCCCAGTATCTCCCTCCCCTCTGTCCCTCACAGGTGTCTTCTCCCAATCTACTCATCCATTTCTACCCACCCTAGATCTGGCTCTTGCCCCCTCTGCAATTGAGTCAGAGTTTCGTCTCTCATGCTGCATGAATGCCAAAGATGGGAGAACTGAGAGCATAGGACAGACAGCCCCGCTGCTCAACACCCACACCGTGCGGATGAATCATGATCAATAAAGATTAATCTTTAGAGTCTTATAGCAGAAAGTGCCAGGCAACCTTAACTATGGGATGGCACTACCAGCTCCACATATAATAAACATTGATTTATTGGACTTGTTTGATTCAAAGATTAAAAGCCTTTAAAATCATATTTTAAATATAAAAAATTAAAAAATATTTTCCAAGCAGTACAGCAGTTAGTTACATAATTTCTATTAATAAATACAATTAAAAACAAATTATTTTAACATCTTTGGAAATATACACTTTAATCTCTTTCTCAAATCAGTTTGCTATTGTAGATTGACAACTCAGAAGCATGTTCTATGCAACTCTTCAGCAACTAGTAAACTAGCATACAAAAACCTCTATACTACTACTAAAGTACTTTAGTAACAGTTAAGGTTACATCAGGTCAAACGGCATTCACCCAATAACTGAAAAGCATAGAAATAAGCAAAGGGAAAAGACTTGTAACTCCCTTCTATTTTCATATTACCTACAGTGCTGTTATTAATAAACTCCAATCCTCCATAAGGCTTTTGCTTCCAGCTAGAGCAGATACAAAAAAACAATACATATCTCCATTTCATCAATCTTGCACTTCAATGTGACTACTTAACAGTTCTCATGTGCTTAAATTAATTATATCAGACCAGCATATCTGTCAGACATTCTATGCATTTGGGAGGTTCTTCTGTTTTAACACTGCTAAAGTCATTGAACTTTTCCCTAGGCTACAAAGGTATTTGGTCAGTTCCCCCTCTCTCTCTCATTTTTGTTGACCTTAGAATTGAGTGTATTTATACTGCAGCAGAATTGTGGTCAAAGTTGGTGGGATCGTCTTGGTACACAACTTTGCATTTATGGCTAAAAGGTCATCAAATACTCAAGAATGCCTACATACAACTGATATTTGAGCAATCATCACACAAGAAGCAACAATGTGGACAGATCCTAGAATGTTTCAGATTTCTTCTAAAAGAATTACCAAAAAAAAAAAAAAGAGGCGGCAATCCCATTAAAAAAATTGCGAAGGGATGATTTTTTCAGTCTTATTATTCTTTCTGTATCTTTTCATTTTTTTATTAAAATTTTTTTTAAACTGATTATTCTAGTTGTATTAAGACTAGCCAGCATGGGTTTGTGCAGTTTTGAACCCCAAAGAAGTAAAACAACTAAAGTGAAAGAGAAATGAAGATGCTAAATCAGGTGTCCGAGCTTTGTTTCTTCATCTGAATGTTGCATAGCTTTCTATGCCAAAGGAGAAGAACATATAATCCTCTGTATAACAGTTACTATCCATGTGTTTTGTAATTCCCTGCTGTTTACCATGTCATAGTGGCTTGGGGAGTTTTCTAGAATTAGCTTAACTGGGAATCTCAACTTTCATTAAAATAAATAAATAAACCCTCTGACTTGCAGAGAAAAGCTTGAAAAAGTAAATCCTAAATGCTCCAACACGAGAAAACAAATAAAAAAATCTAGAATATATTATTTTTAAATCTTGTGATTTTTCAAACCAATTTTAGGATTTTTTTTTATGGTTCCTGTGAAGCATGAATTACCTTGGGAACATCATTAATTAACACATTGTATTTATGATCACCACCACCAAAACTACCTTGTATGCTGCTTAACTTCCTGGTCTCTTATTAATTTATGCCCAAAACAGACTTGCCCTCTTATAAAAATATTTCCCCCCTGCATGCTTTTCTGGAGCTAATCCTTTAAATTTGGCAGAGCTCAACAACTTCAGCCTAAAAGTAGCTATTGTGCAACTAGCAATATCTCTTTCTTTCAGCTGGTAAGAACCAGCCTTGTTTAAGAAAAAATAGTACATTGTCACAACTCTCTTGCAGAATCCCAGTTTGAGATGGATTATTAATAATTATACTTTATTTACTTTGTGTATTGTTTAAAGTAATTCTATCTAATCCATATTTTGCTGTGAACGTGTTTCTAGCTATCTTGTTTTGCTTTTTTGCCACTAAGCTCATTCTTCTAAGCAGGTATTTATTTGGGTTTTTTGTTTGTTTGTTTGTTTGTTTTGGCTGCTGTGTCCTCAACTGTATGTGCTCGTTTTGGTGTCTTCATTAAACTGCTTTTCAAAGTTTTTGTTGCTGTATTGTTTTTTGTAATAGTAGGGAAGTCGCATGCCCTCTAAACAGCTAATATATATCTTGTGACTTTTGTAAAAACAGCCTCATGTTGGTGATCTTTTATCTGTAATAGTCATCTACCCTCTTCAACGTATTCAAATTTCAAGGGGGAAAAAATCTTGTTAATCATACCAATTACTATTCTACTGAAAAATAGCTGAGCCTATGGCAGTTATGTAGCAAGTAACTTAACTTTGTTCCTTATCCTCACCTTCAGAGCTCTGTAGGAGTCTCAGAGCTATTTCTTTTTGGTGGTATACACAGTATATTTACAAACAGTAAGGCAAAACCCATTCTCACCATCAAGAGCTCACAGTTTAAAGTCAGCCAGGCAAAAAGGGGCACACAATGAGACCGCTGTTTTAATGATACATCAGATTACGTTAGCACAATTTTTCAATCAAGAGATATAATCTATTCCCCCATTAGCTTTAAAAAGCCACAGCTGGGTCTTCTTTACTTCTACAGCAGCATCTCTTAAACTATGTTCACCACTGTCTTGCCTTTTTGCAGTGTTGTAGCTATGTTGGTCTCAGGATAGGAGAGAAATGAGGTGAGTGAAGTATTATCTTTTATTGAACCAACTTCTCTTAGTGACCTGAAGAAAAGCTCTGTGGAGCTTAAAATCTTGTCTCTTTGACTAGTAGAAGTTGGTCCAATAAAAGGTATTAACTCACCCACCTTTTCTCTCCAAGAAAAGTGGCTCAATTTAGGCTAGGCTTGGTAAAGTCTCATATGAAATGAGACCTTTTTCTATGATAAATGCAGGGTTAAAGCTGCTTATTTTATATGCTAGAACTGAGCTGAAGATGTTACTCTGCACCTATGCTAGGGGTATGCCTTTGCCAGAAAAAGGTACTTTTACAATAGCTATAATCATATCCTAGTGTAGAGAAGGAAATATGGATGTAGTGGTAGTTTATACAGCAGAACCTCTATTTTATGAACTAATGGGGGATTGAGAAATTCACAAAAGTGAACACCTCAAAATTACAGTAGATGTGGTGCATAACTTGCAGTACAGTGCACGGCCTTGCTTAATTCCCATCCTGCACACCACTGAAAAGCAATTCCCCATGCACTGAAGACATCAGGTGAAGGGCTGTCAACTTGTTTCTCGTCAACTTCATTTTTGCTACAGGAGCCCCCCTCTGCAGTTTGGAAAAAAGTGGTCCATGTAATTGGTG
Source organism: Mesoclemmys tuberculata (assembly GCA_007922155.1). NCBI lineage: Eukaryota > Metazoa > Chordata > Testudines > Chelidae > Mesoclemmys > Mesoclemmys tuberculata. The sequence continues at coordinate 26,718,385 of ML675601.1, read as the reverse complement.
GTTTGTAAGACTGGTGTTGGTGAAATCCATACCTAACTGGGTGAGGTAAACCCTAGACCTTCCCATCATATATATTCACCTTAACTCAGTTAATTGAGCTGAACCTACCGCTTGCCCTGTCTGCACTGGGCTCATACCAGGAGGTAGAGCGCAGTTGAAAAATAAAAACACACGCACCACCCTTGTCTCCCTAGTGCAGACACCGCCTGGGGGGGGGGAAGGGGGTCACCTGTGTATGGTGGTGGCACAGCCAGGGTGTGGCGGGGGCAGGGGGTGTCTCCTCCCTGACAGACGTTCCTACATGGGGGGCCCCCCATGTGTGGGGATCATTCTCTTCAAGGGTGCCGGAGCGGTTTTTACAGTGGGGGTGCTGAAAGCCATTGAACCAAACTGTGGACCCTGGAGGTAATGGAAACCACTTGGGGCCAGGAGCTGCAGTGCCTACGCCTCGCTGGGGGGTCTCTCCCAGGTGGGGGGCTCCTCCTAGGGGGTCCCCTGGGGCCCTGTCCTCTCCTGGGTGGGGTGTTCCTATATGGAGTGGGGGGTCCCCTCTTCTGGGGGGTTCAAACAGGCCCCCCCGTGTGTGTGGGGCGGGGGGGGGGCCCTCTCCTGCCCGCCCCTGGAGGCGCTTCGCCTGCGGCTTAGCTGGGACCAGGGACCCGAGCCAGGCCGAGGGGAGAGCGCCGAGCAGACGGATCCCCCGGGCTCGATGCGCTCGGCGCTCGCCCGCCCGCAGACACACGCTAGCGACACAGCCCCGCCCGCCATTGCCGGCGCCGCCGCTGGCTGAGGGGAGGAGACGGAACGGCCGCCGCCGCACACCCCCCCCCCCCCCGAGCTCCGCTGCGCGCGAGCAGGTACCGTTGGGCCCCTCCCCCCGGGCGCGGGGCCGGGCCGCTTCCTGGGAGGCGGCGTCGGCCGGAGCCGGTAGCTGGGGCCATGAGCGGAGCGGTGGGTGAGGCGAGGGTCCGGTCCGTCCCTGGCTGGGAGCGGGCGGAACCGGCCCCGGGCAACCCTCCGGGCTGGGGAGCGGCGCCGCCCCGGGGCGAGAAGCGGCCGGCGAGCGCCACCCAGCCTCGGCCCCAGCCCAGCACGTCCCCGGAGGCCGCCGGCCTGCAGCGAGCCTCCCTCCCTCGGGGCCGGGCGAGGCGGGGCCCTTGGGCCTCCAGCCCGGGGTCCCTCCCCGCCGCAGCAGCAGCTCCTCTCCCGGGTAACGCCCCCGCTGCGGGAGGTGGCGCGGTGGGGTCCTGCCCGGCCGCTGCCTGACTTGGCGGCCAGAGCGGGCCGCCTTGCCCTGCCCTGCCCCTGGGGGGGGTCCCTGGGACAGTTTCTCCACCTGTGGTGCCTGACACAGGCAGGGGAGACCCGGGGAAAAACAGAGGCAAGGGGAGGCAGGCGGCAGCCCTGGCTTTGGGGAAGGCAGGGGGCAGCTCCAGCTCCCGGCCCCCCAGCCAACTCTCAGCTCCCAGGTGGCAGCTTCCTGCATCTTGTGAGCTGGATGGCAGCCCACCTGCACGCCCCAATGCCAAGCCAAGGGACAGCCTCCAGCGCCCTGCCTTGAAGACGGGAAGCAGCCGCCTGCCCACATCCCTGGGTCCCAGCCAACATGGAAGCCGCCTTTGCCCCTGGGCTGGCAGCCAGGCACCTGTAACTTCTCCAGGCAGCAGCCCCCTCCCTGGCTCAAAGCTCAGTGCCCAGAAAACTTGTCAATTTCACTGCTCTAGCTGAGCAGTGGAATTGACAACTGTGACAGCCCCAAATTTCATTAGTTACCCTCCCTTCCCCCTCGCTCTCACCCCTTCCTCCTCTCAAATCTATAGCAAAAAAATTAGCATGCTGCTCAGTCTGCTAGCTTTGGCCAACATCACTTCTAGTTCACGTACATACTTGAGTTGAGGAACCCTGGTGTAAAGGTGGTAACCCTACCCATGTTAGATCTGACATCTGTCATATCATGGCCTTATATACTTAGCCCTTCTTCCAACATATGGCTCACATTAGTCTCTAAATGTAAAATCCTGTGGAAAATTGAGTGTTGGGGTACTTACTAAAATTTTCAGAAGTTTGGGGGTACTTGCTACTTAAAAGGTTGAGAAACACTGCCTTAAGACATCTCACCTCTTATGAAAAGATTGCACAGACTCTCTTTACAAGTACCACACCCCAGGACTGGAACTAAAAGAAAGTGGAGAAATTTTTTGGGGGGTGTTTTTGTTTTGTTTCCTTATTTACAGTACTTCCTGTATTTGACTCCACTTTGCATATTAATTTCATTGTTTCCCCTAGATCATAAAGTCAGGCAGTTTCTCCTATTCACATTGCCAGGGAGAGGAAAAAACATTTTGAAAAATGAGAAAAGTGTGATTTTAAAACAGGCACACATACATACACAAATGGGGAATTAAGGATGGATATATTATCTGAAACTACTTCTGATTTTTTTCTGTAACTGACTAAATATCAAGCTGACTGTATCCTTTTAATGCATGGTGTAGTTGTGTCAGTCCCAGGATTTTGGGGAGCAGGGTCCAAGCATAATTTTTTCAGGCCCGCTATAAACTTGTAACACGGGTCCCTTCCCACACACATACCAGCGAGGCCAGGCCCCTTGGAACCTCTGGGCCCTCCTAAAGTGTAACCTTTTGTCCTCCTCTTCCCCCCCCTCATGCGGGGGCCCTGTTGGGGAGAGAAAATAATATATTTTATTGGACCAACTTTCATGGGTCAGTGAGAGAAGGTTTTGAGCCACTCAGAATGAGCTCTGCGTGGTTTGAAAGCTTGTCTCTCTCAGCCACAGAATCAAGGTTAGCAAGGGTCAAGAGAAGTTGGTCCAGTAAAAGATGCTATCTCACCCACCTTGTGTCTCTAGTGTCCTTTTAAGGCAGACACTTTCAAAAATGGAATGTTGCTGTATTCTGATCCACCAACACAGAGAAAATGATAATGTCTTCTGCCCTCCTGCCTGCATAGATATAGGAAAAGAAACATAGTTCACATAATTTCTGTGTTGATTTTTATTTTCGATAGGTGCTCCAGATAAACATATGGCACTCTCTAACTACAGCTGCTAATGTTAGGAAAAGTTAATTCATGCACTGGAGCGTAGTTTAAGATCTCTTATTTTTAGGCAGTTTAGCTCAGCTTTGCTCCTAGCAAAAACTTGTTTAAGGGTGTTTTATTTAGCAAACCATTTTTGCAAGGGGAAGCATTTGTTGTTTTAAATAAAATTAAGAGTGCAAAAAATGGAATGTTGAAGGTGTTGTTTTGGAAGGCTTTTAAGCGGTGTTTATTAAATTGAAGCTCTATTGCTTTTTAGTCCATAAGGTGGATCAGTCACTTTGAGTATATGATGGAGAATGACACCTCTGATATTTTGCTTAGAAAAGCAGTAGTTGTGCATGCTTTCAGAGTAATATATTTCAGAAAAGTTCTGTTGTCTATAATAAACTCCCCACCAAATACTATTAAGTTTCATATATTTACTGCATTTACATTTCTCAGCTTGAATGAGTTGTCTTCTCTAGAACTTGTTAACACAGAGAAGGGAATTTTACACAGTCTCCTTTGAAATAATATTGTATGTGACAGGAACAGACTTTCTCACTATAACTTTAGTGGTAAAACTAGTATCCATCATGAAAGTTTGATGTATCCAAGTACTAATACTATTGCTGATTAAATACTATTTTAAAATAAAAGTATCTTTAAATCTAAATTCATTAACAGAATACAAATTGTCTTAAATTATTAGAAAACAAAATTTTAAAATCAGCTCCTCTTTTAGTGATGTAATTTTAGGGTTCTGTTTCTCTGCTACTGCAGTTGCTAATTATAATATCTAAAGCAGTGGTAAAAGATATAGTTTCTGTATCATTGTAGATTGCAGAATGTCTCTTATGATCCTCTGCATTTTTGAAATTCTCTTGAGGCAAAATCATGCCTTGTTCTGGTCCTCTTTAACATGGTGCAGCCTGAATAGTAGCTGGAAGTGTGATTACTCAGTGTTCTGTTTGGATTGGGTCAGCAAGGAAGTTATATGTACGGAAGTAGACATTTGTATAGTCCATCACTGCTTGCTGGGAGACATGGGGAAAAAGATGTGAATTGAAAATTGGACTACTTGAACTAGTGGAGGATCCTGGCTGTCTGCTAGACATATCACATCTTCTGTGGTCAATTTGGGGGAAAAGTGAAACCAGGTGGGATTAGTTTGGCAGCTGCTGCTCCTGCTGGGAAAGTGCTATGTGCACATATTGAATCTGTAGAAACGTAGGATTGGAAGGGACCTAAATAGGTCATCTAGTCCAGTCCTTGCACTGAAGCAGGACTAAGTATTGTCTAGAGTGACCATCCCTGACAAGTGTTTGTCACTGGAGGTTTTTAAGAACAGGTTAGAAATTCCACAGACTCTCTAGGTAATTTGTTCCAGTGCTTAATTACTTTTACAGTTAGGAAGCTTTTCCTAAAGTCTAATCTAAATCTCCTTTTTTGCGGTTTATCTACATTGCTAACCTCTAACAAGATATACATAAACATCAAATAACTACCAGCAATACACTTGCAAGGCTCTCGTTATAAGGAATGACCCTCACTACCTTGTATTTTCCTATAATATATCTTTAAAGGTCAGATTTGGGCAATGCAACTTGCAGAGTCGCTTAGTTTTTTTTCCTTGCCCAGTGACACACACCCCAGACTGATTGCTTTTTTTTTCTGGAGCAGGAAACAGTATTAGTTTGTGATTCACTATAAGCCCCAGATCCTTTTTTGCAGTACTCCTTCATAGGCAGTCATTTCACAGTTGTATTTGTGCAGTTGATTATTCCTTCCTAAATGTAGTATTTTGCATTTGTCTCTATTGAATTTCATCCTGTATATTTCAGACCATTTCTCCAGTTTGTCAAGATAATTTTGAATTCTAATCTGGCCTCCAAAGTACTTGCAACTCCTCCCAGCTTGGTATTATCTACAAACTTCATAAGTGTACTCTCTATGCCATTATCCAAATCATTTATGAAGATAATGAATAAAACCAGATCCAGGACAGATCTTTTCAGGACCCCATTTGATAGGCCCTTCTGGCTTGAATCTGAACCATTAATAAATACTCTGAGTATGGTTTTCCAACCTGTTGCATACACACCTGATAGTAGGTTCATCTAGGCTATATTTCCCTAGTTTGTTTACTAGAAGATCATATGAGACACTATCAAAAGCCATGCTAAAGTTGAGATCTCTCACATCTACTGCTTTCCCCTTATCCACCCGACTTATTATACTGTACTGATGGTGTCAGAAAAAAAAATGTACAAAAGGAGGAAGAGAGATTGACAAAAATGGGCCAACTAAGCCGGTGACAATGCATATTAGTTTATAAATGACAGTACTTTGCCTTCACACCGAATTGCTGTCTGGGCATGGAAGTTTAGAGCACTACTATATAGCACACCATTCCTCTCCTGGTGAACATAGTAGCTCTTTTAACTCTTTATCTGTCTTTGCAATTAAATGAGCAGCATTGACTGACTCCTGGAGGGAGTCTCATTCAGTTTATTTTAGCAGGATAAATGATTGATATAAAGGACCGCTTGAAAGATGGGTCTTGGAGATACTCCGGTGAGGAAAAAATACTGTTGCACTGGAATAACCAAAAAAACAGTCTAAGTTAAAAATGTAATTATTAACTACTGGCGGAACTAGCTGTTGACCTGCACTTAAAAATCCTGGGAGCAGCAATTGACCAGTGCAGTTAGCCTGAAGCTGAAATATGAAAAATTAGCCTCAAATATCAATTACCACATAGTCCACTATGAAGAAATGGATGATTTGCCACCCACTCCAGTATTCTGCTAAACTCCTTTGGTTCTGTAGCTGATAATGGTTATAAAAATTTGGGCCACCATATTCTTTGTCATATGACCAGATTTGAGACCCTGGTTGTTCCTGGACAGTCACTAAGATTTTTTTCCTAATCTGAGCACCCTTTTTCATGAACATTAACAGGTAATCTCAAGCAAAGATGAGAGTTGGAAACAGAGGGTGGTGGAGAGGATTCTTTCCAGTTTCACAGTTAGGATCTGATCCTCAGTTACCACATTACTATTGTTAAATCTTCTCTGCATATAGATATTGATGTATTGAGTGTGGTGCACCTTGCCATGCAAATAAGTAGACTGGCCATAATCACAGTACCTCTGCACCAGAACTTTCAGTGTGATCTCAGCAATGGGATCATCCCATTACAATATATTCTGTTTTCATGCCTGTGAGCATTGGTAGACCAGGCTGGTTTTGGCCCTGTGCTGAAGGAGCAGGTTTAAACATAGCACTGTGACCTGATAACACAGGTTTCTGCACCATTGTTTTCTGCAGGTGGTAGAAAGACCAATTTAAGCAAACTATAACTATAGAATCATAAAATGTTAAAGTTGGAAGGGACTTCAGGAGGTCATGTAGTCCAACCCCCTGCTCAAAGCAAGACTAACCTCAACTGAATCATCCCAGCCAGGGCTTTGTAAAGCCACAGCTTAAAAACCTCTAAAGATGGAGATTCCACCACTCCCCTAGATAACCCGTTCCAGTGTTTCACCACCCTCCTAGTGAAAAACCTTTTCCTAATATCCAACCTGGACCCTCCACACTGCAATTTGAGACCATCGCTCCTTGTTCTGTCATCTACTGCCATTGAGAACAACCTAGCTCCATCCTCCCTGGAACCTCTTTTCAGGTAGTTAAAGGCTGCTATCAAATCCCCCCTCATTCTTCTCTTTTGCAGACTAGTTTCCTCAGCCTCTCCAATGCTCCAAATGAGCCCTCACCAATGCCGAATAGAGGGGAATAATCACTTCACTCGATCTGCTAGCAATGCTTCTAGTAATGCAGCCCAATATGCTATTAGCCTTCTTGGCAACCAGGGCACACTGCTGACTCATATCCAGCTTCTTACCCACTGTAACCCCCAGGTCCTTTTCTGCAGAATGGTTGCCTAGCCTGTTGGTCCCCAATCTGTAGCTGTGCATGGGATTCTTCCGTCCTAAGTGGAAGACTCTACACTATAACTTTAAGCAAACTATTTTTGAAAGATTTTAAGGGATGTTTTACTTTTTATACATAAGGAGTCATACTTAAGATTGTTCCAATCAGGTTTTCCATCTCTATGTATGTTTACACTATGAAGGTTATACTAGCATAGCTACATAGTGTGTACACAACCTACACTGACAGACAGAGTTTTTTGTGTGTACAAGAACACCACCTCCCCAGACAATAGTAGCGAGGTCAAAGGAAGAATTCCTCTGTCAACATAACCCCAGTGTTGATTCAGCTATGTCAGCAGTGATCTGGGGTGTGCCATCAGCATATACAAGTGTAGACCAACCCTCCCTATACAATACTCATGCACGAATTCTTAGTAGTAGTGCCATAATGGTGTTGCTGATTCTACCTCTTTCATTAGGTCTTGTATGCAGGCAACAGTATCATAGGAGACACACAATACACATGTTCTGCTCTACTGTGGTTTTTAGGAATTCCCATGAAGTACTGAAATTAAGTTGGAAAATATTTCTGTGTACAATTCTTGAGTGAAGAAATGTTATTAAATTTCATATTTATATACTGTTTTAAGTTTGAATTCCATACTCCTGTGGCCTCTCTCATTTTTAGAGTTTCTTTCAGCTTCCAAACAAAGGACATAAAAAGAGAGAGGAAGAAAAAGGAGACGATTCCATTGACACCGAATGCAGCGAACTAGGAATCATGGATCTGAAATTCAACTCCTCAAGGAAATATATTTCCATCAGTGTACCTTCCAAATCCCAAGCCATGTCACCTCATATCAAATCAGTAGATGACGTCGTAGTTCTCGGCGTGAATCTCAGCAAATTTAACAAACCTACTCAGTTTTTTATTTGTGTTTCTGGAGTTTTTATTTTTTATCTAATCTATGGATATTTACAGGTAAATTCTGTAATTGTTTCATGCTAGTATCTCTGTTTCTTTTGTTGAACAGTATCTATTTCTATAAGGACAATATGTAGCTTGACCAGTCTAAAATCTGTCCTAATCTATCCATTTAAAAAAAATTATATTAAAAGAATATAAAGGCTAGCACTGAAGTTAGGGAAAAATAGTACATGATCATGTAATTTTAAATTATATCATAATGCATATTCACAAGAGGACCTAATTAAGGTTGCTTGGACTATCTTAATTCTTTCCTTAATTTTTGAGTGCGTGACTTTGCATCTTGCATATTCTTAACATCTTTGTGACTTTCTAATTTTTTAAAAAAGCAAACTGAAAAAAACAGAAGTTAGAACATGTGGGACCGTAATAACCTTTGAATGGGTCATCAGGGTTGAAATCTTTAGGACTATAGTATGGACTGCTGCTTCTTGCGCTAACCCTTAGTAGGCAGTTGTCCTTTCTGCATATTCACTGAAGTGGGATGAGGTGCATGTTTTGTCACTGGGCTTCACAGCTGTTTGCTAGACAGCAGAGGAATTTTAGGAATTCTAAATCCTGGGGTTCTGTTCCACCTTCTCTAGTGGTTACAGACCTTTTTGCTCCTGGGAGGAGGTTTTGTTGTTTTTAGTCTTCTTCCTCGGAAGCATCAGGAATGGCCAGAGCAGGAGACAGGACATTGGGCAGGCTAAGACTAGGCTCTGAGGTGTCATCAAGCATTCTCAGGTGCTTGCCTGGCTGGTTCTTGTTCACATGCTCAGAGACTGATTACTATATGTAGTGTTGGAAGGAATTTTTCCCCAGGTCAAATTGGCAGTGACTTTGGGGTTCTCTTGCCTTCCCTTGTAGGGTGGGGGTGTGGGTTACTTGCCAGGATTATCTAGATATATCTCACTTAGGGTATGTCTATACTGACAGCAGCAAAGTTGCCACTGCCAGATCGATCTTTCTGGATCGATTGAGCGGTCAGTGTAGACCCGCTTAATCAATCAGGAAGTCAACTGAGTAAAACCACCCCCTCACGTAGCACAGTGCAAGTGAAGATGGCGCATAGAAGGGAAGCACAGCAGTCGATGGGAGTTACGCAAGCTACTCTGTTAGTTTGCATAATTCTCATCAACTGCTGCCGAATCTCCAGGTAAGTGTAGACCAGGGCTCAATCATTCTCCCGACCTTTACAGGGGCCTCAAGCACTTGTGCCCCTTTGTCCCTCCTGTTTTCTGCTTGAGGCACATAATAGTCTAGTCTTCTGTTGGCTGTAATACTTTGGTCTCATTTCCAGTGTTGGGTTTAGTGTGTGGGTGCTGGGTGATGTTAGTGGCCTGTGATATATACTAGTTCGGAATGATTATCTGGTGGTCCCTCCTGGCCTTAAACTCTGACTCTAAATTTCTAATCCCTGCTGCAAAGCATTGAGGTGCTAGAGCATCTCAACTAAATGGTTGTAAGATTTTTTTTTCCTAACACTGGCAAATCATTTTTCCCAACCATATTCTCAAATGAGAGAAATTTTTTTGCTGAAACTTAAAGACAGCCTGAGACAACACCTGACATGGATAATTGCAGCCCAATAGTTAAATTTGGCAAAGTTACCATTATTTGAAAACAGGGTCTTATAATAGAAGGTATTAGGCAGCCTTAACTATCAGCCTTGCTGCCAGCTCTGGCTAAAATTGATACATCTACATAATTCTTTAGGCAATGTGTATATTTTTCTTTAACATATGAATCTTTTGTTTTAAATGTCTGTGGATTCCTAAGAAATTAAAATTACTAGTAAATCTGCCTTTTAAATAAAGGTTAACAATTTGTACTTAATCATTTATTAGCCATTTGAGAGTGCTCTCTAGAAACAGTCAAATACTGAATAAAATTAATTGAAGAGCAAGTTAAAAGCAATGAAACCCTTTCTAATTTGAGATGAATGTTTATGGGCCAAATGCCATTCACTGATGAATCACTTGGTTAACAAAAGTGGAATTACATCAGCAATAAATGTGGTCCTCTTTGCTCAGTATTTAAATGATGCTTTATGCATCAGTTATGTATACTGCAGTTGGTTATCTCTATTCAATGCTTTGCAGCTTAAAAGCATGAGAATTGCATGTTCATGTTGCGAGAATAGGTCTGCTAATTAAGTTTTGATTTAATATGGTATGTGTGTGGTTGTTTTTTTTTAATAGGAACTCATATTTTCAGTGGAAGGTTTTAAGCCCTTTGGTTGGTACCTTACTTTAGTGCAATTTGGGTTTTATTCCATATTTGGACTAATAGAACTGCAACTTATTCAGGACAAAAGGAGACGGTATGTATTTAAGAGATTTATCCTTTAACATATGTAAGTTATCAAAACTTTCTAGATTAGCATTAGCCAATCAGTTTGATAAATTTGACTTCCATAATTTGTGTATGAATAGTTCTGTTATTTCATAAATAATTGAGTTGATTTGTATGGATAGTGACAGAATAGGAATAGTATGATTTGATGAGCAGATTTGAAAATGAAGATATACGTCACTGTTTGTTTTCAACCATATACTCATGTGCTGTATTTCTATTTATTATGGCAGACTTCTGTTGTAATAGTGAAATGGAACACTAGCACCAAAGATTGACTTTAATTTATATATATATATAAACAGTATGTCAATTAACTTAAGGGTGTGATGCAGCTGGAGGAGTTGTATCCAGGAATTCCCAAATTCTAATCTTGTGGTTTTACACAGACCCACTCAGGGGCTTTGGAAAGGCCACTTAACCTCCTGCCTCAGTTTCCCCACCTATAAACTGGGCATTTTACCTGCCTTACAAAGGAATGAGGATTAAGATCAAATACATTAAAGTTGAAAAATTCTAGGTATTAGTAATTCTGGAATATGTGTTAGGAAGCTTTTAATTTGGCATTCCCATGTCAATGAATATCAGGATATACTGCTACATATGAGTGCTCAGGTTAATATATTAAGTTACTGTGCTGTATGCATGTATTTCAGAAGTCACAGTACATAGCATTATTATTATATTCTATGTAAAATATAGAGAGAATTTAAAAATAACCCATTTCCAAATTTTGCTCTTTTTTCTCCCCCTCACAATTCTTTGTGTTCTATAGCATACAACCACCGTCTCCATTCATTCATTTCTCTCTCTCTCTCTCTTTCAGACAATCCACTTTTTGACATTTAAAATTAAACATGTTATTTTCCTCCCCACATCCCCAGTTTTCCCCACCAATGGTAATCCTCAGGTGGGATCCTATATATTACATTTTCATTCAAAGTACACTTTTACACTTACATTACAAATTTCTAAAGAAACATGCATTATGTTTTAAATACTGACAGATTCTAAATTACAGAAAATCTAAAGGTGCTTCTAAAATGAAGTCAGATTTATCAGGTTATACAGAACTGTTAATTTAAGCTTATTTTTAAAGAGAAATAAATATCTTGCACAAAAAAAACATCCGTAAATTTGTGGAATACATCCTTATAACTGTGTTACAAAACGTGCTGTGAATAAGGCAAGGGTTTCAGCAAGACAATTCCTCATTCACTGCCCCTCTACTGAATTTTTTTGCATGCAGCTAAAATAGCTGCATATGTATGCACAACATGGCCTTTAAGTGCTTACTTCCTAAACTTAGTGCTATAATTGTTTAAAAAGTACTGCACATGTGCAACCTACAATTGTCAGCAACTGATAACTCACCACATCAAAAGCAGTATTCACCGGAATGTTCAAAGGCACCTACTTCTCAGTGACTTACTTTAAGGCCAAATCTCAACGTTCTTTCTTCATCCATTTCTCTGGAATTATAAAAAGGCACAAGAATTACTCTATAAATGGAGGATATGAATTTCTCTCCCCCCATCCACCTTCCCATTTTCTGCATACTCAGAAATGGGAAAGCTTATTATTTAAACTTCACAAAGAAATTCATAGTCAAATAGAGACCATCCAAAAGAGACATTTCAAAAAGTTAGGAGCGATTGCAAAAGGAAGTGGTTGCAATGAGAACTGTTATACAGTCATTATAAGAGAAGGGTGGTTAAAGAACAAACAGATTCATGAGACATGGGTATTGTTCCCAGCTTCCTGTGTGTTCTTTGATAAATCATTTAACCCATTTATGCCTCTATTTCCTTTCTCTGAAATAGGGATAATTCCTGATGGGTCGTGTTGACCCACTTTTAACAGTTGTGATATGCTTTGTAATCCTTAAATAGAAGGCACTATAGAAGTTTAGTTAGTTGAAAATATGGAAAACTTCCATTTTTATAATAATTGTTAATTTCAAGGAGGCGATGAAATTTTAGTGAACGTTTGACCCATTTTTAACAAGCTGTATTATTTATGTACCCTTTTTTCTAGCTTCTCTCAGTATGAAAGTCTCATCTGTTAGAAGTACAGTATGCTCATAATACCAAGATTCACACTTTTATATTTTGCAGAATCCCAGGCAAAACCTACATGATGATAGCCTTTCTAACTGTAGGGACTATGGGTTTATCAAATACCTCTCTAGGATATCTGAATTATCCTACTCAAGTCATCTTTAAGTGCTGTAAACTTATTCCTGTTATGATAGGAGGAGTCTTTATACAAGGTATGCACTGTTCTTGCTATTAAATGTTATCCTTATTAGAAGATAACCACATAAAGGCCAAATCCTGTATTCCATTGACTTGAATGGAAGTTTTGGGTAGATCTGGGCAGGAAACTGTTTTCCTGTCCTGGGAAAAAAATTAGTTTTCAAAACTTCCTATTTTGAATTGGGACAAAAAGTCAAATCTTAACTTTTTGTCACTTAAATCCCTTCCACCCAAAAAACATAGATTATATCAATCAAAATGTTTTATTTTTATTTTAACCTTTTTAAACAAAATATTTTACTACAAATTAGCTTAAGTTTCTAAACAAAGTCATTTTGAACCCAAAAACCAGAACTTCTCATGTTGAAAATGTCCAAACGGGACATTGACAATTTCTAAAATCTTTTGAAAAGGCAAATTTTTCGAGAAACCTTTTCCCACAAAAAGTTTCAGTTTTGACAAAACAATATTTTTGACACAAACACAAAAATCAAAAAATTCGTGGCCACCTTTAGTTTGAGGTGCTCAGAGAATACAGGATTAGCCTCTAAAATTGTATTTAATGCTAATCTAACTGAAGTTCATAACTCTGGCCATGTAAATAAAATAGATAGCATATTTCAACATTTTATTTTGATAATCCCCCTAGTATATATTCTGAAAAATTCTCACTTGTATCTGTAGATTAGTTGCTAGTCTAAGTCAATAAGGGTACATCTGCTACATGGTGAGCACCAGCGAGCTTGGGCACTAAAAACAGCTATGTAGACATTGTGTCTCAGGCTCTGAAGCCTTGAGGGACGAGGGAGGTCTACATAGCTATTTTTAGCGCTGTTATGCGAACCCAAATCTGTTGACGCAGGCGCTGAGACTCGCACTCACAGTGTAGATGTAACCTAAAATTCTCCACATGGAAAAGGACTACAGATCTGAGCCCAGAATGTATTTCTGTTACTGTAGATCTGTGTCTTGTAGTTAGTTGAACATTACACTTCAGTATTGAGACTGAAGCAATAATAAACCAGTTTAGAGAAGGAAATCAAATATGCAAATTCATACTAAAGTAAATATTGTACATGCAATTAATGCAGATCTTTTTTAGGATTGAATCTTCTTGTGATTTAAATTTGGGGCATGCAAGTGTTTGTAGGTAACTCTTATAATGCCTTTGGATTATATAGTGTTAGCTTCTTGAAAGCTGAGAACATAGTTTAAAAGATAGGTGTTAAACCATTTTTTTCTGGCAGCTTACATGGTACACACAGCCTGTGGGAAGGAAGGGAATATGTTATTCAAATGATATTCTCAGGATTTCCAAGAATACATCTGGCTGACATTGCTGAGTTCTAGAGCAACGGTTCCCAAACTCGTCTGGTGAGCCTTTACTGGTGTTCTACAGGCAGCTGGCTGACCAAATGGCACTGGCTGTCCTTGTTTTCGTCTGTTACGTTAAAGATAACTAAAATACATTCCTAATACTACTTTTCCATGTACGTAATTGCTGTAGTTGCCAAAGAGATGATATATAATCACTTTTAGAGGAGGCGATGTGGCCTGTGCCATTGTGAATGGTAACAGCTATTGCCCACAAGATCTCTCTCTGGAAATGTGGTGTATATACTATGGAAAAGTTTTTTTGGGAACTGCTGCTGTAGAGAGTTACAACCAGACCTTCTGCTCGGATATTGGGAGACAGGATATTTGGTCCATATATTTTCTTGGAGGACTGAATGGACATTTTATTTCTTTGTCTGCCATGTCCCATAAAAAAGACTTAAAATTAAGACTATTACATGGCCTTATTCTTGTTGTTTGTATCGTTTTTTGTATAGGAAAACGTTATAATATTGCAGATGTGTCTGCTGCAATGTGTATGAGTCTTGGCCTAATATGGTTTACTTTAGCTGACAGCACAGTCGCACCAAATTTCAATTTGACAGGTAAAGAAGCATTTTACTTTATGGTTTAATAATTCTTATTTTGCCTAGAATGAGCATTGCATAAAAGTTCTGGGAGTCTTTGATGATAGTACCTTGGGATGTCATATACTAAAAAAGGTAGATTTTGTTATATCATTGTACTAGCAGCACTACAAATATAATAGAAGAGAGAGACTATCATTTTAGGCCTCAGTTTTCAAGTGCTTATAACTTCCCCAGATATTACCCTTGGGACTGAAGTATCTCATAGTGGATCTCAGTCCAGCAGTAAATATATCTTGAGAAGCTTGATAAAATTCCATTTGACCCAGTTTTGAAACACTTTAAATAGAATTAAAAGGTAGGTTTTGTTAAATTTTTTCAGACTTATTTCTAGCAGTTGGTAACAAACTTTTTTCTTTACCTCACATTTGCTGTAGATTTAGTCCTTAGTGAAAACTATTGCTCTTGACATACAATTTCTTCATGTATGTTAGAAATAGAAGAAAATGTTTTAACTGATGTGATACTTCATAAAATTCCCATATAAAATTAAAAAGGAAAAAAGAAAATAGCTATGCATTCATAACATACATTTTTGTATAACTTAACCAAATCAAAAGGAATTTTCACTGGAATACCAAAAAACCACAGGTCTATCCTTGGGACTAATTTCAAGTTTCTGCCTCTTCCCACTGAAACACTAGAACTGTCCTGAAAAGGTAGCAGTTTGTTTTTTTTAATAAAGACAAAATTGCTTATTTTCATTACGTCCTTACTCAAAAATTTAACCATTTTGCTCTGACACTCAAACTGGAAAATTTCACCCTGAAAGTTAAGTTTGACAAAGTTATAAGTGACTGAAAAAGGCTCCTTTAAACGGAAACAGTTAACGTTAACTCAGTGATTCCACTACAATATCTCAAATACATGTATTTGAATAAGCAATCATTTCAGTGTCTCTGCACCTGAAGCACTACAGGGTTTCCAGCTCTGCGATCAGCATTCCCGGTCTCCAACAGAATAGGGCCTCTTCCTATTCCATTTTAAAAGCGGATGGGACTATAAACGGATATCCATCACCATTAAAATCCCTTGAGTCCAGCAAGTCTTTCAGCCTTTCAGTTGCTCTCTGTGCTGCTACTTAAAAACTGCATGCTTTCTAAGCAGTACAGCTCTGGAAAGCATATCTCTTTGTACATAATTGAAATACACATGTTCTCAGGATTGCGTAAACACATTGTTTCATATTTTATGTAATTTAACAAGGGCATTAAATAAAACAGTTCTAGTGCAAGATTGTTTGATGTTACATATACTTAAATAATGCCCACATCGTGAAATTTAAAGTTGTTTCATGTAGCAACCATGAATTTGTCATGTTGTATGTGCTATATTAAAAGGCATTGAGGATAATATCATAATAGTAATATTATGTATGTACAGTGTAGGAATTTAGGGCTGTCAGTTTTGAAATTGTATTATTTCAGAAGAGTGAGATGAGATATACTAGTTGCTTAGACAATTCATTGTAGAACCTTCATTTCATATTTGTGGCATTGGTTAACCAATGTGATTTGACCCTAAAACAAAATAAGCACTTTATTAGGGAGGAAACCTTTTTCCTTTTCAGAAAAGTTATTTCATCTAGTGTTGTGCAGTGCTCAAACAGTAATGATTTATGATTGTCTGAACTCAGATGTTTATTTAGCCTTGTCATAGTTTTGCTATGTTGGCTTTTTAATGCGTGTCATTTTAGTGGTATTACAACTGGAAAAAATGACTTACTACCTCTCTAAATTATAGGATCTACTGTATACAAGTACATAGTGGAACCAGAGACAGGATATGTAGCTGAACAAACAGAAAATGTACTTTGGATACAACCTGAGACTATGTTCTTTTTGGCACCCACCAAATAAGTATATCCCAGGAAGAACACAAATCTTAAGCATTTGTTCTTATGATGGTTTTTAATGTTTAAAAGCCATTTTTAAATGCAGGTTTTTAAAGCAGATTTTAAAATGTCTTAGATTTTTATTTGCTTGAGAATATATTTCTATGAAGTGAAGGACTGAGGACCACGTTGGTCCAAACACCTTCAATAATTAATTTGATGTAAGTACATCTTCTGTGTATTGTCTGAATGTTTTCAGTATAGGCCCACAAACAGCACTACTTTTTCCTTTAACACAGTTAGGACCCATTTCAACCAAAGATATATCTTATAAACACAGTACAAAAGGTGAAGGAAGACAGGTCTGAGGGGTTAGGTCACAGGCCTGGGGCTTAAAAGACCAAGAACATGTCTACACTGGTGCGGCGGCAGGCATCACTGCAGCAACATCGATTGAGCGGGTTGGCATAGACTCACTCAGTCAATGGGAAAGCGCTCTCCTGTTGACTGAATTGGTCCACCTACCCAAAAGGAGGAAGGTAGCGTCGATGGGAGACCGTAGCCCATCAACATAGCATCGTGAAGACGCCGCACTGTGCGGATGTAAGTACGTTGACAGGCGAGCGTATCTCAAGTCTACTCAGCACAGCAGTGTAGACCAGGCCCGAGTCTTCTCTCACAAGACTGGGTCTGAGTTCTTTCCTGATCTGCTATTTAGCTGCTGTGTAAGTTGAGCAAGTTACTGCTCTGTACCTTCCTCCTACCTTGTCTGTCCTGGTCATCTATTGTAGTCTGAATGGGGACTTCTGCAGTTTAGAAGCTGGATATTTTATTTTATTAGCTGAATTATAGAGGTAGGAGGCAGCTTAGTACATCTCCCAAAAAGTGGGCTTATTTCTGACATTATACCAGTATAAACCAAGAGTAGCTCCATTGAAGTCAGTGGAATTAACCTAGCACAAAGCCAATACAAGACTCATTAAAGAATTTTCTCGGACTGTAATTTTCTCACTTTGGTGTACCTTGTCCTTTAATAATTGTATAATTCTTTCTGCTGCGAAGGGAGTGAAAAAAAGCATCATAAAGGTGCCCTTTGAAATAGAATGTATATTGACATTTGAAATATAGGGAATCAGAGTGAAAAGAAAAATGAGCCACAGACGTAAGCTTTCAAAAACAATGTTAACTTTTTACTTTGCAGTGTAACTTTAAAATGACAAATTCCTAAGAATTCATTTGTCTTATGATATTGCCTACTTGCTAGTCACTAAATAATGTCCGATTGCTTCCTGGTGATTTATAATCAAATTTGTTAGAATCATTTACACACAAACTAGTATGATTCTGGCTGAAGCGTTATTTTTACTCAGGATTTAATCAAAATTCTTTAAACGTGCACATTGTCAAGGGCAAATCTATTTACATGTCACAGTTATGCCTAAGGAAGCAAAACTATGCTGTGAGGTTAAACGGAACAAGTAATCTTTGCTGTCTGATAGGAATGTTACTAACAAAACCTGAGAGGGTTTAAAGCATAAGCTGGATGAACAATTTTGCCCATATTGTGCCATCCAGAATTTTGTAACTTACATTTAAGGCTCTTTAATAGCTGTGGATCCAGGATAAGCATTGTTGTGCAAAAGCAACAAATAGACTTAATGAAATATACCCCATTCATTGTTCCATTCATGCACTAAAGATATTGTCATCAAAGAAAACAAACAGACGTTGACTTTTGCCAGTGCAGTTTTGTACCTAAGAGTGAAATATATTTTAAAAGTAAAATTGATATTTTGGGCTCAGTAATGGCTCGGGGCATTGTCTGACTGAAAGATGGAGCAACATTGCCCAAGTAGTATCATGCCTTGTTAAAGACCTAATATATAGAGAGACTGGCTGGTAGGATTCATGGAGGAGGCACATCTTGATGCATCTGTGCAACAGAGACGACTCCTCGTTTGGTCATTCTACTGGCAGTACAATTTATCCACTCTCTTGTGCTGGGACCTTATCATGGTTGGTCCCTGCATGGAAGCAGTATTGGATAAAAGGTTCCCTGCACACACATCCCCTCCAGCCTACATCTGCAGGAGGAGACACAATTTAGCCCTTAGCTACAGTAATGGTGTTTGGCTGATGAAACTAAAAACCTTCAGCATGGACTCTTAAAATATATTATAAAGCTTTTCAATTGATAATTTTGTTGTTCATTAATTTTAAATAACCCATGTTGGAAGAGTTTTGTTTTTGTTTTTCCCTCTTAAATGCAAGGAATGTGGTTTAGAAGCTTTGCATGGGCTAAAACTTTGCACTAGCTTAACAGAAAAGATTTTTGGGGAGGGAGGGAAAATTTCCTCCCCAAAATCTGAGAGTTACAAAAGTACATGGTTCATTTGATTCAAATCATGCGTATGGGCCAGGATCAGGTCTTACTGTTTATTATCACTGATTTTAGTGGAGTTACTGCTGATTTATATTGGTGTAAAGTGAGATCAAAATCAGGGCCTTTGGAGTGTTTTGAGTTTTTTAAAGAAAATTTTCAAATTCTGTCAGATTGGACTACTTGTGCCTTTAAGTAAAACTATCAAATTATGAGATTAAACTGACTAATGTGCACCAATATCTTATTTCATACTGGTGCACCCATATTGGCAATGTAATGGATTCAAGCTACAGATCGATATACTTTGTGAAAAAGTATAGTTTAAAGTAAGGTACTAGGTGTGATATAAAAATGTAGGGAATACAACTGTCTCAAGACTTCATTTACCAGATACTATGTGCTTCTCTCATTGAGAGAAAAATAAATTTTATTTAAAATAAAGCTATAAATACACTACTCAAGTCCCATAGGGTCTATTTTCCCATCAGTTCACTCGGGCATCACGTGTTTCTTCAGGTTTATAACTCCTGTCCTGGCTTCTGCTGCTAGTTATAAAGAAGTTTTTTGGCACATAAAATGCCATTGTGGTAACAATGCCCCTAGATGCTGGGTTGAATAGATTGTGGATTCTTCCCCCTCTGCTTTCTTCCTGGTGCTTAGAAAATGGCATAATACCAGAAATGTGGTATGGAGACAACTTTATAATTTTTAAGGAAATCAGGAACTTTTTCCAATTCAAACAGTCCCAAGAATCAAGAATTTTTCTGACAGAATAAGTTTATTCTTCCTTAAAGTCTTTGTACTGTTCCAACAAAATATCTACTAGTGAGAGGTGAAATCTTAAAATAATGTCATGCTAATTGCCTACTTGTTTCCTTTCTTTGCTCTCACATTCAATTATGATGGTCATGATATAAGAAACAATATAAAATAGACATGACTAACTGCTGACATCGTGTGTCCTATTAGTTAATTTAATGTTAGACTTTTATGAAAGCTGGAATTCCAGTCTGTTTTCAAAGATATTCAGCATTAACCTCTAACTGTTGGAATGGCAGAGGTATTAGTTGATAAAATAGTGAAAGAATCAAAGTTTGGAAATTAGTTGACTTTGATGGATAAAAAGTTAGTAATTTTTGTTATTGATAAAATGATAACATTGTCTGCAATCTAGTGATTTTATTGTGCTAGGTACTGCAGCATATACATAAAAACACACATTCATCTTGTATCTGAGCAGCACCTGGGCAAAAAAAGTTCAAAAAGCACTTTCACTGTGAATCCTCTTACTTTTGTTGTTTTGTCAGTATTTCCATGTTTTTCCCTTTTTGTGTTTGTTAAATATAGTGGACATTGCTTTTTCTTTTCTTTCCAACAGGACATACTATATTATTTTACATGAATAATATTCAGATTAAGATTAAATTAATCTTAAAGTTTAATCATTATTAAATATCTGAGTTCTCATGTAATACAAATGCCTCTATTGGCATTTGGTGCCCCATTGTGCTGGTCTGGGTAAAATAAGATAATTCCTACCTCCTAGAATTTAGTCTAAACTTGTATAAGCAAAGTGAAAATTGCTTGAGCTAACATCTTACACTAGTCACTACAGGATGAGTGTAGAATGACATTTATTATGATGATTGTTTTGATAATTAACACTTTTTTCTCCCTTTTTCTTTTCTTGGAGGTGTGATCCTTATATCCCTTGCTCTCTGTGCAGATGCAGTTATAGGAAATGTGCAGGAAAAAGCTATGAAGTTGCACAATGGTTCCAATTCAGAAATGGTAAATACCTGACTCTTTAATCTAGTATTTTGTCACAGACTATACTAATACGTAGAGTTGGAATTTTCTCCTATTTTTGAAAAGTATTCTATCTAAATCAAGATATACTGATCATGTAATGACAAACCAAAACTTAATCTGTTTATCATCCACATAAAAGAAAGTGCTTGTGCGGCTTTACTCATGTATGGTTGATGTAACCAAGAAAAACACAAATGTAAGACTATTTGCATAACAGTGAAAGCTGAAACTGTTTTAACAAATTACATTTATGAGGGGAAATGGGTAGACAGTGGAGATCAGACCCAAAAAAGAAACTGTGAGGAACACTAGGCACTGAGCGGACACTGCAGCATCATTGCCCTCAGCTAGTATGGGAAAGTAGTCCAATATTTGATGCTTGTATTGCATATATACACATGCACACCCGCTCTAGTCAATTTTATCCAGAGCTGCTGAAAAAAACGGACAGAATCCTAATGGACTTAACATTGTAATTGATTTTCTTTTTTAAATCCAGATCTTTGAATTAAGCTACATTTTCCATAAGCAGTGTAAAAAAAGAGACTAAGCATGAAAAATGACTGGTTGCTGTTAAGGTGAAACCAAAGGAACTGACACCCTTTTTAAAAAACAAACAAACAAAAAAACACACTCCTCTGAAATAGCAGTGCTAATTTTCTAAAGAGCAGTGACAAAATCTAAAAAGATTGACTTGACAAATGTTAGTCAGTCCCAAAAGATAAAAGGTGTTATGCGCAAAGCTTAGAATAAAAGAACCAGCGGATGCAGCTGAAAAGTTTGATTAGAGAACTCCTCTGAACTTCAGTAAAACTTACATTATCTACAGCTATCAATAGATGCACATCCATTAAAACTTTACCTAATGAGAGTTTAGCAGTATATCCACAGTACAGAATAGAGGCGCTGTGACTAACCCTATTAGAAATTACTTTAGAAAATAATCAGATCTTGTAAAATTAAGTGCCTTATAAATACAAGCAGTATGGGATTTCAAAATTCATATCAAGCCCAGAAGCTCTTCATAGTGTTTTGAAGCAGTAATCAGCTTTTTTTAAAATCCTTGTCGTCCCAAGTGCCATCAAGATTTGAGGAAAAAATGATTCCCAATACAAAACATTGGTAAAGATTACATAAGTTTGGTAATTTTACCATTATATACACTTATTGTCTTCTTGCTACCTAGGAAGAAAATAGCAGAAAGGGAGGGAGAAATCACAAGGGATATTAAAAAGTTGTCCTAATTGAGAGAATCTGCAGCTAATCAAATAACAAATGTCTAGTACTCGTGAAGTGAAAGTGTCAACTGACTTCAGTGCCTGTGAGAGTTCAAAAAAGTTGATGTTCAATGGCAATAAACACACATTAATAATAACCAATCCATTACTCTGTAAATGAAAGTGTTAAATATGGTTTCAAGAACCTTTCTAGGCTCTCTTCCCTTAGTGGAATTAATACAATTTTCATAATTGGCAAGGCCAGAGTAAGTAGAAACTTTTTTTGGGTATTTTTGGAGTTAACCTAATTAAAAACCATTCCTGAATTTTATTCAAACTGATAGTTAACTTTTTGTGATTTTTGGCATTGTAACTTGTATCCTTATCAGTTTCTTTCAATAGCATATTGCAGTACATATTTTATAAAATTAAAATCTTTTTCTTTAATTACATTTGCTTTTTCAAATTATATTCAGTGAAGGTAGTGATGCCTATAATTAAGGTTCCCTAATACTTAGTCATAGGAACAGTGGCAGAAGGGTCAGACCACTTGAGAACACTTCCCTACAGCAGTAGCCACATTGCTTTGCTGTCTAACAAATATCTGTGAAACCCCCTGGCAAAGTATGTCTACAGTGCAGTGGCAGGTCCACATACAAAAAAAGTCTTCTAATGGTAGCAGTTACTCCATTATCTCCAGTGGGAGATAACTATTGTGATGTCTTATGGGGGTGGGGGAGGGGGAAAGAGGTCAATATGGTTCTACCTGATGTAATTTGTTTTTCCAATGTTTAAGTTTTTAAAGAATTTAGGAAGAAGCATTCAAAAAAGATACAAGAACAGTAAGGTTGCAAAGTCAAGCATTCAAAAATTAGGAAATGCAAGAATCAAGGTTGCATGACCCCTTTGTTTCATGTGCATTATAATAAAATATTTTTGATTCATACTGTTTTCTCCACAGGACCTCTGCTTTGTTCTGTGCACACACTGGACGGTGCTTTGGGAATGGTTCGAGATTGTGTAATGTATGAATTTGTTGTCTATAGGAACTTTGCCTCATTTGTTGAGGAAGTGTGTTATAAATGAGGCAGGGGGTTATGGTGGGAAAAGAAAGTACAGTCTCAAGGTCAAAACAGTTGAGTGCTGCCTTGGAGAAATTTATTCTGTCCCTGCCTGGTGGGCAGAGGGATAGGACAGGGAATGAGCAAGCTCCAGGTTGAGAATGGGAGTCATGATGTTTTCTACCTGCTCCTTGGCCCCTATCCTGGGAACCACAGCAGTCCCTCCAGGTCCTGCTGTTGCCTCTGCCCGCCCACACATACAAGTTTATTACAATATTTCCATTGCGGGGATGCTAACCTACCACTGCCTTCCACTACCCTGTCTGCCACAGGGTTCTTATATGATGCTGGGCAAGTTGCTTAAACCAAACTATTTACAGATGGCCAGTAATTGTGCATTCCTCATTTTCTCAATGCCCAGCAGGCAATACATGGGGCCCAGCGGGAGATACAGGATTGAAGAGTGCTCACACTGAAGTGGGAGCTGTGCTATAAATGCATAAAACGTTAAGTACTCTGAAAAATTAAGACCTTGGTGTCTGAAATTGGCCTCCCAAAATTAGTGGACACTGACAATTTTGGCCTTAATCTCTGTGCCTCATTTCCCCATCTGAACAATGGGGATAAAAATACCATTTCACCTCATAGAGATGTTGTGAAAATAAACTCATTAACATTGGTAAATAACTAAGATACTATGAGATCATAGTAGAAAATCCCATGAGGAAATTAATAAATCTGTACTCAGTGCATTGTTCGGATGCACACTAAATGAGGATAAAAAGAAATATTGAATAGCTAACCATTTAGTTAGCACTGTCCATCTTCACTGAATGAGGCAGGGGTTCTGTGGAAAAAATAATATGTGGTCATGCAATTAAAGACTCATGATTCACATGCACAATGGGACTAAATTAAGGTTGCACAAGCAACCTTAGTTCTGGCATTTCCACATTTATGAATGCTTGGCTTTGCTAACAACGAAGTTTGTTAATGTAATTTATAAGTAGATTTACTTGGAGTTTTGTAAATTAAAAATAGTTAAACTACTGCATATCTTTAGATATATGTAATTTGTCAAAGTTATACTTAAGCAACAAAACCCTGAATTTGAAGTAAGTATCTACTGTCTCTGAGGTCTGGCCTGAGGATATTAGTAACTGACTACCCACATATGAAAGATTTTATTTTGTGTGGGGCTAGGGTAGAATGGAGGGCATGATCCTATTTCCCACTCTCACTTTTCATACTTATTTAAATCCTACTGTCCAAGGGTGTTTGTACTACATAGTCATCTAAAATTCATTCAGTGCAGCAACACAGGCACATGTCGGAAAGCATTTAATTTTCTATTTTAATGGTTTAGTATTACCAGCTAATTTTTTTTATTTTAACTATTCCAGGTTTTATATTCCTATTCAATAGGTTTTGTGTACATTTTATTGGGATTGACATGCACTAGTGGATTAAGCCCCGCAGTAACATTTTGTTCAAAGGTAAACACTGATTAATCTTGCTTTAAAATAAAAATGTTTAAATAGTTTTCTGTGTACTGAGGACGACTCAGTGAAGAGATTACTATTGATATACCATGGCAAATCTTGCCCTTCTCTTAACATAACTTTCTGAACTGGACAAGTTTACCTGTACTC
Organism: Mesoclemmys tuberculata; assembly: GCA_007922155.1. Taxonomy (NCBI): domain Eukaryota; kingdom Metazoa; phylum Chordata; order Testudines; family Chelidae; genus Mesoclemmys; species Mesoclemmys tuberculata. The sequence goes on along the minus strand of ML675601.1, from coordinate 26,693,884 downwards.
CTGATGTTAAATTAATCCTTTTTTTGGTTCTTGATCTACAAAGTGCGTGAATTTTAAGAATGTGCCAGGGTTGAGTTAATAATTGTGGTTATTTTTCCATTATTTAATGAAAATTAAATAAGATTCTTTGCATGAATGCATTGTTGAACAGCTTATTATTGCTCATGCAGTTGATTAAAGTCTATAGTTTTATTTCATTTTGCAATGCCTCAGGGTTTATTTTGCATTTTCCTAACAGGTTTTTTGTTGTTGTTGCAGCATCCAGTTCAGACTTATGGTTATGCATTCTTTTTTTCCCTGACTGGGTATTTTGGAATATCCTTTGTTCTAGCATTGATTAAAATCTTCGGTGCCCTTCTAGCTGTAACAGGTATGAACAAATTACATATTTAGTATTTTAATATAAAAACAATCTAATCCCATTTAGGACAAAGCTTGTGAGAATTGTTCTTGCTCAGACTCTCTTGTTTCTGCTCTGAGCTGATTTACCTGAGTTCATGTAGCATGACTTCTCTGTTGCAGTATATTTGGAAACCTCATGGTTCTTTCTAACCCAGTGCCTTCACCTAGAAGGGCTTTGTGCACAAATATATGAACACCAGGGACCCTGCTAGATACATAAACAATACACTTGACAGATCTGTGGAATCAGAAATACACACCAAAATATAAGCAAAAAAGGTAAGACTTATTTGGGACAGGGAGGAAAAAGTATTAAAATAAAATGGGACAGGTGTGCAAAAGGCAATATCATGCTTCCCAAACAAAATCTCAGCTTCTTGAGAAATTCCTGGAAGTCTTTCCACATATGCTTAATAGATTAACATTGTACATTGCGTTTAAGGCCTTGAACCTACAGACATTTGTAGTTTGATGCTGATATGGCCATGATAAATGTACATTGCAGGTTTGGTGCAAAAAAAAAAATCTAATTTCAGCCCCTGCAATCTGGCTTGTTCACCTCGGTAAGATAAGATATTGTTGAGTTCCAGGTGTCAGGACTTAGGATAAGAGGTCCTATATCTCTGACCTATCTGACTTTTATTATGTTAATTTTGATTTGTAGAATTTTTTTATGCATACAAAATGTCTGTTTAGTGCTCTAGGCACCCTTGACGGCCATTAATAAGTTATATTATACCATCTATAAATAAGTCCAACAATCCATCTCCTTCCTTCAGAAGTTTAAAAAATATACATTCAAATAGAAGCAAAAGCCGGAACAATACTTCTCCCTCCCCACAACACCAACTCAACTTTCAGTCTTCACCAGCTCCATTTTACTACATCGACCACAAAAGCCTGTACAAACAGATGGGCTTTTTAGTATGTCCTGTAGGTCAATAGATGATAGCTATTTTAAACCAAGGGAGGGTGTGAATTCCAGAACTGAGTACCCTTGCCATCATCTCCCTCTCGTCTAAACCAAGGATATTGCTATTTGATTTCTTAATAGCAGATGGAAATCTTGACATATCTCTAGAATGCAACCTGTGTTGGGAGGTCTCAGACAATGCTTTCTATTAAAGATGCAGATAAACTCTTTGCCTAGTCTTCCAGATGCTTTGCCCAACCTTGTTCCAGATAGTTCTTATATGCTCTATTTTTATACCAGATGTTTAGTATGGCACATGACTGCACCCACTACGTCAGAAGACACACTTACACAGTGCTGTATCATCGGTATACTGAAAGTACTTAAGCTAATTACTTAAAACTTCTAAGAGCAACATATATACAAAAAACAAGAGAGGTGATGAGGGAATCCTGTGGAACTCAACAAGAGAAGATGCCCAGTACCATTCTCTAGGAATGCTCCACAAGAAAAGAAAAAAGCCACCCTAGGATGCCCTTGTCCTGTCCAAAGGTACATCTTACGATCCATAGCATCAACAGTATCATTGATCTCGGGATCGGTAGTATTGATAGTATCGTCTATAGATAGCATGGACATCTGACTTCCACTCATTGGCAGGAGAAGATCTACCAGCACTAGCCATGCCATCTACATCCATACGCAGGTCAGTACCCAGATGGACATGCATCAAGGGGATCTGTGGCAATGAGACAGCCATGACCTAGATAGAATTTCCAGTCTCTCAACATCTGATCCCATCCCAAGCAATATATGAAGTATATGCCCAGCTATGTATGTTGAGTGGTCAACCATCTGGAATAGTTGGCTCAAGATTTTCATGCTCACTGCACAACTCAGAAGATTTGCCATCTACGTAAATGAAGACGTTGCTGAGCCCTTAGTGTCATAGCAGCAAGGAGCCTTATCTGCTTATGCATGGACTTTGCAATGCAACAGGGTGATGTGTACAATAAAAATAGTTCAGTCTTAACTCTGTTTTGTAACTGAAATACAGAATGCTAGTAATGATTTTTTTCCTCCCCTTATTTGGAAGAGAGGAGCTGTAGTTTGAAATAATTAAAATGATCAATACTAAACATATCCTGCATGAAACACAGGACACCAGTATTTTTTCCCAACAGGGAAGTATTAATTTAGTCTAGTGGTTTTTAACCTGTGATCCACAGATACCTGGGTGTCCACACCTCCATTTGACATTTTTTAGGGGTCTGCCAATGAAAAAAGATTGAAAGCCACAGAATGTCGATTAATGTTTTGTCTGCCTAACAGTCTTAATGGAGGATGATTCCACTTTCAGAAGTAGTTTATTTACTTATCAGTTGGTTAAATTATTTCTAAATTAAATGTATTGCTAGAATGGCAAGTATGACAGAAACCATGATTTAGGAATTCTCTCTACTAATTTACTGTGGCTTGCATCTGTGTTCACTCAGCCATCATCCAGTTGGTATATTTTAGTATATAATGTTACTTTAATTAGTATAACTAGCTGCAGCAAAATTACAGCTTTAAGTGAACATTAACCTGTACCACCGTGACCTTGTAAGTCAGCTATCATAGAAGCTGCTTGGATATCAAAGTTGTCTCTGATTTTGAATAGGAAGGGGGAGAAAAGACCTTCTTAGGGTTGTTTTGAGGGACTTTAACAAAAAGTCAGGAGAGATTGTGTTTTTTTCCCTCTATTTCCAAAATCTTTTTTAAATTAATGCTCCATGTCATAGGCAACGATGATATAGTAATATCCAGAACTGTTCAAAACAAGGGAATTGTTAGAGAGACTTCTAGACAGTAAAATTTCATTACTATGTATTTCTCAAAACTAAGTTGTGTCCCTGATTCTCTTGTAGTTTATATAGATGTAATAGCAGCGTGGCAAGAACAGTTATGTCAGGCTCATTCCTTCCTCAGGTTATCCCTTTTTATAACTACAAACCTCAGTCACAAGGGATCGGGGGGAGGTAGGAGGATGCCAGGGAACTTTTCTTCCCTTCCTTGTGCCCCCAAAGCTGATTTTTCTGTCAGGTAATGTTGTTCTTCATTTCTGTTAGTGGAGGGGAGAATATGGACAATTTTGACCTCAAATATTATCTAATTTATTATGAATAATTTTAATCCAGTTTGCCAGTATAGTAGTTTGAGTTTTGCTTTTTTGGCCATATTCACTATATGTATTGATTTCAGAAGAGCACAGATAAAAAGTTGTTTCATGCCTTAAAACAGTTTTAAAACGTGTATTTTACTGTGTTAAGGAATGCGATGGAATAGCAAAACCTTCCCAGGGATTCCTGTGCCTGACCTTGACTGTCTTAGCACTCTAGCCCTTTCTACTTCGCCTGCAGCAATGGAAAAATGTTTACCATGTCTTGGAAGAATATCATGTTCATTACTGTCATCCCCACCCCAACGCCCCTATACTCCCCCTTATTTGTGAGAGGGGTGAAAGAGTAATGAAAATGGTATTTCTATTAGCAGAATGAGAAATTATCAGACTTAATTGGAAAAAAGAAGAGAGAAGCCACTTAATTTAGAAGGAAATGGTTACATAAATATTTTAATTAATAACTGCTTTGGTGAAAGAACAGAAATAATCTTAATTAGAAAAACGCAAGTAATTTAATCATTTTTAAATTATTCATCTGTAAACTTTTCTAATTAAAACTGTTTTCTTTTTTTATTCCCTTCATTTTTCATGTAATTGAAAATCATTTTATTTAATGTGCATAAATGTCTTAAAATGTAAAGATAATTAGAAAAGAGTTGAGATCAGATGAAGATAAAGCAAAGGTGTAAGAGAATACTTCTGCCCTTGTTAATCCTAGTTTTACAGGAACATTTGTGACAAAATCTAAGATTTACCAAACGAGCTACAAAAGTTGTTATTGAGTAGCTTCAAATTTGACTACTGTATAAACAGTTATTGCACTTGTTGATTAAAAGTCTCATTTGTTAACCAACATTTATATACTTATGCAGTCAGAGCATGACCATGTAGACTATATTAGATTATTCATTAGGTTTTGAAGCAATTTATGGAAGTTGTGGTTAATTTTGGCATGATCCATTAGGTTCTAGTTTTACCTAAATCTGTTAACTGGATTATGCCCTCACCAACTACAACTCAGATTTTCTTTAGTGACAAGATCACAGGTAGATTTAGATTAGTAAAATACAGGTGTCTTCTAAAGTTGTTAATTGCCTTCTGACATCCATGTCACGTTTAGCATCCTGACCAAAAAGTTATTTATCTGTACTGAGGCATGCTGTTATGTAAATAAGACTTTAAATAGCTTCAAAAATACCTATCACCTTCAAAATAAAACAAAAAAAGTGTCCATGCTATAAAATTGTGACCCCAAAAAAGTAAGATTGTAATAATAAATACTACAGCGCATGTAAATCTTAAGGCTTAATATTTTTATACTTATTTTGTTTTCAAAATGTACATAATCTAGTTCACAATTTTTAATGGCAACTGTTTCAAAGATGGGTTATCACTTTCCCGTGATTCCTGTGATCTGGTGAGAGTAAATGTGCTTTGGGATAAATGAGTCTGGTTACTTTGGGAGTGTCTGCAGTGACGATAGTTTTGCTACATCAATGCAAACCTCATTGTGGATGTGCTGAACCAGTTTCAAACCAGGAGAAGCCACATCAGTGCAAGCCTTATTTGATGCTGGTTGAGCATATCTAGTACACTAGGGGGTTGCACCAGGGAAGCTCACTAGTTAAAGTACAAATTTCCCTGCTATAAATAGACCCTTAATTACCTAGCTTATTAATATCACCTAATAACAGCTTTAATTGGATTATAACTAGATCTAAATTAGAGTTAACAATTGTTTTTCCTCTGCAGTAACAACAGGAAGAAAGGCAATGACCATTGTGCTTTCCTTTTTATTCTTTGCAAAGCCGTTCACATTCCAGTAAGTATTTAATTGTTCTTTTATGATTTGTGTATTTCATAAAATCAGATTCTTGATCATTGAAATCGAATAACATTACCAGTTAATCTTACTCAGGCATTTTGATATTTTTTTTTTCTCATTTCCTTTACAAGAGTTTGTAAATTTTTGTAAATATTGACTGGTGGGTGGTTAATGATTATCATGCCAGAGAGAATTATTTCTTTTTTCCCCAAAACATAAGACAAGTCCATTGTACAAGTACATTGTCCATTGTATGTTTTCCCCAAAACATAAGACAAGGAAGGTGTTGTTTTTTATTTTTGTATTTTAAGAAAGTCTTATGCAACATCTAGCATTTACTAGTTAATTAATTAAGTGCTTGGGGGCTTATTCTGTAGAGAAAACTTGCTAAAGAATTGTATTTGCTCCAGTAAAATGATGCAGATTTCCTTTTATAAGGCTCAACTTTGAAATCTTACCCAAAATACTTCTTTATAACTAAGTTTCTATTACCTTGATGCATTACTTGCAAATTTATTGGCAATATTGACATAGCTTTTTGGAAAATTTTCTAAAACCCTTCTAAAATGTTTACATTGATAAATAAGGCTAAATGATTTACATCAAGCCTAATTACTTCTGGATTGAAATAAAATAGTGTGTAACTTTGCACTGTACTTGTAATTTTTATTGGAGGAATGTAAGCAAAGCTTTCATCCAAATCCTCAAACATCATTTAGTCCCTCTGAAAAAGGTGCAGGCTTTAAAAGAACATAACAGTAAATGAACAATTTTAGGAGTTGAACAAAAAACGTGCTGAAATCAGGCAATCCAAGGTAATGGAGAAGAGAACCCCATTTAGGAGCAGCAGTCATAAAATATAAGCCCTACGAAACATGGGAATGTACAATGGAGTGGGCCTTAAATTCTGAGGTTATTTTATTCATATTGCTCAGAACAGTTACAATTAATTATAACTTTTCCACCTATACTAAGCTATATCAAATAAATTGCCTTCTCCAGCCTACTTGCATAATAAGAGGAAGGAGAGAGGATTAAAAAAAAAAAATTAAGATCCAAGCTAACACCTTGGCTCGGTCTACCACTTGGTTTTCTCTTATCTGAGACCATCTTTTAGATTCTCTGACTCAAGAAGTTGATGCCTTGCATTCTACAAGAGAAAAATAAAGTATGTCATTGTCACATTACAAAGAAACTGTTAATACCATGATTATTTTCCTTTTTCCCCTTTAGGTATGTGTGGTCAGGTTTATTAGTTGTCCTGGGTATATTTCTCAATGTTTACAGTAAGAATATGGATAAAATCAAGCTGCCTTCACTACGAGGTCTTTGGAACAAAACTGTGGAAGAAAGAAAGACAAGGACGTTATCGCAAACTGTGTAGACAGTGGTTTTATGCCATGTCTTGAATCTGACTTCTTATTTTATTGGAACAGTCTTCAACTGATTCACTTTCCAAAGGGAACATTATTAAAACCAAAGGAGCTGAAGGCATATTGTCTGCTTGTGGATGGTTAGACATGAACATTTTTATGTGAGCACTTGAATTCATCATAGGTGTTATAGCCTATTGTCAGAAGACATTATCAAGCCACTGAAGGAAAGAAAGCAACTCCTGGCAGACGTCTGAGAAACTATACTCCAAATGGGGGACAATAGAAGATTAATTTGGGCATTTTTATCACATCAGATGTGGCTGATTTGAGATTAGTGGTTCTTTGTTTTTATTGTTGGAGTGGGATTATTTAAAGTAATACTGTATTAGTGCTTAATGGAAGCTGATCAGCAATTGATTGACCAAATTGAGATTTTAAAGTTGAAAGAGAAAATATGTTGTGATTTTTCATTTTAAATAAAAATTCAGTTTTAAGTTCTTGATGAGATTGTCTCAACGTTGTACATTTGTTAATATAATGGGCATATCTATTGAAAGCAAAATCTAGCTAACAGTTTAAATTTGAGAGTGAAAGAATCATGATTTTCCATTCCTTTCCTCCCCCATTCAGCTTTTAAAAATTATTAAAAAGTACACACACACATTGCTGTTTATCCCCATATGAAAAAAATACCAAGATCTGTGTCTGCTTGCAATATTACCTCACCTCAGAAGAGTTGTCTGTTGCCTACTGTACCAGTGTAAAGCAGTGAGTGGAAGTTTTCTAACATCACATAGGTTAACATGTTAAACATATGATTTCGCTTCACTGTCCTCACAATAAAGCTTTAACTCCAAACCTGAGTAGATGGCAATTAACATCCCAATTCAGATAAGGGCTGCTTTTTGAAACTAGAGTTGGCTCATATGTAAGGCAATGGATGAAAACACTTCTGAGTTGCTCAAACTGCCAAGGCTTTTTACATTCAGGGCTTATTTCTGCATTGAGACTACTCTTCACTTAACAGTGCTTAAAAGAAATGTGAAGTATTAACAAATATTTTACTGTTTTCATTTAACCAAGTGACTGGGTAAAGCCACTTCTGGCCTGTGCTATAGACTTGTGCTCTGACATATCAACCTACAATTTAAAAAACCTGTGTTAATGCTACAAAAACTGGAGGCTTACTCTTGCAACTCTTTCCTGGGACAAAGCTCCCATTTAAATCTCAGTGGGAGCTATTGCCAAACTATGGACTGTAAGATAGAGTTCATTTAATAGCCTAGTAAAAATCCTTGCAATCTTTGTTTGTCAGACTTATATTTCCTGACTTTTTAACATAGGGTTTTTAGTATTTCACTTGTGGGCATTTAAAAGGAAACTTTCTGAATTTAAAATGAGGTAAATTAGATATCAAACCTCACACTCATTTAAGTTAATGTGGTGAAGTGAAAATGGAATCTGTCCTTGATATTTCTATTGCATGGCTGGAACCACTTTTTTCAGCGCTGGATTGTCAGAGAACCAGCAGATCAGTTTATATTGTAAAGGCTCTCGCAGCTGAAAATTTTTTTTAATTTTCTTGTTTCAATAAGACAATTGGGGGGAAAAAACTTCATGCAAATTGTCTACAAAGAGAGCAGCGCATCAAAGAAAATGTTCAGTTCTCCGTAGAACCTAGTGCTTTCATACTTGTGGCATGGCTTCATTGGCTTCTGCCAATATTGCCTCTTTATGGTAGACCCATGATATGGTTATGTGCTTTCCAGACATTCTAAGGAGCTCACAGTCTGACAGACAAACATAAGCAGAGGTCAGGGAAAGGGGAACAATAGCTAGTTTATATAAATAAGAATGGCCATACTGAGGCGGACCAATGGTCCAGCAAACCCAGTTTCCTGTCTCCCCACGGGTAAGTGACAGATCTTTCAGGGGGAATCAACAGAACAGGGCAGTTATCGAGTGATCCATGCCCCATCATTCAGTTCCAGCTATCGGCAGTTTGAGATGTAAGGGCATCCAGAAGATACAGCTTTATCCCTCATGATCTTGGCTAATAACCGTCGATGGACCTATTCTCTATAAACTTTTCTTTTTTTGAACCCAATTATGCTTTTGACCTCACAGCATCTTTTGGCAATGCGTTCTACAGTTTGGTTGCCTATGTGAAGTACTTCCTTATGTTTGTTTTAAAACTGCTGCCTATTAATTTTATGGGGTGACCCCCAGTTCTTGTGTTAGGTGAAGTGGTAAATAACACTTCCCTTTCTCCAGACCATTTGTGATTTATAGACCTCTCATCCCTGCACCCCTTAATTGCCTTTTCTGCAAGCCAAATAGTCAGTTTTTTAATCTCGCCTTATATGGAAGCTGTTCCATACTCTTGATCATTTTTGTTGCCTTCTCTGTACCTTATCCATGTCTAATCTTTTTTGAGATCGGGGGACCAGAACTACATGCAATAGTCAAGGTGTGAGCATACCATGGATTTATAGTGGCATTATATTTTCTGTCCCTTTCCTCATGGTTGCTAATGTTGTTAGCTTTTATTGGCTGCCCCTGCATATTGAGTAGATGTTTTCAGAGAATGATCTACTGACTCCAGGATCTTTCTTGAGTGGTAATAGGTCACTTAGAACCCATCATTTTGTATTTATAGTTGGGATTCTTTCCAATGTACATTACTTTGCACTTAACATTGAATTTCATCTGACATTTTGTTGTCCAGTGATCTAGTTTAATGAGATCCCTTTGTAACTCTTCATCATCAGCTTTGGGCTTAACTATCTCAAGTAATTTTGTATCCTCTGCAACCTTTGCCACCTCATGGTTTACCCCCCCTTTTCAGAGCATTTGAGTAGGCTGACCAACATAAATCCAAGTACAGATCCTTGGAGGACTCTGCTAATTACCACTTTTCATTGTGAAAAATGACCATTTATTCCTATGCTTTGTATCCCATCTTTTAACCAGTTACTGATCCATGGGAAGACCTTCCCTCTTATCCCATGACTGCTTACTTTTCATAAGAGCCTTTGACGTAGGACCTTGTCAAAGGCTTTCTGAAAGTCCAAGTACACATCAACTGGATTACACTTGTCCACAAGCTTGACATCGTCAAAGAATTCTAGTATATGTCCCCTTGTTGCCTGTTCTCATGATTTCGTGAGTCTCACAATATTGGATGTTTCTTTTAAGACCCAGCTACTGGATTCACAACATTGGTAGGTTGTATCATGGATAGGGGGCTGGTGATTGTATGAGGGTTTGTGTACATGAACATTAGTTTGTGGCAAGCTGGGGTTTAAATCTCCTGGGCCCTGTGTGTCCATAAGGACCCTGCTGCTGCATGCTAGAGCTTCCCTAGTGTGCTTGGATCTACCTCACTGATTTACACCCCAGTTTATCACAAACTAAGTGATTGTGTAGACAAGTCCTGATTAACTGACAAACAAGTGGCTAAGACAAACAGTTGCAGGGAGGAGGGGGTGGAAGGCATGAAAAATGATGAGATAAGTAGGGTGGGACAGAGTGAAGGTGGAGACTGAAGATGGTGACAATTTTAAAGTTGATGGAATAGTGGATTAGGAGCCACTCAGGATCTGAAATGAGGTCAGATGCAATTTTTTCCAAGCACAGCTCTTGTTCCTTCCTCTCCACAGCAGACTTAAGCAGCTATTCCCCAATAAGGGCAAGGCACATGCCAAGTTTGAAAAGGACTGGTTTGGGGAATTTTTAATTTTTTACTGATTCTGAACGTGTTATTTCAGTCTGAACTCAAGAACAGGTGAATGGATTCCCCTCGGATTTGATGAAAATGTTTAACATTTGGGCTGAGCAGGCATAGAGAGGTCGATCCCAAAGGAATACTTCTCAGGCAGTTTTTGAGTGAGTGAAAACAGTAATAGAATCTTAGGTGCAGTGTTTCCTGCCTCACTATAATCTGGTGGTTAGCGTTACTGATTTACTGGGTTCCCTATCTGTGCCTCAATTTTTTCCTCTGTAAAAAATATTGACTTTTGTTAAATTTCTTTAGAGTCCTCAAATGAAAAGTACTATATGAGAATTAATTATACATGTGGTACATTTATACATCTTACATCAGTCCAGTCACAAACTTCTAACATTATGAAGAACATGGTCAGTCACTGCAATTTGTATCTTGTTTTGATCAGCATTTGGTCAAAATTTTACCACTTGGTAACTGTGTAGTGTTAATAGAATTAAAGAAAGCTATTCAGTTTGATTATCAATTGAGCTAGTGGACTACACATTAGAAAACATTTTGACATTTTTCAGAATTGCTTGCTTTACATTATAGATGGTCTGGTATTTGCAATACTTTCTCTTAGACTCTATAAGCAGACTAAGCTCATGGGTTTTGAGTTGCTAGAGCAAGTTAAAGGGATTTTGGTATTTTCATAGGTGTGAGTTTTAATACTCATTAATCCCCTGTATGTAATGGAGTTATGTAAGGGAAAACTTCATAAAAGTGAGAAACCCATAATTTGTCACCAGTCATGGTCTGTTTCAATTTCATGGCCTATAATCAGAATGCTACTTATACTGTGGTGTAGTGACATTAAGAGAATATTCACTTCAGTAGATTACCATTTTATAATAAGCTTTATAATGCAAGTGGTTAAGAGAAATTTACAAACCTTCAGCTGTTCTTTATTTAAGGCTTATTTGGGGAAACATTCCTCTTTATGTGTATGTTGTTCATAAAATGGTATTTTATATCAGGTCACTAAAGCGGATTTTTATTTGTATTGCATTAGCACCTACCAGCTTCAGTCATAGAGTAGGAGTCCATTGTGCTAAACACCATACAAACAGAACAAAAAGATAACCCCCGTCTGAAAACGCTTACAACCTAAGCATGAAATGAGAGAGATGACTATTTCCCACCTTCTCGCCACAGAACTTCCTTCCCTTTACAGGATGTCTTGGACGTGGACTAATCCTTAAAACCTATATGTCGATAAAATGGGATTAAAGTTAATTCTAAACCCCAGGTGTTCTGGGTTCTGCTATCCACTGAGACACCACTGCAAAACTGGGACCCAATTCTCTCAAGAGAGATTACACCTGCTATGGCTTTCCCACATGAGGTTGCATTGCTGCATTTCCTGGGCATCTTTGTATACCAAAAGTATTAAAGTAACTGATAACCATTAACCAAATTTCTTCCGTCATCTTATGTCAGTTCTGCAAAGGTATTCATTATTCTAATGTTTGTGTGTGTTTATATAAACCTATACAAGTTAATTTTCAAAATAAATCTTACATTCAGCATCTTCTGACACCATCGTAGATTTAATCTGTCATCCCATTGTTACCTACTTAGGCAGTGGCTGTGTTTAATGTGAAATTTAGGAATAAAAACATCTCTCATATTATCATCAGTGATGCCACCTCCTCCTCTTTAAATCACTCTGGCACTGGGCTTCATGTTTTAACTTCTCCTTGCCTTTAAGGCTCTACATAATCACACAATCCCTGCCTACAACTTTGATTTAGTATCCTTTCACACTTTCTACCCCATTTCAGTTACTGCATCTTTGATGTCTCGTTCATTCACTTCTCCTGCAAGTGTTTCCATGCTTTCTTCCACGTTTTCCATCATATTTAGAATGCCCTCCTCAAATCTGTTCACCAAGCCACCTCTCTTCTCTAATTCAATCTTTCCATGAAATCTCTTATCTGTCATCTTATCTAAGACCTGAGGTAGAAGGCAATATTATTTTAAAAGATAGAAATACCCAGAGAGATGAGTGCCTGCCTCACTGACCTGTGTTGTGGGTTTTCTTCTGCCATTGTTCCCACACACAAACTAGCCTGTGTGCTTAAAAATGCTATGTCTAAACAAGCAATGGTTCAAGTCTATACTCTTCTTGGCCATGACCATGTTTATATTTGTACAGCCTGGGGAGCTGGCAAAATCCAAACTAGTTGAGTCAATAATTAAATGGATGATTTATGCTTTCTTGAAGCGGTTCCTATAGTCTAGGTAACTGCTCAGTTTTTGTAGGGGAAAGATTTCTCCTGACTCATATTTTCCTAATACTGTATCTTAAATTTAACATTTTATATAGTTCTTTCTACTTGACGACCCAAGCACTTTACCAGCCCTTTTAAACTCCAGGGATCCTGGTGAGGCAGAAAAATACACTTACAGATGAGGCAGCAGAGAGGTTGCAACTTGCCAGAGTTGCCTATTCTATGAAGAATTGGGACTAGAATTCATATACGACTCCCCCTTCCAATTACTTAACTCAAAGATTGTCCTTCAGACATTCAAGTCCAGAATCCTCAGCTCAATCCTATTGTACCTAGATATTAAAAGGACTTCTAAATTACATACAACTTTTGTACTATGCTCCATGAGTTCAGAGGGTAACGACTGCCTTAATTTTGAGTTTCTATGCTTCTCGTCACAAGCTTCATTTTAGTATAGTTGCATTTATTTTAAAAAGACTATGGAAACAAATTGAAGAGGGTAGGGGATACTGGCTGTCACAAGAGAATGCAGAGAGCCTTTTGTTTTCAATATTACTGGTTTGAATCTTGTCCAGGTTGTTAGTGAGCAAAAGTCCCTTGTCATTTGACAGCGTTTCAGGGGCCCACGTGAAATGAGTTAATGGAATGGTATCAACCACCATTTTATTTAGAGAAGCAAAAGTAGTAAACTGCGATGAACACATTGAGATACAAATCTACAAATATTCGGTTACAAAGAAAGCGTTGCTTGTTCTTTGAAATTTGTATCAGTTTCTCGTTGTTGCTAATTTTTCCCTAGACCGAGATACGATAGTATTTGCACTTTTGTGGCTTTTTAAAACTATTTTCTTTAAGTTTCTTGGCTTTGTGCTTCCTTTTCTTTGGTGTTTTATTTAACATGTGGAGTTATCTGTAACTGGTAGTGACAGTTTCATTATGTTACCTGGATCATATAACTTAATCTACCCCTACCCAGGTTTTTAAGAGTAGTGCTCAGAAACTATGGTGATAGCATCAGTTAATGTTTTGGGGGCTAGTACCTCTGCTTGGGTAAAGAAGTCAATGAGCTTTGTTGATTTACAGCAGTTGAGGATCTGACCCTCTTTGTAGTGTTCGTCAGTTTTAAAGCACTGTACAGGCACACTAAAACTTCAGCATGGTTTAGTTAGAGCTAGTGGTAACTGGCAATCACTTTCTTGGCTGAGAGAGAGACCATAACTGGGGTGCTGGGTAACTTACTTGAGCACAGAATAGGTCAAGACACCTGCTGAAGTTGAAGGTCCAAAACTCTGGGGGATATGCCAATATAATTACTGATTTGCATGGGGATGAATAACTATTTGAATAGACTTGGAAAATCATTTTTCATTTTTAAACATCCCACGCTTACCACATTATGGAGTGTAAGGGCTACAGAAAGTGTCACACACTAACAGGTTTTGTTTTTTTAAGTTACTATGTATCAAAGCATCTCTGGGTTTAGCTACGTTAGTCTATGCTGGTGCAAAATTCTAAGTATAGATGCAGTCACCGGTTTGAAGCCAAGATAAGTCACACCAGTGCAAGCCCTGCTTAGGTACTGCACTGATGTAAAACACTAGGCATTCATACCACTGTAGATACAGCTGTGCAAAAATCCTTAAAAATCGCTCTTCCCTTTAAATCATATCAGATTTGAAGCATAAATAGCAGCTGCAGTTAGACACCTGAATCTAACAGTGCATGAACTGTTAGTTAAATTGGAAAAGATGGGGATGAATGTGAAAGTTG
>ML675601.1:26616703-26679031 GCA_007922155.1 Mesoclemmys tuberculata | reverse complement strand
TAGATGATCATATTGGTCCCTTCTGACCTATGAGTCTATGAGCAGGGAGACCAACCAAAACATGAAAAATGCCATGTTAACGCCATTAATGCTGCCATGGATAAGTAGATGGAGAGGTGACTGAATAAATACAGAGTAACTGCTTCTAATCCATTAAGCACCTATGTTGTATGTGGGGCTTATTGAATTGCAAGTATCTGGTCCCTGCTGCTAGTGGTTCCATAAGCCTTGAAACGAGGTGTGCTGGGCACACCCAGGCCATCTGGTGTACTAAAAAGTAGCAGGGCTGCTAATTGCTGCAAGGCAACAGCTGGGGTAGCAGGCGCTGGATTTGCTCTAAACCCAGTTGTGCTTAATGCATCAGCTCCAGAGGAGGTAAATAAGCACCGAGTAGCAAGCCCTGCACCGCCGGTATGAGGCGCACACTGCTCCCGCTCTCGTTTCTCCTTCCAGGCTTCCTCTGTCTGGCCAAAAGTGGAAGTGAGCCCATTACCACCAGCACTCCTGAGCATGTTGTTATAGCTCCATTGACTTCAATGCACCATCTGGCCCCCGGCCTCCGTGGTTTCTGGGCAGTAGCTCATGCCATAAACTGGAGCTACATAGAAAAGACTATGGGCCTTTTGGGTAAAAAGCATCCCAACTGCTGCTTCCTGTTCAGCCTACCTGTTTCCTCAAGAGAGATTCAGGAGCCACATTGGGATCCAAGGAGGGGGCTATCAAAACCACCTATCTCCAGGGGAACATGGGAGACTTGAGGGGTCTGGGAAGAGTAATCATTGACTCCAGTAAGGTAAATGCTGCAATAATGGTCAGTAACAGAGGCAACTGAAGACTGGCTCCATGAGCAGGCCCAACATTTATTATAAAATGGCGGTGGGGAGGGGGGGAGTGCTAGATACATGGCACCCGTTTGCTAGCAAAACACAGAGAGGGAACCTTGCCTGCAATAGAATTTAGATATGGACAGATCTCTTGTACTTCACCACACACAAATCAATGTTGCATAGATAGCAAGACAACGTTACCTGATTAATACCTTTAACTCCTGTTCCAATCATTTCCTGTCGTTCCCAACTGTGGAACTATTTATACTCAGAATTAACACAGAAACAATTTTCATGTGGGGTTATGATCAGCAGGGTTCACAGCGTTGTCAATGTCTCTGTTTGCTTCCCACTCTACACCCAGAAATTAAACCAAGTGCAAGGATAGGGCATTTGCTCTATAAAATGAACACGGATCAAAGGCTGTGAGAGTCCCATGATCCTGGTCCTTTATAAAATTGTCAATAACATGCTAAAATTGAATTTCAGGGCATCTGAAACATTCCCCAGCCCACTCCTAGTCTTTAAATATTATAAGTGGCTTTAATATAACTTATTTGAGTACTATCCATCTGCTGTACACAAATAGGGCTCAGTCCTGAAAGCTTCTATGAGAGACTAAGGGCCAGACTTTCTATATTATTTAGGGATCTAACGATGTTGATAGGGGCTGAGCAGAATTTTCAAAAGCACTTAAGCAGATTGGTGAAAAATCTCGCCATGCACGTATCTGCATCTTCAGGTGCTAACAACTTTGAAAATCCAGCCTTAATTTTCACAACTGGGTCACACAGAGGATGCCAATTCCTGCTCTAAGAAATATGTAATCCAAAATATATCAGAAGGTGTTTGCTGCTTTCCACCTCAGAGTAAGAAACGGAAGCTGGATCATGTATTTTTTGCGCGCGCGCACACACACAAGTTTTTCAAATATTTTGAAAATGGATCATCATAGTTGAGGAATGCTCTGGATGCCTTAAATACACAATTCCAAATGAATTGCTTCTTGAGAGTCAAATTCTGCCCCGTTACACCTGTACAACTATACTGTGCAGGTGTCACTGAGGGTAAGATCTGGTTGTGTTTGTTCGTGGAAGGAACTATAAATTTGCTGTTGTGCTACATCACCATTCATGATAAAAATTCTCACCTTTGAGTGCTAAATACATAGGGAAGAGATTTCAAAGGCAGCTAATCCCTGTTATGAATCATACCCGGTTCTCCTCCTGCCCGACTCCACACCCTTAATAAGTGGGTGAATCCTAGCTACACCAGCTCAATAATCAAACTTCATTTTTCCTGGGATTGAAACAATCTCACATTCACAAATCAGCCATGCCTGCATGCAGCAAAATCAACTATCACTTAGTACTTTTGGCTTTCCAGGCATAGGGGTAAAGTAGGCCTGGACAAGCCTTAACAAAGTCTGAGACAGTTCTTTGTAGTTAACAGTAGATTCTTCAATAACTTGGAAAACGTACTACAGTATGTATAAATATGTTTATAAATAGCAGTACTATTAGTAAATAGAGAAAACACATTAGCTCTTTGCACTTATGGGTTAAACTTATACAAATAATTGGGTGGCAGATGTGCAAAGATACAGCAGAACATCTTGTACCAGTGTCTTTTTGCAGCATGTGATGGAAAGAATGTAGTTTCTCCACAGGTGAAGAGACAGCTAAATTACAGTTATAAAAGCACTTTTCTAAATCTTTTTTTTTTAAATCCATCAGGCTAATAAGCTTGAACGTTTGGAAATTTTATTTAACATTCATGCATAGCACTATAGGTATACCTAAAGCTTTGGTGGGAGAATCAAGATTCCAGGCCAATGGTGTCAAATTCCCACCCTGCGGCTGGATGCAGTCCATTTGATGTATTTTTGTGGTCCTACACTGACATCAGTGGGAGCTCTACTCGGGACAGAGGCTCATAGGATATCCTGGCCCACAGAGCATAGTGAAAAATGGAATTTGGCCCTGAAAATTTCAAAATGAGCTTGACCCTTCTGTTCTAGGTACACCAAGACTTCTGTGGGGAAAGTTGTAATGGTGCTTACAAACAGTCCTTGACTATACTTAGGTGAGGGAGGGACGGGAAGAAGTAACAAATGAACCGTGAAGTATTACAAAAGTAAGAGCATTCGGTACGTGTGTCATTTAGTATAGCTAGTCATTCAATACAATCCACTTTCCAAGCTAAGGGAGCTAGTGGTGGCACTTTGGTCTGTTGCAGTTTAGCCTCACTGCAAGAGGATGTGTTGTCATTCCTCTGTCATGCAGACATTAGAACATGTCAGCATTTCATCACTGATGTTTCTAATATGTGGGGCAATAAGGAAGAGATTTTTCTTATCTACAGCACAAGGTGCACGAAGCAGCAGTAAACAGGTCCATTTCTTCAACCTTCCCATCTTGATTCAATTCAAGTCTCCCCTTCCAATGCTCTGTTCGTTTTGACAGTAGTTTAGGTTTTTTTAGTGTGGCTTTAATCACTGCCACTTTCATTCACAACTTTTTTTTAATTCATTAGGATGTGTGCTGACTAGTATTCTTAGCATTTTTTTTTTTTTGGTTAACCTTGTATCCTCTCCTCTTGCTGTATTGTTGAGATACACTTACAAAGTGTTTTCTGCCTTTCTTCCCTTACTTCCCCCCCCTTCTATTAATATCTCACATCACCTGGACTGGTGATCTGTTATTTCCTCATCCTTCTGTAATAAGTAATGGCGGATGTCTAAAGCCACATCATAACAGTAAATAGGGTGGTATAAAACACATCGTTCTTTAAAAATTGCCACAGCAGGGAAGGCTCGCAGTCTATCCATTACATAAGTTATTTCATGAAGCTTTTTGCCTATTTGTCCTCTGAGATGATGAGGCTTCAATTAAAAAGAAACTGACAATCCTAAATCAGTTACATGTTGCAGCGCTGACCACAGCACTGCCTAAATACCTTTACAATCTGGAGCAGAAAGATTACTCGTCAGCAGGCAGGCCATCTGGTTTTATCGTTTGGTTTTAAGCTGGACACTCCTTATCTAAGGTTTGTTCCTCATTCAGTACGGAGACAAAACCAGACATGATTTTTTCTGGTGTCAGATGGGGAAATAGTCTTTTGAAGATCTCCCTATCCCACCCAGCCCCTGCCAGCACAACCTCACATGCTGATCCTAGTATTCTGGAAATGTGTGTGTGAGTGGCCATCCTACTTGTCAAGTAAAGAATTAATTAAGGTAACTAAGTACCTGTGCACCATTTTGAGCATTTATTGAATTATTCCCAGAACACTCATGTGAGGTAAGGAAGTATTATATCATTATATAGATGGGAAACCAAAGCACTGAGATTAAGTGACTTGGCCAAGATGCTTCAAGAAGTCTAAGGCAAAGCAAGGAATTGAATTCCTATCTCAAGTAGTAGAGGCAAATAATAATCAATCCATAGTTTAAAAACAAATACTTCTGAATAGTTGATGCTGTTGTGATTGGTCAGCTAAGTCAACTGGTATTGTTTCCCAATTCAAAGTAATTTTTTAATTCTGTTCCAGAAAACACTCATGTCTATAGCTTTGATACCCACGGGTGAGGATGGTAGGAAGATAATTGCAAAATGTCAAGTAAGATATGATTATATGAGAGCTGGTTGGAAAAAGGTGTTTTTTCAGGGCAAATTTCAACTTTTCTTCAAAACACTGAAACCTGAAAAAGACAAAAATTCTCATCTAAAAGCCAAAAAATTCCAGCCAAAAACGGAGTGAAAAAAATGCCAGTTTCCTGACAAACTATCAAAATTTCTTATGAAAAGCACAAGCACTTTCCACTGAAATTTTAGTTTACTCCAAACCTGTTTTCTGTCCAAAAAAAGTTTTTATGGGAAATTTTCAAACAGCCCTATACAATACGTAATCATGTCTTTCTGCAGAGGACAGATATCAGTCAGCTTTGGTTGGTCTTGGTACTCGCTATCCATCAAAGAGGGATCACAGTGTGGGAACCAGTCTTAATTTATGGGAGGGAACTGAAGTCAGTTTGGGGAGTGGAATTTCTCTCTCATCCGACTTACAGGTTTCAGCCACCATCATTATGTTCCATTCAATCAGATGTTTCCATACCTATCTAGCATTTCACAAACAAATATAGGTGGTGGGTTTGTAGGAAGCATGATGTCAAATCCTTGCGGACCCAATCAGAAATAGCACGCTTCACAAACTAACATAAAACTCATTGACACAAGTAAGCAGCATGCAGTGCAAGTCTGTTCATTTCATGGCATGAAGATTGCAATTCCTACTTACACTGCAAGGAAAACAGAAGCCTCAGAACACCATTCAACTCCACCAGCTAGCCCCCTATCTTTGCAATATCCTACTGAAACAGAAGAGCTAGGATTATTATGCAGTCGAGGAACATCTGTACTTCATCTATTAAGAAAAGTACTTTAACTATTTATTTTTCTTTAGGACAGGAGTCCTATTACAGCTTATATGTTTAATATGCATGAAAATAATTTTATGCAGAACTAACAGCAATTAATCGTTTTTAAAGAAACATTTTGGGTACAAGCTGTAGCCCATGAAAATAATTGGAAAACAAAAATGGTCCAGGTTGTTATGGAGGCACCCCCATAACTAAGGAGGAGTTCTGTTTTGCACTTAGAGCAGGGATTCCACATCTTTGTTTTTATGAAAAAGTCAGTGTATCCTCCCCCCTTTTACAGCATTTTTAAAATACAATTTGAACTTCTGGCAAAGCTACATATACATATTCACGTTAATTAGTTTTTCTTTAAAGGTGCCATGGCTTCATACCAGCTTGTGTTTCAATATTTGATAGACAGCCCACATCACTGCCACCTCTGGTGCAGTACAGCACTGCCAGGGGACTAGAGGCAGGAGCACTGAGGAAGCCGTTAAAGCACAAAGACATTGAGATTTCAGGACTGGGCTCTCCCGTCACATAGCATCAGTCTAGCACAGCCCCACTACTCCAATAAGTTAATTGCAAATTAAGAGTCAAATTCAGTCTGTTTTGCCTGATTTGCACTTCTCTTGTAATGCAAAAGAGGTGTAAACCCAAATTAACTGGCTGATGTACACTAGCTGGCTTGTTCTACAGCTGTCCTGTGGTGAATGTCCTGAAAAGTTTAAAAAAAATTAGTGACTTAAAGTGGATAAAATGTATCTTTAAATCTTTAGGAATATTTATTATAGCATTCTCTTTAGATTTCTTGTTTAGTGTTTTTGTATGAAATTTTTAAATAATTTAAAATACTTAAGGAAATTCCCAGACAAAAACTAGTTAAAATGGAAGTAAGGTTGAGATTACTCTTGTTATTTTTTAATTTGAGAGAGTTACAGAACTTGACAGAGATCTTGTAGGTACCCCAAAACAAAGCACGACGAACTCCTATAACTTTAAATCTGCCCTCTGATGAATGGGAAGGTTGAAAATGTGGGGGATGGAAGGGTGAATTGGTCCTTAAAAAAAAAAAAAAACAGTTTAATCTAATGTGGGACCTCAAACACCAAAATGCTTTAACCATAACTGTGTAGTTATAGTTAGCTTTTAAGGACAGATTCACCAGTGTAGCCAAGTAACATCACTACAGGGCAGAAGTCAAGTTGTTTGGGTGCCTTAACTACGTTCCTTACCTGGATTTCATTTAAGTGTAAACTTTCTGTGTTCCTGGGTTTGTCATGCTTGGCACTGGGATACCATATGCCCTAAAAGGATTTCCATGAGACAGACATTCCGGTGGTTGCCGTTCATTTTATTACAGAAGTGCTGAGCAGCCACAATGGGGTAGTCCCTATAGAACCCCAAAGCAAGAAGGCAGTTCATGCCCACAGCTGCTTATAATCGAAACAAACAGACACAAATGACGGGTAGGAGAGAAGGAAATCTCACTATCCCCATCTTACAGACAATGCACAGAAGCAAGACATTGCCCACGGTCACACAGGAAAGCTGTGGCAGACCTGGGAATTGGGTCCTGAACCCTCAAGTCCCAGCCTGGCACCATGACAATGTGACTGCCTTTCCTCTCCTCCTTTACTCTTATATCATGGTGTCATTTCATTCGCTCTTTTATGCTGTAGTTTTAGGACACCATACTGCACGCTTTATTCCCATCAGCAGAAAGAGGGATGTGAGAATTTCATTAGCTTGATAACCACGCTGGATCTAGCTGATTTAAAATGAAAAATGTAATTTAAAAATACCTTCCAGGGCTGCCCTGGTGGCCCAGAAATAGTGCTCTGAATGGCCATGCCAGAGACCCCAATTCATTTTGCCGCCTTTCAATCCCCCAGCTACCACATGTAGTGAGCAAAGTCCCTCCTATGTGTTCTTCCACAGCAGGCAGAAGGGTGGTTGTGACAAAAGCTGAGCAATTGCTTTAAAAAAAAAAAAAATTGCATGGATATACTTCTTCTGGCTCTTTTAGCAACTACCCTGGGGGTTGTGACCCCTAGGTTGAGAACCCAGGCCTTAGTGAATGAGTTATGGATTAGAATGTTCATGGAAACAATTCATTTTATTTCATAGAAAGCAAGATTCAGAGTCCTAATCCCGTGTGTTAAATTAATGCAGATTCTACAAATTCCCCTCAGCCACTCAGGGAAACAAAAATATACCACATGGCCTCTAAAACCACCCAAAACACCTAGAACTAGCTAATACTTGCACCTAACCCTTTGCAAATAAGCTTCGGACCAGGAATTCTTCAAATATTTGGCAACTAATTCTGAATAAAAAAAATAAATGTAAGGAAATTACATTGCATTTGTTTACAATTTACAAACAGAAAAAAAAGGTGAAATTGATAAAAAAATAATTTGTTACTAATTATTTGCCTAGATCTGGCTGTGATGTGGGGTCTTGAGGGAGGAAATAAATTATTTGAATGAGGGAGTATGTTAATTCATGTTATAATTTCTCATTTCAAGAGCCAATTTCAACACTAATATGCCCCTGTAACTGTGAATCTTCTTTAATAGCTGCCTGACTTCCTTGCACTGCATAAAATGTAACTACGTTCCCTTTTTAAATCCTGGTTTTGAAAACAAAGCATGTGGCCTCCCAGACTCTATTGTCATTAGAAATGCCTCTCAACATATAACACAAATAGAGATTTGCTTCAAACTGTAAATTGTGTTTGATTATATAAGAGGAGAGTTTCAAAACCCAAAGAACAGTTCAGCCATCCAACTCCCACTGGCTTTCAGTGGGAGAGCTGTGCACCTAACTTCCCCTCATGCCTTTCAAAATCCCCCCAGTAAAATACAAGTGGTCTAATCGACTGAAATATGGGATTAGTTACAGTGTGTTAACCAGCAGGAAAAAATGGAAGCACACATATAAGAACAATTACTTACATTTTTATTGTGATACAGCCTAGAGGTCCCAGTCATGGTTGGAGCCCCATTGTGCTAGGTGGTCACTGTCCCCCAAACAGTTTATGATCTAAGTTAAAGACCTAAAATATATCTAATCTCTTTTACACTTAGTCAGAAAATCTTGTAATGAAACCTTTTCATCAGAACACGCAGATTCATCAAAACCAACATTGTTTGCAAAAAAGGATGAGTTTTGTCAAATTCTCCATTCAAAAAAAATTATGGAAAACAAAGTTTGAAATTTTCAAAACATCCAATTTCAACATTTTTAAAATTAAAAGCTTTGAAATTTGTTAATTTATACAAAAAGGTCAAAATGGAAATGAAACCTTTCAAAATCAAAAACATTTTGATTGATCCAACCTGCCTTTATTTTTTTCAGATCATCAGTTCATGAAGATTTTAAAGATTGATTTTTTTCATCTCAATTCGATATCAGAACATTTTTCACTCCCAATAATTTTTAGGACAGGAAAACATTTCCTGCTTTATCTTACTTCAGACTATTTCTAATACAATACTGCTATATTATTCATAATGAAAAGAATCCAAGTCTTTCAGTTAAACCATAACATACGCATAAAATCTTTGTTCTGTCCATACAATGCCAGTATAATGGGGCCCTGGTCTCTAAATGCTATTGCAATACAAATAGCAAATATTTCCTCCCCCCCACCATACTTTTCATCTATAAATCTCAAAGTGCCTTTCAAAAGAAGCTAAGTATTGTTCACATTTTACAAATGGGGAAACTGAGGCATGGGGCAGTGAAATGATCTGCCTAAAGTCCCACAGCAGATCAGTGGTAAAATTTGGAATAAGAAACAGGACTCCCCATCCAGTGCCTTATGGAAGCATCAATCCTGTCTCCATAAATGTGCATAATCTCAATCTTTCCCTCAAATCATACTGCATTTTTAAAAGGGCCGTTTTCAGTGGCAGATTTGCAGCGTGAGGGAGAAGAGGAGGGAAACATCTGATGGTCTCACATTTTTGCAGAGCCTTCTTTGGTGTTGACTTATTTTTAAAAAGCTCTTGATGAACAGTGATAAAAAAATACAGCATCTAATTTGATAAAATGTGCTACTATGGACCAGGTTTTAAAAACATACACCTTCCGTTTCTTCCTTCCAAGCTGTTATGAACATTCTGCACCATAGTGTTTTTTTCCCACAGCTACTGTCTGCATTATGAGTTAACTTCTGGAAAAATGCAAGGCACAATGGAGCAGATCCTCAGCTGATAAACTGTCATTGAGCTGTGAAAATTTACACCAGCAGATGGTCTTTCCCCAGTTTTGCCATGGACTTCACTGGGAGCAGGAGCATTTCAGGTTACAATCCAGCCCTTCATTGTTAAGGTATAGAACAG
Source organism: Mesoclemmys tuberculata (assembly GCA_007922155.1). Lineage (NCBI taxonomy): Eukaryota > Metazoa > Chordata > Testudines > Chelidae > Mesoclemmys > Mesoclemmys tuberculata. The sequence goes on along the minus strand of ML675601.1, from coordinate 26,669,432 downwards.
CAACAAACTTCCCAGCATTCCTTGCCTTATTCTATGTCAATTTAAAGGCAGCACTCATGTGTTTGTGCTGTAAAGATTCATCACCTATTTGGTTCAGTTGCCTTGTTGGCCACACATGCATACACAAATACACCCACTTGCACAGAGGGGCAAAAAAAAAAAAAAAAAAAATGCTGCCTACACTTCATTCATGTCAGAACTCAACAACTTTAACAGAGCAAATATTCTGCAGTCACTCATGAAAAGAAATTTTTAATAAATATCTAACAATTAATGGGCTGGTAGCTGCAGTTGTCTTGAGGGCATAATATCTAATTTCCTTGCAATGTTTCATATCCTTACTTTTCACGCTGCAACAGTCTATCATTAAAACCGAATGCAGGTTTCTATCACTTTTATTTATTTTTCAAATCAACTTATAAATCAGTGCCAGGCCTTGTTACAGATGAGTTCCAATAAATTATCGGCTGTGGACAAATTCTGAATGTTAAACATTCTCTGTTTCCTCCCTCTCTCCCTCCCTCTTTTCCACTTGCTGTGCTCCTACGCACCCCCCCTCCCCTCCCGGGGGCCTACAGCCAAAGTACTTGCAGGATTTTCCCTCTGAAGTAAAAAAAGATGTTTGCTACTTAATTTCATGCTATTTTAATAATGTAAAAAAGCATTTATTTTTCAGAAAAATATAAATACATAAAGAAGCAGTTTTACACTAGATGCAACAAGATTTACCTTTCTGAACTTTACTGCTATTCCTTCTTGCTGACAGAGATCCATTTTTAACCCCCATCTATTTCTTTATGTCTGTTATCAAAAATGTCCCGTCACCATCTGAGAAGCCTCTCTCAAGTTTTGTCAGGGGCTAATGACAATTTTTACGCAGATGATTCATCACTTAAATTGGATTGTTGCACCTCACGATTTACTGCTCTTATTGATATGACGCTCCCCATTAAAGCTTATTTACAGTTTTGCCACTAGGCTGAAGTATGCACAGTAAACACAATCTCTCTTTATTGTAATGGGAAACTGATCATCATTGGTAAGACAGGTTTTAAAAATATCCTGGATTGCAACAGCCTAAAGCAGTCACATGACAAAGCAGTAAATTAGCATTATTACTGGGTCTGGAGCTTCTATTCAAGTATATGACATCATCAAAATCAAGAATATAAATCAAGGTGCCAAACACCTTTGAGGGTGACATTAAGCACCTCGTATTCATGCCCTACATGCTATTGTAATGGTTTTTATACAAAATATGCCTTGTGAGATCATTTGAAGACTTATGACTCAGTGATCATTAATGTTCTGACATGATATGTATGCAAATATGTATGAAGAGTTAAGAATACATGCTGGAATTATGAATTAAGTGTTTGTAAACCAGATATATGCATATGTATCTGAGCTGTAGATACTCTGTTTCAATCAAACATGCTCATCTGCTTACCATACATCGCCTACTACTGGCACCCATGCTAAGAAAGTACAATCCACTGAAAGTCAGTGATCAAAAGAACGCAGTGAATTTGAACAAACACTGATGCTCGGGAAGGGCGCTGGCTCCTTCCTCAGAGGCCTGTCAATGAGAAAATTCTCATTATGTACTTCAGAAGTTGATACCTCTTTTCTGTGATCTCTAAGAGAGCCTAATCGGACAACATTCACTAGAATGATTTGACTACCGTTTAGTCATTCCTTTTGTATTCCAGTCTCTGCCTCTTCCTCAATGCTATGTCTACCGTCCACCACATTCTGGCAAGGCAGGCTCCCACCTTCCCACAAATTCCTCCTCAAAACACATTGTCCTGAAACTAGTCAGTCTTAATCCACCATCTTGAGGAGCACGAATATCCAGAGAACGGTAACGATGCAGCTGATTTATTGTTTCTCATGTCTCAGACTATAACCTCCTCAAGGCAGGGATCTTGCTTAGTCCATGTTCCGTGTAAGTCTAAGCACTTTGGTAGCCTGCAACATATCCACAAATAAGAAAATGTACATAGATGGACCACAGGGTCTCCCCTCCATCTCAAGATAAAACAGTTTCTACAACACATGTAGAGATAAGTCACAGTATCACTCACTAATCCACTTATTTGGATGAGTGACAAAGATTTAAAAGTTACCTACATCTACTTAACCAGACAGTGCAAAAAAGCTGCTGGATGAACTTCCCTATTCTGGCCTGACCTAATAAATTTAATTGAGTCCATTTAAACAGTTAATGCGATAGGAAAAGCTGTCAAGAACATGGAGTGAGCTGGGAGGGCACAGCTCACCATTTTCCTTTGGATGCGTATTTTAACTGTGGTCCCAAAGATGAAAGGCAATTGCTTTTTTCATAACCCTGCTTAAACCAACTACAAATAGAAAGGGAGAAAAACCTTTTTTCCTTTCTTTCCAGCAGAGACTTTTTGGATTTATTTCCCTCAAGTGCATAGCTTCTTTAATAGAACTGATAAGAGTGCATAATTGAAGTTTTATACATCTATTTAAATTCTGCAGTGGGCATATTAAGAATTTGTTCTACCTAACATGCACTGAACACTTTGGAAGAGTCAGCTGGGACAGGAACCAAGTAACAGGGCATTAGGGTACATGGGAAATACATGGCAGGGATCATTAGAGGGATGCTGGCATTCATTCCAAAGTTTTCTGCCACCTCCTACTAAGACACCTCCTCAACGTCCAGATAAGTTAGGCAGATGGTTGCCTACTACAGTGTGGATTTTAGGGCCAAATTCTCTTCATTGAGAATGTGCAATATGCCACTGACTTCAATGGAGCCACACTGATTTACATCAGCAGATGATACTGCCCACTATGGAAAACAGAAATCACCACCAATAAATATGTCGCCAGCTATGGCCCACAGCTCTAAGCATGTTTAAGCTCCCTTCTGTAGGTTCAGGCCTTTTCTTGTCAGAAGCACATCATATGAGAATGCCTGACCTATTTATATTGCGCCGTAGCCTTGATCTGAAGATGTTTCAAACTGATAAGTGACAATAAGCCTATAACACTCAGACCAATTTCTCTCTTTTGCTCTGACAAAATATCAACATTTTCAAAGTGGATGCCTACAGTCAGGCATCTCAATCCATATGAGGCACAAATGTAAGTGGCCTGAATTTAGCTGCATGTGTTCAGTATCTTGAAAATCAGGCCACTTACATTTGGGTGCATAAAGATCAATTTAAACCAATCAGATGTTTAAAAAATGGTGTCCTATATGAACATTTCATCAATCATTTCCTTTCCAAATCTTCAGTGCTATATATATATATATTTGTGTTACAAGTATAGCAATGTTTTCTAATAGTCATCCAGGAAGATGAGAGTCAGGACTTCTGGGTTCCACTCCCTGCTCTCCCGCTGACTCAAAATGAGTGTTAGGGCAAATCATTCTTCCGCAGTTTCCCCCATCTAACATCTAGACACTACTTCCTACAAGACCTGAGACACACAGGGGCTAATGCTTCACAGTAGTGCAGTGAGGCTAATTAATTTGCAGAGTGCTTTGAGTAGCTTGAATGAAACACATTGCAGAAGTACAAAGTATTATTATTTCACATGAACCCCTTTCAATGTTCTAATGAACACTGTGTCTGGCAAAGACCACTTTCAAATCTTTCTAGATGAGATTCTATTAAAATAGAGACGAATAGGTCACACTATTCTTGGAGCATAATTCTTTAGCATGTTAATGACAAATTCACAGTAGTGGCCTCTTTGTGCTCTGGAGAAATACAGTTTTGGTTAGCACTCAATAAAAAATGTCATAATAAAAGGTGTCATTCAGATAAGATTAAGATTGTCACAAAAGATAAGATCAAGGAGTAGATTTACACAAATTCACCCTTCCAGGATGCCAAATATGGATGCACTATAATCTGTCCGTTGGTATAGTTGTGACATGAAGCACCCCTGTAGTCACACCCTGAACACTTTGTACAAAGTGTACTACAATCATATGCCTTGTGATGTATCACTGGAAAACAAATCATTAATATTTTTGCATGATATATGTGAACAATGAGTATTAAGAGTTATAATTCCAACGTATATTCATATTGTTGTGAAATGTATGTATTAACACTATATAAAGCATTATGGATACTCTGATGTTAGGTTGTACTTTCTATTGAGACAGGAAGGACTTTTATAATGCTATTTGTATGGGACACATTTCACATACAGACATGGGGGCTACCTTTTCAAAAACAACAACAACAAAATTCAGGATCAAATTTCCAAGTGCTCAGTGCCCATTTAGGTACCAAAATAAGGCCAGGCTTTAAAAAGTTCCCAACACGCAGCAGCTCCCTTTGTGGTACCAATGGGCAGATTTTCAAAAGAGCTCAGTCAATGTGCTGATCACATCTAAACATTTGGAGGTAGAGCGTCATGTGGTGTAAGTTGTCTTAGCTTTGCAATAGAAATATGACAATGTACACCAACCGAGGATCTGCTCATCAACAGCTTATTTTTGGTCCTAAATTTTGAAAATCTGGCCACAAGTGTGGGGGCTGGCTGAAAATTCTGGCCACAGAGACAGACATCTTATCAAAGCCAGGAGTCGGTGTTGTATACAGAAGAAGAGAAAAATTACATTGCTGACACTACTCAAAATAGCACAATTAGAGGAAAGTTGATCTTACTGATTCCAATGAAGTCAGTGGGAAAACTCTCCTTAACTTTAGGGTCTGACCCAAAGCCCATTAAATTAGGAAATCATATTTCACTCTGAATGAAGGTAGCTTGAGCATGGAATTTTTATAGTCGTATGAAGTAGTCCCTCTCCTTTTAAAAAAGGCTTCCTTTATTTTCCTTGTCATTTGTGTTTTAGAACTTACTCTTCAAACACTCCCAGTGATTTGCTGTGCTGTCTATGCTTTCTGCAGTCATCTCCATCAAACAGGCGATGAATGTGCAGATCACCCGATAGTTAAAGAGACACTTTAGGGAAGTTTGGCTTTCAATTTAATTCAGTTACACTTCATTATAAAAAAGTTTATTTCAAATATGCATATAGAAAAAAAGACCACAGACTTTTTCAGACCTTCGCACCACTTAGATGAAGACAGCAGAGATCAGCCTGCTACAGAAGCAAAAGATAGAATGAAAGTATCACATTTTAGTATGCTACTTTAGCGTTAATATATAGGTATTTAATGCTCACTTACTTTACCCTAGCAAACCTTTATTTCCCTAGGAGAGAATGTATATTGAGTGCACAAATTTCTAACAGAACATACAAACTGTGTAAGCACACCACACTGAGATTTGGCCAATGACGAGTGGATGAGAAAAGGAGGATTATTTTTTATCTGTCTAGATGAGTCAGTCATGATAGATTATCCTAATCATTTCTCTATGGAAGAGTTTGTTACTCACGTTGCGGGCTATTTCCCATCTATAGGAAGGGGAGGGATTTTTATTTATTTTTTTTTAAATAAAGAAAAAGATGTTCTTCAGTCCCTTTTAGTACAATGGCCACATATAGAAATGCAAGCCTTTATTATTCAAGTTAAACAAAAATCCCTTAGCTGCCTGTTAGTAATAGTCTGTTATAGTTCTTGAGCTTAAACCAGTCTACTACGAAGAGCAGACACCAAATATTACAGCTTTATTTGGCGCTAGGTTGTCCTGTTTGCTAGGCCACATTTTGTGAATAAGTCTATCAGGGAATTCTATTAAGAAAACATTTTGCCAAAGCATTTAAAAAAGGATTAGGTATAAATAAAGTTAGATTATTGGGGAGAGACTGTTGCTAGGCATCAGTTGGTATCCCTAGGTTGGTTCTGGGGCTCTGAATGGATGGGCACTGCCTATGAAGCACTCAGCTCCCTGTCTTTTATTATGCGTATAATGGATCAATTCATCAGAACCCCACAACATGGGTGGAGACCGATGCAAATAAATTTAATACTATACAGATGCTGTTCTCTCATATCTTTCTGCTGAAGCACTTGTAAATGAATGGCTGGGATAGCACCTTGGTAAGCAGCTGTGGGGCAATGTCCCCACACTAACGAGTGCTGCTTGGGTTCCAGTTTTGCCCTATATTAACAGTTGTGCTGTGCACCACCACTACTCTTGCAGTCCCTCTGATTATAAATAGCACTGTTCCCCACAGCTCCCTAAAGGAATGGATTCTGGGAGATTTTGAAAGGCCTCTTAGGAGCTCAGGAAAAGTGTAAGAAGAGTCAGACTCCAGTAATCCACTTCAGAAATTCCCCATTGCCCAGGTACCAGTAAAATGTTCAAGTCCATCAGTGGCATACTAGGGGTCTCCAGGAGACTCCAGCACGCAGGGGGCCAACACTTATATTTGCACACCCCCAAGGCGGCGGCAGCCTCCCCCAGGGGTGGTCTGCGGGCCCATTTCCCCCTCTCTCCCACTTCCCCCCTTTGGCTGCAGAGGTGGTGGGGAACAGGAGTTGCAAGGACAGATGCCTCCGGGCCACAGTGGCAGGGGGGAGAGCGGGGGCAGCAGCAGCAGCGCGATGGGCTCTGCGCCAGAAACCTGCCTATAGCTGCCTGGCCGCTGTCAGGGTCCCCACAACTCCCTCCTTGTGCTCAGCACAGGGGCAGAGGGACCAGGAAGACACTTGCTCCCCCCACAGCAGGAGCTCTTGGCTGCCAGCAGGCCTGTGCTGGGGTCAGCTTGGCTACCAGGCAAGTTAAAGCCTGGCAGCCTCTGGCCACCTGCGATAATGGGGAGCAGCTCCTCCAAGGGAGGCCTGGCCAGTGCCCAGGGGCATGGTCCCCCCCTTCTGGAAGCCCTTCTGGTCCAGTTCTGAAAATGGATGTTGGAGGAATGCTCAGCTCCTCCTCCTTGCTTGGCAAGAAAAAGTTTCTGCAGGCACTTTTGAGAAGTGGTAGCAGCAAAGCAGTGGAGTATATCATGGTAGTACCAAGCTCAATAGCAACTACATGTTGCTTTTTCATAGCCTATGTGAGAGCTAAGGTGAGCACAACATGAGAACACAGCAGGACTTGCAGCAACATAGACACAGCTGGTCACACATGGCACTAAGCTTTTGCACCTGGGCTGCTAATATTACCAGGGGCTGGCTGTCAACCCACCACCCAACTTAGAAGTTTTCCATACACACACATTCAAAGTGCTGGGAGATTGAAGATGGAGCACTGAACTAAGCAATGCCATTTTTTAATTAATTAGGAGTCATGTGGGGGAGAGGGTGGGGGTAACTCTGCCATAAGACAGAGTATGGTATTGTTTTGATGGGGCTAGAATTAAAACAGCGGCAATAGCTAAAGTGCTCCTGTGTGTCTTCCTAATGCAGAGATTACACACTTGATTTCATATTTTCCCCCCTCCCACTTACTGATTTATATTTGTCATAGGGAAGTAGTGTACAGAGGAGTGAGTTGTTTTAATAGTGAAGAACAATATAATTGATGTACTAGTTAAATAGATACATTTTTCAAGATTCAGCTTTTCTATACACAATATGCAGCACTTCTTCAGTTGCATACCAGCATAGCGTATGTACACTAACAAGGGTGATGGAACTATTGCTTCACAAGCCCAGAAAGTGCATCTCAGTGGGAGTCTGATTTCCACTTCTGAAAGAATAAGCCACCTGAAGAATGTATATGATGTCCAGCCTACTTGATCCTTGTACAGTAGTTTAGAAAATAAACCAGAAAGGTTACTGAAGCAAGCAAGTGGTGCATGATGAGAGGACTATGTGCACTGTTAGGAATACTACACAAGCTATTTGTTCATGTTGATTGTGCACCAGTAGATGGAAGAGGATCACCTAGTGGTTACTGTGCTTAAAGGCATCTTTTGCAACAATAGAAAGCCAAATTTCTGCTCATGTTTTCCCATTTAATACTGGCACAGGCCCATTGATTTAATGGGAGTTAATCTTGATTTACAAGAGTGTAAGAAAAGAATCAGGCCTCACTCCTGAGAGCATCCGGATCAATATTTCTCTTGGTTGTTATCTGTAGAGAAATTTCTCCCCAACTAAGTGCCCAAGACAATCAAAGAGAGGTTTAAAACATTTGAGATGCTGGGCCTGGGACACAACATTTCTACTGTAAGAGACTAGTTTTCCTTTGAAAGAGAAATTTTTTATCTTTTACTTGAGAAGGCCTGAATGGAAGCAGTTTTTACTAATCAAACCAATGTTCATATTATGTCAAGTTATTTTGGGGCTCAATCCTGCATTTCACAGACTGCCACACTTATGGAGCTACCCAGGTGATCTGGTTTTCAAGAGTGCCGCCCACGCAGCAGCTGCCACAGAACTGAATGGAAACTGCTTCACTCTACACTTGTGAAAAAAACAGGTCACTAATTTAGGAGATGGAAATGACCTGTTACATCAAAACCTGGCCATACCCTACTCAGGATTTTTCAATACCTTAAGCTTTTGGTTAAATGACTCAAGAAGGGGGGGGGGGGGTTGAGAGGCAGCTCTACCATTCTCCCAAGGAGATTACACTACATACCAATCCACTAGAATTTTGTTAACTGTCACTTTACATTTACTTTTTCTCAATTCCCTTTTTTCATAGTTAGGTCTTTTAGATTGCAAGAAACAGTCCTTCTTTCATGTTTACATTCTTCACATGTATGGCAGGAACTATCCTATCTCCCCTTACCCATTGTTTTAGCCTGAATTGGACAAAAAAAGTCAAGTACTATCTAGAATAGACTCACCAGGGAGACATCCCCTCACAGCTACATATGGCATAGCAGGTTGTCCCCCCACTACCAGGCATTCCAGCACTCTGGTGGGTTACACCTCACAATTTAGCTCACCAGCCAGATCACTTTAAAGTCTCACCCATTCTGAAATACCAGCAGCCACCACAACTAGTTATCAACTGAGCACCTCTGCAGTCCCACATCTCTCTCAGAGGAGCATGTTCCTAGGCATCCTGACAGCAGAACACCCCACCTAAGACAAAAAAAAAACCCAACTAAAGGAACCTCCCCCATCCAGTCTTAACTTTTTAGTCCCACTGAGCTCTCTTCTACAAAATACCAAACCACAAAATTATTTCACTAAAGCCTTACCCCTTTTGTGGAGCCTACTATACAAGCTAGTGCCTAAACACCTACCTCCTACAACTTCCTTGTTGGGGGGAGCTGTCTGGAGATCCTCTCCTAGATCTTTCTTATGGCTTTTACTTCCTTTCTGAAGAAGACCCAGCTCCTCCACAGCTGGGTGTGAAAACAAATCAAGCCAGACACAGCCTCCTGGTGCAGCCAGGTGAGCTGACTGAGTGCTCACACTCCTGTTAACCCTTTGTTCACTTGTGTGGCATTTACACCCCACCACACTCTCCATAAAAGGTTGTTTTTAAGGCAAAGGAGCAGATCCCCATAAATTATCCGAGCTCCACTGACTGAAGCGATGACAATTTGCAGCAGCTAACAATCTGTACCTAAGAACTTCCAGCAAGGGTGACCAAATAGCAAGTGTGAAAAATCAGGATGGGGGGAAATAGACATCCATATAAGAAAAAACTCCGGATACCAGGACTGTCCCTACCAAATCAGGATTTCTGGACACCCTGCTGCCAGCCACTATTTTCACATGTCATTTATTTATTTTCCCTGTCCTTAATGACAGTGACTGCACACACAATAGCCCAATCCTCAAGTGTGCCAGACCTTCAACTGGGTGCACAGGGTGAGAGAAGGAAAAGTCATCTTTGCTAAGACAGCTTTGTTCTCCACCAAACAAGCGAGGCTGCCAGGGGCTGCTTCAGCAGGGCCCCTGTTACCAATTAGAGCAGCCAGCCCTAAGGCTCTGTAACTTGCCCTGGTTTGGGACAGCCCCCTCAAAGCCATTAACACCTGTAAGGAAAGCCAGAATGCAGCACCCCCAGTCATGGCCCTTTGCTTTGGGGGAGGGTGAACACAGTTAGGGCAGCCTTAAAGCCCTTTTGTTCTGTCTCAGTAGCACAAATAGCCCTTTAAACAGGCAAGAGACCGGCCTTATGTTTTGTCTGTAGAAAAGGATGGACTTGCCTATTTGCAGTCAGTAACACACGTATTATCATGCAATACTACCAAGGTTTCTATGTCCACATTCTTATCTTAAATGTGGTTTCTTGTTTTGTTTTTTCTTATTTACCCTAGAAATTCTTGTTAGGTTGCTTTTTAAGGTCAACTGTCACTGAAAGAGAAGTTTTTTTCAAAGGTATGAATCAGTTTACTTCTTAGCATAAACAAAGCAATACACATAGCACTGTATTTGTGCAAGCATTGCTTGTACACAGCTGTGTTTATGATGTTCAGGTCATGTTTTTCAAGTAACTGCTTTTTGTGTCCCATTCTCCTCACTTAGAAGTCAATAGGAGTCTTGCCATTGACTTCAATTGGAGCAGGACTGGGTTCAGAGTTTATACAGTCCATTAGGAAACTTTGTAAAGTACTTTGGAATTCATCTGAATGAAAGCTCCCATATAACGAAAGATCATATCACTATGGAAAAAACAGCATAATCAACGTATACTAGGAGTATTTATAGGAATTACTCAGTGAAATTTTATGGCATATGTTATGCAGGTCAGATTCTGTTCCTTCTGTCCTTAAAAATAACCATACTCTTGTTGCCTCAAAATATATTGCATCTGCATTTCCCTCATAAGGGAAACAAAAAAGCTTCTGCTTTAAATAGAGATTAATTATAGTTTAAATCTTTATTTTCAAAGAGATAATTTATCATTTAAACCAGGTAAGTAACTATTTTAGTAATATCCATCTACTCCTAGATTAGCCATCCAATGACTCTTCATATTATTGTACACAAAACCTCTCCACTTTCTCTAATATGAATACATCCAGATGTGTACAACTGTAAATATTTTAGAAAATGATTTAATGAGTCATTAAAGAAAAACCAAAATACTTTGGGCTACAAAATAAAATAGCGTTTGCCTGACCAGAGCTTTGAGTGGTTAGATAGTTCAGCATTAGACTAGCCAGTCGACAGACTCTATGGAGAAAAGTTTCCTTATTTTCTCTTTAGGAGCCTGATCCAAAACCCATTTAAGGCAATAAAAAGACTCCCATTAACTTCAATGGGCTTTGGGTCAAGCTTTTTTTCTGGAAAAAATGGATGCTGTTTTACACTTCAGCTGAAACAGTAACCCTACCAGTTATCTTCCTCCCACACACACCCAAAAAGCAATTTAACGCACCAGCAGCAGTTGCCTATTAATCGGACTAGAAAAAAGGTAGCCTGGGAGGGTGGGTTTAAAGGAGAAATGTGGCACTATTATGTATCGCTTGCAAAGTAAACAAGCAACATCAGTATAGTCATTTTCTAATTACGAGCTGTTTCATAAACTGTAAATGCTAACATGGGAAAGGTAAATCACAGCAATTTAATTAATAAAACAGTTTAGACAATTAAACCCATATGTGCAGTTCCCGGGGCATAACATCAATAATAGAAGCTTGAAGGCATATTTTGGAAATTTTATGCAATCATTTGCAGATCTTGTAGTCAATAATTGGTACAAACTGTTTAACCCCTTTCCTGCCTTGTCTGGAGTTTATAATTAATGATTATTTTTATTTATTTTATTGCTACTAATATGTTGCCTGTTTGTTTTCATTTCATGTATTTTAAATGCTTTTTCTGTGGCAAGCAGAGGGTGGGCCTCTGTGTTTTTCCTTATGTGCACTGAGAGTATGTAGAGAATATGATGGATGAACTCTGTCTCAGAACGAAGGTAGATTCTTTCTAATCTACAGATCTAGGGTAAAATTTTGAAAAAGATTAAAAGATTTTAATGGAACTTGGGTTCCTAAGTGCCAGGGTCACTTTTGAAAATGAGCCTTGAGCTAGTAAGTCACCTAAGCACTTTTGAAAATTGTATCCCTACACTGGAGTTTTTGCTGGCATGTCTTTGTTGGTCAGGGGTATGTTTTTTCACTCCCAACCCTGACCAATATAGCTGTGCTGATACACATTAAGTGTAGATCAAGCCTATGGTACCTTTGTTTTAAAAATTTCATCCTTAACCAAAACAGTCCTACTGGTACAAATTTTAAGTGTAGACCACACCAAACAAAACTAATCCACAGACTGTCCATCCACAATGCTATTATATTAGTTGGATTTATTAGCTAAGGCCATGTCTACAAAAGAAGGCAGTATACACTCGTGTGAATTTAAATCAGTACAGTCATGGAACAAGATAACACTCACACCACACTCACGCGATGCCTACATTGCAAACTTCGGTCTATGCAAATCATGTCAGCATAAAGGCAGAGAGTGAGGGGTCAATTTCCACCATGCAAATTTCTCCATCCCATAATGCCATCCCTTGCCCAGACATTTTTTGTGCTTTTTTTTTCAAAATCCCACAAATCCAGGTGGATCTTGTCACTATCTGCCACCTTGGCCAGAAGCATGGAGCCCCCGCAGCCCTGCACTATTGTCATGAGAGTTGTAAGCATAGGACGCATGCTCCTCAGGTATTCTGAGACCCACAAGAAGCACCGCAGCAATGGGAACATGATGATTTCACAGAGGACAAATTGCTGTGGGACATTGTGAAAACCAATCCAACGCGGTTATTGCACTTCACGGAGCAGCTGCAGGCAGTATTTGCTACAGCTGTTTCTGGACCTGAAAAATGGGCACTGACTGGTGGCATCCCATCATAATGAAGGTTTGGGATGATGAGCAGTGGCTGAAGAATTTTGGATGCAAAAGGCCATATTCCTAGATCTGTGACTGAGCTAGCCTCAGCCCTCCAGTCCGGAGGCGCCAGTGAGAGCTGCACTGATAGTTGAGAAACGAGTGGCGGTCACACTGTGGAGGCTTGCAGCACTGGACTGCTATCAGTCAATGGGAAATGACTTCGGAACTGGAAAATCCACAGGGGAGGCCATTGTCATACATGTACGCAGGGCCGTTAATCATTTCCTGCTACTCAGGACTGCGATGCTCATCTATGTGCAGGACATAATGGCTGCAGCGACAGGTTCCTGAACTCTGGTGGGGCAAAAGGTAACAGCACGCATATCCCGATTTTGGCACCCGTCTATCTTGCCAGGGAGCACATTGATGGGCTGCTTTTCTGTAGTTGTACAAGCATTTGTAAAGCACTGGGGACACGTAACCAACATCAACGTTGGCTGGTCAGGGAAGGAGCATGATGTGCATGTTTTTAAGAGCACAGGACTGTTCTAAAAGCTACATGCAGAGACATTCTTTAGTGACCACAGATTATCACTGGCAATGTTGAAATGCTAGTAGTGATCCTGTGGGGCCTATCTTATCCTAGTTTATGAAGCTGTACACCAGCCACATTGACAGTACCAAGTAAAGATTCAACTACTGACTCAGCAGGTGCAGAATGGCAGTTAAATGTGCTTTTGGTAACTTGAAGGGATACTGGCGTTGTTTCCTCACAAGATTGGATCTCAGTGAGAAAAATATCCCAATGGTTATAGCTGCTTTATGTGTATGCATAATATAGAATCATAGAATATTAGAGTTGGAAGGGACCTCAGGAGGTCATCTAGTCCAACCCCCTGCTCAAAGCAGGACTATCCTCAGCTAAATCATCCTGGCGAGGGTTTTGTCAAGCCTCAAATTAAAAACCTCTAAAGATGGAGATGCCACCACCTCCCTAGGTAACCCATTCCAATGCTTCACCATCCTCCTGGTGAAAAACTTTTTCCTAATGTCCAATCTAAACCGCCCTAACTGCAACTTGAGACCATTGCTCCTTGTTCTGTCATCTGCCACCACTGAAAACAGCCTAGCTTCATCCTCCCTGGAACCCCCTTTCAGGTAGTTAAAGGCTGCTATCAAATCCCCCCCGCATTCTTCTCTTCTGCAGACTAAACAGGCCTAGTTCTTTCAGCTTCTTCTCATAAGTCATGTGCTCCAGCCCCCTTATCATTTTTGTTGCCCTCCGCTGGACTCTCTCCAACTTGTCCACGTCCTTCTTGTAGTGGGGGGCCCAAAACTGGACACAATACTCCAAATGCGGCCTCACCAATGCCGAATAGAGGGGAATAATCACTTCCCGCGATATCTATGAGGGAAAGAAAGAAAAGTTGCTTCCAGGGTGGATGGGAAGCATCTGTTGGCTGGATTTGAACAAGGGCTATTAGAGGAGCTCAACACAGAATGATGTGGCTGAGGGAGACCTTGAAAGAGCATTTCAACAGTCAGCCACAGTAATGTGGTGGAAGGGGGAGGGTGCTTTACCTGGCCCTGAAGTTTTGGGGGCTGTTAGGAAGTATGTGGTGCTTGACGTACATCTATGACTATAACAGCCTATTAATGCACCTGTTAAGTTTGTGGTGCTTGCTGTACCTTTATAACTGTTACATTGTGTTTGTCACTGATCCCATGATTGCCCCGTACAACAACAAGTAGTAAATGGTTTCAGTAGTGCTAGGCGTCCTGCAGCGTGTGATGTGAAATAATAAAGATACATTATGTTCCCAAAATAGATTTTATTACATACCAGAACTAGTGCTTAGAAACTATGTGCAATTAAAAACAAATGCAATAAAAACTTCTGAAATAAATTAATGGAACAGAACTAAACAAGGTGAAAGAACATTCAAGTCTATTTTGGCTACACATACAGCAGCCATGGCTCTCACAGGTCAGTGTATGTAAAGCTGTGGTTGTCCTTACTGTACAGTGGGAAGTGCTAGGGATAACGGCCTTTTGCAAATCTGCCAGAGATGTGCCTACCATAGTATCCGACTGAGTGCCATTTTGTTTCTTCTTTCCAAAAATACTTGAGAGTTTAAGTTTTACTGGAATAAATGTCTGCAGAAAATGCATTTTAAAGTTGCAGCTGTATTTGCAGAAACCAGATTTTAAATATGGACATGCTAGAAAGGCTTGTGCACTCATCCAAGCCTGCAAAGGAGCATTAATACCTCTTTAGGGATGAGAGTTCTGTTTTTAATGTGGAAAACAGATCTGCAAAAGCACAGTATAAATATTGCCTCTATGGCCGAGAGGAAAGCCAACATTCTAGTCTTGCCGGAGGAGAAATCAGGGTAATCTTTAGTGTTATCAATTTAAATGCAGAAATATACACAAAGTTCTGCTTCTATGAACAGTATGAACTCAAATCCCAGCCAGACACTCCAACCCCACGCTCAAGAAAGCCTCTCTCTCTACCCCTGCTTCTGTACAGGCTTCTGTTCTAGCTTACCCACATCCCATTGAACCAACAATTAGTCCAGTGTTTGGAATCTCTGAGAAACCCCTTACTTCTACATTCCTTAGCTTGCTGCTAAGAGATAAACCTGGGTCATTAGCCTCACAATACCACTTTAATGACTTCCTGTGTGGGTACTTTTCTCCCTTTGAGAAAGTCTGTCCACCACAAGTGATGCTCACAATTTGAATGTCCCTTTTATCCCCAAAACACTACCAACTTCCCCCCATCACAAATCCCCTAAAAAAACAAAGCAACCTACCCCAAGCAAAATTTTGATTCCAAAAAGGGAGTTGTCCCAGAGACTCCATGAAGTCCACTAGGGAATTCCCTACTGCTTACTGATTTTATGTGGAAGGTGCTGGTGGAAGTATAACCCTAACACAAAATTTAGTGACATTTACTCAAAAAGCAAACCCTGCAGGTGAAATACTGCCTCCACTGAAGTCAATGAGAGTTTTGCCATTGATTTAATTGGAGCTAGGATTTCACCCAAGCTGTTCAGACTCGAGTACTGAAGTAATTTCTCTGACACCTGAAACCTGGGTCTGGGTGTGTTAGCAATGAAGTGAACAGTCTGGTACACAACAGAAAGTGCTGTCTTCTTTAAGGATGTATGTGAGGATCTATGGTACAGCGAAATACCTGGAGTTCTGTGAGTATGGTTGGACTCTTGGATTTTATTTCACTCTACACCAAGAAATTATTTCTTTCTCTGACTTTCTAAGAAATGTTTAGGCCAAGTTTTCCCCAGAAAGAAGATTGACTCCTAAAGCTATTTATAAATGTACATTATTTAGAAATTAGAGAAAGTAGTACATAAAGGTAGGTACGATTTGCATTAAATTTTGAGACATCACTCTTTGTCATACCAAGTTATGTAAGATACTAATCTTAACCCCTAGATAATGTAAATCAAGGGAGTGAGAATTAAGTTTTTCCCTGCCATGTCATTTTTTCCCCCACTGAAACCTGTCGGACTCCATGCAGATGCAACGTTCCATTTGCCCATTGTAAGCTGCAAGATCAGGGCCTAATTCATTAGTGTCTGCAAAGTGCTTTGAGATCCCCTGAGAGAAAATATCATAATGCCACTATATAAATCCATAGCACGACCACACTTTGAATAGCGTGTGCAGTTCTGGTCGCCTCATCTCAAAAAAGATATATTGGAGTTGGAAAAGACACAGAGAAAGGCAACAGAAATTATTAGAGATATAGAATAGCTTCCGTGTGAGATATTAAAAAGACTAGGACTAGTCAGTTTAGAAAAGAGAGACTAAGGAGGGATATGATAGAGATCTAGCAAATCATGAACGGTGTGGAGAAAGTGAATAGGAAATGTTATTTACCCCCCACACATAACACAAGAACCAGGGGTCGCCCAATGAAATTAATAGGCAGTGGGTTTAAAGCAAACATAAGTAAGGACTTCACATAATGCACAATCCACCAGTGGAACTAGTTTCCATAGGAGATTATGAAGGCCAAAAGTATAACTGGGTTCAAAAAAGAATTAGATGAGTTCATGGAGGAAAGATCCATCAAAGACTGTTAGCCAAGATGCTCTGGGATGCGACCCCACGTTTTGGGTGTCCATATACCTCTAACTGACAGAAACTGGGACTGGATGACAGCAGATGGAACACTCAATAATTGCCCTGTTCTGTTCATTTCCTCTGAAGCAACTGGCATTGGCCATTACCAGAAGACAGGATACTGGGCTAGATGGTCCCAGAAGTGGCTGTTCTTATGTTCTTAATGCAATAAACAATATTAATTATTATGCTAAAATGTTAATAATATTATTAATTCTTAAACTAAAGCATTCGCCCTTCCATACACAGATGCTGCAGGGGAAAAATCTGTAATCTCCTGAAATTATGGGCTCCACAAAAGAAGAGATGGTTTAGGAAAATTTCTTCAAACTATTGAAATTATATTATCTATCTTTAGCTTCTTCCATGTTCTTTTTTTATTATTATGCAGACTATTTCCCATTCAATACAATATAACATATTGTCTTTATTTTAAGCAGTGCAACTATTTGTAGCATGAAATTTCAAAATGAGGGACTTTTGGTTGTAACTACCATAGACATTATCAAGAATAGTGATGGGTGTTTGATTTTTTTTCCTCCAGCCCAACAGAATACCGTAAAACATGCTTGGTTCATTTCCTTAGTCATAACACAGGCTGACGTCAAAATGAGTACTGCTGAAGTGGTTATTGGCAAAGTGCCATGTCGCACACATGTGTGACATTGTTCAAATGTAATGCTTTTGTTCATTAGGATGTTTAGAAGTTTCAAAGTTAGATTGCAGTGCCTTGTGGTGCGCTGCTAACCACTGGCAGAGGTTCCTGCATTGTTACTTCCGTGACTCTGAATATCAGCTGGTTGGTCCTATTAATGTAAGATCAATAGCTGTCCCTGCCACCTTTCCAGTCCTATCATACATCCATGCTATCAAACATCACCGCTTCTACCATAGTTTAGAAAATCTGTGGGGACAAATTTGATCCACTTTCTCATTTGTGGCTCAGTGTTCAAAATGTCTTTATTATATAAAATACTGATTTAAAAAAAAAATTGAAAAACATACAAAATGGACAAAATGGGACTACTACAGGCTAACTCCAGTCTCCAATGAAGTTTTCAGATAATTGTGATGTCACATGGTCTATGCAGAGTGTCACACCAGAGCTGAGTCAACAGCTGTAAATATACAGAACCTACAAATTACATTTAAAAGGTTAGCTGTGCATGGTCAATGTGCTGAATATCACATCTAGCCCAACTAGTTGGAACATTCAGCACATATGGCCTGATTCAAAGTCCATTGAGGTGAGTGGAAAAACTCTCAGAGACTTGAGATCAGGCCCATCTTGAGATAGACACAAAGCCTTTTCTGCATCCCTCCATTCCATCATATTGAAGGGTTTGGTCAGAAAGTCACCTTGGTTAGCCAGTGTAGATTGACTGTGACACTTATGCCATCCATAACTGCCACTTTTGTTTGCATCATCACAGTGATGAACCTTTTCTCCCAGATGACCTCACTCAGATTCTTTGTCAGACTTCTTGCCACTGTCCATACGGTGTCTTCAATTTCTCAGTCAGAGAGGTGGTAGTATGGTTTATTTTCCAACAGTTCTGTGTGCTGCGGTGAAGCAAGAAACCAGGATATTAACAAGATGATATGTAATCATACTGGTTATTTTAATATTTAGTAAACTTTAAATATATATATATATATATATTGCTTAGATCAGTCTTTTGAGCTGACACCTAAACACTGTGGTTTTAGATTCAATCAGAACCACCCCTTTTTGCTGAAATAAAGTGAATAATTTGACTGAATCTTAATTTCATTCACAATCAAATTATACCTGTGTATTCTTTCAGAATATACATACAGGAAAGGTGATAGAGACAGCAGTGGTTTTTCAATCACTCTTCCACACTAATGACATCCTGAGTAGAGCTGGGTGAAATTCTTTTTCAATAAATAGTTTTTCATTTTTGGGGGGAAGGAGGCCTATAAAACTATTTGCCATTTCAAGTCAAATTTAACAACTAGTTTCAGCTGAAAAGGCTGATGGGGAAAAAATCCAAAACATCAAAATGTTTAATTTCAACTTTCTTTTTTGAAATGGCATTTCATTTTCAAATTGTTTCCAGTCAACCTGAAATGTGTTCATCAAACCAAAACAAAATTATTTTAAGTCTTCAATTCAACTTAAAATTTGGGTAGAAACAAAGGGGGTAGGGGTTTTCAGTTCAAATCAAATCAGATTGTTTTCTTTTCAGATTTTTCGTTTTGACCCCCAAATCAAATATCCATTATTCACTCAGTTGAATTGGTTTCTGGTTCTCTTTTGGAAAGGATCTCCGCTAGTGTGGAGATATTTTTGAAACCTCTACCATCATGCTTTGGGTCAGGAGGTGATCGTGACTGTGGATCCCATTCACCAGGCAGATTTCTTTTCAGGGACAGTGAGCTAATTTCAGAACAAAATTGGGCTCATTCTGCGTGAAACAACATTTTACAATTTAAAATTTGATCGCTTATATATTTTCAATGCAAAAATAGCCATTTCATCAAATTCCATGAAGAGAGAGATTTGAAGCCACCTGCATATATGTGTCTATGATGTATGTGCATTTTCTTTTTAATTGCTCCCACTGACTTCTGGTAATCAATGCCCAGAATGTGGACTTTGATCTCCTGGAGTACTATATAGCCTCGTACAGTTGTGTTTAACTGCTGAAATGATACCCTAAAGCTCAAAAACAATTCATATAAGATTATTAAACAGAGATTGTCATGCTCAATCAACTTCATAAATACATCAGTCTGGGTTTTTTTTTATTCTTCCTATTATTGCATTTGTGGATTAGATTTTTATTGAGTCTGATTTGTAGCTGAAAAGCATCCAACATGATTTAAATTAGTGATAGGCAAACATGGAAAGACAAGACTTACTGTGAAATGTGGACTACTAACTGCTGCTTGGCACCTTGTTTGGAAAAAAACTATCTAAAAATGTCTGTTAAATATAAATAATACCGTGCTGTTCACATTGCATGAGCCTGCATTAGGCAGAAAATACACCAAAAATCATCATTTGCTACAGATCGTTACCTAGCCTCATAGTAAAGAAATCCTGGTCATGTGCATGTAGGAGGAACCCTGTAGTATATTAAGTAGGCTACCCAGGTGCTCTTGAAGGTTTAGGAGGAGGCAGACTCAAAAGGAGGCAATTAAATGTCACTTTGGGTGTGGAATACTTTCATCCTAAATTGGACTCCCCATCATCACTACTAAGATTATTATACACATTGGGAAGTTGAGTGGCTCTATAGCTTCTGACAGGAAAGGGAGACATCTACTGGTGGGACAAAATAACAATATTTTTAAAAGGACAGCCTGAATACGAAACGGCTGGCCGGATCATGTGGTTTTAAAACACATTAGAAACCCTTAACACACAAGCTAAGGGAGGGGGACTGCATTTTTAAGGAAGAAATCATGCCATCATTACCATAAAGGGGAAGAGGTACCCATCTGATACTGTAGGTAAGAATTAGACATTGAGAACCTTCCATTGTAAGAGTCCTAATTCTCATTTAGAAATATTATTTATACACATGCAGGCCTTTTTATTCGCTGTCAGAATCCACCGCGTTACCCCTTCACTGCATTTTATAGTAATAAAAACATATTTTCACAACAATGTACCACCCCTTGGTCATTTTTGTAATAATAGCTACATGGTTACAGATATCTCCCCAGCAAATTATAATTTAATTTCCTCCTATTTAAAGGTCACTCTGAATAATATATATGCTGCTTAATAATCAGTTAAAATAATGGCATCTTTCAGGAGTGGTGCCTAATAGAATCATTGCCTCTGTATGGGCCTTTGCCGTTCTCATTTGATGTGTGATCAGTGAAGCAAGAGAGGAAAAGTTCCCCTCAAATGCCTGGGCCACATCTTCGATCTCAATCTCGCTCGCTTTCACTCTCTCTCTCTCTTTAATGGGAGGAACAAAAACCTTTTCTCAATCAGCAGTAATCTCTCCAAAGGTCTTTTAATTTCAAAAGTCATAAGTGTTAATTAGCTATTATTAAGTGCCCTTCTGTATAAATTAACATGATTGATGAAAAAATTAAGGGTAATGAAAAATGTAGAAATGCATGTATTTTTAAGAGACTGTATTAAAGATGAAGGTCCCCATGGACAGAAACTACGGCCTGCTGCACCATTGCCCTGCCTTTATTATTATGAATAAAAAACTGTACTGAGAATGCACATCAACACTTGGAAAAATTCATTACTACATATTTCTCCCTTCATCATTTTGATTGACACCCTTTTGTGCTTGGGAGTTGTACTAATATGGAACAATTTATCTGGCTGATGTTTTTTTTTTTTTTTTGCAGGCCAAGCAGAGAGTCTTTAAAAATGGGGTCCAAAGGGTAAAGAGAGAATTGAATTAAATGAATCACTGTTTCTCATTATTTTTAAGTCTAATGTGGAGTGAGTGACACCACTCTATTTTACAAAAGCAATTCTCTTTATCTATTCTCAGCAGAAAATACCAAAGTATAAGTGAAATAGATAGCCATTTCCCACCCAAACTGACTTTACGATAGGTTATATACAATAATAGGCCCAGATCCTGCAAGCTGCTCCACACAAGTGGACTTGTTTGCAGCAGCATTAATTTCAATGGCATTTCACATGGAACAGCTTCCAAGATGAGGCTCTGAGTCTGAATAATTGTGACTTCAATAGGAGATGCCTGAGTATGGAAAGCAAAGTTAACTCTGGTGTTTCCTAACTTTTAAATTCTTGATTTTGCAATCTGAATGTTCTTTTAATGAAGTGTTTTATGCAGTATGTAGCTAGGCCTTTCTTATAGTATACAATTAGTAAACACAGTTATTTTGGATCCCACTGGGCCTGTGTGGTTCCTTCATATTATGTGGGCAATGTAAGAGCAAAATACACAACAATTAGCAATTCATAACTTTTTGTTATATTTACTATCTTCCGAAATTATTTTCTTTGAAAACTATACTGCTTATGGTTTTGTGGAAAAAAAATAGCAAAAACAAGACAATACCCTTGCTACTGACAGGAATAAAATACAGAGGAAAAACGCATTTATAGCAAACTTGGATATAATAAAACTCTATTTATAGTAAAATAGAAAGGAAAGTCCACAATTGTTTCAGTACAGTGCAATGTACAAATGCTGTAGCAGCTGCAGTTACAGTGATGCTTGGCTTGTGGGATGAAATTCATCTGGGGATGATGGAGGACCTATTCAGGGACCTTCCTCCTTATTTAATTTTTTTTTTAAGTATCCCAGGTCCTTTGGCAACTCGGGGGGGGGAGGGAGGGGTCCAAGATTGCTCTCAATATGCCAGCACGGAACAGAACATTGGGAGAGAGCCAACGGCAAACCAGAAGAAGAAACATTGGACTCATGTTTACATGAATACAGTGGGCCAGATTCTCAGCCGGTATAAATCAGCATAGCTCCATCAAAGTCAGTGGAGCTATGCTGATTTACACCACCTGAGAATCTGTCCCAATGAGTGAGTGGGACCCACTCTCCAACACATGGGAGCCAGCATGGAAGACCACCGGTTATGGAGGGGCTGAGCAGTAGTTGCGAGGCACAGTCCCAGTCACCACATGGCTACAAAGCCGGATTAATTTGACTTAAGGGTATCCGTATGAAAGCTGTTCTGCAGAGAACAGCTTTACTGTGGGTTTGATCCAAAGCCCACGGAAGTGACTGGAAAGACTCACACTGACATCAGTGGGCGTGGGGTGTGCTCTTAGAGGAGACTGCCACTTGCTTAGCAGTTCGAGGGCATCATCCACAGCATGAGGCAGTACTCCATACTGCAGGTCTTGTGGCACTTGCACAGCTCTTGCTTCCTAATATTCAGGAGCAAAGCTTTACATCAGAACTCACACTTCTCATAAAATGCGGTAAAATAGCAAAGTTTTGTGGTTCCACTCCCCCGCCGCCCCGCTATTTATCACAACTCCAGAAATAATGGTCACATCTGGAAAGGTGATTGTGTGCATAATGAGGTCCTGATCCACAGGCACTATGGTAATCCAAATATAATAATTGTGGGCACAGAACAACATCAAAAATCACCATTAATTTCAGTCAAATTCATGAACCCTCTCATTTCATCAGGGCCATAATCAGTGAAAAAATATCTTATAGTTGCAGCCTTGTTGTAATATTAAGAAAAACAATAATCAGTAAATTTTGCGCTGCTCCATTTAGGGACAGGTAAAATACCATAAATCAACACTCCATCATAATGTCTCTTTATCTAAAAACACAATCAAATCTTTTCCCTGTCACTGGAATTATTACATTTCAACAAGTGTAGGACTTACCATCAGTACAGACTTCACATGTGTTTTCTTCATTTGGGGCCTGACCGTGCAAGCCCTTACTCATATGAAATTAGTCTTTACACCATCAGTTCGATTACCAACAAGATTATTCACATGAATACTGCTTTGACGGATCAGGCCCTTAATTTGCTGAATGTTTTCAGGGATCTCTCTCAGTGTTGCATTCTCCCTGTGCATTAACCAAGGTATCCTTCCCACCTCCTTTGTGTTAATGACTTGGGCAGGTATGTATTTGTCTAGTGTATCAACTCTCTCCTCATTTTCTATCAATCTAAAGCTTTTCTGATTGCTTCTCATGAATTGTTAAGAAGCTTTTTGGCAGGATAGATCTTGGCATCTGTGTTACACACTGCATTGTGTTTGATCTTGTGTGATCCCAGCTCCAACTGAAGCATGGTCTAAATCAGTAACCTCTTATGTTGTTTTTAATCTTTTGTGCTGCTTTTTGTCTTTCTAAGGCCCTTCCAGAGCTCTCTGCAGCTGGAAGGTTGTCATTGCCTGTTCATAGGTGTCCTAATCAGCATCCAGAAGTGACTACAGATGTTGTTGAGGTGGTCACTTTAATTAGACCTTTTTCTGTTCAAGGGCAGAGTAATCTGCAACGGGGACTGACAAGTACTTTACGTAATATACTAATAATTTGCTGCTAAGAACAAAAGGAGAAAGCAGAGGAATGGGAGGACACAGGTAGGAGATGATAAATTATCTAAATTAACTTCTGATTTAAAATCCTCTCCTTTTATTATAAACTGTTCTGGATAATCAAATGTTAAATTCACTTTCTGAACATACAAAGAATTGGAATATATAAGGGCTGAATTAGAGCCAGAAGTGTCTACGCAAGCCTTTTTCTGTCAAATGTTGAATGAAGTGTAAATCAATCATATTTTACAGGGAGGTTTGATAGTAGGGGGAAAAAATCCTCTAATAAACAAAATTAAGTGACTTCTTTTAGGTTTCCTGCATTTCAGTTTTTCTTTTAAATCTATCCAAACCTCTAGAATCCTGCTACTGCAAGTTGATCCAGACAGACCTCTGTGTCCATGCAGAATCTCATTGGCTCCAGTAGAGGTCCTTACATCTCCATGGACTCACCTGAGTGACTGGACCCTACGTTAGTGGTTAGAATGGCAACTAAAAGCAAACACAAACGTTTGACAGACATTCCTGTAGTTCTCTCCCTCCCACCTTTCTCGCTCACTCACACACGCTCCTTCTATACATCTAACTTTTTATTGTTTACAATTTTTCTCTGAAAATAAATAAATAAAGCAATTTCTATGGTACAATATACAATTCAGCACACACGTTGCTTTAATTTAATGTAAGAGCAATTCTAAGAAGCTATCTGGCCCATTACATACTCCACGTGCTGCCATTTTGCTGTGTTGTGGATATTTGATTTGTATTTAAATAGGAGAAGTCTCATTGCTCGAGATGAGTCAAAACCATAACCTTTAATCTGAGATCCTTCGGTTTTGGGGTGGGGAAGGGGTGATTCAGATCGCCACATCTGAACAGGTCTCTGTGGTTTTTGCTCTATGATGGATCCAGTTCCAGAAAGGGCATTCTTATCCAGCTCTGACTCAGATGTACCATTTGTATCATAATATGCATGCTCAATGAGATTGCAGCCAAAAAAGGCTGAAAACTCATAAGAACAGCTGATCTTGGGATCAAATTTCCCTTCTGCTCATTTCTGTATTGCCTGTTAGTGTCTATGCTCTCAACTCAGAGGTGACTGCATAATTTCTGTAGATATACAGGGAACAGTCATCCAACTATATCCACATTTGAAGACCCCTCCTCCTGCATGAAGTGCCATTGACATAAGGGAGGCAGATTCTGCAAATGCAGATCTGTTTGCAGAATTATACCCATAGCCTAAGAAGATCTTTGTGGTAACAATATATGCATGTGAATTCAGTAGATATGTAACAATTAGTTTATCTGTATAGTTATTTTCCATGATTTTGGGCACACTCTGACCGACGAGCCACTCTGTACCCAAGATCTGAAGTGGCCCCATCAAACTCTGAATGAACCCCTGGGTGTTTCAGACTATTTGGGAAACAAAATAATTCAGTGTTATGATAACTCTATTAAGCTGATTCAACCAGCTGCAATAAATAGGTACAATGGGTGAACCAAGGGGGGAGTTTTAGCCTTAACTCTGATTTTCCTGAGTACAAGGGAGTTATTTCACCTTGACTGGGTGACTTTGGCTTTGGTGGTGGGGCTCAATAAAGTCTCTGGATCCACTCCTGAACATGCTGGAAGCGTACCATAGACTTCAATTGGAGCAAGATCAGGCACTATATGTTTTTTTAAGACATACTCAGCACGCTTGGAGAGAATCTCTCTACACCTACAAGTAATATTATCAGACACACATGTAAGCCCAAACATTCCATCTTCCCCATTTCCAATTGATCTTTTTTCGTGTGTGTGTGTGTGTGTGTGTGTGTAGATATATAGATATAATTATAAGGATCATTATTATCATATAGTGCCTAACTCTTGCCTGCCCCCTACCCCACTATTCTATAACACACAGTGACATTATTAAAATACTGGCCTTATGGTTGCCTCTTGCAACACAGAGTCCTTAGAGCTGACTTTGACGCCTCTCAAATTCTCTTTCAGATGTCTCCCATAATTTCTTCAGACAGTGATACATTCTCTGCTCTGTAGGTCTTTTCATGAGGCATCCAAGATCACAACTGTAAAAAGGAGAAGCATTGATGACTGTCTCGCTAAAGGACAAAAACAAAACAAAACAAAAAACTCACTGTCAATAGAAAAGGTTTTACAGCAAAACATTTTATTTTGGTTTTAATCTGTTGCTATAAAGTGCTAGTTGTCTCCAGGAAAAGAATGAGTCTGACAGTTTTGTGTTGACTCTTACATTTCCCATTACTGACTCTTCATCTCTGTCCTGAAGCAAAACTAAATTTCCCTTTTTAAGCTTTTGATGATAAAAATCTCATCTGTAGCCTCATAAATGATCCTTTATTATCTATATTAATAATGAATAAATGTCTGTTGAATACCCCAGATCCTTTGCATTAATAGCACCAGATGTATAATAGATAACCTTTTGGTTTAACAGCACAAACTATGAAACAATATTAAAACAGTAAAGGACTGATCTTACTGGAGTCACAAAGGTCAGAATTATAAACATTTATTTCATTTCTATTTGTAAATTGTCCCATTATGCAACATCAGCACCTATCATTTATGTTTTTGAGAGAAGCACCTGACTAGCAGCAGACCCAGAAATACAGCTCATAAATTATATCTTGCACAATCTTTTTTCAAACATTTTCTATCCTTCCATTTCTCTTTCCTAACACAGCCTTCTAAGCTTAATTTATAGAGCTGTATACAGAGCTCAAGTCCAGTTGTCTCACTACCCTTTTAACCTCATTATGATTAAATATGTTGCACAACTATATGTCAGGTTGTCAAGACTTCATTCAGTCTTCTCATGGGGTCGTAAGTGGGAGATGTTACCTATTCTTGGGCAAATCGCTTTGAAAAGAGAAAGCCTTATCCCTTAACACCATCTCACTTGCTCATTTTGACCCTCCCCTGCATACCATTCCCACCTACACCTCTGTCATTCCTTTTATTTAAATGTGTTCAGGATAGGTTGTTATATTATGTCGTCACCATAGTATCTGAGTGCCTTCTAATAGTGCATTAAGCACTATAGCTAACATTTGTCACATGTGGTCTATTCTTTCTTTCATGTCATGTGATACCCACAAAAGGATTATATTCACAATTTCAAGTGTGGGTGCCAAAAATTAGGCACCTTCGTCTGTGCTTAGACACCCAAGTAAATTACCCAGTTTTCAAAGGAACTGAGGACACAGCAGCTCCGGTCAATGCCAATGGGAGTTATTCTGTGTATATAATGCTTCTGTCTTGCATTCCATTGGCTGATGCATGAGGACAATTCTAAAGAAAGTTTGCCTCATCTTGTAATACAGTTTAATTAATCTTTCTATAACTCAACCCAGACTAACTGCAAAAACAGTACTTTTAAGTAAATTAAATTACAAATAATTGAAAGGGTTTTTTTTAAATAGTAAAGCAGTATTTTTCTAACATAAGTTAGCTATGAACAGGAGTCAATTTGAGATAAAAAGTTAATTCACTATTCATGTTCCACTCACAGTCCCAGAGTATCTGGATTTTTTTGCCAAATTGATCACCGAGGAAACAATTTAAAATGAAGTGCAATCCTTAGGCTTCAGAATCAACACTCAACTAAGCTGCAATAGCTCTTCCTGAATTCAACAAATGGCATATTTTATTTATTTTGGCTATATCCAAAGTGTTTCATGATATGCTAATCTTGATTAATTGTGAGAAACAAGCAGTAACACTAGAGGAAAATAGCTTTCTTTCATAATAATATAGCTAAATAATTATATGAGCAATCCTTGATGATCCACTACCAAAATTTCATTAAGGGGCATATGCTGCAATATATACAGAGTACTAAAGAGTTTATACAAGAATCATTCTATAACTGTATCCTCAATAAAATAACAAGGTACTGGAACTCAGTGGTTCTCAGCTTCTTCCATTTCCATGTTGTGACAATATGTTTCAGGTGGTTGTATAACCCCACAAAAAGCCTTTCACTATCTTCTTGAAGCATTATTTGGATTTGCATAACAGAGTTTCAACAATGCAAAGACCTTGAATGAAATCCTGCTCCACTCAAATCCTGGCTCCACTCCAATGGGAGTTTTGTCTTTGATTCCAGTGGAGCCAGGATTTCACCCCTTACCTTCTAACTGTTACCAATTCTGATTTGGCCTTCCTGGAGGTCAGAAATTCTGTTGTAGAGCCTGTCTAGGCTATGTCTAGACTGACGGCGGCAAATTCAATGCCATCAGCTCGATTTATCCCGATTGAGTGAGCGAAAGTGAAGGCCCGCTCAGTCGACCTGGAAATTGACACTATTAATCCACCTCCGTCAGGTGGAGTAATGCTGCATCGATGGCAGTGCATTTCACATCAGTGCAGTGAACTGAAGACACCCACGGTAAGTAGGAGTTAGGAAGTCGACGGGAGACATGCAAGCTATTCTACGTAGCTTGCATATCTCCCGTCAACTGCCACCAAATTTGGTGGCAAGTGTGGACATAGGCTATCAGTGACTTTCTTTAGCTTACAGCAGCCTAAACTTAATTCAGGTTCTCTAAAATAAAAGCAGTTTATTTATTAATTTATTAATTGCACTCTACAGAAACAGAAAGAAAATTAAATAATAAGTGGAATAAACAACATCTCTAGGCAGACAAAGTTTTCATTAAAAATTACTGAACTGCTACCTCCAGCATAGCAAAATTAAGTACTTTCACGCTCACCCCCTTACACTGTATCTTATCTCAGTGTATCACATATCAACCAGTTTAATTTGATTCACGACTTCAAACCACAGCAGCTATGGATAGTAGGCAAAATCCTCTTTAAAGGGCCAATGCTGCAAACACTTAAATAATTTTACTCATGTGTGCAAGTCTGTTTGCAGACTTGAACCTTAAGGTCTCTCTCCTAATATTGCATGCATCCAGCTGTCAGTAAGGCATTTTGACCATGTTACATTCTGGTCAGCACCGGAGGATTGCATAGCAATAACAAGATTTATTCAGATAAGAGGTATCCAGACATTTTAAAAATCATATAATCTTCTAACATATAGTCTAAATCAGTGGTTCTCAACCTATTTACCATTGTGGGATGCATATGCAGCTCTGTGTGTGTTATGTGGGCCACATCCACACTCATATATAGAGAATTCTATGGCATTAATAGCCCAAAGTCAATTAAAAACTAGCCCAAAAGTAGCTCAGATAAATAAAAATAAAAGTTTTTTTCTATTAACATGTTGGTCTATAGAGGTGTGGCTGAGCGGGTGTGCATGTGTATGAGAACGAGCAAGTGTGTGTAGGTGGAAGTTGTATGAAACAGACGGGAAGCATGCGTGTGAGACAATTCCAGTGTTGAGAGTCATGGGAGACAGACGGTACCAGTGCCGCCCATGATATACAATCCTTGGGGGCAGGGGGAGAGAGTGAATCAACCAGTTTTTGTGCAATAGTCCAGCTGTTGATCGTTGCAAGATAATTGTGACTCCCTGAGCTCGGAACTTACAATGGTCTGGAAAAAATGTATGTGTGAGGTGGGGTAGGGGGAGTCTACGATAATCCCATCTGAAATAAATGTTCATGCACTTGGTAGGGCAGCTCTTAAAGTGCACCCCTCAGTGACCCAACGCCATTTTTTATTCTTTTTTGCCGGGACTGTGACCCCTTGTGACTGTGCCCACTTTAAGCCTTGACTGAGCTAGGCCCACAAATCAGCTGCCATGTCAGTAGTGTGTCCTCCTCCGGCCTGCTGTGCTGTGCTGTGGTGCAGGGGGCAGCATGCAGGGCATGTGGCACACAGCAGCTCTGTGCTCTGGGCACCTCTCACCTGGAGCTCATCTGAGTTGGGGGCAGAGCCCTGCTGGAGGCTGCCCAGCTGCTGTCTCTGTGCGTGGGTGAGCAGGCCCTGACCTCCAGCGGACGCTAGTGTCTATAGAGTGGGTGCAGTTGGCATAGAGGAGGCTGCTCTAAGCCCCGCTCAGTGCAGCAGGCACCAGAAGCATGCACTCAGCCTCACGTGGGGCTCAACACTTGGGCGCTGTCCAGAGCAGAGAGGGTCACCGCTGCGGAGGGCATTAGAGCCGTGGAGCAGAGATTGCATAGGAGGGAGAGGGGGAGGGGGACTTTAATGAGGCCAGGATTTCACTCCATAATTCCAGCTATAGCTATTTATCACAGATAAACATTGTTCTTCCTCACCATCATTCAACTTTTAGCCTATCTTGGCAGTCCTAAAATAGCTTATGCAAAGTTTCTAACACAAGAAAGTAAGTATCCAGCCTATATGGTTCTTAAACAAGAGGCAGGTTCCTTCTTACAAAGACTTCTTCCTCATCGTTCTCTGTTGCTGGGGATGCACAACATTCACTTGGACTGAGTACTGACAGGAGGATTTGGGCCTAGATGGGTGGAGGACCGTCCCACATAGCTAATCTGCCTTATACCCTAATGTCTAATGCAGTCATAGCTTTCTTGCTAAATAGGGAGCACAACTAAACTTGAGTA
Organism: Mesoclemmys tuberculata; assembly: GCA_007922155.1. Taxonomy (NCBI): domain Eukaryota; kingdom Metazoa; phylum Chordata; order Testudines; family Chelidae; genus Mesoclemmys; species Mesoclemmys tuberculata. The sequence goes on along the minus strand of ML675601.1, from coordinate 26,639,076 downwards.
TTCTACATGAGGCTGGACATGACGATTGCTTTTTACAGACAATTGCAGCACCTCTTATTTGCTTTGGTATTCTTGCTGACCCTTGTTGATGAAAGACATTGTCACGACTGCCAAGCTTTGGTACAGCCACTGGACTGATGGTTTCAAGGATTTTTCTACAAGGTGCCCTAAATCCTTTTCTTTGTCACTATCCCGCATGACTGTTCCATTTAATAGACATTCTCTAGTTTGGTTCATTGCTTCCCTGACTTCCTTCTTTTTTCCATTTCTCTACATTAACCTACATTTTCTGTTTAATGGCCCAGGCACCTAAGCGATTAAAATCCGTCTAAATCTGTTTACATTGTTTTTTCTTACTTGCTATATTTACACTTTCAGTAGCAAACGTTGAGCTCTTACATTTATTATTACCGTCTGAACGTCAGACATCCGTACTCCTGTTGAGTAAGCACCTCATGCCTCAACCTCAGGTTGAGAACTAGCACCTAACTCTGCAAATAGGGTCTAATTGATTTCAATGGGACTACGCACGAAGTAATGTACTACTCAGAATAAGTAAGGGTAGCACTAGCAGAATCAGACCTTAGCAATGTTTAAATATGTATTGTAAATAGCAGCCGTCCCCTCTCCCAACTGACCAGAGAATGGCCCCACTAGCAACTTTTTCCTACCTAAATAAAAGAATAAAATGAATGACATTCTATGTACATCAGCCAAATGCCTCCCCGAGGAACACCTGAACTAGAGCAGAAAGATTTTGCAAGATTAAAAAAAAAAAAGCTCAAGATACCTGGTAGAAAAATGCTTGTACCACTGAGCTCCATTCGTATGGATGATTATCACAGTAATAAACCACACAGTTTAGGCATTTGTCCGTACAAAAGGGTATTTAGAGATCTGTGCTTCCCAATCATTGAGAGCCTGTATCCTGGTAACTCAATCTGAGTAAGGGCATCTGAATCTCATCCTGAGCGTATAACTGTGCCTCATTTGCATGCACAACTGCAGTAACTGTGTGCTAATGTAAGTGCATTCATTTTTTCTAAGGAGACCTTGGGAATCTTTTCAAAAAATAAATCAAGCCCTAAGTTCTGTAGGTAAATATTTCAGCTCAAATGCCACATTTTTCCTGAAAAAGGCATTAGGGCAACACGTACAGAATTTCAACCTATGTTAAACCTTCTGACTGGGAAATATTATTATTAGGCTATTCTTCCATTTAGCTTGGGCTGGAAACTCCAATATTTATTTTATATGCTCCCTGTAAATGTCTGCAAAGCTATCTTATTATTCTCCTTCAAACTCTTTTTAAAACATCCTTTTCTAGAATGTCTACACAAAAATCATGACCATAGTTAGACTATTAGTGTGCTGAGATCAAGTGTAATACTGACTAACATTATCTTATTGCTTACTTTGCTCCCATTTCGGTTTGTCTTACTCCATCTATTATATCTTGTCTTAAACTTAGACTGTAAGCTCTTTGGGACACAGACCATCTTTTCTTCTGTGTTTGTACAGTGCCTAGCACAATCAATCAGGTCTTGGTTCATGACTGGGGCTCCAACACATGACTGCAGTACGAATAAATAATAACAATAAAAGATCAATGTTCTGACAGTGCCAATTTTAAACATAGGCCCAGATGTTAAGGTCCTTACTCAGCCTTTACCCCATTGACAACAATGCTGTAGGAACAAAGCCTATTTCCTGATATGCATCTGACGATTTGAATGGTTGCCTGAAACCTATGCAAACTTATTTGAAACCTTTTGTTCTGCAGACCAAGATAAGGCTTTCTCTTGATATTTCCAGTACATCTAATTGGACCTGATATACCATGGGCCTCTCGCAATGCATGCCTGATAGGTTCAGTAGAGATGCAGTAGTCCAGCCATCTTTCTTTAAACCCATATTGTCTTTGTTCAGCCTCAGACCCTCAAAGATATGTAGGCATCCCACTCCCAAGTGAAGTTAGGTGCCTAAATGCCTTTAAGGATCTGGGTCTCAGGAACAGGGAATGAGCAAATCTCACATATTTACCTCAAACTTAAATCAAAACCAGATCTTTTTTGAGGTTCAGAAAAGTTAAATTAACATTTGTTTGTCTGATATCCATTCACAGCCACCAGGCACCTAGATACTCTGGCGATGGAGCACTGTAATCTTAGTAACAACAACATATGGAATTGTAGTTTGTGACATGCAGAGCTTTCCAGCTCCCCAGAGGTTCTAATTACAGGCCAGACTTTAATATTTGATACAAAAGCCTGATTAAATGGGCCTTTCTTGGGGAATCTCCAGGGGGACCTGAGCATAAAGCGCTAACATAGCCACTACTATAATGCATGGGCTGTAGTAGCATTTACAGTCACCACAACTCCTTCGCGCTGGGGTTTAAGGAACTGGAGACAAAAATTCACTGACCTATGGGCCACGCCCTAGCTCCCTCCCACTATGCAACGCTGCAGAGAGAGCCATATTAGACCATAGCTCCATGGTGCAAAGGAGATGCAGAGTCCCTGTGTGTAGTCTCTACTGTTCTGCCCCCTTCCTATCCCAGTGCAGCAGGGAGGTGCAGGGCTTAGGGTCTCCCAGTGCTTAGCATCTTCCACATCCACAAAAAGGGAGAAAATAAGATTTGGTCTTAAGTGCAAAAACCCAGCCTACAAAAATCGTGTTCTGGCCATCAGAGTTTCACAGGTCCTTTTGCTTTTGCAAAAAGCTTTTAGATGTGTTGCTTAAGTGGTGTTGCTCATGTCCCACCCTAAGTGGCAGTTGATGTTAACATGAAACTATGGTTGACAATAGATAGATCAGAAATGCTGGTTCTGTAAATTCCTGGTGCATCATGTCTCATGCAAACCATAACCCCAAATGCGTTACAGAGATAAACAGCAGAGAGAAGACATATTATTATTATTTCCTAACCTACAAAACAGTGTAGACAGCATGCCTTTAACTGTGATTTTTAACAAATGGAGCTAGACACATTTCCACACATTTTTGTTGATTTCAACCTCTTCGCTACACAGAACTGCACATCTTCCATAAGTATTCTTGCAAATGTTTGAGGGTAAGTCTTGTTTCTTAACGGCCTCCTTCCATCTCCAGCCCTTGCCCTTTCCATTTCTTCCGTCAGCCAGGGATATTATTTTAATCACCTTCAAAGAGGTCATTGTGGGAAGAGGAGGGGGTAAATAAATGGTGTAATAATTGTTCTTACATGAAGGTGGAGGAAGTGGAAGGGAGAAATACACAGGTTCATCTGTAATGTGGGCCCTGCCATCCCCAGATGTGGCAGAAGCATCAGGATTGCTCCCTGCAAGAAAAATTGGATTAGTCACAATCTTGTCTACTAATGGACACACTCTGTGATCTTTAGAGCTTCATTTACTGGGTTAATAGTGCTTTGCCTGAGTTCCTTTGCAATGGGGGGAAAAAAACCTGTAGGAAGAAATATTCTGGGTGCAGTCCACAGCCACTGACACGAGTAATATCATATTCATCACAGACAGACCTCGTATCTCATTACTGCTGAAGAGTTTGCCCCTGAGGCATTTGAGCGCAGTCAGGCCGGGCCCCTCATGTGGAACCGTTCAGGTATATTGTGAAATGATTTAATGCGATAATAATGTCCACTTTGTGAGATAGATTATGTTTTTTATAGTGGCTGATGGTTAATGAATGATACATTAGCAAACATCACTAAAACATTATTGAGAAAATGCAGATGAAGAGATAGTAACTCCCTGATTCCCCACACCCACCCGATGTGATGCATAAAAATGAAAAGCAGAAGAATTTACAAGGATCAGAAAACTTAGCATTTTTGTTAACATACCAGCTCTGCACTCTTTTTTAAGAGAAGGAGGGGAAGGAGATATTTTAAAATGCTGCAAGCATGAGCTGAAATATCTCTTCTTAAATCAAATAAGAATCAATGCGAGTGCAAACCTGAACAAATACATTATATGTTGACCCAGTTCATTAGATGAAGCCGTTTATCCTGATCTGATTTATCTGGTAATACACTGCTCAGCTGTGAAATGAGATAAGAAGAGCCTATTCACCTTATTTACAACATTATACTAATGCCTGCTAGCACCACTATGGTTAAGGGTCTGTCAGCATTTCCATTACACACCCCTATTTTTAGGGGCTTATAACATGGCCGCAGAGTCACTCTTGGCTGGAACATGGCAATCCAAATCCTGTTGAACTGATGGAAAGACTCCTATTGAATTCAATGGACTTTGGATCAGATCCAAAACAAAATTTGGAAAGATCTATTTATTTATTTATTCATTACATTATTCTGTAATGTAAGGGAAGAAATACAAATAGGACCAGATTCTCTGCTCATTTGAAGCAGTGTAACACTGAGGTCAATGGAATTATGCTGATTTACAGCAGCTGAAGATTTGGCCCATTGCATCTGGTCAAATTGACTTATTTTTATTTTGTTTTGCACCTTTCTATTTGATATTTGGATTTGCTGGGTTACATGGCTAATGTCTATTCTAAAAGCTCTTTTGGAGTTTACTAACAAGACTAAAGACAACATTTTCAAAAGCACCTCAATGATTTTTCTATGGGATATCTGTGCCTGAACCACTTAGGCACATTAGAAAATTTTACCCTAAAGTTCATATCCCAATGTTTTCCCAATAAAGCTTCTGTAACTCTTCACGAGGAAGAATTTCCTCTCCAAATTGAATGAGAGAGACTTTTCATCCGCAGCTCAGGACTGATTGATTGATTTTTTCCGCACAGGCTCAGTCCAAGTTTCCTTCATTTTAACCTGTCAAAGTCTCTCAGCCCTGACCTGAAAGAACATCATTTTCAAGAGGAGGTGACAAAATTCATCTTCCTATGAAGCCAGATCTTCATTTATAGCAAGTTGCATTTGTACACAGGTCTGGCTAAATTTTCAAAGTTAGGCTGACAATTCAGTAGGTCTATCTATTCTTCTGCCTAATGGATGCAAACAAGCATAGAGGTCTAAATCCTCAGAGGGTATAAATCAGTTTAGTTCCACTGAATAGGACTGCCCTGATTTACACTAGCTGAGAATCCAGCCCACAATGTGCATGTGCAAATCTCATATTGATCCACACATAGCTAACCATGTGCAAGTACAGATACCTGATTTGTACATACACATTGAGACTATGCAGACATGCACAGATCATGCAACGTGTACACACGATTCCACCTCTTTGACTTTGAGTATCTGACCCCCGATGTTCTGAATAACATTTTATCAAAATCTTGACCTTTCACATACTTCCTCTGATTTATTACAGTAACCAAAATACCCTTGTAAGGAATCACCATTAGTGATGAAGGAAAAGTTTCATGTACAATACACGTTTTACCTTCCAGATGTCCTTCCTCCTGTTACACTCCTATTGCTCTCCTCCAAATTTCCTATTTCTTCAGCAAATGGGAAAGTTTTACACAGTGACTGAGGAGGGGAAAAAAAAAAGAAATCTAGTTAGATGATAAACAATAAAAATTTGCCTAACCATACAGCTGACAGATTTGAAAGGGGTAGGCAATTTTCACAAGGATAGAATGGCTCTTTATCTTTCAGTTAGACAACTGATAAATATTTACCACCAATCTAGGCCATTTATAGCCAGACAGATACAGCCATATATGTAAGCAAAGGCCGCTGCCATAGGCTGATAGGGTATGTTTACACTGCATTGCAAATGTGGGTCTGTTGGAACTGAGCTTGTAGACTCAGGCTTTGTCTACACTGCTGGTGAAATTTGGCACAGTCAATGTATTTCCCATCGACTTCCAAACTTCTACACAGTGTGGCGTCCCCACTATGCTGCACTGATGGGAAATGCCCTTCCATCAATGCAGCATTAATCTTTTTGTGGGGGTAGATTAACACGGTCGACTTCCAGATTGATTGAGCGGATCTCCACTGCTGCTCAATTGACCCCACAGAATTAGTCCGGAGGTGCCAACAGTGCCACCGTGAATGTAGACATACCCTCAGTGTTTCAAAGCCTGTGCTTGAGCGTCCCCACTGCATTGTAAACCCGGGTTTACAATTGCTGGTCCCGGGTCTCACAGCCATGATAACATGTCCATGCTGCACTATGCAGACCTTCAGACTCAGGTCTGTGGCTTGAGCTGTTTCCACACTGCAGAATGACAGAGCTTGGACTTGAGTTGCAGCTTTGACCATACTCATAGCAGCGTCCAAGGACCCAGATCCCGAGTATTTACTGACCTGAGTCAGGCTGATTTATGTGTGGATGGAAGGGGGACTTGGCTTCAAACCTGAGTCAAAGTCCAGGCTTAGCATGCAGTGTAGACATACCCTAGGTTGCTCTAGATCTGCATCAGTGTAAGTGAAAGGAGACTGGTCCATAGTTGTTATAAAAACTACGTAGTCTTTTATTTGGGGGCACTAATGTGGCATGAGTCCTAATTATGCTATAAAGTAATTAAAGTCATTATGAGAACTAAATTGTTTAGATTTCATCACAGATGTTGTGACCGAAGCCCAAGGAAAACGGGGAAGATGTGAGCAGAAATCGAGATGTGGAATTGAATATGGTGATTTGTAGTACTTTAATTGCAGCGGCGGCGTGACTTGCGCATTCCATTGCTGACAGGCATGAATTTAACTATCAGCTGATTGCTGCTCAGTGTCCCCCATGTGGTGTCTGTGCGGAAGACTGGTGGGATGAGATTATGACACCTTCAGCATTGCCGCCAGTTCCCAGCCTGCTTATTTGGGGATGTTCATTCATACACTGTTAATAAGGGACATTGTAAAGATTTCCTCAACACAGCTAAGCGGCTTGACAAGATTGCCAGCCTGATGTGTCTAAGGCAGCTCTTCTGCCCTAACAGCACATGGGCAGACTGCAGCACCCACAAAAGCCCCACTGACCTGAGTGGGTTCCACACAAACACAACCACCCGCTGCTCACTGTCAATGAAGGAACAGGGCCTACATCACCGTAGCTGTTGTACTGCCTCTGTTCCTAAAACGTTGCTCTACTTTTTCCTTATTAGGCTGTGTATTTCCATTAGCACTAAGTGCCCCATCGTAGCGCACATGAATTGTACAATGGGCCAAATCTTGTAACCCTGATTCAGATGAGATTCCCATTGGAATCAGACAAGCAGGATTTGGAATTTGACATTAGGCTTTGAAAATCTGCCCTGTCTTTCTATCATGCTGAGACTAGCACATTTGTACTGTAGCATTGTTACTGTGAGACCTGTAGGAAACACAGTTTATGCTTTTCATTTAACAAGTCTGTTTTTAACACACAACCTGTTCTGATGTTTTAAGTATCAGGCATGCGGTGATGCAAGTATCAAGCATCACCTCGATCCCTCACAAAGGCAGTGAACAGGAGAGGTGCTTGTGAGGCCTCAGATCAGCACGGGTGTGAGTCTTGTCCATCATCATGAGGAGATCAATGAGACCAGAGCTGTCTCTGTCCCATAAAGGGGGCTAAAGCCAAACTGCCTGGGAGCCAAGAAATCTGAAGACTCCAAGTGTCAAGGGAGCTTCCCCAGCCAGGACCTAACAAATTCTAGTTTGAGTGATGCTGGCAACTGCCCCTCACCAAGGAGGCATCAGCCATGCCCACCTTTTATGGACCCAGAGTCTTCCCACTGGATTTAGAGTGGAATTTTTTTTTAATTTTTTTTTTTACAGCTGTCCCACTAACTTTCAGTGGGACATATTCTTCTAGCTCATCTGGGTGCTATTGAAAATTCCCACGTTAACCAGTGATGGCAGCCTGAAGTTCCCCGAGCATTTTTCCAAAACTTCATTGAGTAGAATCTGCTGAATCTTAAGAAGATGTTGTGCCTCCCTCTGATAGGATCAGTGGTTTGCATGTTTGAGTTGTGCAGGGGCAGGGACATCTCAATAGAGCAGCAGGGAGCAGAGAATGGGGGCACCTAGAAAGCATGGACAACTGCAATAAATCAGTGCCTGTGAAGGATGTATTCTTTGAAGGTAGCTAGTCTATTGAGCTCCTGACTATTCCAGATACCCACCCACACACAAGAAGTGGGTCCTGATTTTAATGAGCCTCAGATCCTATTCCCAATCATGCGGGATCAAGACTGCTTTTTTAACTTGATCTGCCGTGTGCCCATCATACACACAGCTCTAACGGAGGTGGGATTCAGGAGTGAAAGAGCAGAGAAGCCCGTCCACTGCACCAAGGTAACTCCCAGCATTGAGAAAGAACTCAGAGGAGACAGCCCTTGAACACACACAAGGGTGTTTATTAATCCTTCTGTCTGGTAGCCACCATCGCAGAGAATAATCATAAAGTTTCATCCTGCCTCAGCACCTGGCCCCTGAGAACTTGGGCTGCTTTAGACATAAATGGATGGAGATTCACACCTCCCCTGGGAGACTTCCCACAACATCTCTTCTCACCCGTGCAGCCATATGTGCTGGAACTAGGGGTTCTGGGAGCACAGCAGTGACTTGAAGTGGTTTCCATCATATACAGGGTTTACAGTTTGGTTCAATGGCTCTCAGTTCCCCCACTATAAAAATTGTTCCAGCCCCCTGCATGCAGCCTTCTCTCTTCAACTTCATCATTCCTCCCTCGTGACTCATTCCCCATACCATCTACCATTTTTCTCCCTTATCACTCCTCTTTCATCCCTGAGGTCTCTTTGTTCAGCCCAAGGGGCACCTCCCGGTCTGCATGGTCCCTTCTCCTCCTCTCCAGTTCTTCATAGTCCTTCCTCCTTGGCACAATCCCTCATGATCCCTTCTCCCTCTCCCTCCTCTGCCTTGGTGTGATCCCTCATGCATGCACCTCTTCCTCAGTATGACACCCTGTGGTGCAGCTCAGCCCATTTCATCGATTGGTTCTCTGTCATCCTTTACTATTGCTCCTCTGTGGCCTCTCTCATGGCACTTACCTCAATTCCTGGCCCTTGTCACTTCTCTGTGTCCACTCTGTCACTGCTTTTCCTCCAGCCCCATCCATGAAGACTCCAATCTGTGTTTAGAGAGAATTTACACCAGTTTCAAAAGCTCCGCTTGCTCTACTGGACTCTGGGGTCAGAGCATTATGGGTCTGCTGACACCACAACATTGTTGCATCATCTCCTATGATGAGATCTGTCAGGGACACTGGACAGTCCCATCAATTTCTAATCTACCCGGTCTTCCCCTCTCGAGTCCCAGGTCATTTCACTGATAATTGGGTTTAGAACAAGAAACTCAAGAATCAGAAGAAACAAGTTATGTAGTGCAGGACTCCTGGGTTCCTCTCCTGGCTCTGCTGCTGACTTGCTGTGGCTTTCAAGGAATCCTTTCTATAATATTAACTCCTTAACTTCCTAATAACCAAATGAAAGTGCTCTGAGCTCCCGTGAGGGGGCGTGGTGCTGTAGCATGTCAGATTATTATAACAGGACCAGCTTTCTTAGCTCCATGTGCTGATGTCCCAAGTCCTTGCTGCTCCTGCAGGTATATGAGTGGGGAAGCGCCTCCCCAGGCCCTGTGTGGGACATTAGAGCCTCCTAGGAGAAACAACTCCATCCTGAACTCCAGTGTTGGCACCTTTGCACATGTCTGGGAACAGAAATGACCTTTTGGATGGAAAGTCCCAGCCCCCTGCAGTTAATAAAGCTCCTTTTGCCTTGTTTGCAAGAGTCAGCGGCACATGCTGGTGTCCTGGCCAAGCCACAGCACTGGGATTCCATTCCAAGCCCTGCGCATTCTCAGTTTAGGGCAAGAAATAAGGAAGACTCCTGTATTTAACAAAGAGCTGTTGTGGCCCAGGTCCGGGGTTGGCAAAGAGATCAATTTATACCCCACACCTATCTCACAGGGGGGCATGAGGATTATTTAATGAATCATGTTGGAGGTGGGGGTTTTGAAATCCTTGCTTCAGGGAGAGTTCAAGGCCCATCTACACTAAGAAACTCAACAGACTTTGTAACTGTTTTCCTGGTCCTTGGGATGACTCACTCAGCTTCTGGAGAGTGGGAGGGGCTTCTTTTAAATAAGTTTTGACAAACAGACTTTTCAGGACCCTTTTGAGCAGAGCCACATGCTGTCCATCTGCTACTCCAGCCACGGTGATGAGAATCTCTGTGGAGATCAGTCACTGAAAATGATTTCAGAACATGGTCAGTTTAAGTGTAGCTGGGGGTGGGGTGGGGGCAGAAGTGCAAAGAATTATTTATTCCCTATCAAAATTCCATTGCCTGTATTGACCCCATTGTGACCTCATCACACTCTATGATAGAACACTTCAGATAGATGTTAGAAAGACACAATCTATGCTATTCGTGCAACATTCAAATTTAGGGCTCAGTTCTACAGTCTTCCCTCTCAATGAACAGTACGTATTCACAGGAGCGGTCCCATTGAAGTCAATGGTATCACATTAGTTCACAATAGCACTAGTCATTTTGGTAACAGTTGCATCATGAGACACATAATGAAAGTATTTTTAGAGCACTACTGCCAAATTTCACAGTGTTACCATACACAGTAACAGCTCAGTCAAGCACAAAACATTTTTCTTGGTATTTCCCAATGTCTTTTATAAGAAGGAACAAATGCACCAAGAGTATCTTTCTCCCCACTACCATAGAAGGCAACCATTTGAATCTTTTAAAACAGTGAACAAAGCCCAATTTGATTGTTCACATGGAGCTTTACCCCATGCAGTAATGATGACTACAACCAGACTTGACTGCAAATGTCATGTAAGTTCTTCTTTTATAATCAGAGACAGTGAGAAAGCCTGGAAGATCATTTATATCTAATCTTTTCCTGCTTTTATTTTTCCAATAAAGATTTATTTCAACATTTTGTTAACGTTTATTCAACATGTTGCTAAGTGTCTCAGCATAAGAATGCAGGTGAAAACAAAATTCCTGTAAATAGCCCTTCCTTTTACTTCCTCCATCTTTCACCGACTACTTTCACATTGCATAAGGAGTATTTGCATGAAAGCTTTTGAAATGCAACAACTTTTCCTATCAGGATGTTTCCCTTATGCCCCCCAACACCACTCAGTCCTTTCGAAATTATCATCAGTTCAGCATTTAGAAGACAGATCTGAGTGCAGCACCACGTTCCAGATTTTTAACATATATTATGTGGTTTCAAGAACTCACCAATACCTTTTATTTACATGGAGCAATTGACTTCAATGGACTTTGGGCCAGGTGGATAGTCACAAGAATCAATGCAAACCTATTTAATGTTCTCCTGTGTGAAAAAAGACTATAGATTAAAGCCTGGCCCCCTTGAAGTCAACGGTCAAGCTCTGATTGACGTCAATGATTGTCAGGATTTCATCTTATCTGCATTAGTGTTTGTGCTCGGTTGTCTACAGGATATTAGCTGGAATTTGGCCCGCACATCATCCATTCTGCCCAGCTGCCTCCATTCTCTACTGTATATTCTAGCATGCATGAACTGTGAGTGTCACTGGGATTGTCTGTGTGTCACATAAAAAAAATCAGCATTTATTCCTGCACAGTTAGCATCTCATTAATTGTCAATGTAATCTTAATGACTCTGCAAGTGATGGCTCTGATGCCCACATTTAAGATGAAATGCTCAAGAACAAGGTGTGTCATACTGTAATGTATGTTCTGCCCTTTGTCTGAAATACCCACTAGTATCAGCTACAAAGAAAGAAACCCACAGCTCCTGTTTGAAATCAACACAGAAAAGAGCACTTGCCTCAACTCCTCCTCTCCTGCCAACACACACCAGCAAAGTCAGACTCTCCTCATGAATCATGCATGCTGAGCATATAAAAATGATGGGGAAATATGACTCACCTGTGTGACCCTATTTTGATGGATAGAGCCTTGCTGGCTTATGAGCTGATAAGGAAAATAAAACTACTTGAGCTGATTTTATTTTAAATTGTCAGTCTAAGAAAAAAAAAAAAAAACTTTCAGACAATCCAGGACCAGGTATCTGGACAGACTGTATACAATATTTAAGGCTGACCCATTTTAAAGATACTATATATGATTACCGTATTTCATTCCCTTGCACTAATTACGTAATGCCAGCTGAATGTCTTCGTTTCTCTCTTTGTTAGCTCATTTTCAGAAGCCTCCTAGACCCAAGTGTCTGTAGTTTTGCTAACAATGTGTTTTGCTCTTTACTCACACATATTTTAGTAGATGGCTCCTCTTGCACATAGGAATAGACAGACTTCAGCCTTTGGGTATGCCTACACTTGGAGCTGGGGGTATGACTGGGTGCGTCTACACTTGGAGCTGGGTGGAGCTCAAGAAGACATACTTGTGCTAGTTCTCATCAGGCTAGCATGCTAAAATAGAATGCAGCCATGGTGGCGCAAGCAGTGGGATGGGCTAGCCACCCTGCATATGTGCCTATGGTCTTAGATGGGATTGCACTCAAGGTGGCTAACCTGTCCCTCAGCCCATGCTGCCCTGGCTACATTTTATTTTTAGAGTGCTAGCTCAATGACAGCTAGCTTGAGTATGTCTCCTTGAGCTAGAAGTCACACCCTTTCACTATAAAGCTGATAAGCTTAATTCTACTCTCACGTAACCATGGACAAGTCAAGAGTAACTCAGGTGGAGCTACAGCATTGCAAAATTGCTGTAAAAAGAGAATCAAGCCCAATATCATTGACAAAAGACTTATGCATCACACCCTGACACTGCTCATACTAACCAATGTCTGCCATGATGTTGGGAGAGAAGTTGTGATAACACAAATCATATTACACAGATGAAACCTTGATTGATCAAGTTTCTTAGCCTTGAGGGTTAAAGCCTAATTTTTAAAAAGTGACCTCTAATTTTGGGTGCTTCACTTTTTGGGTGTCCAAATTGAGAAACTTTGGATCTCATCATCAGTGGTCCCTGACACCCTCAGGGGAAGTCAACAGGGATGGTGAATGCTCAGAACAACTGGAAAATCAGGCCAAAAACCTCAAGTATCTCCAATGGAGCCTTGTCAATGGAGGCACCCCGAACAATTGAAAATATAGGCATTCATGGTTTATCCTCTTACAGTTTGGCTCTGCCAGATATGGTAATATGTTACAGGATCTACATGCTCAGCTTTGACCCAAGACAGAGATCCTTGTTAATGTTGTAGGACTTTATTGTGTAGCAGGCAGATGGAACAGGGCTGTAATGAGATTGAGATGGTCTGGTGCAGTGCACTGTCAAGCTGTTGCTCACTGTCAAAAATGCCCGGTCACTACGGTAACTGTACAAGCTAATGCTTTGCCTTATTAAATATTTAAATCAAGTGTTCCAAGATTTTTTTTGTTTTTTCTTTGTTTTCTCTTTTTCCCTCCTCAATAATGAAGGAAGCCAACAACATAACCCTCATAACAAATTACTCGCTTTGTCTTTCCTGTGAAAATACACCCTGGATAAAATATTATAGTATTTTGACACAAAGTTGAGCATGGAGGGTTTTTTTAATTGGCTTTTCATACTCTACTTCATTCATTTTTTAGTGGCCCTTACTATTACAAGTGCATCCTGTCACTAAGGGGGTTAAGTCATGTTTGATTCTCAGCCTCATTATTACCCAGGAAGATGGATGAAACTGAAGAACTTCAGAGTTTGGAGTCTATTTAAATAAGCATCCGATACAATGAGGCCCTAGCCTTTGACTGGGACTGCACAATGTAAATAAATAAGAGAGAGTAAATAGCTCTGACACATTCAAACTATTCAGATCTCTTAAATCTGCAGGACTGGGTAGAACTCTCACATAGTTATTCATTATTATCATTCATTATTATTTATTTGCAGCACCAGTCATGGACTATGACACTTCTGTGCTAGGTGCTGTACAAACACAGACCAAAAAGACAGTCAATCTCTGCTCAAAGAGTTTACAATCCAAATATAAAACAAGACAACTGATGGATACAGACAGACAGGCGAGCACAGGTGGATAGGCAATCATCTCAGGAATATTTTTAAATGTGCTCACTATGAGAAATACTGCGAGAATGATCTTTCTTTTGGCATTCTGGTACCTGTAATTTGAGTCCCAGCCAACAACGACAAATAGAAGTGAAAGCAAAATACAATCCAACATTTCAGAAACATGAGAAAGTTTCAGACTGAGTTTGATACTAGGAATAGGTGGCATTTGAAGTCGACGGTGTCTTTGTTTCTTTCCAAATTGGTTCACTCGTCCTTAAGCACCACCAATCTTCCGTCGATTTGAAAAAAAACAAGGGGGAAATGGTAGCACATTACCATGTTCTATTACCAGTTTTAATAATGACAATGGGTGGGACTGTGCACCATTATCCCTTTATAGTGCAATAAAAATTCAGACCCCTCTCTTTTGCCCCCTCTCACAGTGACGCCAGGTCTTCAGAACGCACTGAGCAACAACAAGATGACAGGAGGAGGATGGTTCTAAATAATAAGTTGCCTTGACTTCATCAGGCTTGTTTTGTCTGGCAAATGAATTATGTAAACCTTCTCCACCCGAAACTGTTTCGAGTCAATTAATTGTTGTAATTACTTAAGATTTCTTTTTAATGAATATGACTCTCCGGGGATTAGATGATATCCTGTCATCTGTAGGCCTGATAAATGAAATGTGATTTGTGGCTTGCTGCAAACTGAACCCTTGTACTTGAACAATCTCTTTCCTTACTGTGTGCTCATTAGAGGAAGAAATGTCCTTGACGGAGTCAGGAACGTTTGTTATAGATGGTAAGACCGCATAGTAAGCAAATGAAATGCTGCACTTACCCTTCTTGCTCTCTTTTCCTTTGGATATGGGGCCACATTAACAGAATGACAATTATTCAAGCCAAAGGCATGACCCCAGTGAGGTTACCTGTTGTAATTGCTACCAGCTTAGCTGCTCCATCTTTCATCACCATTAGGTGCATTGAAATGTGAAGGATTAACAATCACTTGGTACTGAGGGAGGCCGGGGCTGTACAATAAGCTGATCTGCTTTTACAACCTTCCTTCCCCCACCCCACCCCCATTTTCTGATCAGCACTGCCAAATTTGACAGGTGTGTTATTTGTGCGCAGTACCTTCTTTCTTGTGCTCCTCAAGAAAAGGAGCTAGCTGGTGCTGGCAGATGGATACAGACAATCTGAGATAGCATGACAAAGAGCCATGAAGCCTGCCCTGAATTCCTACAGTGTGACTGCTGATATATCAATTTCAACTAACCTTCCTCCCCGCTCCACCCCCTCCCCCTGCCCAACTGTGTCACATATTCAATATAATCTAATCACTAAGACTCTGAAAATATAAAGCAGGTGGGATGTTCCTTATTTAAATTCCATTGACAAAGGGGGGATTATTGCTTTTACTGCAAGACCTTTACCGAATACCACATGGATACATTACACAACCCAATACAGTAAACTATATAGAACAAGGGAAACAGTCAGAATGCTACAATGATGGGAAACCCTACGTTACAAGCAAAGGCCGCTTTGACCCGTATCCAGTCAAAAGAGACGGGCCACCTCAAATATTTTTAGACATCTATAAAACTATACTCACTCACACACACTAAGGCCTTTATTCTTCCAGGTGATGCAACAATCACAATCACATATTGTAAAACACTATGCTAATTTAAAATACCGCCACGGTATTGCCATGGTGCAATAAGCTAACATTCAGATTTGAGGCATTAAGGGATAGGAAGTCATGGGAGGTGGGAGAATGAAGTGGGAAGGGTGATATTCATGGATGGAGAGTGGGAGGCAGGCATCAGTGATTGGAAGGCCAGGGAGATCCCACGCGAGGGATGGGATGGAGGTCTCAGGAGAGGAAGGGAATGACCCTGGCACAGAAGGGAGAGGCGGGAGAACTCCTGTGGGAGGATTGCTTTGGCTCTTCAGATCAACACCAGGAAAAGATGAACTGGTTTGGGTGAAATAACTAACCCAAAACCTTACCTAAAATCTGAACCCATATCTTTTTTAAAGGTTGGAGGGGGGCAGGGAATGGTTAATTTCTCTCATTCATGCTGTCTTGGATGTATAATTCCTAGTGTGACTGAAAGTAGGAGTACTGAAATACCATGAGAGGGGCTATTTTTGTGACATCGGGGGCTGAACTAGAAACAGGAATTGCTAGAAGTGTTGGTGAAAAAGGTTGTTTTCCTCTGATTACTACACCAAAGAGATCCAGATCATTTTGGATTAAATGAACCTATTATGTTCCTAGCACACACAGAGTTACAAATGAAACAAATACACTTTCTGAAAGGTTGCAACATAACACTACTTTATTGCTTAAAAACCAGAAATCCATCAAACAACCACCAAATACAGAGAAAGACATAGCAGGCCTAAGGCAAAAAGGCAGTAACCCCATGCACCTTGCTCCAAATTGGCTCTTTTGAAGTCTGACTGCTGAAGATCCAGATCACATGCTTCCCTACAGAAGCTCCCTAGCATCCCATGGACTTCACAATGAATCAGACCCCAAAAGAACAACCATATAGTGAAGACAGACTCATGAGAGAACTTTATTTTCATCAATGGTCCAAATTCTGCCAGATATGGCAAAGGGCTTTGTGACACACTGTGCCCCATGTACACCCTTATGGTGTGATTTGTATATCGTTCATGTTCACCCTTACAGTGTAATTGTGTATTGTCTAATGCATAGTATGCCATGTAAGGTGTTTTTGGAATGCTCATGACATGCTGAACATTATTGTTGTAGTAGCATGTTCCCTGCAATGTCATATGTGTGTACAGATATGAAACCCTGCTATATCATATCCCCAAACATGTGTCTCACATGGCTTGAATAGATGCAAACAAACACAAATCTGTGTTTCCACACCCAGCAGAGGCATGCATACAGGAACAATGGACTGGCCTAAGCACCTTTGAGCACTTCAGCTCAAGCAAAAGAAATCATGCCCATTGCCGGACATGGCTGATCACCTGACTTGAGGGGGTTGAGGAATCTTGTTAAAAGAAAGAGGCATCTTTGTATCAGGGCTCTCCCTTGGAATCTATCTTCTAAGCAACACCAAAAACTGAGATTCTACCCACAGGGAGTGGGGGCTTGGTTGAAAGAGGCATCACAACCAGCCTGTGTGGTAAACTGAATACAGGTTTAACTATTAATCTTAGGTTAAAATGCAAGTTATCTTTTAGTTAATTGTGATTAACTCCTTGATTTATTAATAATCTGACTTAGATTGATTTAAAATCTTACTGTAATCAATAAACTTATTTGTTCGTCTTGTCTGAAACAGTGCATGTGGATTGAGTGTGTGCAGAGACCTCAGAGTGACAGAGCTGGTGCATGTCAATTTGTTTGATAAATTGGCGGACAAATGTAAATGATCTTGCAGGGTGCAGTGTACAGCACTGAATCCTGCAAGACGGCAGTTCCCGGGGTTGCATCTGACAGTGGGGGTGTTTGCTGGGGGTCTATCCCATGAGTGGCTGGCCAGAAGGACTCCTTTACTAAGCCAATTACTCACAGGAAGCTGGGCATGGGCTAACCCAGGAGTGGGTGTTCACACAGCAAAACGAGGTAAGTCAGGGCCCAGGAGTGAGGAAATGGAGTGACACAGCTACACACCAATCTGGACTAAAAGGGGGGGGGGAAATGTCACAGGCTTACACTAGCAAAATGAGAGAAGCACATAGCCCAGTAAGCCTTCCCTGAAATCCCTTAGTTAAATGATTGAATACCCTATAACAGACTAAATGATATGTGTTTCCCTAGTGTTTCTTTGTTGCAGAAAGGAATAATAGTTCTCTTACTTTGCATCGTTTTCATAGTAGTTGTGATGGTATTGCACTTCCATTGTTACATGGTCTTAACCTTTCAAAGCTGGGATGGAACATTCATCTTTTCTAACCTCAACTGCCTTTAGCAAGGTGTCCTCTGCTCTGGAACTTTTGGCAATCTGACAAAGGCTCCTTCCTACATGTCAGTTCTTGTTATCTACTTTATCTTCTTGACATATGACACACTTGTCAGCTCGCATTCTTTTCAGAGATCCCTGTGTTTGCTCCTTCACAGGTGGGAGCATCTACATTTTCCTTTTAGCAGTTTTTCTTGCTTTGCAGCCTTTCTTGTTGACAGGAAAGAGCATAACCAAAAAGCCCTTCTTGTTTCGGGTTCTTCTCTGCAAACAGCAGCAACTTTTTGGATGCCTCATGAACCGGTCACAGTAAATGGTTTCATGCCTTCTTTGTGATAGAGGTATGCCTTCTAGCCATTATAGTTAACTTGCTGCTAAATTAGGACCTTGTCACATACATCCCCTGCTTTCTAATAGAAGTAGTTTCTTCCTTTCACTCTCCCTCTCTCTCTGTTATGGGAGGTTTTACTAGGGCAATGCTTCTCCTCACCTTCAGGGCAATAATCTTGGATCCTTCTATAGGATCCGTCCATTTTCCATCTGCAAAAATCAGATTGAGTGACTGGAGGTCTCCCTCATAGTTCTTTCACCACCCCCAGGTCCTCACACCAAGGGCAGCCGGTTGAGTTATTCTCCCCGCTTCCACCCTCCTTGTTTGGTGTTGGGGTTTGTTCTTTCCCTTTTGCCTCTTGGTTACCTTAGACTGTATTATGCCCAGCCCTCCTAAGTGTTCCAGGCCTGGCTGCTCCTTCTAGAGGTAAGGGCTCAAACAGCAGTTTGACCCTCCATGGAGGAGTTTGTGTTCCTTGAGTCTGTATCTTTGTTTTCTTCCTCCTCCCACTCAGTACCTTGGGGAACTTCTTTGTCATCCCTCTCTCTATGACTTATGATTTCGTGTCTAGATTTCTCCAGCCTGTCTGTGCTTGTTTCCTCCTTATCTTGCCCCACAAGTTCTATTTCCACCCAACAGGAGCACTGTCCAGCCTTTTTTGTCCCTAATAGTAAGGGTCCACTACAAGGGGGTGGGGAAATCCATCCATACTCCTGCATGTTTCCACCTAAACTTTCCCTTGATTTGCAGGGACATCTCTGCCATAGGGCAGAATTTCTCATCACCATGTACACCATTGATTTTGATCCTAGCTCCAGGAAATATCAGTGGGGCCTCACTAGCTCCCACCTGATTCATGGACAGACTGAAGATGCGTCCACTAAATCCTTTGGTGCCTCCTCACGACCACTACCAAGATGGTAAGTACTTTATTTTTTTCTTCACTGCCTGTGGGGCTCAGCCTAGCCACAATACTATGCAAACCCACAGTCCATGAATGGACAATCTTTTTATATGTCCTTCACATCCACACTGAAAACACATGATGGTCGAAGCCCCGGCAAGAGTTCCTCAGGGCTCCTCCCTCTTCTTCTCAGTGCCCCGTCCAGCCATAGGCTCTCCAGTCCTTTCCCCCAGATCTAGTCCCTTAAACCCCTGACCCACTTTGGGAATGTCCACCTCCACAAATTCCTCTGTAAATTAAACTCAGGCTTTCAGATTAGCGGTTTTATGCCTCCTCAGCCATAGGTGTTGTCAGGAAGACTGAAGAAACTGTTCCAAAATCAACCAATCATCCATAATCCATATGAAGTCCATAATCTCCCCCACACTTTGGCTATCTGGCTTTAACTGAGTGGCCCAACCTGTGACATTTCTGTGCCAATGCACAGGGCTATAATCCATCTTGCTGCTCTACATTTTGGCCGGTATTTTTCCATGGACAGGCCCACCTGGTCAAGAATGGCTGCCTTAATCACATCATAGTCTTGTGCTTGCTCATCATGTGAGACATGTAGGCTACCTGAACTTTCCAAGTTAAGTCAGGGGCTAGCTGCAGGTTCTCTTGTCCCGACCTGCATCCATAGCTACTCTTTCAAAAGTGACCAAGAATGTATGAAGGTCATCTGCAGGGCCCATTTTACAGAGGCCTACTGGCTGTGCCTGGTTGCAATTCCCGCTGCAGGACTAACCACTCCTTGGAATACCTGCTGCTGTTCACGGGCTTGCTCTCGATTAAAATTCTGCAGGATTTGCTGTTGCTCAGCCTTCCAGGCAAGCAAGGACTGTCTTTCCAGGTGATGGGATGGTTCAAGGTGCTCTGCATTTCCTGCTGTTCTATGAGCCCTGACTGGTGACAGGGCGTGGCCCTCCACTCCTGCCTTTCTGCACAAATGGTTCTGACAGCTCTGGTTTATAACCACCGCTGTGTACTTTATTTATGTTATATCAACCACCTCTGCTTACAGTTCTGTGCAGCAATTCTATTTACCATCTCTTTTGCCAGAGAGAACAGATCTCCCCATGCAGAGATCTTCGTTTACCCTGGTCTGTCCGTCTGTCTGTCCATCCGTCTTCCCCTTCTCTTCCCAAAACTTCCTTCCTGTGCTCTTTCTAAACTACTTGCCTG
The DNA here is from genome assembly GCA_007922155.1 of Mesoclemmys tuberculata. Classification (NCBI taxonomy): domain Eukaryota; kingdom Metazoa; phylum Chordata; order Testudines; family Chelidae; genus Mesoclemmys; species Mesoclemmys tuberculata. Next base: position 26,618,730 of record ML675601.1, on the reverse strand, counting down.
TTAACAGGCTAACTAGCTCATTCTTCTCCTCACTATAGTCTAGCCTAGTAATCAGGCACATTCCTGACCAATTACGTCTTCTCGAGGGAATCTAATTGGTGCTCATAGTGACCAGAGTGCTGGTTCAAGTCCTATCTCTCAAAACTCTGCCACAGACCTTTAACACAGAAACCTATTGGATGTCAAAACCTAGCTGCTCACCTCAGGGTAGTTACTTATAATTTTAGAAACACTTAGCAATGAATACTTCCACAGCACATTTAGCGCTCTTCAAAATGCTTTCAAACAGTGGTTGTTCCAACCTCACTGTGCCTCTGTGAGATAGGTAAATATTATGTTTCTTGTTTTACAGATGGGAAAACTCAGGCATCCAACTCCCTAGGGTATCTTCACCTTGGGGTATTGAGCTAAAACATTCTTAGCGGATACATCTACACAGCAACTGGGAGATGTGAGTCCCAGTTCAGGCATATGGACATGTGCTAGTTCTGTTCAAGCCAGCACCTAAAAATAACAACGTAGCCACAGCAGCATGGGCGGTGGCTCAGGCTAACCACCTGAATACATTCCTGAGAGACAGGCAGGATTGTACGCAGGTGGCTAACCAGAGCCAGTCCACCATCTGCACCTCCACAGCCACACTGCTATTTTTAGATGCTAGCTTGAACAGAACTAGGAAGTATATGCAAATCACACCCCCCAGCTGCTGAGTGAAGGCAACCACTGAATGCAGTTTTTGTGGTGGAACATTGATGAGAAGGCTGTCTCTGAAATAGACAGACTTTGTTGACCATAGGCCTTGCCTTGAATCTCACCTGGAAGTGAAACAGCAGCCAGTGAAGATTATGGAACATGGGCGTATTACAGTATGTTCTTGTCAGTCTCCACTACTTAAAAGACAAGCAGTCTCATATTGCACCATCTGAAGCATTTAAGTGGCCCACAGGGTCAACCACCTAGACAGCACATTGCAATTTTTCAGCCTTAACTTTACAAAGGTATTGGTGGATTAGAATGGGAAGATCTGAAAGGAATGGTCCACAAGACTCTAGTAGCCATAAGTTAAAGAAGGTGTTCCTGACCACTTCTTTTACACAGATGTTCAGCAGAAGTGAAGATTCCAATCAGGCATAAGAGTGCAAAGGACTTTGACAACAGATGAACTAGACACTGTCAAGTATGATAGAAAACTTTGCCTTTGCTAGATCTCCAAAGCGTTTCCTTCTGCTGAAGAACATCCTTTCCATTTTACCTGGAGTGGGTATAAAAGAGCTTACTTTAATCTAGTTCCCTATCTCTCATTGCAGGTAATGGGGGAAGAGGAGAAAAGTTCAACCAAGGTGCATTGAGAAGGATATATTGACTCATTGTCATCAACCTACTTAGACTGCACAGAGCATGGCTAGATTAATTAAACTTTTAAATAAAAACTCTTACGGCCTGTTTCTCACTCTTAGGGCCACTTCACACCACTCTAGTACTGTAAGGGACTTTTGAGAAAAAGTAAATTTTAGTAACTCCAACTCTGAAGCCCCTTTACATTGCTAGGCTTAATGTAAATGAGAAGCAGGTTTTTATATCATAAATATAATGTGCAAATATTTCAAAAGTATCTAATTGACTGGGAGTATGTCTGCACTAAAGAGACTATCCTGGCATAGTGCCATAGTGTAGACATAGCCTACACCAATAGAAGGGTTTTTTCCATTACTGTAGGAGCACCACTTCTTCAAACAAAAGTAGGTGCATTGACGGAAGTCTTTGCCTGTTGACCTAACTGTGTCTACAATGAGGGCTAGGTTGGCATAGCTATCTCAGACAGGGTGTGTTTTTTTCATAATTCTGACCAACACAGCTATGTCAACCTAACATTTAAGTTTAGACTAAGCCTGGTCCACACAGTTTTTCTACCACTAAAACTATTTTAGTTAGGGGTGTGATTTTTTTTAAACCAAAATATTTATACAAGTACAACCCTTCGTATGGATGCAGTTACATTGGAATTAAAGGTGCAATATACAGTAACA
>ML675601.1:26528446-26616693 GCA_007922155.1 Mesoclemmys tuberculata | reverse complement strand
ACAATTAAGGGTAAATATTATCAGGATGAATCTAGATAAGGGTCACAATTACTGTAATTCAAACTCAGCACAGGCAGACGGAACCCCAACTGGTGCAAATGTATAGCAACTAAGGATCTGGCAAGGAATTTCTAACAGAGAGTTTACCTGTTTGTTTAAATCATAACAGAAATGACTGCATATGCGTAGCAAATAATTTTTAAACTTCATTATTTCAGGTGAGGCAGGATGATTGTAAAGAATTAGCAGGGAGTATGGACATCTGATTATAATACAGTATTATCAACCCCAAGAATTCAAAAATCATGATACTGCCTTAAAGTTATGAGATTTTTATAAAATAATAAATCTTTGGCAGTTTTTTATTTGTTTTATGGGTTTCAAACCTTTAGGTAACACTCAAGTCACATTTTCAGGCTTGTCTCTGTGACTATGAGGGCTAGAAACTTCTTTTTTTTTCTTTTTTTTTTAAAGGAAGCTGAGAGTCTCACAAAATCACCAGACACTAGGAGCTGAAGCCAGAAACAAAACAACAAATATTGTGATAAAATCATGAGAGGTTGCAACATTGCACACACTAACACACACTAACCTCTGTCTATCTCTGTACAGAAGGCAAGAAAAAATATATTTTGCAAAACTATGCAATTTTTCCTAGTATAATCAGCATGTAAATTTTTTCACACAGTTCTACCAAGCAGCAAGTCTCCAAGGGGGAAATAAATAGTTCCTGTAATATGGACTTAGCGAGAAATGCATATATAAAACAGAAACGACCTTTTAACTTTAAATTATTAACCTTCCTCAAGAAAAAAAGAGAGAGAAAAGAGAAGGCTACTCACCCCGTGCAATAATTGAGGTGCTTCGAGATGTGTGTCCCTATGCGTGCTCCACTGTAGGTGAGGCAGCACCCCCTGTGCCTGGGATCGGAGACCTTCAGCAACAGTGTCCATTGCAGCACAAATGCACACCTAACCCTCTCACGCTGTGCGTGGGACGTATATAAAGTCCTATGCGGTCCCACCACCCCAATTTCCTTCTCTGTGGCAAAGCTTATGCTTTTGACCCCGAAGCAGAGGGGAGGAGGGTGGGTAGTAGAGTATCCATAGTGACACACATCTCAAAGAACCTCAGTTACTACCCAAGGAGAGTAACCTTCTCTTTTTATTTGAGTGATGTCACAATGAGTGTTCCACTGTAGGTGACTATAAGGCAGTGCCCCTAGTTGGAAGGCTGGGGCTTCAGAGCAACAAGTACTGCTGAGAGGACAACTTGCCCTAGGACACTGTCCACTGCAGCATCGCATATAATAGCGTAGTGCTGTGCAAAAGTGTCTGTTAATATCTATGTGGTAACTTTACAAATGTCATCAATGGGGACCACAATTTTGCCAACCTGTCGAGCGGAGGTGATGGCGACAAGGAAGGTCATTTTCATGGATAAATGTAGGCTAGAACAGGTTGCCATTCATTCAAATGGGAGTCTAGTCAGGGAATGTAGGACTAGGCTGGGTTTGCAAGCAAGGGTTGCGTCTGATATATGGAATATTTAGGATACCCCTCAAAAAGCATCTTCTGAGGAGGCGTGCAAAGACAGAATGCCTGCCTATGGGGGGGGGTTGAAAAGTAGTGTAGTGTAAAGCCAAGTGTACCCTCATGGAGCTGGTGACTAACCCTGACTGTTTAAGGTGTAACATGTAGTCAAGGATAAATGGTAGCAAAGCATATGTTGCATCAACTTGACGAGAGGTGTATATTTATGAATATAAGTGCATCTGGTCATATCATGCCTGCTGTTCAAAAGTATCTGTTTGATTGCATCCAAACAGGTTACTTCCAGATCACGGAACCATACAGGAGCCAGGCTTTGAAGTGGAGCATCTGAGGACTGGGATGGAGAATGCATCCTGTGTCCTGCGACAGGAGCCAGGGCGTTACATGGAGAGAGACTGGTTGGCATACCATCATGTGGAGGAAGTCAGCATACCAGACCTGTCAAGGCCATGTTGGAGCTATTAGTATGACATGAGCTCGGTCCGCCTGTATTTTGCAAAGTATTCAAAACAGGAGGGCAAAAGGGGGGAAAGCATAAAGGAGCGGTGAGCCCTACATTATAAGGAATGCGTCTCCCAGTTATCCATATCCCAGTCCCACTCTGAAACAGAACAGAGGGCAGCGGGCATAGTGTGGAGTGGCAAAGAGATCTATGGTGGGGTGGCCTCATTGGTTGAATATGGGTTGAAGCGCTCCAACGTTCAACTCTCACTTGTGATTCTGGGAGAACGTCCACTGTGGTGTTCTGTTTTCCAGGGAGGTATGTTGCTGAAATGGAGATATTGTTCTGGATATACGGGTTCCACTGTTTGAGTGCCTCCGAGCATAATGAATGGGACCTCGCTTCACCTTGCCTGTTGATATAATGCATGCAGGCAAGATTGTCCATCATCACTCCAATGGTATGATATTTGAGAAGAGGTAGGAAATGTTGGCAGGTATTGTGGACCACTCAAAGTTCTAGAAGGTTGATATATAAGGTGGATATAGTAAGGGACCACCTGCCCTGCACTGTATGCCTGTGCAGATGCACTCCCCAACTGATTAGGGAGGCATCAGTGATTAGAATCACAGTTGGTGGTGGTTGTACGAAAGGAACTCCAACACATACATTGTTGGGCTGCGTCCACCACAGCAGGGAGTCCTTGACGCTCATCAACATGGATAAAACATTTTGGAGGCTATGTTTGTGAGGAAGTTATACTGTATGGAGCCATGGTTGAAGGCATTGAATATGGAATATTGCATGCCTAAGCATGAACATGGCCACCGCCTTGTGACCTAGAAGCTGGACATACGCCAGACTTCTTCTTAATCAAAAAATCGTGGGAGTAGAAACCCTTTCCCCGGTGTTGGGAGGGGGACCTGTTCTATGGCTTCCAGTTGCAGAAGATGTTCTACTCTTCCTCATAGAATTGGCTCATGAGAGGGGTCCTTGAGGATATATGAGGGATGACAAGGTAGGATAGAGATGGCGGGGATGGAGTAGACTGAGTATACTGAGGATGAGCAGGTGTGCCCAGATGTCGAGAGAATGATGGAACCTTCCCTCCTCCTCCTCTTCTTCCTTCTCATCACTGGGGAAGGGAGGTGCCATACTCACTGGAGAGAGGGAGGAGTGTTGTGAGTCTGGAAAGGAAGGTGGAAGTGGGAGGAGGTCATGTCACAGAAGCAGAGAGTCAGGAGTGTTAGACACCAACAGATCTGCTGGGTAGCTGAAATCTTGTGAAGAGGAAAGAAGCATTATTAATACCAGTGTGAGACACACAGCTGAGGGAAGGGTGTATGCACCCAAGACATCAGTAGAGGCATCAGTCTCTTGGCCAGTGCCAGTGGCTTGGTGGGTGCTGAGGATTTGCCCAGAGCTGATGACTTACGGAGCTGCCAACTTGGTCAGTGCCAACAATTTTGATGGGGCCAAGGTCTTACTCAGTGCCGGCAGTTTCATCAGTGCCAGAAACAGCGCCAGTACTGTAGTCGTGAAGGTGGTTTCCTTCAGTTCCCAGAACAGATAAACAGTGCAACAGCTATAGGTCTACCCTGTTAGGGTCTTTAGACCATTCCTTCAAGGCAGTACTGGAGGTGCTCGGACGAACCCTGGAGCCATGTCCCCTCTCATATGAGCCTGAGGCAACTGACCTCACTAGAGACAATCTTCTGGTAGACTCTGTCTCAGAATGTGAGGAGGAAACCTGATTCTTGTCATCAGAATGAGCAAGGGATGTGGAGAATGAGGATTGGCAGACGACCTGACAGAGCGTGAGGGCCTCTCTGGGTAAGAATCCGAGTCTGGGTCCAATGCCAGTCATAGCAATTTCTCCATGAGGAGAAGTTTCAATTGAATGTCTCAGTCTTTTCTGACCCTGGTTTTCAGGCTGAGGCAGTGGGAACACTTTTGTGGGACATGTCCCTCTCCCAGACAGCGGGTGGCCATCCGTTACAGGAAACATTGCCTGGCAAGAAATGCACCTCTTAAACCTGAGGGAGCTGAGGGTGAAGGAAAAGGTTTCCCTATAGAGAAGGGTGAGAAGTGGGGGGAAACTGAAATTTAAGCTATGAAAGAACTGGAAAGGTAGAGGCAAAATAAAATAATTCTTTTTGATAGATGAGAAAAGGAGAAGACGAAGAAAGAAACTAATTACTCTACACTATCAGGTAAGGCACTACCTACTGAGAGAATAGGAAAACTGGGCTCTGCTGCAGATTCCATCCCAGACCAAGGACAGTAGAGAAGGAACTGGAGGCGATGAGACTGTACAGTGCTATATATATATATCCCGTGCACAGTGGGAGGAGGTGAGCATGTGCGGGCCGACAGGCACTGTTAATGAAGATCTCTGATCCCAGGTGCAGGGGGCATGCCGCAGTATAGCACCCATAGGGACATCACTCGAAGAAGAACTAGAGAGATGTATTACTTAAATATGCCCCTTAAGAATTCCCTTGTCCTTCTGAGTTCTTTCTCATCATCACATCACATCACATCATCATCATCTTTCTCTACTAGGTGTGAAGCCATAAACATATGAATGCTTGTCATGCAGGTGCATTTCCTATACCTGCCACACTGTGAACCCACCATGTCTCTGGCCCTGAGGAGAAGTTCTCTTTCCTTGCAGCAAGATTATGTTTTAAAAAGCTGACTTTTAAACCTCTTGCTGAATTTTTTAATGGATTAAATTCATCATGTCACCAGCTGCTGTGCAGCTAATAGAGCCATAAAACACTGTATTAAAGGATTACCCATGCAAAATTTCCTCTTGTGCTAATGTGAATTTTAATACTTTTAACATTTAGTTGAGATGGGAATGTCCAAGAACAGCTTGTTCAATAGGTTGTTCTATAAAATTAAGTTCCTCAGCTCATCACAAATGCCAGGACTCCATTAAGTTAAAATTTTACAGAGAGGCTAAGATGATTCACTGTATAGCATTTGCAGGGAGGAAGGCAACATCTGCTTCTCCATTAATGCTATAAAAAGAAGAAGCAAAACACACATAAGTATCATAACTTTAGGGGAACTGGGCTGAACAGATGAGAGTGCTAGCTCCAAATTATTTGAAGGTCAGTTTACACCATTGTGTACACTGGAGATAAAGATGGCAATATGAAATCTTATTCCCTGAAATGCAGATTACAAATTCAGGACTTATTTCCCCTCTCACTTACACTAGTGTCAAGTCAGGAGTAAATCCACTGAAGCAAATGATTTTACACTGGTGTCTAAATCAGAAGGAAATCAGAAAAGAATCATGCCTTCAAAATTCATTAATATTTTATAAGCCACAATTTACATGTATAATTTGTATATGTGAAATCATGATATTATTATAAAAAAACATATAGGGCTAAATTCTGGCTTTGCTTCTGTCTAGCTTGCTGGAGTCAGGACTGTACTGGCCAAATGGAGGTTGCCTTCTCAGAGTAGTTCATGGACACTGGAAGTAGGTCTACACTGCAATAAAAAACCTGTAGCACCGAGCCTCAGAGTCCAGCTCAATTGACTCGAACTCATGCAGTGGGGTTAAAAATTGCTGTGTAAACATTCGGGCCTGGGCTCTAAGACCCACCCACCTTGACAGGTTCCGGACCCTGGAGTCCAGCCTTAGCCCAAACATCTACATTGCAATTTTCAGCCCTGTAGCCCACACTTGTGAACCTGAGTCAGCAGACCTGGGCCAGCAGCAGCCATGCCACAGGTCTTTTATTACAGTGTAGATAAACCCATAGTGTCTTAAAATACACTTAACTACTGCCTCTGCAGATGGGTCTGTGTGAATTATCTCCAGTGCCCTGCTACCAGGCATCTTATCAATATTGGCCTAAGCAAAAGGATCACACAAGGAACATGCAAGAATGTCTTTAACTAGGCATGGGACCGTTTTTTTGTTCTGTGCTTGTTCAACACCTAGCACAATGAAGTTCTGATCCCTGACTGGGGCTCCTAGACATTACAGTCATACAAATAAATAATAAATATTCTTATTTATTCTTATTTATTAATAATATACCTTGCATTAAACTTTAGATAACAGATTCTTGCCTAGACTTCTAGTCCCTACCACACATAGGCAGGACAAACCAGAATTTAGCATAGTGCCGTGGTTTTCAAACTGTGGGATGCGTTTGGGAACGTTCAAGAGGTGAGTGGCCCAGTGCAATGAGGTTCGGGGAAGGAGCACCATCTCCACCCCCTGTCTCACCTCATTGGAGTACCCAGCCTGTGGGTCAATGCCAACATCTGCTATGACCATGGTGATTTCTGCTCCAGAAGCCTCTGCACCCAGTGCTGGTTCCACAGCCAGAGAATGTCACATGTGCCTACCACCATCCTGAAAACACAAGGGAGAAAGGCGGTATTGGGTCTATTTTTGTCAGGGTTAGGAGTGGCGCAACCAAAAATTGTAACTCAGAGGGTTAGCTTAAAAAGTTTGAAAACCACTGGCATAGTGTATATAAGCAAACAATGAATGGCACATTAAACCTACCAAAGAGCCCCCATACATTAAGTGCCCTACTACATTACACAGCCCTGAAATATGGAGGGGTGCAGGCTGTCCTATAGACCCAATATCACACTGGGATGGTAAATAAACATAGACAAACCACTCTAATTTTCAAAATAACCATATGAAAGCCAGTTTTTCCGCAATGGCAGCAAGCCTAAGCTCCAATCGTTCCCAATCATCAGGACATTAATAGTGCCATGATCCTGCATGTCTCACTCAGGTGACTATTCCTTACTCATGCAAACTGACCAGTTGAAGCCAAGAGATGAATTGCATGAATAAGACTGTGCGGAACAGAGCTGCATACCCACCCATCCTTAGAATGAGTTAGAGGACAGCAAGTTGCCAGTAAATCTTAAAACATAAAATCATTTGGTAATTTCCTGAGGGAGAGATTTTTACAGGCACAAATGGCCATTAAGGACCTGATCGAAATTCCATTGAAGTCAATAGTAAGACTCCCACTGATTTCAACAGGCTTTCAATCAGATTCTCTGTGCCTAACTCCCACTGACTTTCAATGGGAGTTAGGTGCCTAATTGTCATTTGTGCCTTTCAAAATTTCCCCCACCCTCCCGCCACCCCCCCCCCAAAGCAATACTACTTCCAAAGGAGGAAGACTTCTACAGTGGCAGACAGCACACAATGTTAAATTATTTGACAACATTTTGGAACAAAATAAAAGAAACAGGTTCCTGATGCTTCTCCATGAATACAAAAGACAGTGATTTAAAATACAACACAAAACGGGTGGGTGAGTTTTAATGGGAAAATTCTCAAGCTACTGTTTCTTGCCCCAACTGAATTTTCTCCACAGCTCCATATTTTGTTCTCCATGTGTATTACTGTTCCGAGAGCCTGTCATTTCTTATCAGAATGAGAAAGGCTAAAGAGATAATATTTCAATAACATACTGGCCTGATCATAAAATAACTCAATGGAAATGTGTAACGGCCTCAGGCAGCACAGCAGGATAGTCAGCAGTCAGATGATTTCTATTCGGGGTTTTTTTTTATGGTTACATTTTCTGTTGTATCAGACATCCCCTCAAGTCTTAGTTATGCTTTTATTCAAAAAGGAGAACCACAGTATAAAGACCGAAAAAACTTATTATGATATATTACTGTAAAGAAATAAAAGTGGGTGCCACAGTAGCATATTGATAAGGACAGGCCTGCCACATTAATTGACCTTTTTCATCTCAACCACCAGGGCTGAGACCTAAGCATCCTAGTTGCTAAGCAACCAGGTCACTGCTTTCAGGTCTTAAATGCACACCACCACTGTCACCCCTCCCCCCTCCCAAAAAAAACCAGAAGATGTGATCTGATGCAGGAAAACAGATGTTTGGCAGAATAAAGTATTTTTCTTTCTTTCTTTTATTTATTTATTTATTTATTCCCCTTATGCTGGCAATGGAAATATAATATCTCCAGACGAAGGGAATTGGGGGAGCCAGGATATGAAGTTTTACTGATGTAGATAGATCAGTAAAGCTATAATGAATCCACAGAAGCAGTCTCCTGTTTGATTAGAACCCTGAAAAGATGCTTCTGCTTTCTAAGCCATCAGTGGAAGTGACATGAAAAATGCATACAAAACACACACAAACAATATCGATTGATCCTGTGTGGCAGATTTCATTAGAGAGGGGGGTGTGGCAGAGATGCCAAGGCTGCTGGTTTTGCAGGCAAGGTTTTTTACATTCTATCATAAACATTACTGCTCACTGCTATGTTTAATGACAGGGCTTGAGGCAATACAAAAGTTCCTAAAGGTCAACACAGATAGAAGTTTGTTCCTTCCCTCCTCAGTGTGAAACACAGAAAAAGCCAACACTTCTTTTAAACTTTAATAAAGGCCATGGAACCTTAGCGTGTATCTCTGCTGGAAATCACGCTAACATCCCTATGCAACAGTATTTGAACAGCCCATATGTTCATTGCAGTCAGTCAAGTGGTTGAATCATAAGACTGGGAGTTAGGATATCTAAATTCTAGTCCCAACTTTACAGCAGACATGTCCTATGACCTTGGACAAATCACTGATGCCTGGTCTATAACTAAAACTTAGGTTGGCCTAGCTACATTGCTTAGGGCTGTGAAAAATTTCACACCCTGTGCAGCATAGTTAAGACAACTTAACCCCCAATATACATGCAGCTAGGTCAATGGAAGAATTCTTCCATCAATCGAGCTACTGCCCCTTGGAGAGGTGGATAATATACACTGATGGAAAAATACCTCCCGTTAATGCAGAAAGCACCAACAGTACAGGACTGCGGTGGCACAGCTGCAGTGCAGTAGCTGTGCCGCTATAGCGTAAACTTACCCTGAGCCACTGCGTCTCAGTTTCCCATCTCTAAAAAGGAAATAACCATACTTCCCTATCACACAGGCAAGTTGGGAGGCTTATTTTATTAGTGTTTATAAAGCACTGTGAGAGCTGTGGCAAGCAATTGTTATTGTAAAATAAAATTTCAGTTGAGAGTTTTGTTCTAACAAAAAATCAATTATGTTTAAAGAAAACATTGGGATTAGAAGGGAGAATTTTAGTGTTCATGATTAGTTTTATTTAAAATGGTTCTCTAGAAATGACCTACTGTATTTAATGTTACTTTGCTTGTTCTCTCAGGCACACAATAAACCACTATAGCCTCTGGCAAAGACCTGGCAATAGACATATTTTCATTTAGTTTTAGTTTTGCTCATGATAGAACATTTTATTGGAGACTGGGGTGTGAAGCATCAGTGTGAAGGAACAGTGGGCTGACTTAGGTAATGGCTAAAAAGGCAGAAGTGTGAGGTTGACAGCGAGTTCTCTGGAATAGTGGGGACGGTTAGAATGGCCTCTAGAATCTGGACCTCATAGTGCAGTTCAGGTGCCAGATTCAGTCCTTAGCATTCTGATATGTCCCCTGGCCTCTGTTTCCCTTTGTTTCAAACGTGGGCACCTAAATAGGATCTCCAAACTACATGGCTGTTCAGATCAGCTCACAACAGATGACGTGAGCATTTGTATGCTAAATTGCCAAGATGAGCACCCAAATGTGGGATATAGAAGTCCTATTTAGGTGACCATATTTGCAAATTAGGTTCCCATGTGCAGGGTCTTCTCTTTCTAGTAAAATTATTGAGTCATATAGAGGTGACTTACCTATACATTCTTCTAGATCTCTGATATGCTGAAAGATTGTGTGGGCTGCATAATAGTCTTATTCAAGATCATCTGTTTTTATGCTGTGGTGATGGATGCCACAGACATTATTATGGGCTGGTCAGCATGCACATAGCTCTGTACTGATTCAACTAAATTGGAGAGCCATTTAGTTAAATCAGTGCAAAAACTGCATCTAGACGAGTCCAATGACAGACAGACAGACAGATTTTATATTCAACAATAGTATGCAGCGTGCATGGGGAATTGGACAATTATTGCAGACTCATGTTATTGCTTTTAAATAAGTCAGATCAGTCTGACAGGGCTTATTACCATGAACAAAAGATTTGCATCAGCAGAATTCCTTTTGGCTACTTGAATTTAGCCATCTGTTAATTAGTTGTAGCAGGTAAATTAGCACATCAGAATCAGTCTATATGGAATCTCAGCCCTGCTAAGGTGTTAAATACCTACTTAGCCTTCAAAGTTAACTGCCTTTGACATTCATTCACACAGAAGATAGCAAGACAGTCCTAGTGAATTTGCGCCTGATCTACTTTTAAAAGTTTTGCTAGCATAGTTGCATTGCTTAGGAGTGTAAAAAACATCAGACACCTTTTCTGGCTAAAGCCCTAGTGTAGATGCAGTTATAGCAGCAAAAATGTTCTTTAGCTCTATGAATTGTTCACTCAGACTCCAAAAGTATTTGCAGTCAACCCTGATTTGAATTCCAACAGCTTCCACAAATAAACAGTGGTTAGCTTGAATTTCGTGCCTGTCAAAAACCAGCCAATGAAAACATTTTGCAAAATTTTTTGGCTCTCTCTGAAAATTGGCAGACTTTAGTAGGCTGCCATTTGCCACATATTTCAAGCTCAAGCCTGGTTCATTGGAACAGGCTGCACTGTGTATATTCCATGGTATTTCTCTGTCCTCTGTCCCTAATGGACTGAAATAATACTATTTGGTCAGGAGGATCAGCCTAGAGTTTTGGAGTTGTTCTGTTTTCCATAAAATTGTAAATAAAACACATGAGTTCTTAAGTCTGGATAGGCACAACATGAAATGTTGCCATCCTCGATTGCACAACTTGAAAAATGTGCCTTAGCCAGTTAAGAACATTTATGGTGAACTGAGGAGTTAAATGGACACTTAACTACTGAGGCGTGTAGAAATAGCAGTTAACAAGGCCAGCAAAAAACTGTACTGTACAAGCTCTGAACATGATTTTCAGATGTCCTTAAACTGGCTAACAAAAAACAGTTTCCTACAGAACAAAGCTGTGCATTGCTTTTCCATGCCATCCCAAATTGCAACTTTCAGACTTCAGCCGTTTCAGTGGTAGACTTGTTTAGGCCTTAGTGAATTAATGTGGGTTGTGAAGTGTACAACCTTTTGAAGACCAATTAGACAATAACACAGAACACAATACACATATGAACACAATACAAATATGTCTAGTCTTACAGAGCAGTTTGGTGGAGAAAGAAACAGGAGTAGGAAGATAGAACCTGGGTTCTCTAAACTGTTTGGAAAGTTGCCTGGTCCAGTCTGGAACTCTTCTAGAAACTAGCTAGTTCACTGCGCAGCTTAATTAGCTAACTAAGCATGTTCAGCACAGCATCCCTGAGTTGCCTGGTTAGGGACTCATTTCAATCTGAACTTACAGGATTTGCACAGCTCTTATTGCAGTGCTAACTTGTCCACTCATGATAAAGACTGCAGCCAATGCTTTGTTCTCCTTTTCTCCTTCACATCTGTCAAGGGCACACCTACAAAATAATGTGTAAACCCTTCCTAGAGTTATGTAATGTCAAAAATACAATGGAATGGCACCTCAGCTCTACAAGTTTGGGAACACTAGAAATAATTAAATATATGATCAAATGTTGGCCAGTGTACACTGTTGCACTGCAAGCCTACAAGATTATCGGTTTGATATGGTTATGGCATGACACCAGGTAATATTCAGAGGTTTTGACCAAATTTTACTTTGAATTTTGGGCTTCATTTGAACCAGCAACTCATGGGGGTGGACCAAATCCACTTAAATCAAAAGTAAAGGTTTACATAAAGAGCTATGAATAAAAAAACATTGCCAGCCCATTATGCATACTAAGGGCACCCAACACCTCACACATCCGGCTGTTTTATGTAGCTCTGGATAACATTTTCTCTGTATTGATCTGAGGTATTCAAATAAAGTGATGAATTTAAGGTGGAAATTGCTGAAGAGCAACACATTAGTCTGCAGAGCATCTTTAATCCATCTATTTTCCGTCAGTGACCTAGCAAAAAGACTCAGTGGAAAGTTGCTTTGGTCACCTTTATTGTGCATGTAAGTAGCTTATTGAACTTTTTACCTTTTGGTTATGCTTTTGATCTGTAGCCCGTACTATCTCATTATGAGGATATTATTTAGCTTAAACTTCAAATACTTACCATTTCTTACAATTGCCCCAGGCTGGGCGCTGTGTAATAAAATTCATGCAGGCTTCATGGCATGCATGACAACATGTCTTAAAGTATCTGCTGGGATATGACAGAAAAGGTAGGGGAGTGGAGGTGGAATAAAAAGGCTCGGACACTTTAGTGAGCTCTTCAAGGAGAGGTCAGTGCCCATCAGCTGATATACTGAATCCTAATTACTCAGGAATGCTCACCATGAGCTGCCTGATGCAGAGGTAATAAATCTTATAGTAGGTATTAGAGACACCTGGTTTCAGATCAGAACATCTTTCACAAGTCTATCTAAATCAATCCTCTTTCTTCCCCTCCCCTGCACTGATCTTTGTCTGAGCAGGGACAGAAAAAATAGGTAGCTAATCTTATTATAGGTCTTGTCAGCCTTCACTAATACAAAACAGGTAACGGGGAAAGAGAGGGGGGGAAGAAGGGAGGAGAGACTTAACCAGTGGAACTCCTGTCATCTGCCTTGCAGTCTAAGAAGCTTCTTTAAAAACTACCTTCAAATTGGCTGAGGTTACAAAATTAGATTTTGTCTAGTTCTTATTCAGACGCAAGTTGAATATGATGGTCTAAAGTCCATGCACTAAAATTTGTTCAGCATTACTAACCTTCCACATACCATTGGTCCATAATTTTTTGGAGGGGAGAACAGTGAAGGTCACATTAAAGCAGAATTTTCTAAAATCTTCAAGGTCCATTGCTAATTTTGAGCACTGAGCAGCTGACTTTCCAGTGATATGCTGCACACCATCAATCTGTGGTCATCCCCTACTCTGATGAGCCTCCGCCATTCCTTCCATAATGGTCTCAAAGTTATTTCCCTCTTTACGCCTACCGTGACCAAAGAACATAAGTTTTCATCTATTGATTTCTGACATGAGATAAAGCAAAAGTCTTCAACCAGGAGATAAGCAAAAGTCTTCAACCGCACCACATTTTCTTCTTGTTAGCAGCATTAACATCCCACAATTCACATCTATACATTGCTGTGGAAAAAGTTAGGCTTTCTATCAGTCACACCTTTGTACATAGTTAATCTACACCTTTTTAAGGGAGGCCATAACCCAGCAGTTTTCCTCTGAATTCTTTGGAACAGCCTCCTTGTTTGGATATATACCTGCTCCTAGATAATTAAATTAATCTATTAAAGGATCTAATGCTTTTTTCAGGGAGGGAGAGAGGCACTTGAGCAAGGGTTGCCTTCTATCCTAGTTATTTAAATTAAAAAAAAAAAAAAACTGCAGCGGGGACAATCCAGCAGGAGGGATGGTTTTGTCATCAGCCTTTTTTTTCTGGGTTTCTCCTTTCCTTTCCTTTTTTAGCCACTAATATTCCCTTCATTCACTTTGACTGTTTCCCTCTTGAAGATAGATTTTGGAATCATTTGACAAGAATGAGAATCTTCAGAGTAATGAAAAGGAAAGGGGGGCCAAATTTCAAACTGATGTAAATGAGCACAGCCGCTCCAATTTCAATGACATTGCCTCCACCTTCACCTAACCTCAGAATGGCCTGTAGAGTTGTGGTCTACTGAGAGATTTGTCATTAGTATTGCCACTAACCAGCATTTAGTGTAAAGGAAGAAAGGAAATCTAGTCTCAGTGCTAGCACAATACATCCCTTAAATCATCTGGACCTTAAAAAACAGATTGTGAGCATGTGCAAGAGAGGAGAGGGGGCAAGGAGTTTCCAACCACCCCCCCAACGCTTGCACCTCCACTCAGTGGCTGGGCACAGACGCAATCCATATGCTGAGGAAGCACAGTTACTCCATGAGGCTAGCACCCACAGTGGCATTAGCTTTTACAAAGTGCAGTAGGGAAGGACTGTGGAGTGGTCTGTGGGGAACGCACACTGCGCCTTGTAAGAGGGTGCACAGCAGCTCTGATGCCAAGAGCTCAATGCACAATGCCTGCTTGGGGCATAACCTCCCCCTCCGCCCCCCCCCAGTATCTGCTGTGCATTAAGGCATGACTCTGTGTATGATGACTTCAGTAACGATTCTCCTGGGTTATATAATTGATACACTCTCCAACTGGAATACTGCCGCACAGTATCTTACTACACTCAAAGCAACAGGAACCTCTGAAAAAAATCTTCACAGTAAATTAAGTACAATTAGCAGAGCAAATATTGACACCCCTAGCCTTGAAGTGCTGTAATTATTCAATCAGCTCTTATTATTTGGACCATTTCTCAAATCAGTTGTCTTTGTAAGTGATCATCATCATAAACCCCCTCCTAAACTAGGGTATCTTAGAGGTACTGTGGAGATTCTGGTAACAAAGGCCTTGATTCTGCAGCCACTGTCGTCCATGGCAAATGCACTTTAACGGTGCGGGATCAGGGTCGCAAATTATTACCAGCGAAGCATTAGCATCCCGCTGCAGAAAGAATGCACTGTAGACTATAAAAAGGCTAAGCCAGCTACGTAGCTGCGTACCGTGTGGAATACAGCTGCAAAAAAAAAAAGTGGTTATTAGCTGAATAAAATTAGGCCATATTTGTACATTTCTGAGTCTATTACTTATTATTGCCAATATAGAATGAGGAACAGAATCTGGCTAGGGCTGCGTGTAAGCACACGCCGGAACACCCATAGCAGCAGCAGAGTGGCAAATATTGGCCTATCCTACGCTGGCCCTTTATGGTGATGCCACTCAGCAGGCCAAGAGAGCCAGAGCATCATTGTGAGATGACACCCGTATATTTATGCATGTATACTTTATGAATGATCAATGGCATCTTGTATATAGCTCTGCATAGATTCTCCCTATTCTTAGCAGCCCCAAATTCAGCAGCCATCCCTACTGAGCAAAAGCTCTTAAACATGTGCTTAACTTTAAGCATGTGCTTAAGTCTCATTGTCTTCACTGGCACTGGATTTAAGCATGTGCTTAAGTGCTTTGCTAAACTGGGGCCAGTAAGGATTGACCAGGGGTTGTGGATCTATGTCTGAGGTGGATCACATGGGCACATACCATTCACAACATTTTTGTATCATACATATGCCTGTATGGGGTCTCTACACTGGTATCGAGAAATCAGCCAGAAATTTTCCCTGTGGGCTGATCCTGAATGGCGAGCATCTGCATCTCCCACTGAAGTCAATGGCATCTACAGATTTTCATGATCTCTGAAAATTAATCTTATTTGGGTGCCTAAATATAAATTTAAGTGCTTGATTTTAGAGACCTGGGTTTGAATGGTTTTGGCCAATATGGTTAGCAATATAACTGTTCTGAAAGATTGGCCAAATTACCTCATGTGAATAGGTTTAGCTTCATTGACATCAGAGTTGGATCAGTTTACAGAAATTTGGCCCACTTTCTACAGGAAACTGAGTTAACACAACAGGAAGTTTTTGAAAGTACTTAAGTCTCCTAGTAAAAAAGTCACCAAAAATGAAGTGATCTCATGGCAAAATCCAAGTGTAATTACAGACCTATTACTACTAGTGAAATTCTTGTGAACCTAGCAAAGGCCAAAAAACAGACAATACCTAAAAGAACAAGGAACAGTGGCCATATAAAAACCAGCTCAAAATGTAACAAAGCAGGAAACTCTAAATAATGGGTAATGGGTTTTTTTATTTACATTATTTACTGAATGGAAAGCAGGATTTTCTATTTTTTTGTTTACAATTTATACTTGTGAAGAGTACAGAAAGAAGAATGGCAGCACTATCATGTTAAATGAAAGGAAATATTAATCTTCAATGTGAGTCTTCCCTAATAGTTCATGAGTTTCCCTGTACAATTATAGAACAGTTTTTCTTCCATAAGAACAGGATTCAAGTAAGGGAATTCCAGAGATATATTAAGGCGACACCACTAGGTGGCACAAACGTTGCCCTAATTTCAGCAGATCTGTTCTCACTAGCAGAAAAGGCCACTGATAAATGTCAGGTTGGCTTTTTAACAGTATCAGCAGAAGAAACCCACCACTACATGTATGGATGGATCTCTTCAAGCCAGCAAAATGGAGCATAATGACTATTTAATGGGGGGGTTGTTTTCTTTTTTAAAGAAATAACCAAAGCACTAAACCCCAAGCAGGGAAGAATCATGGTGCAGAACAAGAACAAAAGCAAAAGTAAAAACTTTCTGTCATGTTTATTAAATTTTTATATCTTTAAATATACAGAAATAGGAGTTTGATGAATTGTAAAAGGTTCATTGCATGGAAGTGAAGAGCTGAATGCTGAATATTGGCCATTATGAGAAGTATCCATTTGCAGGGCAATTGACATACGTGATGGACTAAGATTGTTAAAATGAGAGATTAAATGGCACACAGAGAAAGAAAGGAGGAGGAAAAGAATTCCATAGGAAGAAGTTGTACCAATGAGTGTTTACAGACTGAACCAGTTCTGTTTTCATTTTTACCCATGGCTTCTCAGAAGCATTTCACTATCACTATCATTAATAAAAACACCAACTGCATTATTAATCCCTTCAGTCCTACAGGACATGCAGAGAGCATCCAGTGAAGGGGAATTTATTCGGCCCTCTGGACAAACAGAACAGTGTACAATCCGCTGCTGGGGTTTCCAACTGTGCAAGTGAAGCCATACACTACATTAATACTCAGTGATTCATTCGGGTCAAAGAGTCAATTCTCAAATTGAAATCAGCCTAAATAAAAAGCCTTAAATGGACATTATGTCAACCCGTTTAGACCCAGGCTTTTGATTAACTTGTGGGGAATGTCCTCTGGATATTAAGGATGAAACTCACCCCTGTGAAGAGAGCTAGCACAAGGCCTGAGAGGGACTTCAGTGGTGCTGCTGGCTCCCTGCACCAGGATGAATTTCATCCTGAATTAATATTTGTTTTTTAATTCACTGTCCAGTAACAGACTTGTGTTTTTAGAAGTTTTGGGTGTGACACACTTAAAATAAACGGGGAACTGCCCCTGCTGAGGCAGAAGTGCTAGTTAACTAGCAAACACAGGGCTTGATCCTGCAAGCTTAGCATGGGGTCAGGGTCACTACTACGAGGACTATCCATATTCCAGTTGCCATCACTGCTGAGCTCAATGGTTGGCAAGCTGAGTTAGCCACACAGTAAAATGTAGGATGAGATTTTCAAAAGCAGCTAGCGCTGGCCCAACAATGCTCCTATTAAAATCAGTGGTAAACTCCCCTTAAGTTCAACGGGAGCTGAGTAGGCTAATGCTGGATGCTTTTGAAAAGCCCATCTCTAAAGTTTTCTAAATGGAGGATGAAAAAGTGGGAAGGAAACCTTATCTAAGAAAGTCACTATAAATAGTAAAGCATAAAAATATGGTTGGTTTTGCTTTAAAACACATTTTAAAATTGGACCGTTCCCCTTTAAATCAATGAATTGCAAATAATATAATAAAAATTAAAAAGTCAGCATTGTTAAAACCTTTGGAAGTGTTCCTGATAGCTTTTGACCCAGTACCTTAAATGAGAAATTGTAGGAGGCAGTTTCCTTTTACAAAGTTATTAAGCATACTTTTGCTTTCCTTCTGTACCACTTCATTCTCTAGCCTCACCCAGCGCAGAAAAACCACTGCTGATATCTTTTCAGTCCTCTTTATATCGGAGGCTGGGGAAGATACGTTTTTAAATCCCTGCCTGCAGAAGACGGGAAAATCTGTTGTCTGAGCGTGCATAGCAAATTGTGAGTGCTGAGTATTTCAGTAATCCTGGAAAAATTATAATAGCTTGAAGGATAGATGTCATTTTGTAACAGGGCTCACAGGACTGAACCTTTGGATTCCAGGGTAATGCCAGCAAATACAAAATGGTTAACCTACTTTGAACCCCACATCACTGAAACTGAAATGTGCCCCAAGGCCTGTATGGAGCTTGGACTAGGTGTTCATTTTTTTCTGAACTGTACAGCTATCAAGACACATGGATTCTCCCTGTGATTTCATCCAGATGTCTAATCCCACAGATAACAGACATCACATGGTCAGGCAGAAAATGCCACTTGTTCTATTGGGAAAATCATCTCTAAATGACATAGGCAAGAGAGGTCACACTTGATATTAAGATTCCATTTATAAGAGTTACATAAAGGGTTAATAAATGATTAATAGCTGTTATAAGCATGCAACAGTCATGCATGTTATAGATACTTCTGAGTACATCAATATATGATATAATAGATGGTTATAAATCAGTGTTTAAGAAACTTATTGATCTGTTAGACTGTTAACACAACTATAAAACACTTTTTAATCCTTTATAAACTTTTTATAAATGGAACCTTAACATAAAGTGTGACCAAAAATTGGAGAATTCTCTCCCTGGCATTTCCTTGGCAATAAGCACCAAGAGTCAATATTAACTGGTCTTTTGGTTACTGCTGTCCAGACATCCTTAGTTTTATAATTGTTCTCTGAATTCTGCTGTGTCCTGAAACAGGCAGAAAATCTTAATTATGTACATTTTCAAACATTTAATGTGCCAGGGAAGAGCTTTTAAAAGTAAAACTGAAGCTCAGCTTTTGGTTAGTCATGATTGGAAATAAAATATGAAGGTTGTTAATGTAACAGGATACAATTTTGTGGTATATTCAGGGTACATCTGGCCCAAGTCAGTGGACTTAGGCTCGCAGGGCTATAGAATTGTAGCATAGACATCCTGGCTTGGGCTGGAGCCTGAACAACTACTCTGCAGTTTTATAGCCTTATGAGCCTGTGCCCTGCAAGCCCAAGTCAGCTGGCACGGGCCAACCACGGGTTTTTAACTTCAGTATAAACATACCCATGGGGCGGGAAATGGGGACATTCAGCACTGCTCAGGATTTGCACAGCACTGCACAGGATCAGGAGTTTGCCATAGGGATGCCAGGTGTCTGGTTTTTCACTGGAAAGTCTGGTCAAAAAGGGAACCTGGCAGTCTGGTTACATGCAGAAACCAGCCTCTGCCACCGGGAGGTGTGGGAAAAACAGCCACCGCTGGAGCCTGGAGCAGCTCTCAAGAAGTGCCTGCAGAGAGAGGTACTGGCGGCGCCCCTGCCCTGCCCAACTCACCTTTCTGCCCCTGGAGCGTGGCTCTTCTTCCCCTGCCCTGCCACAGCCATTCACCCCTAGAGCATGGCTCTCCATCCAAAGTCCTGTGCCAGTCACCCATCCATCCCTACAGTCCTGCTCAGCTGGCAGGGGGAGGGAGGTGAAGAGAACAGAGCCTCAGTAGAGGCAGAGGAGCGGGAGGATGGGCCCTCGAGGGAAGAGGCAGAGTGGGTTGGGACTTCATGAGGAAGAAGAGGGAGCGGGGGAGGTTCAAGCACTCAGTGTCCGGTTTTCTCAAATTAGAAAGTTGGTCACCCTTTTTGGCCATCTGGTAGAGATGGGACCAAACTAGGAGGCAAATATGAAAAAACGAAATACAGATGTGTTCTCACCTGGGGCCCTGAGCAGACTCTGACTAGATCTCTGTCCAGGGTCCTGCCTGAAAACTCCATTCACTGCTATCATGTCCTCTTGCAGCAAGCTCCAGCATAGCAGGTTGTCTTCCTCTAACACAGTGGTTCCCAAACGTTTTACTAAGGCAACCCACCAATGGCATTTTGTCTTTTCCTGTGACCCACCCATTACATATATGCACCTTCCACTCCGGCACTGCAACTCTCATCCCGGTCTGGGGCAAAGGGGACGTCCAGGGTGAGGTTGGACTGCAAACCCTCCCCACCCTCACCCCAGCAGCTCCTGTCCTGCAGGGCAGGGCCTGGCTCCCTGCCCTGGGCATTGCAAGAAGTAGTGTATGTTTGCTGGACCAAGGCCCACTGTCTGGGATACACTGCTCTAGGTCCCTCTGCAGACAGCCCTGCAGTCAGTGGTCTACCTCGTCTCGTGACTCAGACCTCCAGCCAGGTCACATTTAGTTCCATTCCTTTCAGGATGACAGAATGTGCAACAAAAACATGTGTCTAATCCCTCCATCCAGTCTGCTGACCTCAATTCTGGGCCCAGCAGTCTGTACAGCCTTTGCTCAGGACTTCCAGTAATCCATATCTTCTTCCCAGGGGCTTCATACCACCTTATCAATGGATATTAGGGAAACTCAGGTCTATCTTCTACACTGGATTCCAATCCAGGGACCCTAGAACAAGTAGCCAAGGTTTACTTCACCAGTTTCCTTGCTATCACCTCCCTGAACTTCTTCCTAGCAAGCCTTTCTCTACGCTTTCTCCTCATCCTACACAAGCCTTCCTGCTCCATACAGTCCTTTTCACTTCATCCTCCTAGGAAAATGACTACAGAGTTGCTATCTGCCCTTCCTTCCTTCCTTTTCCTGTCATTTTATGGCAAAGCAGCCTCATCCACCCACTTCTCCTCCAAACTTCTTCTGTTTATAGCCACCCAGCCTGGTTTCATCATTAAAAAGGCCTGGCCCACCAGGCCTCTTAGGCTCACATTAACACTTTCACCCCCTGTGTGGGTTTTTTGAACTGTCATCCCTCTTGTCCTTACCCTCTTCTTTAGTCCATCATCATGTTCTGTGTCCCCAGTTCTTCTAAAAGCATCACATGGGAGGCCTATCTCCATCCAAAGCCCCAGTGAACTTTTCACTGCATGGTTGGGACTCTGTTTGCCTAATTTAAATTAGATGATCATAGGAGCAAGGATCATGTCCTTTCATAAACTCTCCATAAAGCACCATGAAAGGATATGTTGCTTCCATTTATAAATGTAATATCAGTGTTCTTTTCCGCTTCTTCCCCAAGAAGAAACAACTGTGCCTAGGGGATACTGAGTAGTCTTTGACACACCAGTAGCAATGGTTAGTTGAATAGTAACTAGAAAGATGAAAATAATCAAGAGGAAAATGAGATTACGGGCAATTAAAGGAACAAATCAACAATGTTAAATTAGGGAGCTATGATTTGATTTTTTTTAACGGTTTCTTCCTTCTGATCCAATCTCTGCAATTTCCCAGTTTTGCACTCTCACCACTGCAGCTCCATTGTCAATAAGGATAGGAGCATTAGTGTAGACAAGGAACCAATCAGTTTTCAAGGTTTTTATCTAGACGTGCTCTGAACAGGTGTAGATAACCCAGTGGCAAAATGCCTGCATCTCTTCTATTCTTTTGCTACCACCAATGGAGCTGCATGGGTAGTAATGCACCACCAGGACATTTGAAAAAACAAAACAAAACTTAGTGCCGACACAGTCTATGAGGAGGAGAAATGTTAAGAGCAACAGAGCTAAAGTTTAACACTAACCGTTGTTTAAGGTGGAACCATTAGCAGAGTTGTTATTTTTGTGCATATAAGATAGTAAGGATTATGCTTCAGAGGATCTCAACAGTGAACAAGGGACAGGATCAACAACAGTAATAAATATGCAGCTCTTATATTATGCTTTTTAGCCACAGTTCTCAAAGTGCTCTACAAAGAGAAGTAAGTCTCAGTCTCACTAGCAGTAAATACTAGAATTGTGATTGCCTAGAGGCCTCAATCAGGATCAGGTTCTCTTGCATTCAGCTCTGTGATGGGACATCTGACCTACACTGTCTACTAAGGGGTTAATAGAGCTCCAGCGAGGCTGCGCAGGAGGCAGCCAATTAGAGATGGACTGAGAGGAGCAGCCAGTCAGGGCCCAGCAGGCCCATATAAGAAGAGCTGCAGGGTGGAGCAGAGTCAGTTACTCCCTGGAGCTTGAGGAAGACGTCACTTTCCGGGGAGGAGGAAGTGAAAAGAACTGTAGGGAGCAGGAAGGCTTGTGCAGGATGAGGAGAAAGCATAGAGAAAGGCTTGCTAGGAAGAGGTTCAGGAAGGAGAAGACAGCTAGCACCCGGGACAGAGCAGTGCCTCAGGCAGGGGCTGGTGGAGCTAAGAACAACTCCTGGCTGGCTACAGAGATTTGCAGGCTGAGGCCCTGAGGCAAGGATGGAGAGGGTCCTGAGGGTTGCTGAGAGGTGGCCCAGGGTAATACACTAAGGAGTTGGAAGGGAGACAGCATGTGGCTGCCTTCTGTAATGTCCCTGGGCTAGGACACACCTTCCCTTCCTCCCTCCCCCTGCCTATCACTGGGGAAGTGGCCAGACAGTAAATGGCAGTTGCCACTGAGGGAACTGACAGGAAAGGAAGGATTGCAGAGACAGCTCCCAGAAGGGGGGAGCACCAATCATGACACAGCCAGAGGAATGTGTCATGAAAAGGATGCCACGGTCCTGAGAGAGATGTGGGTCCAGGAACAAATGAGAAGTTAGGCAAAGCACCACAAGAAGAGGGTGCACTGGCCGGAACAGTTAATCCCTGGAACAGCCATCAGGTGGTGCCACTGTGGTGAGGTAGCCAGATTACAAGCACTATAAAAACATATAACCAAAAAGAAGTCCCATCTCAAAGAGGTTACAATCCAAGGGCATATGGTTCGAGACAACAGGTGGATACAGTAAACAGACAGGGAAGAACGTGCATCTAAAATAACTTTACCAGTCCAGAGCCCTGGGAAAACCATTACTTGAAAGAAAAGGAGCAGTAAAGTTTTGTGTAGGGGATGCTTTTAAAAAGATTTTTAAATGGTCTGGTATTTTTGTTTAATTATAATTATCAATCTAGTGTTCTGAGACTTTGTTATTTAAAAGAAACTGAGCTGTATGTTTCTTGTCAGAGCTCAGCATAGACTCACCCACACTAGCAACCCTATAGCATTGTGTGACACAAACTGTCCTACACACAGTGTAAACCACTGCTGTGTCAGTCTGGTTACATCTTGTCCCTTGCATGCTGCTAAGAAAAGAGCCCCCTGTCTTGGTCCCAATATCCTCCCTCTTTAAGTAGAAGCCTTGCACCAGTTCTGCTGCTATGAGAACCCCCTGGAACCGCAGCAGTGAGGCAGAATTTGCCCCAATGTGCATGCACACTCCCACACACACACAGACCTATATAGATATATATGCAATGGGCCAAATATTTCTGTTATGCTTATCCAACCAATCCATGAGCCGAATTCAAGTGATTCCACTAGAGTTGTGTCCACTTACACCAGAACTGAATTTGCCCAATGGGGTTACACTATTGATAGAATAGAAATTGGTCCACTATACATAATGTCTTCTTAGGATTTTCCTTTGATAGTAAAGCCCATGTTGCTATTACTTACTGAGTTTCTCCAGTTTGTATGACTGGAAACCTCAAGGCCACTGTTTCCCCAATGACTCCTGAAATCCCTAAACATGCTATCCATTCTGCTGACATGTGCACTAAAGGTAGAAAAATTCTGTTCCCATTGAAGCCAATGGCAAAACTCCAATTAACTTCAATGAAGCCAGGATTTCACCCTAGTATAGTCAGCATTGTCTTCGGTGTAGACTGTACTTGCTATATTTCGGGTTATTATCTCTTTCTTCCCCATATCCAGGATTTATTGCATTTCCAAAGGACACTATGTTAATTAACTAACCTAGATAGAGCGTTTCCTTTTTAGCATAAAAAGCTATTTTTTTACTTAATCATTCACAATGTCAAGCAGCTAAAAAAGAATATGCCCTTGATTAAAACATAAAAATGTGGCAATAAATATTTTTTATTGGTTGTAATACCTTTTGCTTTATTAGGAGGATAACAGACTGCTGGTTAACTGATCATGAAATATTAATTAAAAAGAAAAATACACGATAGGGAGTTACTTCTGTTGTGTCTGGCTGTTTTTTCACAAGTCTATTTTTCTTCATGTGAAGATATGAACTTTTACATTTTGTTACTCATGAACCAAATCATGTGGCACCACCCCACCAGTGCAAAGGGGGAAAAAACAGATTTTGCACTGAAATTAGCATTTTTACATCTTTGTCTGTGCTGTTTTGCTACCTTCTCTACACTAACTCATTTTACGCCAGATTCAGGAAAGCATCCCTGTTTAGGACAGTGCCTATGTATGTGCTTGTCTCATTATTAAACATCCACTTAAGTGTTTTCCTGAACTGAGGCCTCTGTCTTAAAAATTAGATATGAACATTGCTGTAATTAATGCAATAAAAAAATTAAAATCCATTTAAAGCTTCATGGGAAATGTTTTAAATTATGAAAGAAAGATCTGGTTGCATTACTTAATTGTTTGTTAAAGACACAATATAATATTTAGAACATAAAACAAATATTTAATTCTCAGATGTGTGGATTTTTTCAGAGCTGTATATTTTTAACTCCATTTATGCCACATAACTGAGTACCTTATACTCTTGCTTTTGATTTAACAAAAAATGTATTACTGTAAAAATCCATTACTCCCATGCCTCCCTATGTAGTACAATGTTAAGTACACTACAATGCTAAGTCCCAGATGGAATCCAATACTGTAATTCGATTGAGAGATCCTGGTAATGTCCCACAATGTAAGAACATAGCTTAAGGGTTTGGGTATGGTAGCAAACCTCTCAGCCTTGAGACTGAATTACAGCCTGACTATTCAATCTTTGGGCTCTGTACAGTTGTTTGTAATGTTCAGGACTCTATATGGTTGTTTGCAATGGATCTGTAAAACAATTATTACAATAAAAAAGGGAAAAGTAGAAGAACTATAAATTTAAGTTTCTCTGGAGGAATTATATGATTACAGGAGAACTGGGATTGCAGTGGGCATGCTAGAGGAGGAAAAGGATTGCAAAGTGTGCCACAGATGCTCTGATGAAGACCACAGAATAAAGGCCTGGTCCCGCTATCCTTACACTAGTAAAGGTTGCACAATCAGGCACTGATGGACAAGTCTGTGAAGATTCATCTGGCTTGTTCACATACATACATTAGCAGCTAAGGCCCAGAGGCACAAAAGTGTTTAGGTGCAAAAGCTCCAGACTTAAGCACCTAACTCCCAGTTTAGAATCCACCCTGATCCCCAAACGTCTGCCAAATCCTGCAAGCACCTAAACTCACTCTCACCTGCATTTTTACAGTAAAACTTCCCTCAGCACTTACATTTCTGCCTCTGAGCATGTGCACTGCTGCCTCCTGCTAGGCATCCAGACTCCTATCTCCTGCCTAAGCCTCAGACCAATTCCCAAACCAGAGGGAGACAGGCAGCCAAATGCCTGTCTCTCCCAAGTCACGTGTGGGGCCTGATCTTAGAGGCATGCTCAAAAGCCACCTACCGGATTGGGTCCCATTCATAATCCATCTGGAGAAGGAGGTGATATTGATGCCCACCTGATAACTTCTAATCCAATGGTTAGAGCATTCACCTGGCATGTGGGAAACCCATGTTCAATTTCTCGCTCTCTGCCAGGGCAGGAAAAAGAATTTGGACAGGGGTCTCCCATCTCTCAAAGGAGAGTTCTGAGCACTAGACTCTGGGCTATTCTGTTGTGAGGCTCTCTCACTTCCTCCTGTTGAAGCTGTTCCACTGTGGATAAATAATGAAAAGTGATTGTAGCAGGGGGACTGGGCCCTGGGTCTCCCACCTCCCAGATGGATATCTTAATCAATGGACTACAGAGTCACTTCCATTCTCTGTCTCCAGCCCAATGAATATTTAAGTATATATCCACAAGTGGGATAGTCATTGGGCCAGAGAAAGAGTGGATTGCTATGCAGAGTTAGCCGTAAATCTTTGAGAACTTGAGGGCACAACTTACCTCATGCCTCTCTCCTCACCATGTCCCATTGGCTAGCTTAAGCAGCTCACCACCTAGGGGGTTGGTTTTTGTGGATCACATTCTTAGGCAACTATATCTCTCTGTTCATTATATAGGGAGCCTAAGCACCGAACTCAGCTTCATGTATCAGTGTTGTTCCTGTGATTTTTCTAGGCACCTAAAACAAGCATCATGATGCTCAGCGTTGCAGTGCCTAAGACCTTTAGTGGATCCCACCCTCAATGACACCCTTACTTAGCTACCTGGATTTTCAAATGAGAGAACATGGTTCCAACTAGCTAATCTATCAAAGAAGGTAATGCAAATGAGACACAGTGCAAGATTTGGATCTGGATTTGCTGTGCCAAAAATCTCACAAACGGTTCTTGTGCAGTTCTGTCCTAAAATAAAGGAACTTTCATGCAATTGACTGCTTTCATGAACTTCTTGCCATCTTGGGCCAAAATCTCTTGAAGAAAAAATATGCCTCCTGTGCTTTTGGATGTGACCAAGAATCAAAAGCACAGGGGTAGGGTCTGATATGGGCATCAGAATCCTAACACTCCTAAAACTTGAAGCTGTTTGGATCTGAAGATCCATTCTTGGCCATTATCTAGTCTAATCTTCACTGCTCTCCTATGTTCTTCATTTTGAGGGACTTCACTCATTTTAATTCCAGCCTTCCTCACAAATTTGATGTCCCCCCATTTCTATTAGTAAAAACAATTTACATCACAAATGCATAATCATGAGACTGTGGTTATAGAAAAGTTATTTACAATCCCACAGTATTTTAGGTTTCCTGCATGAATTATTTTTTGTCTTTTTCTTATGGGACTTTTGTCCCATACTGCACTCAGCAAGTTAAGAGTTCTACCCCACTGTAATAATTCAAGACTCTACCTTGTTCATATTGTTTAAGGGGTGCCCATAGCATCCATTTGCAACTAGAAAGGGAATATTCCAGAGCAGCTTGCACATATTATCCTGAAAGAAGCTGGAATGTCACTTCCATGATACAGTCCAAAGAGCGAGACTTACAAAGTCACTTCTGAAGCAAGACATTTTAATGTGATGTTTTACAGTAGTAATATTATTAGGGCTAATTTGTGGCATGTAACCACTGGCTGAATATGGCTTGGCGCTGCACCGCCTCACGGGAGGCAAATTTCTTCTTCAAAATGTGCAGAGGGACTATGCCAGCTGTGTCATTCATTTGAGGTACAGTTATTGGAAGAGCAGTGTGAGAAGCTTGCGCTAAGCTTCCTTGAACCTCACATGACATTTGGTTGAACACAGGACTTAATAGACTGGAAGGAATGGACAACTAACCTTCACGAACAGCAATCCTTTATACAAGATCAATACAGCAGAGTTACAAGGACAAGGCAGAAAAAATATAATTGGTTAAATGAATAACCTTCACTGTCGCTGAACAGAGGCATAAGAGAAAAGTGGATCATTATAGAGCTGCCTAAAATCCACGGTCCCTGAGGTGCACTGGATGCGCACAGGTGACTTGCCTTGCCGGGATGTCACAAAGCTGCTGATTTCCTGGTACCTCTCTCATCTCTCCCTTGTTGTCAAGCAATCTGTACCTTCATGAAATTACCAATAAAACATTCATAGGAGCAGATTAGGTTTTAAAATCTACCTAATGTAGCGTGAAATTTAGAGTATATGCTCCAGCGATCAGAGCTGCAGTGTTGACCCATTATGCTCTGCAGTCACATTCTTCTGTTTTTACCCTTTCAAGCTGTGGCGGGGGGTGGAAGGGAATAACACACAGTTACAACCTTTTTTCTTCTTCTTCTTTTTTTCCCTCTTCTTGCTTTTTACAGTGGGACTTTATTGTAGTCTGCGCATGAAAGTCTGCTCAGGGCCTGGTTTAACTTTATTGAAGAGAGATGTGGGGATTATCGCTGGGCTCTGTGTTGATTGTTTGTGTTTCTTGAGAGGGTAGTCTGTTTCTTCTTCTCCATGCAGCAGAGTTAAGCAATAGCTGGGTCATTGCACCATGTATGTGTCAAGAGCTTTCTGAATCTTAACTCTAAGCATGGAGGAAAGAGACTTTACAGAAATAGTCAAGGAGGCACAGGTTTTTGTGATACCCAATGACATGTTCTACATTTAAAGGCTACTCTCAGATTAAAAACATATATTTAAAAAGATGTTCTCATCTTTGTTACTAACTGACTTCATATTATTGAAATTGAAAGACTTTTTACATTTTTCTTCTCCGGACCAATCATGAACAGTTTGCTACAAGTATCAGATGCTCCAAATTCAAGCTACTTATTTGGGGTTGTTCACACAAATCCTACGGCAGCTTCTGATCCCAGATTGCATGAGTCTAATGCAAGAAGATGTTGGCAGAAACCACAAAGATTCTGAATCTCTAAGCCACACATACCTTGCCTGAGGTGTCATTCCTAGAAGACATGAAGATGTGGTAGGTATTGGTTGCATGCAGAGTATAAATTTAATTTGTTTCAGTGCAGTCACACAGCATAATAGTATGTGCACATTCATGGTCCTTCCTCCAAAAAGGCGAGATCAAACTCCTACATGGTTCATTTAGGCACCAATCCTGCAAATACTTGAGTAACTGTACTCATATAAGTAGGTTCATCAGCATGTGAATAAACTTACACACTTGCCTATGGCCACAACAGGACTACCTGTGTGCTTAAGTTAGCCATGTATTTAAGTAGCTTGCTTATTCAGGATCTGAGTGTTAATTGATTGCCTTGATTGCCACCTCTGGTCAAAGGTTTTGGAAATCCTGGCATGTTATGTCCCATCCCTTGTAAGATATCCACAAGTGCCCAAGTAGGCAAGCTTAACTCTCGCTTCCCATTAGCATTTGGGAGTCCCCCCAAATTATTGGGGTTATTCATGGTGGGAGAAGACCAAAAGGGTCCAAGCATAGCCAAAATGATTTCATTGTTACATTTAAGTGAGTACTCTTAAAACAACGGTTTGCAGCATTTGCCTAGTTTTACATGGAACTAATCTCTTTTTCCCATTTTGGTTATATATCTTCGAGTAAATTCTAAGTGATTTTAAAGATCCTATTCCTCCCACTCTTTGCACAGATCCTACTCTCTCAGACACACATCTTGCCAAGATCTGATTACCACACACACACACCCCTTGCAAAGTGTATTATTTTCCTTTTATTTTACTTCTCATCACAGAAACTGTTATTTGCGGCTCATTTCAAAGCGCTTCCAGAGTCTCCAAAGAAAGCTGAGCATTCTTAAATGGAGAAAAAGTTAGCAGAAGTCATGTAACCACTGAATACATCCTGGAGGTGTTTCTGATGTGTTCCTTTAATCCTAGTCACAGGAATTATGGGGAATATTGAAGCTAAGAAAATTCCCAGTATGTGATGGATGGATCACTTGATGATTATCTGTTCTATTCATTCTCTCTGAAGCACCTGGCATTGGCCACTGGTGGAAGACAGAATATGGACTGTATGGACATTGGTCTGACCCAGTATGGCTATTCTTGTGTTCTTATATCACAGGCATGTCTAGAGTGGTAGTTAAATGGTTCAAAAGAAACTCCTCTTTTAACTTTTCCAAGCATACAAAGGAATTGTAAAACAAAGGTCTATTGACATTCATGTTCCACCTGCTGCAGAGCTGTTACGTTTCCCATATCTGGTAGTCCTTTCCCACGCAAGGAGAAATTTCCACCCACATTTTCAGCCAAGAGAATGGGGACAAGGAAGTCTAATCTCATTTTCACAAATGGAAGTGCAGGGTAACTCAATTGCTGTCAATGGAATTACATGCTAGGGTTTCACACTGAAGTAACTGAGATCAGAATCTGCTCCAGTGTCATTATCTGTAGAACAGGGGGACAACATTCAAAGGTGTGTGTATGTGTGGGTGTGTGCACTCATGAGCGCACACATGAGCTATTGGTAGTGGTCGTGAGGCATTAACTCTGTTGGCAACACTTGCAATATTATCACAACTCTTATATGTGATGTTTTTCTTACACTGTCAGTTTCTGGAGTTCTGTGAGTATGTAACAATCTCAACTTTCATTTAAAAGAAAAAGTTTCTAGCCCTCATGGCAGACAGATAAGCCTGAAAACCTGACCTGAGTACATCCTAATGGCTCCAAAAAAAAAACCAAAATAAAAACAAAAGAAAAGAAAGAAACAGAGAAAAAAAACCACAAATGTGTTTTTGATTTCATTATTTTAAGGCATTCTCATGATTGTGGGGAACCTGATACATGATGCTTAAGGTGGGCAATACTTCACTACATTCTCTCACTAAAATCACTCTATAAAAGCTGGTTGTATCCATGCCCAGAAACTGCAATCTTCCCCCATTTGATAAGCTCAGGGCTCTAAGGGGCTTGGTATATAAAAGCCAAAAGATTTCTGCATTTCAGCATCAGGTTATCATAACCCATCTCCCCCTCCTCCCTGCCCCCCAGAACTCATCTATATGCTAATTTCAAGTGACTAATGCCGCCCTACACTATAATGGCTCTAATGTTTTCAGGGAAGGAAAAAAGTAGAAAGAAAATGGTGCTCCCTCTCCAAAGCCTCTTTGCTCAGAGCACTATCTTAAGAAAAGCAAGTTTTCAAATGATGTACCATGCCAGCCTCAGTACCCCAGTTACAGGTTGAAAGTTGCCATAAGTATGCAGCTGGGTTAACATTGACTGGAGGGAAAGTATTGCAGGCAAAACTGAAAATATTTTTTCCAGCCTCACTTTTGTGTAAATGACCCCAGTTAAATGTATTGCTTGCTAAAGGGAAAGATGCTGCCATTGTTCTCAATAAGGGAGTTAGGAACTACTGTATCCTGCTCTGATGGAGTTCCCCACAGAGTTACAAGATACATGGAAACAGTTGGGATTTGACTCATGGGCCTCTCCAGTGCAATCACACAGCCAGGGGAATTTGCAATTTCGCCACAAACGTGCACGTGGATAGCCCCTCTGCCCTGTTCCCCCTTGCTCTCTCCCACTCTCTGTATTGCTATTAAGATCTCAAATGCAGCAATTACATGAAGAAAACCCTAATTAAACAGCAGCAGGTTCTGTAAGAAAAGTATTGAAGAAAACACTATGAAGACAAATAACAAAGGCTGTCAAACCATAGGTTTGTTGTGTTTTAAGGGCCTGTTGACACTGAGAATTCTTCAGGAATTTCACTGCACTAGCTTTCTCTGTGCTTTTCTAGGACAAAAGGAGTAATATTAACATATAGTCCTGTGGCCATAATCAAATAATAATTGGCCTCAGAGATCACTTATGACAATCAGGAAAGTAATAAGTTTTCTGAATAATTATGAATAATTAGGCACATTTATGAATAATTACACTGTTAATAACTATCTACCACATCCAATTTTTAAACTGTAATTCAGTCATTATTGATTGGTTAGTAATCACCTTCTCTACTGTTTCCTCGCTCATTAATATCCTGATTCAGCCAGGAGGCCTGCACGTATGTGTTGATTCCACAGAGCCAGGTCAGTAAAGAATGACTTTAATGTCATAGTCAATGGGTCCTAGGGAGAAGGGAATTCCACCTCTCCAGTGAGGGATTTTGTTGAGTGTTGTGGAGGGAATGTTTTGAAAAGGAAATCTCTTGAACTTGCTAAGTGTCATGTTGTCAGCCCTTAAATACCACGGTGATGAGTGCTACAGAAACATCTTGGATGGAGAGACATATTGAGCCACATCCAGATCTTATTGGTATTTTGTTTTTCCTGCCCTTTGTCTACTTTGATTGTAAACTCTTAGGGTCAAGGACCGTTTCTTACTATGTGAATATAAACATCTAGCACAGTGGGGCCCACTCTGAGTGTAGGCGTAACTGTAATACAAACAATAATAATATGAACATCAGTGACAATCCTGAGTGATTCCATTGACTTCAGTGAGTTTACATCAAATTTACACCAGCTTAACAGAATGAGGCCAACTAGATAGGGTACGTAGACAGAGCCTCTACTTGATAATTGATTAGCATATATAAATCACTATTGGTACTGTACCTTCTATTCATATGGCACATTTCATTCAGAAGAACATGAGCAGGCATGAAGTACATTTGACTATCTTCCCATTGGAAAACCTACAGGGGGATAAAACATGCACCTCAGACTCCATGAGCTAGAACTCACAGGATTAAAGTAATATTATCTTCCCATGGGAGGACCAGTGTAGAGGAAAGACTATATAGCCAGTAAAGTCTGATGATGCCATGGACCTACTGGGAAGTTCACCCAAAAACATGCAGACACATCTCTGTCCTATCTATCCACAGGAAGTACAATCCCCTCTGCACATGTCTCTCAGCTTTCACTTTCCCAGCAGCACAGGAAATCCTTTTGGCCCTGACACCTGTGCCCTTCCCCCATGTCTAACAGAAGTTGCAGGTAGAAAAGGAAGTTACAGCTGGCAGAAACAGCAGTAGCTCATGGATGCTCTGTGAAAGGAAACAGACTGTGACCAGTGCCTGCTCACTTACTATTTTTAGCATGCTAGCTCAATGAGAGCTAGCACAAGTTATACCTACCTCAGCTGGGAATCAGACCCTTAGCTCAGTGCAGATGTACCCTCAGAGAATATTGGATAGATGGATGTTCCTTTTCATCTGTTTTGTTTCACGCTATTTCAAAGGGTTATGTTTCACCATGTCTTGATTTTGTGGTTTGGCATATGAACATTTTCATTTTCATTTGCCTTATCTCTGGTCTGTCATTATACCTTGCCACTTCCTGGGATTGTGCACATTGCAGACTGCAATGCTGCATCCCATCCAGCTGGACATAAGAAACCTTGTCTGTACTGCATCCAGCATAACATTCAGATACAATACATTTAATTGAACAAAGAAGCCCACGAAGTCCCATTTTGCTTAGTGTAGACATCTTCAAAGTTACTGCTTCCCAATATTATACGCTATTGAAGGCTTTCTGCAGATTCTTGATCTCACACTGTGCAAAAATTCCTAGTTACAGTCAGTAGGGAAGAGCATTATTTCAATACCTGAAACCCTGAGAAATGTATAGATGTCAACCACTGCTCCTCTAACTATCAAACTGAAACAGACTCACAAAGCCACCAGTGTATTGTTTACCCTGCATGGTGCAGAAACAGATGAATCTCCCGACTTGTGCCCGGTGCCAAGCTAAATTCACTCCATCCCCCAACGCAGATATCCCTTTCTGCTTCAATTTGTTCCCCACTGTCCACGGTTGTCATTGAAGACAAGGACCAAATATCTGAATGCTGTCAGCATACAGTGATTTAGGTCCTGTTTTGAAAAACAGAGCCAAGTAATTACATTAAAAATGGCTCCTGAATGTTAATATCAGCTGTGCTGCAATCGTGGATACCTGCACTAATAGGAGGCAGTGTGGGAACTGGGGTTGAAGGAAAAGGGATCTTCCTCCTTACACTAGCATGACACCCTACACTTGCATGGTCACCCTTAGAGTGTAATTGTGAATTGTTTAATGCAGAGGATGTTATGTGAGATGTTTTTGGAATGCTCATGATACATTGAGCATTATTGTTATAGATGAGTCCTCATTACTTAAAACATATCCAGGCAAAACTCTCTAGGAGCAGAGGGGCAGTTTGCACCTTATTAAGGCATGTATAGAACAAACCCAGCTCAGCATTCCCGGAACAAAGGACTGGCCTAGGCATCAACAAAGGAACCACATTAAGGTGATGATCAGTGACTCAGGATGTGAATGAAACCATACAAGGACATTGTTTGTCACATAACCTGGACGTGTGGGGTTGGGGGAGCCCCAGAGGGGATAAGGAACATTTTTAAAAAGGGAGACATTTGCTATTCTCTCTCCTCCACCTCCATCTACAAAAATCACTAAGCAACTGAAGCGCTGACCAAAGGGGAGAGCCTGGCTGAAGGGACACCAGCCAATCTGTGGTGAGAACCACCTGAGCTTGTAAGGTCGCTGAAAGTGTTAAGCTTAGTTTAGAATGTGATCGGCTCTTGTTTATTTTGACCAATCTGACTTACTTTCCTGTGACTTATAATCACTTAAAATTCTTTTGTAGTTAATAAATGTGCTTGTTCATTTTATCTGAAGCAGTGCATTTGGTTTAAGGAGTGTTGGAGACTCCATTTGAAGTAACAAGGCTAGTGCCTATCAATTTCTTTCTTAAACTGACGAATTAATTGAACTTGCAATGGTCAGTGGCAGCACTGAACGCTGTTAGACGGAAGTTCCTAGGGTTGCATCTGGGGCTGGGGGTATGGGCCGAGGTCCTTCTGTTTCATAATCCAAAAAGTGGCTGGCTAGAAGCACTGACTCACTGAGTTGAGAGCAGCTGGTTTGCTGGGGGCTGTGTGTGAGCAACCCAGGAGTAGGGGCTTCTCACAACAGAAGAGAGTAAGACGGGCTCCAAGAGTGAGCGATTGGGGTGACACAGCAATACACCAGTCCAGATTGCACTAGGAGAACATCATAACTAGTAAGCACAAAACATAACTTTGTTGCTGCACTTTCTTTCAGTGGACACTTCCTAGTTCCATTAGACATCATTCATGTTTCCAGAGGAGCATGAAATACACACATATGCTCCCCCCAGCATAAAGGGGCCCTTCTTTTGTTATATTTGGATAAGTATTCTGCTGCCTTCCTCCCTGCTACCAGCTAAATCTCTGTGATTGATGAAAGGACCACACTGAAAATTTGAGATGAGAAAGTGAAGAGAGAGCAAGGCCAGGCAAATGAGCCAGTGGGTTGAAGCACTTGGGACATTAGAGGGTGTCAAGGATGGCAAATGACTTCATTGAAGTAATGATGATAAACATTTTATCTCTGTGCATATATGTGCATTATACCTAACGATCTCAAGTCATAAGTAAGTGAAGAAAGGCACTAAATAAATCATATGAACAGGCCCTAAATGGGAATCCCTAAGGAATGGGATCTGAATTGTAAATGCAGGCCTGAATTTCACACATCAAATTACAATAAGGAGATTGATATTTTAAACAGCTCTGTACTTAAAGGGCATTGTGTCTAGTCCTCAGGATTTTTTCTTCTGCCTTAGACTTTTTTCTGTTTTACTATATATATTGTCATTAAATGAGATACTTTGCATATCAGTGGGTTATTCTGGGTTTCATTAGCATTTCAGAGACTGACTGGAAAAGTATTTTCTATTTGCCTGAGAACTTTGAAAAACATAAATGGTTAGGGCCAAATTCTGTTCCCACTGACACCAGTGGAAATTTGGAGTAACTTTATTATTTAAATGGACGTACTTCAGATTTGTTTTGGTACAACTGGGAAGAGAATTTAGCTCATGTTGTAAAACTTATCCTCGTGCTTTCTCCCTTTTTTTTTCTCTCTCTCTCTCTCCCCCCACCACTTTTCTCTCCCTTTTCTCTCTCTCTCCCTCTCTTCAATCCACAATAAAATACATGAAAAGAAAATGAGCCACATCCTCAGCTGGTGTCAAACAGCAAAGCTCCATTGAAACCAATGGAGCTATGTTGATTGACACAAACTGAGGATCTCGTCTAATATCTTTATGAAAGTAGAACAATCATGAGTAATAAAGAGCACTAGTTTCATGCAGAACAAATTATGCTGGGCAGACTGTACCTTCCTTTTTTAGATACTCAAGGTATCAAGATAGTACAGTGTACTAAAGTGTAGTAAAGCATGTCATAATAGTTGAAAATGGACGCTTTCCACTTTACCAGATATATTACAGTACACTCATTGTACTCCCTTTGTACCTTAATTATTTGAAAGGGGGAGGTACAGTTTGCCTAGCATAATTTATATAAAACTTTATTACTCATGGTTTGCTCCACTTTTGTATAGATTCCAGGATTTCTCATTGTTAGTCATACTGGATATCATGTAAAAAGTTGAAAATTTAACCCATAGCTTAAAACTTCTAGAACATGAGAGAGCTGGTAAGAGAATGCATGGAAAACACAGCACGCATTTTTCATTTACATAATGCTATGTGGAATAGTACAGATGCTATTATCCATTTATTTGTTATTTTTTTAAGCAGTGTCAGTGTGCTTGGCATTGTACCAGGCAGAACAAAGGACATTGATTCCTGTCCTGCATAGCATACAATGTACAGGCCAATTCCAAAGCTCATTAAAGTCCTGGGCCAAATCCCATCAGAGCCTTTCCTTTCCCCTAAAGTTAGTGACTTCTGCATCAGGACCTAAATGCTAGGATATGCTATTGAAAAGCTTATTTCAAAATCAATGTTTTTCAAACCTGAACAGTTTAAAAGTACTACAGAAATGTAAATAAATACGCCTCCCCCCCTCGCTACATGTTTGTACTGGAAACCAGATTATTCCTATGAAACGTAAAAAGACTAGTCCACTTGGTTTTTATATTTGCAAATTAAATTCTCTTGTACGCTGTAAAAACTAAATACAGTGCATTACATCCTCTAGTCTCTCCTGGAATGCTCAATCTGTCACTAACTTATTTGACTATTGATTAATTTTCAAAAATGTGTTGACATAAACCTTGCCGTTTAAAAAATTCTGCTCCCTTGCCTTTTGTCGGTGAGCTTGTGTGCCACGTCTTTGCCTTTTTTGAATGATTAATGTTGCTTTGAAAGCTTAAAGAATCAATAAACACACTCTGAAGTGGAGACATCTGTATCCTAAAATGTGTGCCATTGTCTTAGTTTTCTAGTCAATCTACAAAATGTTTTTCCATTTGGACTTAATGGGTCTGAGCTGGATGGCTAGTGATACCATGGAAAAGTCCTCTGGCTTTGCTCTGTCTTTACCCTGATAACACATCTCTTTGTAGATTCAGGAATGCAATGTATCTTGTAAGAATTCCAATTGGGAAGTGTAGTTCTTATTAGAGCTTTTTAAAAAATGACTATTGTTTTGTCTAGCCATTCTTATGATATTTCTCACTGCATTATTGCCACAGTTCAGGGCAACTGCACCTGTATTCCCCCTCCGTAGCCCCTTGAGGGCACTCACTCCAGGCTCACAGCTTGTCAGTTATCACCTCTCTTTGGTAGAGAACATAACAACGGCCATACTGGGTCAGACCAATGGTCCATCTAGCCCACCATCCTGTCTTCCAACAGTGGCCAATGCCAGGTGCTTCAGAAGGAATGAACAGAACAGGTTATCATGAAGTGATCCATCCCCTGTCACCTATTCCTAGCTTCTGGCAAACAGAGGCTAGGGACACTTCAGAGCACAGCATTGCATCGCTGCAATGTAAGATGCAACAAATCCTGCCAAGTGTTAAGAATTTAAAAGGACTGAACTGAACAATGTGCAGACAAGTATGGTCTTTGGGGACAAACCATGTCAAGTGGTTTGCCTGAGGGAGGTGAATGCAAATTCCACACCACCAGTTATGCAAAAACCCAGCCTGATGAAAACACGCCCTGAGGAAATGGCCATTATCTGCTGCTTCCCTGTTCCTGATTGTCAAGATCAAAGGCCCAAGCTGTATGAAGGAGAGACTAACCTATTCATAAGAGATGCTAGTTCTGAGCTAAAACTCTTATGAACTTGTAACTACAGAAAAGCCCCTTGATGGGGTTTAAAGGACTGACTCCTACCAGAGCCCTTGTTGGAGCAGGAGTGACCTCTGGTAAATTTATTAGCATCTGTGTAGGTTCTCTTATTGTTTTTAATATGTTTTCTGTGTAACGCTTTCACCTTAAGAATAAAAGTGCTTACTTACAAAGAACCGTGTGATAATTTGTAACTGCTGGCAATTGCATCATTCATAGAGGAAGCAAAGTGCAGCTGGCCTGTTTAAACAATCTGGCCTGCTGGAGATATCAAGGTGTGGGCAAGGAACTGTGCAGCCTGGAAAAAAGAAAAACCAGTGAGAAGGGAGAAAGATGCAGGTCTATGCCCAAGAAGGGTGGCAGCTGAGGAGCCGGAAGCCTAGAGTGGATGCTCTTTTTCAAAGGCAAGAGTAATGTAACTGGTCTCCATTTTAGGGCTTAATCCAGCAAATTGCTGAATACCCACAATTCCCACTGGCTTCAGTGGGAGACAGTTGACTGAGAATGCTCAGCAAGCATTTGCAGGATCAAGTCCTTAGTGAAGATCAAGTAGGACTTGAGGAAAGCTCTTTTGATGCTGGCGAGGGTCACGTGCTTAAGGAAAAATGAAGAGATGATTAGAGGGATGGGTAATAATACTGCATGAAAGATTTATGGGCGTAAGTTTAGAATGATCACATTATTCACAACTGCTGAAAAATACCTCAGGATTTGCCCAGGCTAGGCACATTTTAAAGCTGGGGCTCTGCCCTTTCCAATTTTAATGATGGTCCCATTTCTAGCTCTGGTGGAACCTGAAACATCTCATTGGCCCAAGATTGAATTTTGCCCTTCCTAAACCTCAGGCTAGTATACATTGAGGGGGCAGGGACGGGTGGCAGGGGGGTAATGCTACATTCAGGGGAAAAAGATAAAGATTTCTCTGGAAGGTTTGTTGTTTTTTGAAAGGGTGGGGCTTGTTGGTTTGATTTTAATCATTGTTGTTGCTTTGGTTTGGGAGTTAGTCTGGTTGGTTGGTTGGTTGGTTTTTGGTTTTTTAGTTGGTTGAAGATGCCCAGAGATTTGGAATAGTAAAATAAATCCCAAGGAAATGGATTAGTGGACAGAGGACAGTTGAGATAGTCAAAGGTTCAGGATAAATTGCAGAATTATGTAACATATTGCTGAGTCATGATATAATTGTTGTCTGCAATTTATATAACCTACATTTCTGTGCTTTATATGCAATTAGTCCCTTTTATAACATGATTGCAATTTATTACATGTTTCTATTTATATATATAAATACACACATACAGGCTTTTTTATGGTGCTTATTATTTTATTATCTGGATATATTTTATGTAGTTTATATTTACAAGCAGCAATAGTTCACTAGTTTAGAGAGCCAAACCCTTATGACTCCTGGCAACAGTTGCAGAACAATGACAGCAAAACCTTACCAATAGTCTGAATGATAGGGGAATATGGCTATATTTACACTGGAAGCCAATTCTGTGAGACACTGTGGCAGTGGGAGTTGAAGATGCACACCACCTTGCAAGAAGTGTTCAGCAATTGGCAGGCTCAGACCTTTAGCGTGCCTCACCTATGATTGCCCGAGAGGAGACATGAAGAGGTATAGTCTCCATTGCCTTGTGTGACATAGGAGATTTCAGATACGTGTGTATGCAACAGGTCAGTTGATAGCCAGCACACCACACCCTAAAATCGAATTTTAAGTAGGACAGCATGTATACATTTGAATGCAGAACCAGCATTCCATTGCAGGAAGAGGATAGTGACAGGGGTAGGTAGGAATGGCTTATAAAATGCACAGCTAAGCCCTTCGTGCAGTGGAAAAGAGAGTCTTGTTTTTGGTGCTGGCATCTGCATTTATGTTGATGCACAGAAGTGAAACAAGAGGAGTCAGACAAGTGGAACATAATCTGATAAGCCTGGAAATGACTTTGCTAATTCATCCAGCCTGAATGACATCCCTGCGCTGTGCCCTTTCAACACATTTGATTTGAGCACAAGCTTCCCAGAGGAAGTCTTTTCCTGTGCACTCTGTCCTGCTTCACTACCCCACAAAACTCACTGATGGAGGAAATGGTGCAGGTCCAGGCGAGGGGAAGAGAAGTATTGACTTTTCTTAAAGGAGCAACGTTCATTTTGTTCTTTTAGCTATATAAATCATTTCTTCTTTTCTTGGTAGGAACTGACCCCTTCAAGAGTCTTCTTATTGACACAATCAAGAGAAAGTAAAATCAATAAATCATAGTGCCTTTTATTTATTAACAGCTTGAGGTGTACAGAACTTATATGGGATCTCTGTGTCTATTTATGAATTTATGAACTTAGAAGCAGAGCCTACTGAGATATTCTGCTTAGACCAAGGTGGGACAATTTTTGTAGAAGTCTAAATACAAGAAAATAACTTGATTAAAGTTGACACCAATTTGAATACCAGTTTTGTAAAATGAAAAAAATATATATCCTTGCTACATGAATGAAATTGCAATAAGATTTGTGGCTGAAAATTCACTCCACATGCACACATGAATAACATTTATGTTGTACCTAATTTCCCTAAGTCGAATATAAAGATTTATGATCAAGCTATGCATTTTAAGTCTTAAATTAACATGATTTATGAAGCAACCCTAACAGTTACGGGGCTATCATTAAAATTATGTATTCATCTTAAGTGTGCTGTTCTTCATGGGAGGTAATTTTACTGAAGACAATGATCGTTTGGTTCCTGATCACTGAAACGTACTAAATCTCAATCTCTATCTTTGTCAATATCCTATTTCCATTCTCGTCATTCTAACTCTTGCTGTATGGATGCATATTTCTACCCTGCAAAGAAACTGCTGTTGCCACACCAATCAACCAAATATGGATGCTGCCCAAGCATTGTGGTCCAGATTTTAAAGGTATCAAGTTGTTGCTGTGCTCAGCATTACAATGCCTAACTGATTTAGAAGCCTAAAACTCATTTTTAAAACAGATACAGACATGTAGGACCCAAAATCCCAACAACAGTTGGTGGGATTTAGGCTCCTATGTGCTTAAATCGCTTTTGAAAAAGAGGCTTAGGCTCCACCTAAAGATTAAGGGCTTGTCTACACAGCCTTGCTGTTCAGGGTGTGAATAGCAGTGCACACCAACATGCTGCGCTGTAACTACCGTGTGGATACAGCAATCAGGAACCTTTTAGTTCACACCCGCAGCATGCATACAGGGGCGTTACAGTGCAGCACTTTGGTGCACTCTGCTATTCACACCCTTTTAGTCTGAACTGTGGGCCAGTGCAGACATAGCCAAAGGCTGTCCCATCTACAATATGCATGGTTTCTAGAAAGCCTACATTTTCTTACCTGGAAACTAAAAACCGATGATGCCCTCCTGCTCCCCACCTCCTCACTTTATAATGTATCAGAAGTGGAGGGTTTTATAAAAACTGTCCCATGTGAGAAGCAGCATGGTCTTGTGGTTAAAGCACGTAACTGGACCTCTGGATAGCTGGGTTGCAATGGCTGGCTTTGCCACCAATGTGGGGGGTTTTGTTTGTTTTGTTTTTTTTACCTTAGGCAAACACTAGAGCTGGTTTGTAGCAGATGTCTACAGTGATGCGAAAACTGGAGAAAGGATATAAGCAGTTGTGAAGGAACCTGGTACAATGGCAGGCCTGAATGCAAGGACTGTTCAAAGCAAGTACCCCTACCAGCAATAGAGGCACGGAGGGTGGTGACCACACATGGGGGAATACATACTGCACCCTCTTTAAAAAGCAGAGGCTCCTGCCAAATATTTTACTGCCTCCACGCCATCCCTTGCAGCATGCAGTGGTCTAATGCCAGAACTCAGTCTGTACCTCAGTTCCCCCATCTGTAAAGCTAATAATACTTACTGGTCTCTCAAAAGTGTATTTGTAAAGTGCTTGGAGGTCTCTGAATGGAATACACTATTAAATCAATATTTTATTTATTTGTTTATATTTTTTGGAAAATGCTGTGGGAAAGAAAGAGGCAAATATTTAAAAGATCATGGGTGGAGGTTTCCAAAGAGCCTGATTGACTTAAGAACAAGCCCCACTGAAAGGTGATAAGGCTTGTGCTCCTAAATCACTTTGGTTTTGAAAATCCCACCCTAAAATTTCAAGATATTGATTTTGAACCTCCTGAACAATCAAGTAGATGGTATCTCTAGAGCAGCCCTCAAATAACCTTCACACCTGCATAGAATATACATCATATTGTAGCTTTATTACCATGAGACTATATTGCTTTTGGAATATGGAGCCTCTCTATCTGTAGATTTGTACACCACCTAGCACAATGAGACTCCAGTCTTGGACTGGGACCTTTTGCTGGCACTATAATGTAATTAATAATGTAGAAAGGAAAAGCTTTGTGTCTTCCAACAGGCACAAAGTATACGATCATTATTATTATTATTCCCTGAGCAATCAGAATATAAAGCTGGATTTGAGCAAAAACAGCTCATCAGAATATGGACAATAACTTTTCTGCCTGATTTGCAGTATGTTTGCCTTTTGTTTTATCAAAACTATCTATTTTTCATGCCACTAAATCAAGAAGTGATC
Organism: Mesoclemmys tuberculata; assembly: GCA_007922155.1. NCBI lineage: Eukaryota > Metazoa > Chordata > Testudines > Chelidae > Mesoclemmys > Mesoclemmys tuberculata. The sequence continues at coordinate 26,574,783 of ML675601.1, read as the reverse complement.
AGCCTCTTCCCCTGAAATAATGCCAGACTGTCAAGACCACGAATCTGAAATTTAAAAAATTTTAAGTTGCAGTTTCAGGTGGGGTGTCTGAGCCAGTATTTCATGACCTTTCTGATACAAAGTACGAGAGGCTATTATTGATAGTGCATTTCAAACAAAATAAAAAAGAAATTGAAATCATCTGCAAGTAGATGTAGTCACCATAAGAACAACTTCACACACAGTTACCGTATTGCTATGTGCCAAAGATGTGTCATGCAGTAGGTATACTACCCTAAAACCCATCAAAATTAATGAATGTATTGATTGGAGAATCAATTCTTTGAGAACTTATGGATATGGGCATATTTATGTATGCATATAGAGACACACTGGGAATATGAACATAGACAAAATGCAGATGTTGAAAGATGTTGGAATGCAGATTCCTCCAGAGGCTTCCTCAGGAGCTGCAAGCATGTTCGTTTCAATGTAATAGTTCACTTTAAGGGCCTTAAAACTAAAAATATATGATTTTTTTTCTTCTCATCTTTATCTATAAAGAATTATTCATTGTGGGTGAGAGATGCCAGCCTAACAATCCCAGAAATTTAAGATGACAGATCAAATGGGCTCCATCAAAAAAGAATGGGTGCAAGAGTGGACAGGGCAGCAAATGACCCCGTTCCATCTTCCTTATTCTCAGGCTAGCTCTCTGCTGCCCCCAGCCTTGCTTGGTATAGCTGAGAGCAGCCTCAGAGTAGTTCTAACTTATACTAGGTGATAACTGCCCTCTAGAGAAACTGCAGGACTGATAATAACCATCCCAGGCCAGGGTGTTTCCTCCCTCAGCACAGGACAAAGAGAAAAGGCAAAACAGGAGCCAGCTTTATACCAGGTGAGGTTCCCCCACTGCAGGTGGAATTCACTGGTGAGAAGATCTGGCCTGTTTACACTATCACAGTGAAGTAAAGAGGCCAGATAACAAGAAAGAACATGCCTTGGTATCTATGTTTATTCTCAAAATAGGTATAACTTGGGCAGAGGTGATGTAAGCATTCCACAGCCGTGCTATGCCAGCGTTCCTCAACCTTGACCAGGGAACAATAGGCAGCCTTTTAAAATAGTGAATATTACTTAATGAAAACTTCCCTCATCTGTGTATTTCCTCATATAACTTGTTTAGGTAGTAAAGGTAAATCCCATTCAAACCCCTGAATCTGAACACCCATGCAGTATAGGAAAGTTTGGATCATGATCCAGAGGTGGATACATTGGATCTTGTGGTTATGCTAAAGAATGAAGTTAAACACAAATGCATTATTGTGGCTAGCCCAGTGTGGCTGATTCTTGAATGGACTCTGTGCACTGCTGCAATACAAATTTTATTAATAATAGTACCTTCATGTTAATAAAGGAATGAAGGAACACGCTTCAATGAGCATTCTCACTTTAAAGCATATTAAGATAAAGTGGAATGGAATAAAAATCTCAATTTCAATTTAAAAAATGCTTTTGTTTTTCTGAATATATGTATTTATTGTTTTTGGATTAAAATAATAACAATGAAAATTAAAGGGAAAAGGAGTTCTAAAAGCCATTTTTTTAACTGAGACTTCTGCAGCTGCAAACATGTTCATTTTGCCATAATCTTTAGCAGTGCAGAAGAAAGAGAGCCTTCAGGTGAAAGGTTACCTACATTTATAATGTCAGGCACTGAGACTTGTGAGGTAAAAGGTAAATGGTAATTTTATCATTAGCGTGCCTGACCGCTTGCCCCCACCATATCTCATAGGAGACGTTAAGAATGGCTCACCTGTCAAGATGCAAACACTTAAAGGTCAATGCGCACAGAAATCTTCAAGAGCTTACAACTGAATTACTGACACCTTTTATTATCACTGCTTAAATAAATGATTCAAGTGGCAAGATAAGGGAAAGATTGGTTTAATGTCAAGATTTACACGAGGAATTCTCGGAGCATTATTTTCTAAAACTATAACATATATATGTGCATGTATCTATGTGTGTGTATGTATATGTATACATACGTGTGTGTATATACACACACGTTTGTGTGTCATTTTATGCTGACAGTGTGTGAGCAATGAGATGGATTTTACATCACTGGTAAGAGTTTAAGTATATATTCCGCTCTTGCAAAGCTCTCCAGCATCCCAAAGCGACGCCTGCTTTTAGGGAGGAAATATGATCTATTGGTTGGAGCAAAGAGTCCAGGCTCCTGGTTAGTTTCCTACCTCTTTGTGTGACCTTCAGAGAGTCAAGCAATCTCTCTGTGCCTTGATCTACCCATCTGTTAAAGGGATTCAATAATAACTATGGGTTTTTTGAGGCCTAATTACTGATTATTTAAAGCAGCTTGAGAGCCTTTGATAAAAGATGCCATAGGCACCATAAGTAAAGTATTATTTATTTTGGTAAGACCCCCCCCCCTCGTCCTCCTCCTCTGCCTCTTCCTTCTGAGTTGCTTAGAATGGAAAACTGAGAATCTCCAAAGTGCAGAGAAAGGAGCACCAGGCTTCACAAGGGGAAGGATGGCTGATTCAAGCACAGCATTTTTATTTTAGGAAGAGGCATTGCCTACCACTTTCAATGAAGGTCTGTGTAGTGAGTGTGCTTTCATCATGACTCTTCACAACAAACAAAAACAACAGACGTTATTGTTACAAAAAGGGCCAATAAGGTACACAGGAAATGCCTGTCTATTGTGTATGGGATGTATTGTGTATTGAGATGATTAGGACTGATGGTCAATAATGTAAAATCATAACCGTAGCTCTAATATACGGCTTGGTAGCTCATGAAGTGTTATCTGTTGGTTAGGGCAGGGAACTGGGATGAAGCATACCAGCATTCTATACCTGAGTCTGCCACTAACTCAACTTTGCTCAAGTTATTTAGGCCGAGATTATTAAAGTATTTAGAAGCCTAAATCCCATTGCTTTCAATGGGAGTGAGGCACCAAAATACTGTTAAGGATCTGGGCTTTCAGCGAATGTTTTCCAAAGTAGCCCCTGATTTTCAGTACCTCCATTCATATGTGCCTAACCTGAGACTCCTTGGTAAGTAAAGCCTCTTTCAGGGGCATATATGGGGGCCAAGAGATGGAGAGACAGGCAGATTAAGCCACCTGAGAAGCAGACTGTACCTCTGCTAAATAGGCAGTTTCTCTATCTAATGGGCTTTCTAAGGTTCACCAAGGTGAAGCCCTTATTGTACTGATTAACTTATTTTTATTGTTAAATTGTTCGTTGAGTTATTTCCACTTAATAAATTCTGAGATCACAGCTAATCTTTTGCACGTGAGTTGTTTTTAGGAAGAAGGCATTTGCATTGTGGATGGTGATATGTTGGAAATGAGAGGGAGCTGTATAGGTACGGTGTCTTTGGGTGTGCTGCGGTGTTATGATGTTTGGATGGTGAGACGTGGTTTCAGATTAGTGTGGATGTTACTGTAACCTTAGCTGGTGGTTGCCTTGATTTTCAGTGATTGAATTGATAGGTGAAGCAACAAAGGGTTTTTTGTGAGTGGGAAAACAACAGGGATGCTACATACAAAATGACATTCAAGATCATGGTTTGGAACCTCTGGTATCCCTGTTTCACTCCTCCTCCCCACACAGCATTCTCATCTTCGCTGTCAGCTGTTCCTTCCCTCCATCTATGCCCCGTCTCCCCACTTTATTACTTATTCACTCCCTTTGACTTTATGGGCATGAAGTTTACATGGAAGAACGCTCACCTTCTCCATTTGTTGTTTTCCCCACATACTTTCTGATTTCCTGTCCTCTTTCTGAAACACTTGCAGGCCATGAATACTATAAAATGGAGGGCTTTACTTTTCTTTCTAAGCATCACTTGGATCAGTAGCACATAATACCTCTTGCATCTTGCCTCTTGCTATTTTTTTTCCTGACATCCCATTGCCAGGTGCAGATAATAAAGCTAGACTAAGGAGCCCAGGTAGGAGGCATAGAGAAGAGGGTTTTGGGGGGAGGTTTTGGGGACGGATGTCCTTAATTTTTAAAATAACAGCTAAAATAAGGGGAAATGGTAAATGAAAATATTCTAAAGATAAATGTAAGCATTTTTACATGCAGTGTTATTAAAATAGATTTTCTGAAGGGGACATTAGATTTTAATGTTTTAATTTTTCACTTGATAAACCAACTAAAAGTAAAGAAAATGCCATCTGTGGAATTTTCCATATGATCACTCTGTAGCTATCATCCAGGGAGTCATCTGCATTCTGGGAGGTGTAGGTTACAGAAAAACCCCAGCCACCCACTGCTCTGGAAACAGTGCAGTCACAAAAGCACCTGTCATCTAAATGGTTTGTTGGAGACAAAAGCAGGTGAGTCAAGCATTCCAGGACTGTTTGCACCACAGCAATGCTTACCGAGAATGGAAATGATTCACAAAAGTATGTCCCTTCTCAATGCTCTCTGAATGCAAAACTCACAGAGCTCAGTTCTTCTGCCACTGCTTATGAGCAATTCTCATTTTTCTGTTGAGAACCCTGCAGTCAGAAAACAGAGTCCCAGAGAATTAATTTGTCTAGTCCCCACTGTGCAACACACTGCCATTTACACATATTTCAATTGGTATCTTAGTCACCTCAGGATTTCCCAGCTGGACCTTCCTGGCAAGTTACTCGAGCTCTCCGTTCTTCAGTTGCCACATCTATAAAAGGGAAATAATGATATTCTAATTGCAAAGAGCTTTAAGATCTACAAATTAAAACAGCTATATGGCAGCTAAGTATTCATTATTATTATTGACTGGGATTTTCAAAGGGGCCTATGAGTGTTAGGCACCCAATCCCTATTGAAATTCAATATTTATTATTCATTTAGTACAACTGAGACAGTTCTGCAATGATTTACTGTTTGAACATGGAAATTATGGTAGAATATGAAGACATATGACAATCAACCAAGGTAGCTCTCCACAGTCAGAGTCTCTTATAGCTAGAGATGGGGATGAACCAAGACATTGCATCCAACCCACCTAGAACTTTGGGGAAGGTCAGCTTGGACTCACGTTCCAGAAAGTTGAGCAGGATGTCTCAGTACAAGACATCCTTGAGCCTTTTGAAAGCTGTTTGTTCTGGGCTCAAACCTGTTCCCTTTGGCAGTGTCTACACTAAGGTATTTTTGCTAAAATTGTCCACCACTGCAACCACCATTTCAGCTCCACCATTGTTAGCAACAGTGGGAGCCACAGTGTATTAAGCACTATGTCATCTAATACTACTCAAAGCAGGTTTATGTGACATGGTGCTTAAGACACTAATGTTCAATGGCACCTTCTCTGCAGAAGAACTCTGACTGCTGCTACCACTGTTAGAGCAAAGCCTGTGGTACTGACAGTGGGAAAGGTAAGCAAAAATTATCTACTGTTGACAAGGCCATTCAAGACAATGGCAAAAGTATCACTGACTTTACTCGGGATAGGAACAATCCCATATGCCCTGATTCAGCCATGTACTTAAGCCCCTGTCTAACTTTAAGAACATGTGTAGTCCCAAAGGGACTTAAAGTTATTCAAGAGCTTAAATAAGGACCATAATAAGGAAAGAGTTAGTGTGCTAGAACTATAGATTCAAATGGGTTTCATAAAGAAGCCATAAAAATGATCATTTCAGATGCAACTAAAGTTTTATATCTGCAGAACTGCCTTCAGAAAGCTTAATACATCTAACAAAATTCGGTGTGAAATGCAATCTGTTTTGTCTTGCATTGGTCTTGTGCATCAAAAACGCCTCTTTTATCTCAGCCTCAACCACATATTATTATATTGTAGGATTTTTTATAACCTCTATAAAAATATTTTCACTATTTTACCTGATTCCCTTAGGAAGACAACTGGTAAAGTAAAATTATTTTTACTACTAACATTTCAGGACAGAAGAAAAATGAGGACACTTTCTTTTTTATGAAAATATTATACAGCTGTGCATAAGCAAAACATCTGTTAATGGCTCACCAAAACCAAAGAACCATTTTTTTGTTGTTGTTGCGGATGGGGCTGTGTTTATTTGCTTGCGTTTGAATGATTTATTTTCTGTACCATCAGGCGCATGCAGAGAGTGACTTTCAGCTGAGGCCAGCCTAGCACAGATTCTACCAGCTCAGACAGACAGACACTCACCTGGTAAAGCTTCTTCCATTTGGACCATGATGGTTGTGATAATGTGCAGAACACACTGCAAGATCCATCAGCTACCATGAAGATTGTGATTGTCTGGATGCCATTTTGCACACACAACAGGAGTCTCCAACACAGAAACAATGCCTTTCCCTCACTATGCTTATGCAAGGCATAGCGTGTGGCAGTGGAGAATCGGGCCCAGGGACCTCATGCTTATGGTTAGTCAGTTGTAAGGCTCTACACATCTCTTTACTCTGTCCATCTTCTGCAAGACATCGGGGTTGGGCACCACAGATATGCACAGGGAAGTGGAGGTTGATGTGTGAATGGGTTGTGTGAAGATGGACAGTCATACTAATGCATCATAATACCTTCTAACACACATAGCTTTTTGTAGGTTTTAAAAAAATATTCAAGTGCATAACTGGTAGGAAGCCATGTGGAAATTCTGCTTGTTGTGCCCTCTCCTCTCTCTACCCCGCGCTCCAAACAGAGGGACATGGGCAAGAGAGTTTTCATGAAAAATATCAATTTTCCACTACAAAGCAGGAGCAATCAGAATTGAAAAGTATGCCACACTTCTCTCTCTTGGGTTTTTTATCCTAATTTATTGGAGCAAGAGAAAGAATCACAGGTTTGTTTTTCCTGGCATATTCATGTCCACTTCAGAAAGAAGGTCACTGCATTTGGGTACCAATCTACCTGTGCAGTAAGCCGTGATTAAAAAGGCTCAGTAAGGTTCTCAAAAATGCATTACTACAGTTTGAATCCATATACATCCATGGCCATAGAAGAGAGGATGCTAGTTTGGTTTGGTTAAATAGATATAAACGTATTCCCCGGTCAGCCAGCCACAGCAGCAGTCCTACATTTCAGTGAGCCAAATAAAAAGATTGCCTCAGGTCAGGATAAAAGCAAAGGTATGTAAGGGCCTGAAATAGATTGTGCTATTATCATTTATTTCAGAGAACTCAACAGAGCTCTCATAGGGGATCATCGGTGACTTCAGCTCTCCCTTTAGATGTCTGGTGCATCTCTGAATTGATTTAGAACATTCACTAAGACAGTGAAGGGTTAAATAGGTTTTTTTTCTTAATTCTGTAAATGAGTTTGAGCAGGGGATTTGTGAAGGGAGGGAAAGAACCCATAAAATAAAATAAATATATAGAGTAATAAAGATGTCCCAGTTCAACTTCTGGCAGAGATTCAGAGTGGATAAGCCAAGCCTCCCTGTACTGCTTCTGCTGCTGCTTCTCTTTTATTTTTCATAATTGTCCCTGTTATGAGTCTTTGTTCACAAAGGTGGAAAAGACGGAGGGCTCTAATGATGCATTATCACAGGTCAGAGAATGAACCACATAAATCTCCCTGGCATTCATAGCCACACAATGCCTCTAAAACGACAGCAGTGTTCCTTAAAGAGGCAGCCTGCCCACAGTCAGAGAGGGCTAAGCAAGGTAATGCACCTGTGGGCTTTTGCCAAAATAATCACCTTTTCCTTTCATTGCTCTTTGGGCAGCTCAGACCTTGTCTGGTTCTCTTCAGTCTACTGGTTTTCAGTAATGAAGACTAGAATTCAGTTGTACATCTGGGACTAATAGCTTTTAAACCTAAATTATTCCTCAGCTGCAATTATAGCCAGTGTTGTCATAAACATGCAAGCAGTGCAGTACAGAAAGGAGAGATGCTTTCACTACAAAAGGCATTTTTGAAAGGAAAGCTTCAGTCTAATTTAAAAATGTTATAATTACAACAGTTGGGGATTGATTCAGCTGTCTTTGAAGTCCATTTGAGTTTTGCTATTTGCTTCATTGAGAGGGGGGAGAAAAGCCCATGAATTCCATAGTGGCATAAGAATCTTAAATATATATTGAAAGTGTTAATGATCAATAACCTTGCCATGACAGCTAGTAAAGCAGATAGAACTCCAAGTCCCTAGTAGAATGAATGTATGTGAAAGTAGAGGCATTTCAAAGTGGTTATAAGATCATATCTATACTTGAAAAATTAACCAAAATAAATTAAAAAGAGAGACAGAGAGACAGCACAAACATACTTATACCTTTGAAAGTCCCTGTTTACTCCTGTATTCAAATGTGAGATCAAGGGACAAATTCTCTGCTAATGTAAATGGGAGCAACTCCATTGAAGTCAATGCACCAACTTACACCAACTGAGAATTTGGCCCCTAAAGCCCAATTCATTTTTCCCCTGCACTTGTGTAGACATTTATTCCAATGAAAACTGGGTGTAAAAATGCCATCAGACTGATTTCGTAGCATTTTACACCCACTGGCATTCACTTTACACTGGAATGAACGGCTGCATAAGGTGCAGGGCAAATGGTGAATTGGACTCAAAGTACTGTATTGTACCACCAACACTGTATCTCCACCTGGGACATGTTAGTAAAATGGCAGCATCCACTAAGGTACCATTGATCATCACTGGAGAGAGTGAAATAGTGGCAGGTATTCCTTTTGTAATGGACTTTCCATTTTCGCCTTGCAGTTTTCAACAGTTTTCAAATTTTGTTCCTGCTAAATGTAATTTCCTCAAAAAAAATCACATTTTTGCTAAGGATGAGAGTCAACTAAATTGGAGAAGGCCCCTGAAGAGCTCACCCTACTTTTTATAAAAAGACAAGAGGTATGCTGGAACAAGACATTTAGATAATATTTAGTTAGCTCTATGCCCACATCATGCCAGATAAGAGGGAAATAATAGCTAATTTCCTTAATACTGAGACACAGTATATTGGTTCAAAGATCACAAGGCTGACAAGGATTCTACAGAACCTAGTGGAAATCCTAGCAGACTCTATTAAAATGATTTTACTGCTCTTAGTTGCTTACCACTAGACTCTCTCTCTTCATACTAGAAAATTATCAGCCAGTAGGAACCAGCAGCCCTAGAAAGCAGTAAGTCAATAAATTTACTGTTTAGTTTCAAAACCTAAGCATCAGCTGGAACCAGCAGGAATCAGCTGAAAATTTTCAAATGGAGTTTCGACTAGTGAAGCCATGCAGTCCAATGAAGAGGGCAATTACTCCCAAATACAGGGGTGTTATTTACTCAGTGTTTGTATTTTTTCACACTCAAAACTACGTAAGAAAGCCCAAAACCAGAGCACTCAATAAATCATCATGGAAAACACAAACTGTTGAGTGACTTCAGAATACTGTGTTACAGTCCAAATGCTATATCATTTGTTCCTTTTTTGGATTCTTGAATGATATACTTTAACAGTGCTGTGTAACACAGGTACAGTAAAAATTATTTTTAATATATGATTTTTATTTTCACAGTGCCCCTTTAACGACTATCTTTTGCTTAATTTGTGCCCAATCCTGCTCCCACTGAACTACAGAGGAGTGTTGCAAGTGACTTTTAAGAACAGCAGGATCTGGCCTTCTATTCCCAGACTGCAATTTATTCCTAAAGCTTGTTTTATGAGCCGTGCTGAGCAGTGTATTTCTCCTAAATTGGAGACTTAACTCTGGCTGGCAGTCATTTTTCACATTGATTATAAATTTTAGTTATACCTTTTAAAGTTATTCATATAACTCATAAATTCATTCATGGTCCTATCTTCAATCAACTTATTTAACATTCCCTTTCATGAGTGTTCAGACTTGATGATCAAACCCTATTAACTGGTGTCTGTTTAAACAAAAATCTTTGGGCACCAGGGCTTTGGCTTACTTTGCAGTGCACTAATGGAATTCTCTCTCTTTTTTAGATATTAGAAAGCCCATTATGTTTAATAAGTTCAAAAGTAGAATTGAAAGCACCTTTTTAGTCCAGTTCTATCATTTTAAATGCAGCTTCAGTGTGAGTTGGGAGTGCTCAGTAGAGCCTGGGACTTTTATCATGCTAAGTTTTTAGTAAAGGACTGCTAGATACTATGTATGAATAACAGTAAATGTATTGAATTTGCATTGCATAATACACTTCTTTCCCTGAAGAGCAGAAACTTTTGCTAAATGATAAGTGTATTTTCTTAGATGTATCTGACTTCCCAAGAACTGGGCAAGAGGTGAACTGAGGAAAGGAGTCTTCACAGGACAATCTTGCAAACTATGCATTGTTATCAGCAAAGGTTAGCAACATAGGAAAAAGGGTAGACAAAACTGACAGAGCCAGTTTACAACAGCAGGAAAAGATCATAGTGTATCTGGTTCATGGCAGGATAGGCAAATCTGCTGAGGAGCCTTCACCCGATGGTCATCAAGCCAATATGCATAATTTTCAATGTCATGTAAATTTCAGGTGAATATTTTTGTTTATAAAGATAATCTCTTTCTGAGGGTAGACAAATGAGGCAAAGAAGTGAGGAGGGGAGCTCTTTTGTCATTAGTGACCCTGGAACACAACAATTGCTCGAGATGTTCCTTTTGGCAACCGGTTTCCTTCCCAAGCTGTTCAATTCCAGAAGGCATACAACCTCCAACTCTGAGAGCATGCCTTCTTCAGCAAACAGGATTTTCCCCTCCTATAACATGGATACACTAGGTATATAAAAAAACCATGACATAACCAACCAAGATGTTACTGAAGGATAAATAAATAAGTGCTAATCACACAAACATTTATGGAGACCCTCGGTCCAACTGAGAGTAAAGCAATGTACTGTTTTGCGCTAAATTATGCAGCTGATAAACATTAAAGGAGTCTATTACTGACTGATAGCCTAATGCTACCATTCAAGGATGGGAGTTTTGCCATTATCTTCACTGGGCACATGATCAAGCCTAGAAGCAATAATGCTAATGCCAAAGGGATACAAAGTTATGAACCTGGATTTCTTGAACTTGTTATTGAGTAACAGGACTGAGGCCCTGGCTCAGCAAGGTCCTTAAGTATGTGCCTAGAGTTAAGAATGCAAATAGTCTCACTGAAGTTAATAGCACAACTTATATATTTAAAGAGAGGCATGTGCTTAAGGACCTTGCAGAATCACAGCCTAAATGTACTAACTAATAGGAAGGGTCTCACCACAAAGGTAGAAAGGAGGAGATTCAATAATGGTTAGGCAGTTGTTGTCTTGAGGCTCCTGACACATCTACTTATTAAGCTAATCAGAACCATTTTACTCTATATCTTGCCTTCCTCCCATGATCATTTGTTTTACCAACTAATACAATCTCACTGTACTGTGCATTGTAAGTTTACACCTCCCTCTACCAGCTCCACTGAATCATAGTAATAGTAGGCAGGACTGGAAATAGACTGAGCTAGATAATAAGCATTTTAGAAGAGGGCCTTTTCCTTCTTATTTGTTTGTAGAGCACTAAGCATTTTGTCAATACCTGACAAATCAGAAATAAAGAAACAAAAGTAGTAAATAAAGATCTGCATTTTCAAACAATTAAGGGTCATTCTTGATTTACAGTAAAAAGCGTATAATACAGTTTAATGCACAGCTGTGTATCCTTGATTCATGACACTTAACATCTCCAAAGGTATCTGTATGTCTCCTGCCTTTTTGTTACATACATGGAGCCACTTCAGTGAATAGCCGACAGATATAATTTCCTTTATCTGGAACAATAGCTCATGAGCAATTGTGCCATGTATTAGATGAAGTCACGAAACAGAACTGCTGCACCTTTCTATGTGCATATGTGATGAATGAATGGTGGAATCAGCTGAGTCAGTACTCATCAGCAAACTTTACAAAATGTATATTGCTGGGAATTTTAATAAAATTATTTATTTTCAGAAATCACTCCTTATACTGAATGTAGTCTGATCGGTATTCATCTTCAATGTAGCAAGTCAAAGACACACTAACAGTAGGGCTGTACTTATTCATTTGTATGAAATCCCCAACTGGAATAGTTCATGCAGATTTCAGTTCTCAAGGAAATATTTATATAACAAAAAAAAATTCTATTGCTGTGATTAAGGAAATAGGTGATGTTTTCATCTTTGGACCATCACATCTTGTCTAGCGTTCCCAACTAGTAGCAGGTGCAGGTACAGGTTTAAAATAATTAGACTTCCTAGCACTCCTGGTTCAAATCACAGAATCCCAGCAGAATTGACTCTCTGGGTGAGATTTGGTGATATGCCCAAGAGGTGCAGCATGAAAATTGCAGCCCAGTGGGATGTGGGACTAAGAGGGCTTTAAACTAACTTTGTGCCCTCACAGTTCCAGGCTGCTGCAAAGGTAAAAATGGTTCCCTCTGAGATGCTGTACGCAGCAGCCCTGCCCACTATCGCTATAGCAGCATCCACACTGGCCCTGCCACCTTGCACCCTATCCTGTCCACTCTGGCACCCAACACTATCCCTATCACACACCCTATACTAGGGCTTTAGGTGGGGGCCTTCTAGGATTTCTTATTCAATTCCTGCACTGGGGAAATTCTCTCCCAGCCAGCTCAGATGATCTTATGGCCTGCTGCCTAACGGGGCCATAGTAGGAGGGAGAATACTTCCCTTTCTCCCTCCATCTCTGTCTATTTCCTTTTCCATTCATTTCTTGAATTCCCTTTGCTATCATTTTACATAATTGTACTTCAATAAGAAATTAGTTTCTCATAACGCAGCTTTACTTCTGTGATGGAGTTTAAGTGAGACTGGACATTTGCCATAGCTGATACTAGACTTCTAAATGTGCTTTAGTCAAATGCGCAAGTGGTGTCAATCCAATGCCTAGTAAACAGGTGTATGCATCATAAAAACTACCATCACAAGTGAAACTAATGGGCACACCTTTTTTTATAAGTTTCAGCAGCGAGGCCAGGGCTGAATGGAGTTTTATTATTATCGCTTTACTATTATCTCACCACTGAAGTAGATTATCTCACCAGTCCAGAGTAGAAGCACAATAACAGGGCAAGATTAGGAAGCCTGCAGTGTTATTGCCAGTTCTCTTTCTATTCTGTGGCCTAAAGAAGGATTTCAGTCTACACGGCTGTCAGAACCTATCATTAAATGCACTTAAAAAGAATGAAGCTATTACTTACCAAAGATATTTCCAAGAGCCTCTCTTCTCCCCCCCTCTGTATGGGCCTGTCCCAACTCCTGTTGAAGAAAATGAAAAGAATCCCATTGACTTCAGCAGGAGTTGGGTCAGATCCTAAGAAGGAAAGACTTGGTGTAACTTGGACGGTTCTGACTGCTGGGGTGACTCAGAACCATTATTCACCATTACCTCATTTCCATTTCACACAAAACATGATGTTACTAATCGCAATGGAATAATGCTAGGGCAAAACTAGAGTAATGCAGAAGTCTTTAAATCATGATTTGAGGATTTCAGTGTCTTAGCCAGATGTCAAGGGTCTATTACAGGAGTGGGTGGTCGAGTTCTTTGGCCTGCAATGTGCAAGAGGTCCACACTGGATGATCATGATGGTCCCTTCTGGCCTTAAAAGCTCTGAGTTCATGAGAAGTAAATCAGTCTCTGTAGCAAGGCACTGTGGCCTTCCTCGGAGCCTGAGCCCAAGGAAGGGTCACAGCACTCCTACTGGGCAGAACCAGGCCCTGAAGGCCACACCACCCAGAAGCAGGGGGGCAGAGCCAGGGAAGGGAAGGATAGAAGGCCAGCCCAGCAGCTCAGTTAAGGAGAAGCTGTTGCTGGAGGCAGATGTGTTTTCCCAGAGGCTGCGATCTAGATCTGACCAAGGCCCTGTGGCTGTTTGGAGCAACTGCCCCACTGACCGGAGCCTCCAATCCTGCCTGGATTGCCGGGCCCAAGTGACTAGAGAGGGCTGCCGGGCCCGAGACTGCTGAGTGGGAGAAACCTCGAGGCTGGTCCTGACTTGGAGGAGCTGACTGATGTCAGGGACCCCCTGGAGTGGAGTGAGCCTGGTGCACCAGAGGACCCCCTGGGACCTGGAGGAGCTGCCCTCTGTGGACAACCCTGAGGAGTTTCCGGACCTGTCAACAGTGAGGGACTCATAGGACTCCTGCTCGCCATCTACCCCAGCGACTCAAAGGGAGATGACTGGCAACAGGTACCCGGGAACATGGTGGGAGGAAGTGGCCCAAGGATGGCCAACTCTAGAGTGGCTGAGTTTGGGGTTGGACCAGTCAGCATGTTGCAGCTCGATCCCTGCTGACTCAGTGCCACTGATAGGGCCCTGGGCTGGGACACAGTGGAGTCGGGTGGGCCTGCATCCCCCTTCCCTAACCACCCTAGGAGCACTTAGCCTCCTTTGGGCGTTCCAGAGGATACTAAGCTTTACCGGACCCACCTGCCTGCAAGGCTGGGGGCTCTAGACTGCTTACCCTGCCCGGCCCTGTTTGAGGGGCTGGGGGCAATAGATCGCTTGTGCTTGCCAGCCCTGCTTGAGTGCTGGAGGCTAAAGACTACTTTGCCTGCCCCGCCCTGCCTGAGGGCCAGGGGCAATAGACTGCTTGTCCACCCCGCCTGTGGGAAGGTGGGGGTAGTGGACTCCTTACCAGTCCTGCCCTACCCTGAGGGACAGGGCGCTACACACTGCAAGGGGAGCTCACCCCTCCTGGGGGCCAGTCCTAAAGACTCAGAAACCAGGAGCTTATTCCCCTAGACCAAGGCACTGTGGACTTCCTCAGAGCCTGGGCCCAAGCCAGCACCTCGGCTGGACTGTGCCACCAGCCTACAGTCTCATACTATTTTAACTGTTTATAGGGATAAGAAAGAAAGAATACAGCTGTTTACTGTATTATTAGGCTTCATGGTCATTGGTTTGCAGTACTTTTGTTATTATCAGTAATTAATGTTGTAGCATACAAAGTACCTAACAGTTTTGAGCCAACAGATTCCTTGAGCCTCCTCCAGCTCTTCCATTTCAACAAGGAACAAGTGAATGAGATATTTAATACATATTTTATCTTCCTTTCTTAGGAAATGTTATTCTTTAGTAATTTGAATACATTAAACATCAGATTATACGCCATGTTCAAAAGCATGTTTATGTGTAGCAGTCTGCCCCCTTTTCATTTGCATAAATACTAAGGACACTATTTCTTGTTTCCTCCATCCTCCCCTTCCCCTTCAGCTTTTTTTGTCTCTAATAGTAGTAGTAAAATATTAGTGGCCAGATCCTCAGGTGATATAAATTAGATCTGGCATTTTAGATTCTTTGTCACATTCAAAACTAGTCAGCATGTGACTAAAAGCATAAAAAAAATGAAACACTGTAAATTAATCAAATGGCTTATTGCTTTTCTCACTGATACACCCCTTCTCTGCCTGCATCTAAAAAAAGTCAAGACAAGCAAAGTTTTCAAACTGTATATTCCTTCTACAATAATAAGATGGTTGATTCTGAAAGCCTCTCACCAACCATAATCCCCTAAATCCCTTGCATGCCATAGCAAATTGAAATTCAGTTGGGACTGTCCAGCCTCGTAAAGGCAAACCATCCTTCTTCAAAGAGGCATCCATGTTGACAAATTGCTCCTTCATATGCATGACACTATCTCTAAAAGTGATTTGTGTACATTAGGACAGCAGTAAAAGATGGAACAAAAAACCCGTAGGAGTAAATAAAAAAGATTACTTGGAGCAGCCAAGTAGCTTTTTGCAGAATCAAATTTGGGAATCCTTTATTACAGTTTCAATAAAATGCAAACCCTGTATGTAGACACACAGATGCAATCTACGATGGATGTAAGATCAACAATCAGATTGCTGAGGCACAGATGTTTTTCAAAGCTATTGTGGGATTGAGGTTCATTAGGGCAAAAAATTAAGCAAATTGAATGAATTCTTCCATTGTCTAATTGAAAGCAAACTTCAAAACATTAACAAGCATCTTGATTCCCTCCAGTCTGGTGCGACTGGGATGAAACCTTGTGAATCTGATTACAGTGCTTTCTCCAGTGCACAACCTTCTTTTTGTCCAAGAGAAACACAAGTTAGGCGGCTGCTGCTGCTGCTGCTGCTATCTTCCTATCTGGATGTATTTTTTCCAAGTAACATTTCCTCACTCTCTTTTCAGTGCTATTATATAGCACAGTGTAAAGTTTCCTACTGACACTCATTTTCACAGTAGTTCCTACTTGTTTTTCTATATGGTTCCTCATATTTTATATGACAATTTGTTTTCAGAGGAATTACTTCAGAGGAATATGAAGAAACTAACACCAATGGGGAGTAATACATCATAAAGATGGGAATTAGTGAGGAAGAGATTAACAACATTGGGGTGTCAAATCAATCAAACATTCGTACACATCCTATTGTACATACGTGCTTAAGTGCTTTGCTGAATTGAGGCCTGAATCCTAAAAACTTATTGCTTGGTCCAAATGGTCCACTGTGAATTTTTAAGCACGACAGCCCGTAAACAAATTTGCCCTTTTAAAAAAGTTTCTAATTTTGATTTTACTAGAAAAATTAGAATATTACTAGCTTAAACTTCTTCAGGATTTGCATGAGCCTGGGCATCTCATGCTGAACAAGAAAGAATTCAGTTTAGTGTTGTATAGTAGTTTACTGTGCATTTCAGTTTTCTTTGGAGGCATGTTCATTTTTATACAGTAAAAAACTTATGTATGCTTCAAAATATTTGTGAAATACTCTATCCTGTTCAGCCAATGAACATAGACATGAACCTTGTCTTTTTCCAAACATTTGTAATTAAACTAATCAGCCTTGAAAGCTGACAGCTTGATAGTATCTGATTGTTATGATATTGATATGATTTGCAGTGTTTCTAGATGAAGATGCTATGTCTTGCAACAAGAAAAAGAATCTTCCTAGACAACTGCACACTGGGAGTCTGCCCTGTAATAAAAACAATTAATTAGAAGTATGCAGGGTGGAGAGGAAAGGGGCTTCCCATTTTAGGTTTTAAAAAAAGCAGTAAAAAAGCACTTTATTTTATTGTTTTGCAAGAGCATGAGAAGACATTTTATTCAGGTGAAGTCCTAGCATTCGTTTTTGCCAGCAGGAAAAAGCTATTGTCACTGAGAAACATAGCCCTACTTATTGGCTATGGAAGCAAGACATAATCTGCAACGTCTGTCTTTATGTGAAATAAAAACGGCAAAAATTTTAAAATGTTTCAAACTTCATGACAAATGAGAATTCAGACAAACCTGACTTTTTTTTTAAATGTGTGAATTAAAATGTACTGGACAAAAGGCAAGATTTAGAGGCCTGCTTACTGTTTACAATAAGGATTTTACATTCTTATAGTACCTTTCTTCCAAACGAATTCCCTGAGCATTTATTAACTTTTCTTCAATGTTTGTACAAATTATGGCCCTGATCCTGCAAGCTGCTCCCTGTGGCTGGACCCCGGCACTCCTGTGGAGTTCCACTTAAGTCAATAGGGCTCCATATGGGCATAGGAGTCTACCTGCATAGAGCAATCTGCACAAACAGGTCCTAGGCACAAGAGCCTGTCTCTCACAATTGAATTGCAGCCTTCACAGGGGTAGAATGCAGCAGCTGTTGAGCCATGCATAGCATAGCATCACCATGCAACAGTTTAGGAGGATAAGACAAGAAAGTAAGGAATACAAAAGGAAATTGCAATTGCTACATTGTTTGAATCTGACCTACAGAGCTTGACCATTGCAGTTTCTATTTGGCAGTGTAACATGATGACAGTGTAATATAAGTTTCATAGGCCAAGTCCTCAGCTAGTTTTTATCAGTGGAGTTCTTTTAAAGGTGATGGGGCTACTTTGATTTTCAACTGCTGAACTTGTGGCTCATATGTCTTTTTGCAGAGCTCAAGCTCCCAGATCTCAGCCCCAGAGTGCAAGGAGCAGGAGAAAACTAGCTGCTTTCCTGGATAGCCAGCCCTCTCTTGTCACCAGCCACAAAAACTTTCAGCTTGCAGGCTCTGTATCATAATGTGATCACGTGAGACAGGGTCAGGATATACTGAATTTTGCAGCGCTAACCTGAACCCTAAGGCCAGCTCTGGGTCTGACTGTTTAAAACTTCTTCCAAAGAGCAAAAATAAAGAAAATAAACCAAATTTTGCATTTAAGATCAGAATAAAAGGATGTCTACCCAAAGAAGCATCTCCTTAGGAATCTGTGTCAAGTACATTTCCGATTCTTTGAAAGTTAATTCAGCAGGCAAGTACTCTGGCCATTAAAATTAGGTGGCTATTTACACTGATTCCATGTCTGTTTTTAACATTTATGACTTAAGTTGAAAAGGACCTTCTTAAACAAATGTGATTGACATTGTCCATACTGAAAGCTGATATACCTCAGCTGCTTTTCCTTGATTCAATTTTCTATGCATGATTTGAGTTCTTCTATGGAGTGTTGTTCAGATGCTTTTGTGCACTTGATTAATTACTAAACAAATCCAGTAAATTTTTCCCTGTAAATCAGATTCTCATGCAAATTCCAGTCTATGTGTGCGCGCGCATGTGTGCATTCAAATGCACAGTTAAATATAATAATGAGTACAGAGGTATACAAATATAAATTATATATGTGATATTTCCTTAATTTCTAAAATGCACCTAATTTAAAAAACTCAGCATTGTAAGCAAAAGCAAGGCACAAGAGGGCCATCTCTTTGCTCATGATTTTGTCTGAATTAGGGTGAAGATGACGGAAGGATTCAGCTAACAAAGAAAAAGTCTTTTCATGTGCTTGTGTGCTTGGGCAGGGGGGACTTTGCATGTCTTTATAGTTCCTTGTTACCTGTGTGCAATCATCAAGGTTTATTTAATGCTTTCTAGTAGTAGTAAACTGTTTTATCTTTTGGGTTTTATCATTATTTCTAGTTGCTTTCATGTTGCTGAAAGATAAATAAAGGCTGCTCTTTAAAAGAAAATGAGGGCACTTTGATATCACAAGATCAGCACTCATGCATTCCCTTTGAGAATATTCAAGCCGCTTTTCTTGTGATGAGGTATGCATGTTTGGAAAACGCTTCATCACTATATCTTGTTTCATTTTTATATCTCCAGAATCCACAAAATGAGCATCTTCTGTATAATTTTTATAGCTTTCATCAAGTCTGTTTCTTTGCTTTAGAATCAAATGTAAAATTCTGACGGGTTCAAGATTCCCTGAGGATCAGTTAGAGAACTAAAGAAACCTTGATTGGTTAACATGTTAATGATACCAGATGCTGTTTTATTCATTTATTATCACCATTTGTAATGCAGTAACACCTAGACACCCTAGATGAGATCAGATGAACTGTACAGATGAATTCTAAGAAACAATCGCTGCCACAAAGCTTACAATTTATATAGTCAAGAGAGATAAAATGTGGGAAAAAGGAACATTATCATCCCCATTTTACAGCTGGGAACAGAGGGCTAGATTTTTTAAAAGGTATTTAGGTGCCTGAATATGTAAATAGTTGCCAAGTGGACTGCTATTGAAATCAAATACCTATAAAAATATGACCAAAGACCAAGCTCCACCTTTCATTTTCTTCTTTACAGAAATTTCACAGCAGAAACAATCGGTTCTTCATTCTTTTGCCTATAAAGAATCCTCCCTGTCCCCCTTCTCCTCATCTTATCAGGACCCCACTTTCTCTGCCCATTTCCTTATGTTTACACTGCTCTGCTCTGAGTCCCCACTACAGCTTCCATTCCCCTACTGGACAAGGGCTCCTTTTGAGGCTTATCTTTACGGCTGCTTAATCAGCTGGAGAATTAATAATCAAGCAGCATGCTGTCTTCTTGTCTCTCAATTGCTGAACTGGGTGAATAATGGATATTTCAGTTCACTGGCAATTGCCAAAAATCCAGGGCAGGTGAAGAGGGAATTGTTTTGAGTTTGTCACAGGTTGACTGGCCCCTCTAGGAGGGAAAGGTGAGTGCCCCTGTAATTAGTCAGCTGCCTCTCAGGCCAGCTGGGTCTGAGAGGCACCTAACCCCTAGGGAAAGAATATGAAAGAGGGTGACAATTGCTGAAGGAGGAGAGAGATGATGGTGATCAGAGAGAACAGCAGCTGAAGAAAGCTGTTGGGGAAGACTGGTCAGAGTTCAGCAACCTTGCTGAGAAGCCAGATTGCAAGGAGGCATGGGCAAAGGCCCCTGGAAAAAGGGGAAGAACTGCTTGCTCAGGGGAAGCCATGCCCAGAAACAAGAGGATAGACTCTGAAGAGACATTCCCTGAGCTTTGGTAGAACTCAAAGCCTAGGAGGCCTGGAAAGTGAAACACTGTGAGGAACTCTCTTGTGGGAGACCTGCCTTGGGAGCTGTGGTGGCAGAGTCATGGGAGCAAAACTACTCTGGTAACTCAATCTGGAGAAGGGCTGGACCTGGAGAGTTGGGCCCTGGCATAGGAGCAAAGGAACTCTCAACAGAGGCGAGATTGACTCTTGGGTGGGTGACCTGGAAATGATATCCCTGGAAGAGGCATGGAAAACCGCTGTGACTGTACCTCTTACTTTGAGATTTGGGAGAACAGCTTTATCATGAAGATCTTGCAGGTTATTGTATGTGTACAGAAATAAACTCTGCCCAGAGGCAAGTCTTTGAACTGGACATTGATAGACACTGTGTTCTTGATTACAGCCAGAACAAGAAGAAACTGACACAGGAGCATCTGTTGTTCTGTTGCCTGGGGGGAGGGACGACCCCATTAGAGGTTTCAGTTAAACATTTTGCTGCGGCAAAATTTAACACATTTAGTTTTGATTTTGACCACATTTTAAATGATTTTTAAATAAAATTAAAGGAAATTTTTAAAAAGTTGTTTTGAAAAAAAAAGTTTAAACATTGTTTAAAAAATATCAAAATCAAATTTTAATTTTTTTTCCAGAATTTTGTTTAGCACTTTTTCTGACAAAAACAATTTGGTGAAACTGATACAAATGTACTAAATGTTTTGGTGTCACCAAATCTGCATTTTTTTCCACTGAAAAAAAGTTTGAAAAAATTTCTCCCAGCTTTATTTATAACTCCCAACCACTACTGGCCCTTGTATCAGCAGAGTTTCATAGCTCTTTTGAACAGGTATTAATCATGCTAACCTCACATTCTAAGAAGGGTTCCCAGTTCTTAGATGAAAAACTCAGCAGAGATCTGACAGTCATATGACCATTCTTGCAGAGAATTTTACCCCACAATATCTTGAAGTAGTAAACCATTTGTTTAATCTGATTTTCCCTGAATGTCAGTAATGAAATGCTGCTCTTTCTGAAATAATTTCCTGACTATTTGCTAAGATTCATCTCCGACATTTCATTAAATATGATCATTTAACTGTACAAGTACAAATGTATTTTTAATTTAGCTTACTGCAGATATTATAGATGTGGGAAAATGAATTCGTATTGCTCTAGGACAAATATATCATTCACATATGCATGCCACAAAAGAACAAATTATTAAAAATTACTGAAACTTCCACAAAGATTTATACTTAACATTTCCATTTTCAATCTCAGTGCCAGTGAAACATATTGCATGTCACTATATCATACATGATGTTATGAACAATGTTTGGCTGATTTCACTGGGAGATCTTTATCAACATTTCAAGCTCTGGCCTTAAATTTCATGCCCTAGAATAATTTGTGGCTTCAGGAAACCAAGTGAATTGAACTCAGTTTTGAGGGAGAAGGTTTAAACTTTCAAAGAGCTCTTTCACCCTAGGATCTTCATTGATAACACTTAAAAACAAATACCACTTTTATGGTGATGAGCCTAATATAATAGTGAGAGATAAAATAATGATTAATTTATCCCGTATACCTGCACATGTCCACTAAGTGTTTTGTTTAAGAGATCACTAGTCAGCACTAAAAAACATCAAAATAATCTTCTGATTGGTTAGAAATAGATATGGGCCAAACACCGGATCCAAACACTTTTGAATTTTGTGGAACTTTTTTCTGTGCCCAGTTCTGAATTCTGTGGCTCAGGACTACTTCTGTTCCAACCTTCCCCACCCCAACTTTATGTATAATTGTTATTTATTGCATTATTATATTAGCACCTGAGAGCCCCAGTCAAGGATCAGGGGGATTTCATTGTGCAAGGCCCTGTATAGACAAGAAATAAAAAGTAGTCCCTGCCCCTATTGCTCACAATGTACATGTCAGACAGGATGCAACATGTGAATGAAACATACAAATGATTTAGGCTGGAAGGATGAAATCAGATAAGGCTGCTAAACAACTGTTCAATTTATCTGCAAACATACTTACTTATAAATAAGGAAATGAGAGTCAAGGACATAGTAAATCCTACATGGCCCAGATAACAAATAAACAAATACATTATTCACATTACTTAGATTGCAGGCTATAGCCTAGAAGAAGGGACCATCTTTTTGCTCTGGTTATACAGGGCCTAGCACAATGGGGTCCTGCTCCATGACTGGAGCTCAGGCACTACCGCAATAAAAATTATTTACCAGACAAAATAAATCCTACACTGGTAACATGTAATAATGTTTTTATATTGTTGAAATAAGAAAAACAATCCATGGTAATATTGGATTTTCATTAAATTTAATTTTTCTTAAATCTGCCTTATGTTTTTTTTTTTTTTGCCATGTGTCAAATGTACCAAGAATTTTGAAAATAAATTTCCTTCTTTCACCTGAAGAAACATTATGGAGCAACACGTCTGTTTTTCTAATTTTCAATGTAATGTCAAGTTACAGGATGTTACTCCCCATGAAATTCAATGCTGCTAGATACTCTCTTAAAAAAACAAAAAAACTAAAGAACAAATGATGTTTTTTACCATATTAGCAAATAACATGAGCCTGTTACAATTACTGTACTAATGTGTGTGTGTTTTTTTTCCCCATAATGCATTTTCCCTATAATGCATTTTCCCAGGGCTCTTTATACTACATTTCTTTTAGGTCTTTGTTTTCTCTGAATTCCTTTGTCCATACTTTAATCTTATTAACATGAGACATTCCCCCCACCCCTGCATGTTGTCTACCGAATTCCCTACATTCTTCATATTTTTTTCAGTTTCCATCTTCCCTGTTTTCTATGACTTTTGCCCAAGAAGTTAAATCCAATAATTCCATTCTTAATGCTACAGGCATTTTGCCAGAAGCTATCTGCATTACACACAAAGGAGTCATGATGAAGGCATCACATGCAATGCAGAATGCCTGGGCTTGGGTTGAGTCTAGCTTCCTTAAGTTCATTTTTCATGTTCAACTAAACACCTGGCATCCATACTCAAATGTTTGGTCTTATTAATGCTCTATAAAGCATTATCATTGACTTCTTATCCACACCCCAGGTGGGTTCTACAAATACTTTTAAATAGATTGGTTTTAACTTTACATTATCTACAATATTTTCAGTGTGATCCTTCCATGTTAGTTTGCTATTAAATGTCACACCTAGGAACCTTTAACTTTTAGCTATACTATTTTGCTGTCCATATAGCGACAGTTTACAATCTTTTAAAAATTTTCCTTTGAGTGAATATCATTCCTTAGTATTGAGAATTAAAAATGTAAAGCCCCACATTTCCCCATTCCACACTATTCCAAATGGTTTAATTCACTTCTCAGCTTTGTTCAGCCAACCAGTTCTCCTCCTTGTAGCTTTCTACCTCTTTCTGTGTCTCCAGCACTTGTTTAAATCCACTCTGCCATTTTCAGAGGGTTTATATCCCTTATTTTCATATCACTTGACTAGTGATTTCATTATTATGACAGTTAGATTTTTTTTCTTCTTGACTGTCTTTGTACCAGCTATTTCTTCTTGTAGCTCTGGCATGTCCACCCTTTTCTTTTTCCTAACCTGCAATCAGTCTTCCCGTCTGGTATCACCTTTATCATTTTCTAAACTGGTTTCAAAATTCTCCATTAGATCATCCATCTCCTTTCCTCCAACCCAACAACCTGAACAACTCTCCTTGCCTACTACCCTTCCCTAGTCTGTGAGCAGTTTAACCTTTTTTATGTGCCCTATCTCCAGGTGGAGCATGTTCTGTAGACATGCCTAATTGGTACTGCCTGAGTGCAGGAATGCTCGTTAGCCTTTCTATCAGTGAGATGGGGAGGAGGCAAAAGCTTAATTTTACTCTTCTTTCTCAGAAGAGAAATATTTGTAATGACATTGGGCCAAATCCTGAGGTTGTTAGTCATTTTCTACTCTGTCCTTATTCAGTTAAAATCTGATAGAGGTCAATGAGAGTTTGTCTGAGTATTTTCTGCAACAACACTGCAAGTGCTCATCACATTGGAAAATCAGGCACCGAGGAAAAACTGAGTAGGGACCTCTGAGTTTGAGCCATTGTTATCAGTATCCTATCTTTCTTTTCTCATTGTTTAACCCCAAACAAATTTCTTCCCTTCTTTGTTCACACAGAAATCTTCCAAGAGCCTTGTTGCCAGGTATGGTCCCCTCACTAAGAGAGTAGGGGAGCAATTTATTTCATGAAGACACTTTAAATCTGACCAAAACACATTTTTGAAGTTTGAATACACTTGAATTGTGGAAAATCTTTTCAGAATGCTGTTTTACTGCAAATATATAAAATACAAGTTGTAAGATTATAGTTGCATTGTGTGCTAAAAAGAGCTAGGAACTTTCAGGAAAATACCTGATGTGTGGGGATGGCTGGCACTATATATCCTGTTTGATTTTCAAATTCAGCTATGTCGTTCCCTCTTGCTATCAACAAACTGCCTCACTGTCAGCTCAGAGCTCTGTTTTTTTAGACTTATCTATAACCCAGGTAGACCCAGATCTCTTTAAATTTTGTTTTTTCAAACATCTGTCAATAAATATCAATCCTGATGAATAATCAGTTTGTATTATAGTACTGCCTCAGGGCCCCAGCTAAGATCAGGGCTCCATTGTGTGTCTATAGACACACAGTCCTTGCCTAGAAAAGCTTACAGGCTCAGTGGACAAGACAGACGAGTGGTGGGAGGGTAAACAGAGGCACAAAGAGGTGAAATGATTTGTCCAAGGTCACACAGCAGGTCGGAGGAAGAGCCAGGAATAGAACTTATCTTTTGACCATAGCCATGCCTTCCAAACTGGCATACTTGCAGTAAGATGAGTGGAACTGGAAAAAGCACAGGAAGTACCTCATTGGTGAGGCATCGGGGGCTCAGAAATGCAAGCTGAGTCCAGAATGATAGCTGTCAAACTCTAGAGCTACAGCACGTCGTACTAGCATACTTAATAAAAATCTGTTTCATTCATGTCTGCCTTCCTATCATAGTAAAGCAACAGTTCTGTCTCTCTGCTATTCTTTCTGCTGGCCTTTCTCAGATAGATACTAACCATCTGTGGGAGATTTTGTGACGTTAATAAATGTCCACCGAGGAACTCAAAAGAATTGGCTGACTCCATTTCATATACATTAAACTTGACTGACTTGAACTAAGATCAGTTTTCATCTTCTGCCCCTTGTAGATTATCATACATATTGAATAAAGTGGATGAATGCAGATAGATGCCACACATGCTATCATGAAACTTCTACACAGGATAATTATTACAAAAAAGGCATATTGTGTTAAGCCTTTGTGAAATAAGAACTTGAAACTGATCTGAAAACATCTTCTCTCCTCTGCCTATACTTAACTTCTCTCTTCTTATCTTTTATTGAACTCTGTAGAGTATTTTGGCATACTGTTCATATGAAAGATGTTATGCAAAAAAGTTATATTCTCTTTTACAGTAACTTTAGTTTGAATACATAGAGCTACTGGGTGCTCAGCACTTCTGAAAATGAGCCACTTATTTAGGCACCTACATATGGATTTACCATAGGAGCTTCAGGTTAAGTGCCTATTCTTGAAAATCTTGGCCTAGCTTTTCAAAAGGAAATTCAGAGACACCTGTCACACAGAGGCACAGGCCAAGAGGGGTAGGCTTTAGTCACATCCAAGGAGGTGCTTGTGAAAATGTGTTCAAAGCCAAATTGACAGGGTGGGGTGGAAAACGTCCTACCTCTTCTTTCTCCCCATCCCCACCCTCCTGTTTCCTTCCTTACCAATCTCTTTCTATAGAAATCAGGATACAGTACAGTTGAAGGTGAGAGGGGAGTAAACAGTATTCTTTTTCACACATCCTCCTTCATTCTCTCCCTCACCTCCTTATTCACTCATTCTCTCTCGCATGCTTATTCATTCATGACCCCCCACTCAACACATCTTGGCCCAGGCACAGAGAGTTTGTGCTGTGTACATAATTCCTTAGGGACTGTTAATAGAAAGCAGCAGAGCACCCAGACTGCTCTAACCTACATAGGGCTGAAGGCATCACAGATCTGTCTTGAGAACAAAGGAGCAATAAATGGCTACCTTGTCACCTACCTTCCTGTTGCCAACCCCACTTCTGCTGCAGCAGCTAGAAACTTGGCAAAGCATGTCTAGGCCTGAATTTGTCAACTTTGTTTGAATATTAGTACAGTAATTGTAAAAGGTTCATGTTATTTCCTAATATGGTAAAAACATCATTGTCTTTTAGTTTTTTTTAAGAGTGTATCTAGAAGCATTGAATTGCATGGGGAGTAACATCCTGTAGTTTGACATTACATTGCAAATTAGAAAAACAGACTTGTTGCTCCATGTTTCTCCAGATGAAAGAAGGAAATTTTCTGTTCAAAATTCTTCTTGATACATTTCTGACACATGGCAAAAAAAAATCATAAGGCAGATTTAAGAAAAAATAAATTTTATGAAAATACAACAGTTACCATGGATTGCTTTTCTTTTTATCATTTCAGCAATCTAAAAACATTCTTACATGTTACCAGTGTAGGATTTATCTTGTCAGGTAATTAATAATTAATTATCATTATTTTTTTTTTATTGTGGTAGCCCCTATGAGCTCCAGTTATGGACCAAGACCCGATTGTGCTAGGCCCTGTACAACCAGAAAAAAAGATTTTGGACACCTCTTCTCTAGAGACCCTCCTCCTCGCTGGACAGAATTCTCTATCCCCACCACCCTGCTGCAGGGCAGAAGCTCTGAGCTCCCCATCCCAGTCTGGTAAACAGAGAATGGGGGGTGTAGCACGGGGGCTCCATGAGCTGCACTTTAACAACATACATGTGGAACTATATAATGAAACAAAGTGGTAAAGGAGAGCTAAAGGTATTAAATATTGCAAAATAGATATATATATGATAAACAGGGCAAACATTGCCATATATTTACAGATGGGTCTAAAGTTGAGAAAACTGGGAGACTAGGGACAGCATTTTGTGTCCCAACACTTGGAGTTAAAAAACCCATTAGTCTATCAAATTTTCTAGCCGTTATGATAGCCAAACTAGAAGGGATAGTTGGAGCTATATTGGATTCTGGATGTGTGATCTACCTCCATTGTCATCTTATCTGATTCACTATCTGGACTACTGGTCATCAAAAATGGGAATTCAGATAGCAGAGATGATATAATTAATTAAATATTGTTACTAAAAGAATTGGCAGATGGGAGTAAACACTGAAATAGCGTGTCTCCCAGTGCATATTGGAATAGCAGGAAATTATGTGGCAGACAATGTAGCAAAAAATGCTGTAAAAAATGAAGAACTTGACAAAGAGATCCCTTTTAATAAACAAAAATTTAGAAGCCTAATTAAAAATGAACTAAGACGAGTAACAGGAAGTATGGGCAAAAGAAAAAAATGGGGAAAAGATTTCAGGAAGCATGCCTTAAAATTAAAAATGCTGACATGCTGCGAGAACCTGAAAGAAAGAGTGAGGGAGCTTTACTCCCAATATTTACCAGACAATGTGGCTTAAATAAGAATTCTTGGCCTTAATTAATAAACACAGAGATTGGCTGTGTGAGACATGCAACATCAAAGAAATGGTTGATCACATCCTCTAAGAGAGTAAAAAATAATACTGATAAGGGGATTTTGTATGGCAAACTCAGGCACCTAAAAGTGACAAAGTTTAAACTAAAATACCTGTATCAGGAAAATGGGGCACCACTAAAAAAGCAATATTACAATTTTTTTAAAAAATTGTAAGAAAAAAGGGAGACTGTAGCCATATCATGAAATCCAGCACCTGGAGGTAACAGACTCAGAATGTGAGCCTGCTACACCGTAAAATACAAGAAGAAGAGGAATGGGGCGAGTTTCTCCAGGAGCAAGAAGGCTGCTAGGAATTGCTAGTGAGCTCCTGTAGCAAAGGAAGCCAGCCAGCCTTCTCCCACCCTTTTTAGTTGGGGCAGACTGACACTATGGGCAAAGGGCCCTCGAGGGCTGCTTCTCAGTAGCATTCTATGGCAGGACCGGGGGAGCACCTCCAGGGACTATAGACAAGTGAACTGTAGCTGGACTCTGAAAAAACACCAGGAGTGAGGTGAATTCCCACTTGGCACAGTGAGATTGCCCAGGAGTGGGGCTCCTGTAGGAGACCCAGGGGCAAAAGGCTCAATACAACTACAGCTGAGCTGAGGGTCAGCCAACTACAACATCCTAGCGTCTTTCACCTGGTCATGGAAAAAGTGTAGACTATCAGTCATGATGGCAGGTTGGGATTTTTAAAGGAGCCTAAAGGAGTTAGGTGCCTAAAGCCTATTGAATTTCAATTGCAGTACTAGTTTTCTAATTGTTTTGCAATAAAAAAGCTGCTGTTCTGAGAGCCTGCAGCAAATGATTATATCAAGTAAGTTCTGGACAGTATGCTTTTTTTTCCTTTCTTCACCAAGATGTTTTGAAACTGTGAAGGAGAAATCCCGATGCTTGACAGTCGGTCATTGCTTCTATGCCTCATTTTGTGTACTCTCCACTAACGCACAAGTATTTTCCATTCTGTGAAGATGTACGAGATGTGCTTCCAGACACAGTAAATAAAATAAAGTAGGGGCTGTTTTCAAAAGTTCTTTTCCTTTGTAGGATAGAGCTGGTGGAAGAATTGTCTTGATATTTGACCGGGCAAATTATGTCAGCTAGTAGGTGCATTAATTTGTATGCCCCAGGCTTAAACAATGCCACATCCACTTAGAGACCCAAGTGTTATTGTTCTGCTCCTCTTATAGTTAGTGATATTGAGTCACATTAGCATGGATGTGTGTGTATAAGCTTTACTGACTGTGTGTATAAGTATTTTTAGATGGGGGGAGGATGACTCTGAAGGTGATGCAATGGA
The DNA here is from genome assembly GCA_007922155.1 of Mesoclemmys tuberculata. Classification (NCBI taxonomy): domain Eukaryota; kingdom Metazoa; phylum Chordata; order Testudines; family Chelidae; genus Mesoclemmys; species Mesoclemmys tuberculata. The sequence continues at coordinate 26,545,632 of ML675601.1, read as the reverse complement.
AGCGAGACTTTTATTAAACAAGATGGTGCATTTGTACATCTTTGTGGACCAAAGGAACAAAGGCGTCATTAACAATCAAAAGTTTAGAGTCTGTAATTTCTGCTAATCCAGAGTGAACTTGAATGCAGTATGTCAAAAGCTTTAAAATTGATAAAGGACAAACCTAGATCAGTGTGACACAGCACACAACCAGCTGAAAAGCAAAACTAAATGAGCTACTCTAACATCCAGGATTGTTAGTTAATTTTATTTTTAAATAAATACATATCTACACCTTTGTTCATCAGGATGCACCTTTGAAATGCTGCGGTTGGTCATCCAAAGGTACAGCATGCAGGCAGATATTAATGAGGTAACAGTCACCAAATTATGTAACTCAGCAGAGCATGTCGTACATGTTCTGACTACAAACTGCAGCATAATTACAAGTTATTTCCAAAAGCTCAGGCACCTTGTATGTTAAATTCAGTCACTGTGTACTCCTTAACTTGATGGTATGGGCAGAGTATTCCACCCACAACTAATGTCCTGTACCAGAACTGTATTTGAACCAATTATATTACTAGAGCCTTATAGTTTCTGCACACAGGACTCCTTCAGAAAGATGACTGGAAATGGTACTTGGAGTGACCAGCAGAAACCAAGCTGTTTCTGGGTGTCTAATCCAGTCTCTGGAAGTATGTTGATGGACTTGACAATAAAAGGAGGACTCAGTGGCAAGTCTCTTCTAGAACGTCTTTATCTGACCTCACCTTACTGACCAGAAAATGCTATGACAAGATGCAATTATTGGGGTGTTGTTCACAGGAAGCTACATTCTTAAAGCATTGTCCAGTGGGATATTCCCACTACAAGGAAGTGGATGAATGTTGTTGGTAACATTCAGGATAAGAATCAGGATACCTGGGTTCTATTATGAACTCTGCTACAGAGACTTCCTGTGGGATCACTGGCAACTCATGAATCTCTTGGTACCACAGTTCCCTCATCTGTAAAGATACTACTACTTGCCTCTCTAAGTATTTACGTGCGCCTCATTATTGAGTGGCTCTCTCACAAGAATATTGTGAAGCTACATTAATTAAGACTTGTAAGGACACTGATGTCCTCACATGGCCAGGTGAGGCATAAACTATGGCAGGAAGTTGATTCTGGTCTCACTACTGTGAGTTAAGTTAAGGCTGTGTCAAAATTTTCTGATTTACAGGGTCTCTACCTCTGTTTCTGACTTCTTTTCTGAACCCTTTTTTGTAAATATGCCATGGGGAATGTGAATAACATTTCAACCACTAATTAATGTGGTGAGGGGAGATCTCCAGTGTATATTTTGTGTTTGTATGAGATTTATAATGAAACTTGGGAAAACTGGACCACCAGAAAAGCCTTATTTCCCCCCTCCCCACACACAAACACAAACACACATACAGAGTGCACATTTGTTGCCCCCTGCTGCTGCCTGAGCAGTAACATTATGACATCAGAGATAATCCACCACTCATCACACACCTCCACCCAGTTCATTTGGGGAGAGTCACTATTGCCCTGGCTTTCATGACCATGGCTGCCTTTGAAAACAGATTTACCTCAGAGGACCAGAACATTAACAGAGAAGGGTCACACGCAGAGCTGTAATGAAAAGATCCTGGATTTCTATATGCTTCTGCCGTGCTCCTTTGGGTTTGTACTGGGGTAAGTTACACTATTTCTTTTCAGCGGCTAATTGTTACTTTCCTCTGAAAGGGAAAGATGAAAATAAGATATAACATGCCATCTCCTTTTCATGTACAAGTCAGGGGCTAAGGCTTCCTGAATATTTACCTTCTAAAATAATTGGGAAAGCTATGAGTCCCTGTTCAGTTCGTAGTTACACAATTTTTTTTAAAAAAATGTAATTTGGAACCTACAGTGAAACTGAGGTTGCATTAAAAATAAAATGTTTTCTTGGAATAGTTTAATTTGCTGTTCAATATATTGGTCAACATGACATTGAGTGGTTAAATATGGAGCTTCACGAAGAAATCAATGGCAATAAAATGTACATTGAAGATGACAAATATAAAACGGCTTTGTTATTTTAGTAGTACACATATAAAAGATTTTTTTTTAAATTCAAAATCTAAGGAAAACTCCAGACACAAACTTTTTTTAATGTTAGTTAAGGCTGGTCTGATCAATAAATTGAACCACAAAAAATAGGGAATAAAAGTTAAGGATTAAAAACCTTAAAAGTCAAGCAATCTCAAATTCAGGAAATCCCAGAGTGAATGTTAGCCATGCAATCTTAATTTGGCCCTTTTGTGTGTATGCATTATGATACATCCTTTAATTACATGATCACATACATTTCTTTTTTACAGGACCCTTGCCTCATTCAGTGCACGGGTAGTATCTGGTCTGAGGATGAACCAGGGTTTGGTAGTGAAGGAGGCTGTTGTCTGCAGGACCCCTGCCTCATTTGTTGCAGAAGTTGGAAGGTTTGTAGCAAATGAAGCAGGCGATTTCAGGAAGAGGAAGGATGGTCTCATGTGGTTAAGGCAATTGAATGCAACTGTGGATACTTGAATTCTATCTCTGCCACTGATTTCCTATGTGATGCTGAGAAAGTCACTACAACTGTCTTTTTAATGGTTGTCACTTCTGCATGTAATTAAAGGCTATATCATAATGAATACACGCAAGAAGGGGGGTAAATTAAGGTTGCATGGGCAATGTTCATTCTGGCATTTCCTAACTTGAGAGTGCTTGACTTTGCAGTCTTTTAATACCTTTTTAATCCTTGTCATTGTATTTCTTATTTTTTTATGATTTAGTTTGTTGATGACAGCAAACTTCACTAACATTAAACAAAACTTTTTTGTTTGTGAATTTAAACTTAACTTAAGCCACAGTCTTTTCTAAAGCCAGTAAAATTAGTGAAATGCAAATTCATGCTCTAAAGTCCTGTCTACATCAGCTCATTCTGTACCTACTATCAGCAATGGGTGCAGTAGCACTAGTGATGACAAAAGCTATGTCTACACTGCACAGCACTGGCAGTGTGTAGAGTATGTGTAGCTACACGCCACAGTGAAAAGCAGGCTACATCCACACTGAGGTGTGTAGCTACATATGTCAATGACTGGCTTTGCCAGGCAGGAAGTTGTGGGGAAAAAGCAGACAGCAGAGACATAGCAGGACATTATGCTGCTAAATAGAGCAGCGTAGGCAGGGGAGGACAGTGCCCAGGCAGATACAGGGCACTGTAGAGTACATACTCACAGAGATCAGACATGTCTTTACTCTGCTCATCTAAAATCTCTGTATCTACACTGCTAGTTATATTTATGCTAGGGAGTGCATGTAATGTATCTATTTCACTTGCCTTCATAGAGGGGTTGGCCATCCATCCCTGTCACTCTCAAAGGGAGGCCAACCCACTCCCTACCCTGCTCCAACAGGGGTTGGCCCAGTTCGGGTTGGGGAACAGTCTCCGGGCTCAGACGGGGCAGCCCTGAGGCAATACCCCGAGCCCCAACGGGCAGTACACAGTCTAATGGCCCCCAGCGAGGCAGCACACAGTTCACAGGCCCATGGCAGGGATCAGGGAAGGGGGAGGGGGACACAGGCCCACCTGACTCCACTGCATCCCAGCCCAGGTCCCTATCCATGGCAGAGGGGTATGCGACGGAGTCAGCAGGAATCCAACTGCAACAAGCTGACCACTGTCCGGTCCTGCAATCTCCAGACCAGGTAACCTCTGCCCGGAGCTACTTCCTCCCCCATTTCCCTCAGGTACCTGGCGTGCGCCATCCACTCATCCTCATCGGGATACTTGTCCAGGGGCAAGTTGCAGGGCCCCTCGATCGCATCAGGGGGGTGGCAGGTCTGGCAGCTCGTCAAGAAGGTCAGCGGGGGCCAGTTCCTCCAGGTCTGATCCTGTCAGGGCCTGCACCTCATCATCATCATCCTCTGGTGATGCTAAGGGCAGCTCCTCCAGATCTGGCCCAGGTATGGCCTCCTCCTCCTCCACATCCACATCCAGCAGCACCTCTAGGTCTTGAGTCCTCTGGGACCCCGGGTCCAGCAGGGTGTTTGACTCCGGGGTTACCTTGGGATACCAGGCTGACCCCTGTTCAGTGACAGGCGCCCAGGCCCTGGTTTCTCCCTATCAGTCTCGGAGGGAGGCCACACCCACTCACTACAACTGCCATAAGGCATTTGTGGAATAGATGTATCCAAAGTGTCCCTTGCTGTTAAAAATAGTTTTAGGTCTCTCTACACCGACACTTAAACCATCATCAACATTAGTGAAGCTGCACCCACAATTGCTGATATCAGTTACAGAATGTGCTATTGTATAGAAAATGATTATGTGGCTTGATGCAGAAAGATCAGTTTGTTCCTTTGGTATCATTTCAAAAAGTGAATCCTGAAATGAGGAGGAAAAAAACAGAGCTACAAGATTTGTTGCCAGTCAGAAATCCCTGGGCAGGATACTGTGGACATCATAAGCCAAAAAATTGCCAACCATTTGCTTAAAGATGCCATGAATGCCATTGGAAAAATTAATTTTCCATACGTATTTCATATAGTTAAAGCCAAAAGTGCCTATGTCCCCCAAAGAAAGAGCAGAATTAGAACTCAAACTGAGACCATGTTGCCCATTTTGTGAAGAAAGGACTAAAAAAGATTATTTATCCATAAACACTGAGGACTAGATTGAGCTTGTTTTTCATCTCAGAGGAAAACAAGGTTTTGCAAATCCAGAGCCCCAGTTCTGTCACGTCATATTTTCAAAGTTTAAAAGAAGCATATTTTGTTTTGCAAAATGCCAATCAGAGTTGCATCTGGAACCAAACCCTGCTAAAATATAAGTAATCACCAGGTAGAGAAGTGAAAGTTTTAAATCAGTGCAGACTTAAACATTAAACAGCCCCACATTCTCCCACAACCCCTTTGTTTTACATAGGGCTGAGGGGCAATACTGGGGGAAAACACCTTAGTCTTGCTAACTGCCTCTGGTAAGACAACAAAGACGCTACTTTAAAAGCTATTTAACTTCCTGTAGCAAGTGCCCTTCAGGTCCCACGTATCAAGTGAACAAGTAAACTGAAAAGACAGAGTCATTTTTAAGGGCACTTTTTGGTGTATTTACTTTGGCAGACTTCTCCCCTTGTCATCTTTCTGAAAAACCTATTATTAATTATTACTTCTCTTTAGTTATTTGTTTATAAGGAAAATGCCTTTGTGTATGGTCTGTAAATACTCTGTTCGTGCACAGAACCTGTGCAGATTATTTTACATGCTTTTGTTAAACAAAAAAGCAATATAAATGATCTTTAAATAATTATACAGTCACCCTCTGCTGCATGTAGCTTTATCATGTTCACAGCAGCCTGCATGCTTCTAGTGCAAGTCTTATTAAAGTGGGAGCTATAACTCTATAATGTGACTAATTAGTGGTGATGCTCTGCAGAAACAACAGGCTGCCTTTGAATTTGCTGAATTAGAGAATGTCAGGGAAATGGAAAGGATAGCTTTGTAGCTAAAACACAAGCATAGGACTCAGAGGATGTTGGTTCTTTCCTGCTTCTTCCACGTGCTTCCTGTGTGACCTTCAGCTCCCCTCTTTGCCTCAGTTTCCCCATCCGAGAAAATGGGGAAAGGAAGTAATATTTACCTCCTTCAACAGCATGTTATGACAGTAAATTTATCAAAGCCTGATACTGCTACCTTTACTGACCTCAGTAAGACTTTGCTTGCTAAAAATAAGTATAAACTCGAGAGCTACAAGACTTAAAAGGAAAGAAGTTCTCTGCTCCCTATGTAGGAGAAAGGGAAGATGCTAGCTCTGGTGATCTCCATTTAAATATTATAATTTCACCCCAGTCCAGTTCTGTACAGTGTTTTATGTTACATTGTTTGGTGTTTGCTTCTTTTGGAAATTATGTTAAATGGTGCATGTGAAAGTATTTGTTCAAGGGGGAGCAACTGTGAAAGATATAGCCTGGGGAAAGTGGGTCACCCTGAGATGATAGGCAGTGGGCTCTGATTGGGTAGTGACCCCACATTCCACAAGAAGATGAGAGATTTTGTCAGAGAGACTAGAGACTGAGTAGAAGAGGATAGTGATTCTACCCAAGGGCCTTGCTTTGAGCTTTTCACCCAGAAGTTCTGAACCTAGTGGGAACTGACTTTGTGGGGCCAGGCCTCATAACAGCAGAGCTCACTGAACTGACTTTGTAGAACTAGAATCGTCTGTAGTTGACCTGCCAGAGCTGACTGTGTGGAGCGAGGAGCTGATAGCAGCAGGCCTCAAGGAATCAGTTTCACAGAACCCATCCTGACAGTAGCACACATGGTTAACCTGGCTTTTCAGAATCTAGCCTGGTGCCTATAAATCAGAGTCAGAGCAAACTTCACTGGACCACTGAGGATAGACTTAGGTTAGCCATCTGCTGGGGCCCACTTCACCACAACTGAGACTTATTGTATTTGAGAGTGAAATTTAGGTTTCGGTGGGTGGCTGTTTCATGAATAAGAGTTCTGGGTCCAAACAAGCCAAGCAATTAAAACTGGGACTGTAGTGTTAGCTGTACCTTTTACTCACTATTTAGGCTCTGATCATTTTTATTTTTGTCAATATGTGGTTATGGATTTTTTCCCAGTTAAATGGAATTTGTGATTTTATGTTCCCAGGAACATTTGAATGCTTGCAAGTGAGAAAGAAATACTTTTCAACACTTGGGTCTTTGTTAAAATTTAAGTTCCTAAATCCTGGGAATGGATAACATTTTAGGTGGGGGCTTCAAGTAAATCACTTTATTTATTTAAAAGGCCCCCCTGGACAGCATTGAATGTGTCCTCTACTACTGGCAGGAGGATTACACAAGTACTTGCAACAATTTTGTGGCTGATGTAAATATTTTTTGCTCAAAGTTTCCTGTAATTATAGGGGAGAAAAAGATTTGGGAGAAGTGTGGTTGTTTTTGTTGTTGATCTCAAGGATCCTTAGCAAAACTAAATCTGAAATAAAGAGCAAGAGAGAACTAGTAGCCATGTATGGGGGCCAGATAGCTGAGTCAAATGAGTTTTGTAGGTGGAAAGTCCAGTTAAGGACTCCAACTCCTGCCACACAGCAAAAAAAATGGTGAGTTATCATAGGATGACTTTAGTTCAATGGTTTTCAGCCTGTGGTCCAGGGATCCCTGAGGGTCTGCAGACTAGGTCTAACATTTCCAAAAGGGGTACGCACTTCCATTTGAAATTTTTTTAGGGGTCTGCAAAGGAAAAAAGAGTTGAAAACTACTGTTTTAGTTTATTCTTTAAATACCAACTAAATACATCATTTTTCTGTGTATTTTAACCCAATAAACCATCTACCACAGTATACATACTATATCATATCCAATATGAGATGATGATTCTAGGTTAAAGAAAATGCTAATCTTTTCCATAATATGATCAAGCCCTAAAGGAGATATACAGAAATTTGAATTAATTAGGATTACATTATTTTTTTACTTCAGGTTTCTCTCATACCTTCAACTTATCTGGCTCCCAATGAACAGTCTCCATTAGCTTGTGCTAAATTAATAAAAGGGAAATAAGAGCTTTCTGGGTCTTGGCTGCTTTTGCTGGTTCAGTTGCATAAAGTCACAATACATTTCAGGAGGAACAAAAGAGAAAAGACGCAAGAAAAATAAAGCGTGTTTCAAATGATTGGAGAGATCTATCAAGTTGAGAAATGAAAGAAAAATAATTGCTAAGAAGTAAGTTTTCTCAGTAATGTTTCCAACTTGGGCATATACAGAGAAGCCACTGAAGGCAGAGATGACATCCAATAATAATGTTTTGCTGGAAAGGCAGGTCTAGGTCATTTCTACATTCAGGCTGGACAAATCTGATTGACTATGACAGACAATGCTGAGTAATTGCTCTAATCACTCCGGTAGGCACTGTACCTTGGCCCAGCAAAAGAATGATGCAATAACTGGCTTCAGAGGCTTGCCGCCCCTTCAACCTGACATCTTTGACAGCAATGCTTTCATTTTAATAGGAGGGTTATTTGGAGTTGCTGTCGTTCAACAGAGGAGAGATGAGAAGCAGCCCAATGAGTATTCCTAAGTTGGCCGTGGATAAGGGCCTCATTAAAGTGCTCAGGAGTACTTATTTGCAGGTTGACTTGCTGTGATGATCAGTTGGTGGAAAACTATAACAATGAGAAGCGCAAAAACATGTCATAGAGAATCGGCTGCAGGTTTGTGCTTCTGTAGAGCAGCGAACAATTAGGATGGAGTGTCATCAAAACTTTCATCTCAACAAAGCAACACATTCGCTTTAAATGAGACAAAGTCAAATCTACTTAAAGGAAGCTGAAATGGGAACATTCTTCCAAACTATGTGCCACTTTCAGGATGCCAGATTGTTTTAGAGAGCTATGCAGTGAAACATTCTGTTATGACCTAACTCCCTCCATTCCTTCCTGCCTATTTTTTCCAGGATGTGTGCATACCACCCTCATGTACAAACAACTTTGTAGGAAACCTGTTTTCCCCTAGAAAGCACAAGAAGTTTGAGCACGTATCCCAAAATGTTTCCATCTTTCCTATTGACGGATGCTTTCAGAATGACCACTTGAGAAAGGGCAATCCTTTGCTGAAGCCTAAAGGACCTGTTATATTTCTGAGCAACTCCGAGTATACTAACCCGCCCTCCTAGAGCTATATGGTGCCTACGGAAGTTAAGCATGCTCAGGACTCTGTGTACTTTGCAGAGGCTGATGTACACATTAACTCATTGTCATGAAGTTGGGCATCTGGTTTGCCGGCTGCCACAAGACACATCTGTCTAGCAAACAGCATACAGGACATGATTTTACTGCCTGCTCTTTTGGTACCAAAAGCAAATACTGTGCTTGCAGGGATACACACCCATGTTTCATCTGTAAACACTAAGTGAATTGTCATTGAAATATATAACATATGCTTCTATTGTGAGAGTTAAAATGTTTAACACATGGGTGAGTCCCCTTTGGGGCAACATGTGGCAGCATTGGCCTCCCTTAATAACATGATGTTTTCCAATGGAAAAGAACAATAGATAATATGAAGTGGATAATACTAAGTACTTTGTTTGTTCGTCTCTATTTATTTATATTTGTGTGTGTGTGATTTTACTGATCAGGAAAGGTATATGTGACCTCCAGATAGTGGATGGAGCTTCTTAAGGCCCTAAAGAGAAGGGAGGGGCCACAAAGACACAAAGGTCAACTTAATTTCTTGGGACAAATAAAAAAGGAGCAGGGACAGGAGTCGATGGTCCTGGAGATTGAAGTCCTCTATTTATCCAAAGAACAAGTTCCTCGTAGATGTTAGGTAATTTAAGTTCCATGCATCTTCCTGCCAAGGTACAACAATCCAAATCTGAAAAAATCACCAGTAGGGACAAGGTGGTCACTCACTCAGTCTCCATGCTCAGGTCTTAGACTCTCTACTGAGATTGCCAACAAGAGTGTCAATTACTGCCAATTACAGTGGCAGGTTTGCAATGCAGAAACATCTTCACTGGCTATTGTACTGAGGCCACCTCAGTTACTTCACATAGGACACCAAAGATAAGTATAAGATATAAGATAAGATGCATCCTACAAAGTGGGTTTCTGCCTACGAAAGCTTATGCCCAAATAAATTTGTTAGTCTTTAAGGTGCCACAGAACTCTCGCTGTTTTGCTAAAAACAGACTTAACACTGCTACCCCTCTGAAAAGATAAGCATGTTACTCTTTTAATTTTCATGTTTTTAATTAATATAAGGGCCAGATTGTGACTAGTTTCGGAGTGGATGCAAACGAGGATGCAGAAGCACACCAATATCCCAGCTTGTGCCTTCAGTACAGGAGCAGGCAACAATCAAAATCTCAGTGCTCTTTAAATGATTGGATGCTTATCTGAACTATCGGGACATCTTTGTCTTGGGAATCTCATGAGAACAAGCTTTCCTAAGAGAGTTTAGTAGTACTTAGGTTTGGATTAATCACAAATCCAGTAACTTCTATAATTTCAGTTATACACAGTATTCTTCACTTCCTGTCCTAAAATGCAAGGCAGAACCATAAAATGTAGACTCAGGAGGTCATATAGCTCAGCCCCCTGTGCTGAAGCAGGACCAAATATACCTAGACCAGCCCTGACAGATGTTTGTCTAACCTGTTCATAAAAACCTCCAATGATGAGGATTCCACAACCTTACTTGGAAGCCTATTGCAGTGCTTGGCAATCCTTATAGCTGGAAAGTTTTTCCTAATGGATTACCTAAATACCTTTCTGCAGATTAAGTTCATTACTTCTTGTTGTACCTTCAGTGGACCTAGTGAACAATTGATCACTATCCCCTTATAACAGCCTTTAACATGTTTGAAGACTGTTATCAGGTCCTTCCTTGTCTTCTCTTCTCAAGAATAAACATGCCCTGTTTTTTATTCTTTCTCCATAGGTCAGGTTTTCTAAACATTTTATCATTTTTATTGGTCTTCTCTGGACTCGGTCCAATTTGTCAACATCTTTCTTAAAGTGTGACACCCAAAGCTGGGCAGAATACTCCAGCTGAGGCCTCTCCAATGCTGAGTAGAGGCAAACAATTACCTCCCATGTCTTACATATGACACTCCTGTTAATATGTTCCAGGCTGATATTAGCCTTTTTTGCAACTGCTTCACATTGTTGACTCATATTCAGTCTGTGATCCATTATAACACTCATATTCTTTTAATCAGTACTACTACTTAGCCACTTATTCTCCATTTCATAATAGTGGATTTGATTTTTCCTTAATAAGTGAAGTACTTTGCATTTATCTTTATTGAATTTCATCTTGTTGATTTCAGACCAATTCCCCAATTTCTCAAGGTTGTTTTGAATTCTAATCCTGTCCTCCAAAGCGCTTGCAACCCCTCCTACATTGGTGTCGTCTGCAGTTTTTAGAAGCATACTCTCCAATCTATTATTCCTGACAAGTCATTAATGAAAATACTGAGGAGTACACAACTCAGGACTGACTCCTGTAGGGCCCCACTAGATGCATCCTCCCAGTTTGATGGAGAACTATCTGATATGGTCTTTCAACCAGCTATACACCCATCTTATAGTAACTTCATCTAGACCACATTTCCCTAGTTTGCTTATGAGAATGTCTTATAGACTCATAGACTTTAAGGCCAGAAGGGACCATTGTGATAATCTTGTCTGACCTTCTGTACATTGCAAGCCACAGAACCTCATCCACCTTCTTCTGAAATAGACCCCCAACTTCTGGCTGAGTTACTGAAGTCCTCAAATCATGATTTAAGACATCAAATTACAATGAATCCACCATTTACTCTAGTTAAAACCTGCAAGTGATCCAAGCTGTGGAAGAAGGTGAAAAAAAAACCTGAGTGTCTCTGCCAATCAGACCTGGAGGAAAATTCCTTCCTGACCTCAAATACAGCAATGAGTTGGACCCTGAGCATGTCAGCAAGACCTACCAACCCCTGGGAAAGAATTCTCTGTAATAACTCAAAGCCTTCCTCCTCTAGTATCCCATCTCTGACCACTGGGGATATTTGCTACTAGCAGTCACAGAAGGACCACATGCCATTGTAGGAAATCTCATCATACCATCCCCTCCATAAATGTATTAAGCTTGAAACAGATTAGATTTATTGCCCTCACTGCTCCCCTTGGAAAGCTGTTCCAGATCTTCTCTCCTCTGATACTTAGAAATCTTCATCTAATTTCAAGTCTGAAATTGTTCATGACCAGTTTATATCCATTTATTCTTGTGTCAACATTGGTGCTTAACTCAAGTAATGACTCTCCCTCCCTGTTATTTACTCCTCTGATGTTTTTATAGAGAGAAATCGTATCTCCCCTCAGCCTTCATTTGGTTAGGCTAAATAAGCCAAGATCCTTGAGTCTCCTCTCATAAGGTAAGTTTTCCATTCTTCTACTCATCCTATTAACCCTTCTCTGCATGTGTGCCATTTTGAATTCATCTTTCTTAAACCTGGGAGACCAAAATTGCATGCAGTATTCCAGATTAGGTCACACATTATGCCTTGCATAATAGTAATTACACTTCTCTGGAAATATACTGGAAATATCTTGCCTGCTGCATCCTAGGATTGCATTAGCCTTTTTCACAGCCACATCACATTGGTGGCTCATAGTCATCCTGTAATCAACTATTTTTTCTCCTTTTCTGTCACTTCCAACTGATATGTTTCCAGCTTATAGCAACAATTCTTGTTGTTAGTTCTGAAGTGCATGACCTTGAATTTTGCACTATGAAATTTCTTTTCATTCTATTACTCCAGTTTTCAAGGTTGTCCAGATCATCTTGTATTCTGTATTGGCAATGCCTCTCAACTTTGTGTCATCTGCAAATTTTATTAGCATGCTCCCACTTTTTGTGCCAAGGTCATTAATGAAAATGTTAAATAAGATTGGTTCCTAGACCAATCCCTGAGGAACTCCACTGGTAACCTCCCTCTAGCCCAATAGTTCACCATTCACTATGACCCATTGTAACCAATTCCTTATCCACCTTTCAATTTTCATATTAATCCTCATTTTCTCCAATTTAACTAATAATTTCCCATGTGGAACTGTATCAAATGCCTGAGATCTATGTAGCTTACATTTTTGTTTTGGTCTAAAAATCAGTTATTTCTAAAAGCAAGAGATAAGGTTGGTCTGGCACAATCTACTTTTTGTAAAACCATGTTGTATTTTATCCCAATTACCATTTACCTCTACGTTCTTAACTACTTTCTTTTTCAAAATTTCTTAACTTCTTTCAAAATTTGTTAGAAATCCTTGCAATTGGACTTGCAATTTCATATGCCAATTCCTTTAATATTCTTGATTCAGATGATTATCTGAGCCCCTTGATTTGGTCCCATTAAACTGTTTAAGTTTGACTTCCACTTCAGATGTGGTAATTTCTATTTCCATATCTTCATTTCCATTAGCTTGCCACTACTACTAAGATCCTCAGTACCCTTATTAAAAACTGAGGCAAAGTATTCGTTTAGGTTTTGAGCCATGCTTAGGTTATCTTAAATCTCTACTCCATCCTCCACTTCATCCTCTGTCCCACTTTTTCTTTCCTTGATTTCTTTTTATTTAAATGGATATAGAAACTTTTACTATTGGTTTTAATTTCCTTTGCAAGGTCCAACTCTGCTTGGCTCTTGGCAGTTCTGACTTTTCCCTACACTTTCTCCAAGAGGTGGCTTTCCTTGCTTGTCCATCCCATATTCCATTCCTTGTAGGCTTTCTGCTTTCTCTTAGTAACCTGTTTGAGATGCTTGATCATCCAGTTTGGTCTGCAACCTATGAATATATTCCCCTTGCTTGGGATGTAGGCTTCAGATAATCCCACAGAAGATTTGTCAAAAGCCCTACTAAAATCAAGATATATCACATCTACAGCTTCCTCCCACCCAGTAGGCCAGTAATGCTCTCAAAGAAGGAAGTTAGTTTGGTTTGGCATGATTTGTTCTTGACAAATCTATGTTGGCTATTAATTTTAAACCTATTATCCTCTAGGTGTTTCAAATTGATTGTTTTAATCATTTGTTCCATTATCTTTCCAGATATTGAAGTAAAACTGGTTTATAATTTCCCAGGTCATCTTTTTAAAGATAGGTACTACATTTGCCCTTCTTTAGTCCTCTGGAGTCTCACCCATCCTCCATGAGTTCTCAAAGATAATTGCTAATGGTTTTGAGATTGCTTCAGCTAGATTCTCAAGTGTCCTAGGATGAATTTCATCAGATCCTACCAACTTGAATACATCTAACTTATTTAAATATTCTTTCACCTAGTCTTTCCCTATCGTGGTTTGCGTTCCTTCCCCCTTGTTGTTAATATTAATTGTGTTAAGTATCTGGTCACAATTTACCTTTTTAGTGAGGACTGAAGCAACAAAGACATTAAACACCACAGCCTTCTTGATGTCATCCTTTATTAGAGCTCCTTCTCTGCTAAGATGAGGACCTACACTTTCTTTTGTCCTTCTATTGCTTGTAATGTATTATGCACATTATGTATATGCATATGAATTGATGTGTGCTCTTTAAGCACTACTGTGGTCCACCACCCAGGAGAGCACATTTTGAAGCAGGTGAGAGAAATTCTATATCTATAGTCCAGTATATATATAATTATCGCTATCTAGTTATAGATATTCAAATGAGCCTGATGCTTCACTGTCCTGCAACTTGTGTAATCATTTACACCTGTGCAAAATGGATATAAAATTTGGTAGCATTTTACACCCACTTTGTACAGATGTAAATTGCTACTTACGGCTCAAGGTAGTGAAGTATCAGGCCCACTGTATATTCCAGTGGAGAATCAGGCCCCTTGGGCTCAATCCTCAGGTATGCAAATTTACACGTTGTACAGCTGAAGAAAGGGGTCAGGGAGGAAAAAGGTAGCTCTAAGCTGCCTTTATGTTGACTTGAGCTTTCTGTATAACTTTGTGCAACTGCTTGAAATTAAGTCATCTGCAACCAATTCTCTGTGCTGCCACGTTCCACTTCTTGTACGTCTCTGACATGACCCCAACATCAAGAAGGGGGCAGGAGGCCAAGAACTAGTTACACCAGTTTTGCACAACCTGAAGATTTCCTATAATAGGGGAGAATCCTCAGCTGCCCTTTTACAGAAGCATTCTGGCTGCTTTGCACTGCCTTAGTGCCACAAAACAACCAGAGCTGCGGCTCAGGGTAAAGCCCTATATCTAAATATAAAGATATTCTTCTGTCTGAATTATCTGCTCAAGTCAGGCTCTCAGAATGTGTGTGAGGTATTAGTGTCTAGAGAGTGTGTCTCTATGGCAGTCAAGTATATAGCATTACCTGTGAAAATCAGGTTTTATATGGTTGGCGATTAGCTTCAGTTGCCATCTATCAGAAGTGTTACATAAGAAAGTTACATTTGAATGAAGTGACATGCACTTACGGGAGCTATTAGGCTACTTGGAAGAACTGTGGAATCATTGTTATGATATCTGATCTTAGCTGGGCTTGTTCTGAATTTTTCTTCAATAGGTATTATAAAGTGCAGGTCCACTAAAGGTGGACTTATTAGGCAGTGCCTAATGTGTCTCTTCTACCTGATGGAGATAAGGTAGGTGAAGTAATAACATTTATTAGACCAACTTCTGTTGGTGAAAGAGACAAGCTTTCAAGCTACACAGATGTCCATGTAAGGTGGACAATGGGCTTGCCTAATGGAGGGAAACTGAGCAGGAAAAAGAAGCCACAAAAGGTATCACTCAGAGAGGGGTAAGGACACTGACAGAGGGAAGAAAGCACCATGACAATGGAAAGTGTCTGGGGAAAAAACAAGACATTTGGAAAGTTGCTTGGGAGAAGTGGATTTTGGCTGGGTTAACTGAACAATCCACATCCCAGTTAAGTAGACATGGCTGTATAGTCATATAAACTCAGAAACAGGGCACAGGAACTATGCAGAGGCAGCATGGGCAGCTTTTTAAAGAGGCATATTTCAGGAGGCACAATGATGGAGCGTGCTTTCTTCATGACTGGCTGGTATTTCTCTGTCATGCTTCAGGACTGTTCATCCAGAACATAAGCTTTCTTGGTGGGACATCCCTCTCTCTTTTTTATGCTGTAGGGAATTATGCTCAGATCAGAGAGAACTCTTTAAAACAATGCTAGATGCCAAAAATACTTTACCTATGATAGTACTATACGTATGACCAGCCTTGCTCATGTTTATGGAGGATTAGATGAGAATGTTTGGGACACTGTAAAAAAGCACAGTGTTTTCAATTCACTAATGAGGCAGGGACTTGACTGTAGTCAGCGGGATCAAATTTTTATTTCAGTTACACCAGTGTAAAGTATAACTCCATATTACATTGAAAATATGAAGGCAGATCCTCTGTTGATGTAAAGTGGTATGGCTCCATTCGCTTTGATTTACAGCAGGATTTGGTGCATGATTTCAATGGAGCTATTTTTAGATTCATACTGGGGTGATGAGAGTAGAATTTAGCCCAATTGGTCTGCAAAAGGGATACAATTTTAATTGGGAGAATTACTTGTGTAGGGACATTATACTGAAATTTGATTATAGCTGTTTCTACAAGTGTAACACTCTGTAGGAAAATCAATCCTGCTTCTGTAATGAAGAAAAACAAGTCATTTTCAAAAGGAAATATGATTATACATTCACAGTTTAGGTTGAAGAAACAGAAGGCAGCTTAATACAGTGCAGGCTTGCTCAGAGGGAATATCCACTAGCTGAGGCCAGCATAACAAGATTGGATTCCAGTTTAATGTGGCTGTGACTCAAATCCCATTGGAGAGTTTGTTTGACAATCTGACAAAGTTATCTCAAGAAAAATAGGTTAAAAAACATAAACTTGACTTCAGTAACTGCATTTTCTCTTCAGCATGTAGAGTATTTTGCCCGGAGGCCCCCACAGCCTGAAGCCCCACAGGTAATACCACTTTGTGACTCTACATAAACCAAAATGTTTTAGCAGGCATTATGAACAAAGAAAAGCCCTCCTATGTGATCTTACTGGGGGGGCGGGGAAAGCATATTTTGATACCTGTATATGAAAAAGAGAAAGATAAGAAATGTAACTGTCATAGGGCTGTTGATGCATTTACAGTGACTTCTATGACTTAGGCTTAGGTTATGTTTCAGTAAAAGTCTATTCCCCTCTTGATGCATGTGAGAAATGACTACTTAATGTTGACTCATAATACTTAACATTTACATAGATCTTCTCCCTTACAGATCTCAAAGCACTATATAAAGATGAGTGAATATCGTTATTCCCACTTTATAGATGGGAAACTGCGGCACAGAGAAATTTGCTATGTGACTTCTGAGGCAAATTGTGCAGTCAGTAGCAGAGCCAAGAATAGTTCTCCTAACTCCTAGTTTTAAGAACAACTTTGCTTACCATGAGCGGCTTCCACAAAGAGAGAATGTATCCCAACAACATTGGTGGCAATTCTTTCTATGTGTCAGCCACAATTAATAGCATTCCTAGGAATGAACTGGAGATAAACTGCTATGCCAGGATACACAAAAAAATTACCTGTTCCTCATTGCATTCAATTGCATTTCTATTTTTAAGAAAGGGAATAAAAGTGATTCGGGTAATTATAGGCCT
>ML675601.1:26468669-26520788 GCA_007922155.1 Mesoclemmys tuberculata | reverse complement strand
TGTGTGTGTGTGTGTGTGTGTGTGTGTGTGTGTGTGTGTGTGTGTGTTTTCTTCAAATTTAGTTGAGACTTTTTCTTTGCTCACATCATCTGGTGAACTGGAGAAGATCCAGAGGTTGTTGATTGTCAGAAAATGTCGTGTTTAGGCAAATTCCACCCACTGCTATCAGCAGACTAGACATTTTCATTCTAACTGCAGCCTGGAGTCAGTTTTGTTTTTTGTGTTCTAATGTGTTTCAGACTGGCCAAGATTTTTCATAGGGGTGGATGTTGGGTTATTGGTTATGGAAGCCTGTGTAGTCATCCTAGTGGAAATAAAAAGTCCTGACATTAGAGCAGTAGAAATAATAATGTTGGTTTCTTCCCACTAAGTAAAAATAACATGCTTTCCACCAATCTGCAATACAGAATACCTGTAGGTATATAACATGTTTCATTTTCATGGGAAATTTCAAAGCATCACTACACACTGACAGAGCATAGCCACAAGGGGTCAGGTGCCAAGGTCACCTCTAATAGGCCAGTTCCTTAGCTCTAAGCTATACTGATTCATAGCAGCTGAGGATCTGGCCCAGAAAGTTTATTAAACTGACTACCTGAAAGAAGTTATTTTTCAGCTTTGGGTATTGTACCCTGAGATCCATTAAGGACATATGTGAGACTTTTCCAGATCAAAGGCTCTAAGACCCAAGAACGTTGTCATTCCACAGCTGTCTGGCAAGCAAGAAACAGTGACCCTGGGTTAACCAAATAAACAGTTTATGAAATAGGATAGCATTGTAGACAATTGATTCTAGATGTCTGTATAGTCACTTAGCTAACCTCTTGTGGATTTTGGAAAAAGGAATTTATTAGAAGGACAAACACTTATATTTTTATTCCACTAAATTAAAGGGAAGAATAAACAATAAAGAGCTAGATTCTCTGATTCTCTCTGGCCCTTTTGCAATGCTCTGGTAACACAAAGGGGCTGGGAACTAGCTAAATCTTGCCAAGATTGTTGCACTGTTGGTACAATAATCATTTAAAAGTATACTTAAATACTGTTTTAATTCAAAATATAATTGGAATTTTGGAAAGAGTCTAGGTGTATTTAGATAATAATCAGCATTTTAAAATCTCCAGGCCAAACTCAACCCTAATGCATGCATGTTCAACTCTTTACTTCAGTGGAGCTGAATCAGGGCTGATCTTGTCCAAGAGAAATTGATCAATATAATGCATTTTTAAGGTGTGTGAATTCTGATAAACTTTCATGAGAAAAAAGTTTGAAGAAAAAGTCAAATGAAACTTGCATGCAGTTCTTGTACAAAGGATTTTTTCCTTCTATTCAGATGGGTATATACTTCAAATATTGTTTTTACAATTACCTGCAGAGAATTTCTGCATACTCAGCTCATAGTGTTTTATGCTAGACTTCACAATGAACTTGTTTTGTAATCTTCCCCCATCTTTTGTCTGCAGTCTATTATAAAATGGAGAATAATTGAGGGTCTCATTTTATTGAAAGTCCATTGAGGTAATCAGGAACAGTAACTTTCATTCAAATCATGATACCTGAGAAAAAGTGACAAAATCAACAAATAATACGTATAAATTGATAATCTTTGCATTTGTGTAGAGCCTTTCATTCAACAACCCATGAGGCAGACATGGATTATTTTACCCATGTTGCATTAGGTAAACCAGGGGATAAATAACTGGGTTCGGTTCCTTGTTCTCCCACATACTTCCTGTGTGATCTTGAATCAGTCACTTCGGCTCACTATGCCTCCGCTCTCCATCTGTTAAAAATGTGGATAACAGCACTTCCCTACCCCACAAAGGTGTTGTGAATATAAATACATTAAAGATTGTGAGGTGCTAAGTTACTATAGTAATGGGAGCCATATAAGTGCCTTATCTCTACACAGAACCAAGAATCCTGATTCCCAGACCCATGCTTTAACCTCTTCACATGATTCCTTAAAATCAGGGGCAGTGCTAGCCGTTTCCCAGAGGAGGGACTGAGGTGAGCTAGATAGAAAATTGGGGGGGCTTTACTATACATCTTGTAGGCTCACATTTTTTCTAACAATACGCATTTAAATGTGTGTTCTATCTATGTTATACTCAAAAGGAGAATAAAAATATATAGACAGATCAGTTTTAAACTTCATCTATGGCATCTCACTGGGGCAACATTTATTCACAGAAAATCAACAGAATAAAACCTAAGACAATAAATAAATAAACTAATAATACTAATATTAACAATAATAACAATAAACAAATGCAAACGTCTGGAACACAACTACTGGTTAAATAACACTAATAGCTAACTACTTTAAATTGGAGAATGTACAGTATTATATTTTAAAATTAGCCATTTGCTGACAAAAAGAAAATGAAACAACCACCTGTATTAAGGCAAATGGATTGGGTAACATCTTACACATCGCTTTGGAAGCAGTTCAAACTCAAGCAAATTCAGTATTGGTGCACATTGGAATCCAGATTGTAGTATGGTACATTTGCGAGAGACTCTACTGAGTCATATCACTCACTCATTGAAAAGACCCTTTACAAATATGTGCTAAGAATCACTCCAACCCATCCTACAGATTATTCAGATGGTAACTTTGTCTTGTGTATCCTAGTTCTTTTAAGACTTAGATCCCAAGGCTTGGAATAGATAACAAAAGTATCATGGCCCTCCTAAGAGTTCTGTTCTTTTCAGTTGACTTCAAGTGGTCTAGAGTTTTAAAAGACCTCACCATTGCACCCAGCATCTGGAGTGTTATCCTCTCCCAGCACAAGAAGGACCATCCCGCTGTTTAAAATAAAGCATCATTCAATCCATAATGTAATTAACAAGCCCTTTAAACGATCTGGCCACATTATTTGACTTGATGTTTTCCCTATATTGTTCAGAAATAGAGAAACAAAAGAAAAAGATGCTCAAAGGAAGAAAAAAAAAAGAAACTTGAAATTGTACATACATTCTCATGCAAATATTTTTAAACTAATTATTGCAGGTCATGGACCACGTTTTCAGCTTGCATAAATGGGTGTAGCAATACTGCAGCCAAGTCAGTGATTTACACCAGCTGAGAATCTAGTCCAATATTGTAAAATCAGCCACTGTTCTTAGAGACCACTTAAAGGGCCACATCAACTACAATATTCTGCCTAGGCATATGAGAGATTTAACTCTGAACTTGCTGGCTTTTATTAATTGAAGGGTACTATTATTTTAATATAATTTTTATGTCACAACCAGACTGCAGTTCCAAAAGCTGACGATGTCAAGGGAATTTGGTGTTTTACATTTAGAAGGAACTTTAAATTAATTATGTTACCCCCACCCCTCACCCCTCGTTAAACCCTATTTCATTTTCATATACTAGTGCTCAGGGCTAAGGGTTGTCTTCCTGATCCTGCCCTGATGTTACTGCAACATGTTTCTAGAGTAGACTGTTTCTGTCCTTTGGGCCCAGACCTGAAAGGTGCTGAGCACCCTCTGTTGAGGACCTACAGAAGGCGTTAAACAATAGTCAATTTAATCTTACAAAATCCAGAAAGTTAACAGTAAAATTTGGGACTATCTCCTTCTTTCACCTGGGTGATGAGAGAAAGGCATTATGTAAACACCACTATTTATTGATTGCTTAATATTATTTACTGCCTTTTGTATTTCTTGATAGCAACATTTTTAATAAAAATGTAGCTACCCCATAATATCCTATCCCCTTATGCCCCGGAGGCACGAATGATTCAGCATTTGCCTCTCAAATTTCCACTAACTGATCCTGTCAGCTTGCAGTTCTGCATCATCAAGAGATGCAGATCAGAATTTAAGTTGATGTCAGACTTGCCTATGAAGAACTTTATCAGGTACTACGCTGGTAAATGTATTCTTATTATTGCTATTTATTACTTCACAGCTATTCAAGCTAAACCAGAGATAGGGATAACCAGGCCTCAGGCTTCAGGGCATAAATTGGTTGCCAGTAAGGGTTAGCAATAAGATTTCCCATCGCTGCCCTGCCACCACCCTCCATCAAAGGACAGGTATATTTGGCTCGGTGCATTATGGATTGTTTCACCTCTCTCTGAGGCATCAGTCGATTGTCATCCTTTGGTTACTGAATTTTATCTATCAGCTGCTTTGGTATTGCAAATCCTATGTTCCTATTTAACTTTTGTATTTCTTTTAAACTTTTTAAAATATGTCATTATTCTGAATCCATAGATTTATATATATAACATATATATAGCTAAAGTTTAAAGCTTTTGCAGACAGAAATGAGGTTTAGGAGAAAGTAACTGCCAGTCTGCTTCAGGTCCAACCTCTAAGATCTATTCTTTCATTGAAGTGTTCAGGTTGCCTATCCTGGGAAAATAGATCCTACCTTCCATTCTCTTCAGTCAGCTCACACAGGAAGATCATGCTATGGGGGAGGTCTGAATCCAAATGGATATAAGAAGAGGGGATATATTGCAAAATAAAAAGGAAAAGCAGAAACGTATGGCAAATTTTTCATAGAGTACCAAATATGTAAGAATTATATTTTCTGATTCTGGCGTTGGAGGCTATATTCTTTGCTACATCTTAAACCCTAGCCAAGTGAGATGTTACTTCCTTCTATAAAAGTAGCACTTAAGGATCATTTCTGGGCTCAGTCAGCATTATGGAGTTTTCATCCATCCCCCTTCATTCTGGGCCTCTGTTTCCCCACTAGGTCTTTTCCCTATTCACACTACATATGCCACAACTGCTTCATAATACCTAGTGTCACAGGTGAGAGGAATGATGATGTTGTTGGAGTTGGAATTCAGGAGACAGGTTCAGTTCCTGGCTTTGCTGTATGCTTCCTGAGTTACTTTGGGCAAGGCATTTAGGACTAGATTTTTAAAGATATTTAAGCACTGAAAGATGCAGATAGAAACCTAACTCCCATTAATTTCAAAGGCAGTTAGGTGCCTAAATCTTTAAAAAGCTCTTCCATAGTCTCTCTGTGATTCAGTTCCTACCTGTAAATTGGGAATGCCAATACTCCGTCTCTCTCATCTGTTTATTTTGTAAGCTTTTCAGGGCAGGCATGGTGTCTCACTATGGGCTTGTTTACACTGTGCAGCAATGAGCACAAAAAGGGTATAATATGTAGAGCGCTCTAAAATGTTATACTCCACTGCCCCATGTAAACCCCTTTGAAGCACTCTAGAAGCTATCTACTGCACATGGACATAGTCCCATTTGAAACAGTAATACATAAACACGCAGTAGGAACCTTTCAAAATGCATCAGTGGGTCTACACAGGGCTGTCCAAAAACAACATTTTACAGTGCTCTACAATTTACCCAGTCTTGGGACTACAGGTGCTACAGTCATACAAATGATAATGATCTCCACTAATTTCATTGTCTAGAGTTCACTGATATTTTCCCTTACCCCTTACACATCACTGTGAAAATAAATGATGGAAATAAATTAATTTCATCTCAAACTTTATTTATATTTTCAAAGTAAAATGACAAATTCTTTCCTAACACTTCTGAAGTGAATGAATTTACCTCAGGAATGCATTTGTAGTCGATGGAGCTGTACTGATTTCTTCCACTGAGAATCTGACCTGTGTTTCATCAAACAGCTTAAAGTTCTCACATTATTCTGTTTTAGGATTGTGTAATTACTTTTAAGTGGAAAAAACCCTCACTGACTTAAGTAGGCTTTGGATTAAGCCCTCAGAGTTTATTTCTTCTTCCGTTGGCTAGAATGGGAGCAGCGCTGGGCCCTTAATGGTTAATTTTCTTAAGCTACCTGGTTCTGTGTGATTTGGCAGATTCATTTAAGTTCTCAGTTACTACAGTAACTTTGATAGGAAGATTCCTAACCTATATAATAAATAGGAAAAGAATGGTTTCTTGCCTGATAGCAAATGTGGTTCTTTGAAATGTGTTGTCCATATATATGCCACTGTAGGTGAGCATGCACCCCATGAACTAGAGATCAGAATCTTTTAGCCAGCTGTGTCCATTGGGTCCACCACGCCTGCGCCCAGAGTGTCCTCATTCCCTCATCAGCTGAGAGCATAAAGGGCAGAATGGGGCCCACCGACCTTCAGTTCCTTTGCCAGTACAGAATCCAGGTATTAAAAGACTCCATCGTAGTGGGGATGGAGTGTGGTTCATGAGATATATATGGACAACACATCTTGAAGAAACCCAGTCACTGTAAGGTAAGTCATCATCCTTTCTTCTTCTAATGCTTCTCCATACAAATTCCAAACTTAGTGACATTCAAGCGGTGACCAAACAGCAGATGAAATTCAGTGTTGATAAAGGCAAAGTAATATATATTGGAAAATATAATCCCAACTATACGTACAGAGTGATAGGGTCTAAATTAGCTGTTACCATTCAAGAAAGAAATCTTGGAATCAAGGTGGATAGTTCTCCGAGAACATCCACTCAATGTGCAACGTCAGTTAAAAAACCTAACAGAATATTAGAAGCCACTAGGAAAGGGATAGATAATACGATCATAAATATCATAATGCCACTATATAAATCCATCGTACATCCACACCTTGAATACAGTGTGTAATCTGGTCACCTCATCTCAAAAAAGATACATTAGACATGGAAAAGGTACAGAGAAAAGCAACAACAATGATTGACGGTATGGAACAGCTTCCATATGAGGAGAGATTAAAAAGACTGGGACTTTTCAGCTTGGAAAAGAGACAACTGAAGGGGATATGATAGAGAGCTATAAAATCAGGAATAGTGTGGAGAAAGTGAATAAGGAAGTGTTATTTACCCCTTCACATAACATAAAAACCTGAGGTCACGCAATAAAATTTATATACAGCAGGGTTAAAACAAAAGGAAGTATTTTTTCATCCAGTGCACAGTAAACCTGTGGAACTCATTGCCAGAGGATGTCAAAACTATAACTGGATTCAAAAAAGAACTAGATAAGTTAATTGAGGATAGATCCATTAATGGCTATTAGCCAAGATGGTCAGGGATGCAACCCCATCCTCTTGGTGTGTCCCTAAGAGTCTGCCTGCCAGATGCTGAGACTGGATGACAGGGGATGGATCACTTAATGATTGCCCTGTTCTGTTCATTCCCTTCAAAGCATCTGCCATTGGCCACTGTCAAGAAGACAGTATACTGGGCTAGATGGACCATTCGTTTGACCCAGTACAGCCATTCTTGTGTTCTCACAAACTGGAGGTAGAGCTGATCAGGAATTTTTTGATTAAACAATTTTTCATTGGAAAATGTTGATCCATCAAACCTGAAACTTTTTGTGGAAATGTATCCATTTTGAATAAATTTTTGTCAGGAAGGTTTTTCAGGTCCAGGATGGGATTTGTGATCAGATGGCGCTCTGTCCCAAAACAGCCAATAGCCTAATGACTGAGGCACTCACCTCTGAAATGTGAGACACCCAGGTTCAAGTCCCCACTCTCTTTGATTCAGAACAGAGAATTGAACCTGGCTCTTCCATTCCAGGTGAGTGTTCTGACTGCCAGGCTACTGGTTATTTTGCTGTTAGTCTCTTTCTCTTGCTGAAGCTGTTCCACTTTACATAATTAAATATTTATTGGGCCAGGGAGAGAGACAGAGTGACTCTAAATCCCAGAGATTTTGGTACTCACGTGGGCTGTGGAAGATGTATGATGATTCAAGTCAGAACTGTATGCATCAATTTTGAGGCATTCAGTAGTGGAATAGACTGTGTTGACAATGTTGGTACTGAGGTTGTCAATACCAGAGCAGGAGCTGTCAACATTGGTACCAATTGCCCAGCAGTAGTAGAGACCACCTGAGGATGGTCCTCAGCCAGTATCGGTATACTGAGACCAGAATTGAGGATAAGGCTCCAGGCTGGGACACATGCATCCTGGAGCTGAATGCATGCCAACGTACATGGTGTCAACAGAAGGGTTTTGGCTTCCTCGACCCACAGGTTGATATTCTGGAAATGAGGACTGCAGGGAAAAGAAGGGGTCCACCTGACCAAGAGTGGGAAGAGCATCTTCATGTACTGACTCACCAACCTAATGAGGAGGACTTTAAACTAGATTCAAAGAAGGGAGATTACAAAAGCCCATAGGTAAGCATAAAAAGGTACCTTAATAGGCTAGATGTTAGAAGAGAATTGGAAAATTACAATACAGTCATGGGAGCAACAAGAGGGAAATAAATGGGGGAATCTAATCAACATCTTAGATGTCTGTAGGCAAATGCAAGGAGTTTTGGGAATAAGCAGGAAAAACTGGAAGTATTAGTACATAAAATAAAATATTATTTAATTGGCTATATAACATAGGCCCTAGAGCATCCCCCAAAATAATTCCTAGAGCATATCTTTTAGAAAAAAAATCCAATTTTCATTTAAAAATTGTCACCATGACCCTGGTAAATTGTTCCAGTCGTAATTACTCTCACTTTAAAATATTGCACCTTGTTTCCAGCCTCCCTTGCTTTTTGGTCCTTTTAGAAAAGAATCAACAAATAGAGCACTTA
Organism: Mesoclemmys tuberculata; assembly: GCA_007922155.1. Classification (NCBI taxonomy): domain Eukaryota; kingdom Metazoa; phylum Chordata; order Testudines; family Chelidae; genus Mesoclemmys; species Mesoclemmys tuberculata. Next base: position 26,512,262 of record ML675601.1, on the reverse strand, counting down.
TCAGTGATATGCCCCTTACCTAAACAAATCAGTCATCTAGTATAGTCATTATTGATGGATATAGTGGCCTTGCTTGAGGGGGAGTATTTGAACCCAGGTGACTTCTGCTCAGTCATCAGGGCTGAAGCCCAGCACCTGGTAACTAAAAGACAGAGAAAAATTACTTGGAATGGAATCCTAATAAAAAAACCTATCCTAATCTAGCTATCTATTAATCTTCAAAATTTTCAGTTTTAATCATAAATATGCAAGAAACAGGGACACTTTTCTCAGTTCTGTCCTGTAGCCACAGGTGGTAAGGGCCAGTTGGCCTCACTTTGAACCCTTGAAGGGTGGGGGCACCTGAGGGCACTCATAGCACAGGGACAGCCCCAATGGACAATACTGGCAAAAAGAATCCTGTCTTGACTGCCTGAAGTGCATTCACACTTAGAGTGGAATAGATATATATATGAATGAGCACTTAAAGAAGAATCTGAAATGTATTCCACTTTACCCAAACTGAAATGAGTATAAGTTCAGTCTTCATAGTATATACAGAAAATGCATGTAATTTGATTTCATCCTGTAAATGTACAGTTGACATTTTTACTCACTGTTCATCTATATTAAAAATCTCCAAGAAACAACTTGCATTATAAATAGTATAGCAACATGATGACTGCAACACTGTGGTTATCAAATGATGACGATCAAGGGACATGCATAACTTTTTCTGAAGCATTCATTTTCAAAATGAAGGATGCCAACTTCATAACATGTAAACAAAAGTTGCAGTGACTGATGTGTTAATGTAATGCTACCATTATAGTATATTCAGAAATTTACAACTGTTGATGTTATTGTGTCCAGTCAAAAGAGCAGGTGTCATGATTTCTGCTGTTTGGCATCTCTCTGTTTTCTATTTAATTTTAGTTTCTCTATAACACTCAGTACTTGCTTTCTATGAGAGAGACAGAATAAGTAAGATTCCCACAAACAGGATAATACACTTCAAGACAGCTGACCAAAGGAAAGAGATAGCAGAGATGAAAATTTCTTGACATTTTTATGAACTCATCATTTTTGCCATTTAATATATAAAAAGAAAAACCTATTTCTACTGATTGATTACTTTAATGAATAAATGTACTCAGTGATTTGGTGGTTTGAGTGGATTAAATTTCCCTTGCTGGCAGGAACTGGCCTTAAATGAAAGTGTTTTGAAGGTCTGTTCATTTCTCCCCCCTTCCCCCTCCCTCCCCCAAAAAGATAGAAAATCAGTCTGAATTTCAAACCACTTTGATCTCTGTGTATATTTTATAAACTATTACCCGGTCCCCTGTGAGCCCCTGTGGAGTAAAAACCAATTACAGTGCCTCAGATTGTGTGCTCAAGTAATTTTAAAAGCAAATTTTTCAAAATGTCACTGATATGGTGAACAACACTGCTCCTTATAACTATAACTTCCTTCTTATGCATAATACTTTTTTTCTTTATTCAACACAAACACCCTCCATCATCTTACTCTATCCACACACAGAAAATAAAGAGCTGCTAATGACAGCAACATTGCAAAGAAGCAACATGGACTGTTTAGCGACAAGAAAATCATTCAAAGGAGTTAGTGATCAAAAACTAAACCAAAATAAATCAGAGAAGCTGAATGTTTTGGAAGATGAACTGCAGGGGGGATAATTTCCTATTTGTGGCTCTGTTTTGACATTACTAAACCAGTGTCCCAAAGCATACAGCTCTGATGCAATGTCGCTCAACCTGACAGTCTCAAGTTTGTGGCTCCTCTTATCGTTGCATGTGGTTCTCTTTTGGTTCTGAGTAATGCATCATGTGATATCCTGTATCATACATCATGTGATATGCTGAAGTCTCAGTGCAGCCATTTTCTTAGGTGAAGGAATTAGCAATTTCAAACACACATACACAAATGAACCTGCGCTCACATGTACATATTTTCACAGAGACAGACTCACACAAGTGGATGGGTGAATGAGTATTTACATAGAAAGCTAACTAAAGTACATGATTATGTCCATTGTGATCATATTTTAGCTTTAAGAAGTTGCTCTAATGGGAAAATACGTAATAATTACCACATCATAAAAATATTTATTCAGTGTTATATTCTAAATATGTTTGATTACTTTGTGACTTAATGATCCAGTGCTTCTTTTACTATTAAAGGTTGAATGCTACTTTTCTAGTGATGTGTAACAGGGCCTTTCAGCTCCCACCTCTGCTCCGGTCCACAAAATACTCAGAGACCCTTATGTTGGCTAAACACCTTGCACAGTTTATTTACAAAGTAGGTTCCCATCACCTTCACAATATATACAGCTCTAGCCCAGCAGTCCTGAGGGGCCCAGCTCCTATAACAGATAGGGAAGAGCAATCTCTCACCTCCTCCACCTGATGCCTGGCCCCTTTTCAGTGCCTTCCTGTGCCTCTTTGTAGTCTCTGCCTAATGGCTTACTTAGCCTTTCAGTTCTGTCCCACCCGCAGATTAGGCACAGCCTGTTTAATCAGCTCCATTCTGCCTTCCTTGATTGGAGCTGCTGTGAACAGAATGCTGACTCAGGCCTTCTGGCCTCCCACTCTGTCACATGACTAAATAAAATAGAAAGAACAAAATGCAGAAACATAACACTTTTTTATTTTTCCTATAAGCATGAGTTTCAAGGGGCTTCACTATGGATTAATCCTGTCAAATTACCATTTGCATAAATACAGTTTGCACCCTTTTTCCTTTGCTCCATGTTTCATTCAGCTTTGTTTTGGGTATGTCTACACTGACGGCAGCAAATTCGCTGCCGTCAGATCGATCTATCAGGATTGACTGAGCACCAGTGAAGACCTGTTCAATCAATCTGGAAGTCAATCTATTAAAACCGCCTCCAAAAAAAGCATAGCACTGCTTTGACAGGTACGCATTTCCCGTTGGAGCAGCACAGTGGAGACAGCGCGCTAAACGGAAGTTACAAAGTAGATGGGAATTATGCAAGCTACTCTGCAGAACTTGCAGAACTCCCATCGACTGCCGCTGAATTTCACCAGCAGTATAGACCAGGCCTTTGTCTCCTGCTAGCCATTGCAAACATCCTTCTGCAACACATGAAATATCTCAAAACAGCAGAAGTTTTGAAATCTACCACATAAGGATGGTAGCTCGATAGACAGGAGGCATCTTTAATTTCTGTCTTCGCTTCTGAATTCTCAACTTTATATATATACACATTAGGATATAGTATCATAGTTTTATTGATTCTTTTTCTCTTAACTTTCCTATTTTGGGGAGTGGGGATGGAGGATGTCTTCTAGTTTTATTAATGCATTGGTGCAAAAAATAAACTTGTTCTAGTATTGTCTTGTGGTCACTTTCTGTCATATAAGAAAGTATTTACAGAAACTTCAAAAAGCATCAGATTGCTGTGTGATGGGATATATTCCCCACATTGGCCCTGAAAAAGTTGAATTAGGCCAGGTTGGCCCAATCAGCCAATTAAGCTGCAAACAGGGGAGATGTAGGCTGAGTGGAGGGAGCTAAGTAGAAGGAAGTTCACCTGTGATGGAACAGGCAGTGGCTTCTATAAAGCCAGGGGCTTGGAACACTGTCCCTCTCTCCCTGAGGGAGCAAAGTAAGGAACTCATCCACCTATGAGGAAGGGTTTACCTAATAGGTTTATGAGAAATATCTGACTAGGAAGGCTGGTAAAGGAAAAACTTAAAGAAGCTCTATAGGAAAGAGTCTGACTAGGGAAGAGAGCGGTAGAGCTATTGAAGTCCCCGACCTAAACTGCTTTTTACAGATCCTGGAGTGGAACCCGGAGTAGAGAATGGGCCTGGTTCCCCCTATCAGCTACTGCAGAGTAACACTGGTTGGGGCAGCAAATTGGAAGACCACCTGAGTCACCGCAGGAGTGATGTAGGCTGTGTCTGTTCTACCACTTACGTTGGTATAACTTATGTCACTCAGGGGTGTGAATAAACCACCCCCTGAGCAACATAAGTTACACTGACATAAGCACCAGTGTGGACAGTGCTATGTTGGTGGGAGAGCTTGGTGGGGGTGGATTAATTATGTTGACAGGAGAGTACTCTCCCGTCTGCTCAGAGCAGCTACATGAGACCTCTTAAGGGGCGCAGCTACACTGGTATGGTGGTGCCGCTGTAAACTCTCTAATGTAGACAGGACAGTGGATTTGAGGACTGCCTGATGTTGCTTGTGCAGAGGGACTTTGCAAGACCAAGTCCCTGAAAGGAGAAAATCACAGTGTGAACTGGTCGGCGATCTGAGTCATGAAGCAGCAGTACTGCAACTCCACGAACGGAAGGAGAGATGCAATAGTGGAAGAGAAGAAAGGGGGTGATGAATTTGGCAGAGCTAATCCCCAGAATTGCCAGAGGGGGGGGGCCACCTAGTGGTGAGTAGACAGGAGCCTGTGACAGGCTGGACCTAGTAAACTGGGATTATGCCAGTGATGTCAGTAGAAAAAGATTTCTTATAAAGATTGATGGATGCCATGCTTCCTTTCCTACTGATTTAGTTACTAGTTTTCTGAACTCTAGGAAGCTGCAGTAGTGCTATATCATGAGGTCTTTGACATCTGAAAGTGAGCACGCAAGAGACTAAAGTGAGTAGCCAAGCCAATTTACAGCAACAGGTAGTGACTGTACAGAATCTCATCCGAAGCAGTATGAGCAACACCTGCCCTGATGAACCTCAACTAATGCCATTTTATGAAATGGGCCTCTGAACGGAGGTATTTCTGACAGCAACTTCACACAGTTGGCCAACCAGCAGAGGCTGACATTGTAAAAAACTCTCCAGATTATCACCAGAAGTACTTTCTTTGTGTAACAGGGCTGGCAAGTAGTTGTGTACAAAGGCGTACAGTATAACAGTGGTGCAGCACAGAGACATGTCAATGTAAGTCAGCCAGATACTCACCGCTGCTGTATTCAGAGGCGCTTGTGTTTTGTACATAGTTTTATCTCTCTAACTTCTAGTTATTTCATTCAAAATGGGATTTTCCCTTAGTAACCCTCAGAAGTCCCAATCATCAGATGATCCAGTGAATATGGCAGTCAAAGTTGACGTGCAAATAAATTTTCCACAGGTGCAGCTCCATAAGTGGTAGCAGGGGTGGAAGCTACGGTGTAGACAGTTCTTAGGTAATCTTATCACCATGTTGCCTAGACCTGTTCTGAGCAGGGTGAGATGACCCAGCGGTTAAAAAAACCCAAAACAAAACAAAAGTCTTGCTTCAGTGGATGTGCACCAGAACCACAGCAACTCTAAGAGATTCCCTGAATCCTTAGGATAGACATTTTCTAACTGTGCCAAAAACCACACTAGCATGTGGTTTTTACTGTAGTGTAGAAATGGACTAAAGAGCTACAAAAGGTAATAACAGAAGCTGGAAGAGATGTAACATTTCACTACACATGCTCTAGCAGGAAGCCCAAATGCAGCAGGCTAGAACTTTACTCTGAGTTGGCTTCTTGAGTAGATAAAAGCATTACATGGTTTTGACTCCAAACAATGTCAAATATAACAAATCATGGAAGGAATCTAGTTTTTAAATATTTTGGGAATGTGTTGGAGCCCTCTGAGACTCAACTATGACTTTAGTGTAGACTAATAACTATGTCAAATCTTCCCTCAAATACACATTTTCCTTGAGGATATCAAGAGAATACTTGATGCAGAGCCTGATGACACCACTTCTGTTATACTAACAGTGTTTGGGGCCAAATGGGAATTGCACTATCTTATGCAAGTGCTGATTTTGGCTCTGTCACTACTGTTACCAAGTGATCAAAGAATAAACATCTATATGTTTGAGAATGAGCACTGCTGTGTGTGCTGGCAACATAACTAGATCCTCACTTTAAGGACAACACTGAGGGCATCTTTCATCCTGGGGCAAACACAGAGCATTGGAAAGATGTTCTGTTACAAAAATTTTGCGACAAGCTGCCATCATCTCCTGCAGGGGAAATACAGGAGCCTACTGTTGAAGATGAGCCATCGGAGCCTGCCTCAGGTACTGACAGCACTTCTTTAACACATTCGCTTCTCTAACACAAGCCTCATTCTCAACAACAGCTGCTACTGATCCAGATGCTACTGATCAGGCATCTTCTCTTTGTTGACGAAAAGGCAAAAGCAATCCTGCTGGAAACAACTGCCCTGGTGTCCTACGGAGAGAGGGCTACATGATCTTCTACATGTACATCTAACACAGTGATCAGAGAGTGCTTCTGTGTAGGTCTTAATGAAGACCAGTTGATCTTTTCCAGAAGCAAAAGAGAAGGCTATAGTATGATCCAGCCAGGTTTGTTTTTATACACCTGAGCTTCCTGCCATCAAGTGTATATTTAGAATGCCTCTCCAGCACAGCATGGGCTATACAGTCGTAGAACAAAGAATCACACTAATCCCAGGTAATGCGGAACATTATCGAGCACATATGATGAAACTAACCTCATGTTTTCATAACAGGACTCTGTTTTATGCAAATACTGCATACTCAAAAGAACAGCCTGCTGGCAGTGATTCAGTTATTGTTTGTTTTCAAAAACTTAGCTAGAAAAAGCCAGCACTTATTTTCCTCTAACAAAAGGGACAAACAACTTATATTTTCTATAATTATATCATATTCACAACCAATAAACTACGCCAAGACCATATTCAATTGTGGTATACTTCCACTAAAATTAGTGGAATTATGCTAGGAAATTATCAATTATGTGTATTATGGTAGTACTTAGGAACCCCAATTCTGGACCAGAATCCCATTGTGCTAGGCACTGTTCAAACAGGATAAAAAGACTAAAGAGCTTGCTGGGTCAATCAGCACTGGAATTACACTAGCTACGATTTGGTTCATTCTGTGGCTAACATTAAGCTCGTCTCCACAATTCCTTACTGCTGAACCCCATTGAACAAATCAGCTAGCAGGCTTTTTTTCCTTTAATGAAATCTTTGACTCTGGAAGACCATGAGACAACAAAGAGGTAAAGGATGGTTAATTTGACCTAGGAGGTATGAGCTGAAAAGACAGTAGAATGCAGCTCTTCTGATTCCAGATAATGTGCATTAAACGTAAATCCATCTTTTCCTTCCTGAAGGAGGTGGTTTGGTGACAATCATTGTATGATGCTTGGAATTTTCTCTTCTGTAACAACCAAATTATCTTTATGATATCAGATGGTTTTGAATATCAAACAAAATATATATTTTTTTTAAAGTTGGAAACTGGTCATGATCCAAATTCAGACCCACCCATCTGAAACCAACTCTGCGTGGGCCCCAAATCTCTTGAAAATAACTGACAAATTTTTGGAGATATCAAACCCTTATCCAGATGTGGCTCTTCAGCTGAACTTCAAACCAGAGCCACAGCCTAATAGGGGCCTAAACATAACAGCATGCATTTGAAAGGAAACAGTGTCAAAAGAAGGGGAAAGAAAAAACGAGACATGAGTTTTTTAGTGGATTTGGTGATGGGATGCTGCCCCCCTAGCATCAGTAGACTTAAGCACATGCTTCAGTGCTTTGATGAACTGGAACCTAAATGTGCACACGAGATAAGCCTCTGAAATGTGACAACTCTCACTTGTTCTGCTTCTAGGGCTGCACTGTGGGAGTAGGGGTGTTGTCAGTAGTGAGGGAGGATTGCCACTTCAAATGTACTTAGGCTGAAATCAACTGCTGACATTTAAACAGCTTTAAAAAAAACAATACACTTCAAACTAACATGTTATAAGGCAGTGCAAAAAGACAAAGGCTACTGATCTTAACTTTAAACAGTTTTTTTTTAATTCACCTGATTACTGCCTGGAAACATACAGCTTTGACAACAGTGAGCATTAAATGTTAACATAGATTTGGGTCTAGAGGTATACTCTCTGCAATGGTGGACAAACAAGAAGAAAAGCTGGTGGCGGGGGAGGGGACATATGGAATTTGCAGAGACAGAGAGGAGAGATGGTTCTGTTACATGATACATACACACAATTGCACCCCCAATATTAAGTAATATTAAGACCCTCAATATTAGAGTGCCACAGAAAAGCAAGCGGCACATCTGACAGAAAGGGGATGGTGCTGGGGAACAGCTGTTTAGGCAGCATGATCTTTTGGAGAATCCACATTTTCCAGCAGAAGAGTCCATGGAAGTAAATGCTGCTCAAAGCAACACTAATTTCTGCTTTTTTCTTTCTATTCCCAATTCCACCACCCCATGGAAAGAATAGGAATATATAAGCAGAACAGAAGGACTATTTTCTAGCTAGCTATGGAGCAGCTGTACTATCAATATTAAAAGTGACTGACCTGGAAATCACATAGAAAAATGAGCACTCTGCAAATACGGGCATTTCTTTTGCACCCAAAACTCTCAATGATTTTAATCAAAGTTCTGGTTGCTCATGTAGAATGGATTCCATAGTTGCTACTAAATGGTTATATCATGTAGTTAGTATGCAAAGCTGTCATTTTTCTTTCAATTTTAAAGGTTTATTGTTTGTAAATGTTCACTTTTAATTACAAAAGGAACCTTCTAAGTACTTTAGCAATGGGCACCAATACAATTTACATAAATGTATTTCTTTTAGCTTCAATGAAAATCTTGTAATAAACTATTTTGGGCTTTTTATGTCTTAGCTGTCAACTAAATCCTTTCAAATGTGGGGAATTTCTAATCCCAAACCCAATGCATGGAAGTGAAGAAACCAAAAATTGTTGCTGTTAGCAAAAGAAATAAAATCCATATATATATATAGGGTGTTTGAATTTATATACATATTGTGGGTGAGTACTAAACACACAGAAAAGTTAAGTGAACATTAAGTCAAGCAATCAAAAAGTAAGAAATGCCAGAAGTGAGGTTGGCTGTGCAACCTTTATTCAGCCCTCTTTTGAGTATGCATTATGATATAGTCTTTAATTAAATTATCACATTTTTTCCAAAGGACCCCTTGATAAATATTTGCTTAGAAATGGATAGAAACTGCAAATCTCTATGCTAATTATAAAGGCTAGATTAGGAAGGCTTCACTGCATGAGTTGGAAATAAATAATCAATAAACCATATTATTTCAACAACTATACATTATTAATAGTAAATATCTACAGGGCAAATCCTATCCCCTTCATATCCCTACAGATATATATGAATAAATATGCAGTGCAATTCCCTTGTGTAAGTTGGAGGCATGGGATGCACAAAGTGTAGGTGGTGGGAGGAGTCTGTTGTGGCCATTCTGTTATTAAGGACACAGAGAGAAGGTGGGTTGGAGAAGAAGTAGAGCCAATCAATCCGTCTACACTACACAGGTTTTCGACCAAAAGCAGCTTATACTAACCTAACTATGGAGGTATACACACTGCAATGATCCTCCCACTGCTTTAATTCACCTGCTACACCGACATAATAAAGCCACCTCAATGAGAGGTGTTGGGCTTAGGGTGATGTAGTTAAAGAAGCACAGTGTTAGGGCAACGTAAGCAATGCCCTGTTTACACTAAGTGGCCTCCAGGATGTGTTCCACAACGCCCATCGTGGCCATTCTGGTCACTGTTTTGAACTCTGTTACCCTGCAGCCAGGTACACAAGTGAATGCCCCTTCCCTGTTCAAGCCCTGGGAAATTTTGAACTTGCTCCTGCTGTTTGCTTGGTGCGGAGAGCTCACGTAGCAACTGCCCAGCTGAGGAGGCTGGCACCACACAGCAGCAAATGTGCTCCTGCCTGGCATACATGAGAGGTGGTAGATCTCCTGGGTCTGTGGGAAGAGGAGGGTGTGCAGGCATAGCTCCAATCCAGCTGCAGGAACTTGCTTGGGGTATGGAGGGGAAGGGCTATGATAGGGACGTAAGCAGCCAGTGCCATGTAAAACTCAGAGCTATGGCAGGCAAAGCAGAAGACACGGGAGGCAAACAGTCACCTCTCGGGCACAGCCAGAGACATACTGCTTCTACAAGAAGAGGGCTGGGGTCAGAATATGGTGATGAATAGCCCCTCTACTGAGCTCCTCTTATAATCTTGTGTTCATAATGTACAGCACAAGACTGAAGAGCAGTGCAGGATCCATGATTTCTGACACAGATGGCTGGCTCACAAGTTACCAGGGCAGTTAAAAAGCAGCTGTAAACGCGGTAGGATGCCCATGGAATGGTGGGATTGAGAAACCTGCATCATGTGATGCTGAGCCTGACCCCATGTGGCATTGCAAACCTTTCCCAAAACACTCTGCAGCCAGTTGCACTGTGCTCTCTGTGCCAATGCAAGAGCTGCTACTGTGGATGCACTCCACCAACACAAGGAGCATAATGTGGACACGCAACAGCAGTTGAATTACAGCAGTAGCTGTAGATCAACATAACTTAAATCGACTTAACTTTGTAGTGTAGATATAGTCTTCAGTTGTGTATATCTCACATATAAACCTCCCTGCAGAGAGTGCAGGGACCGTGGATATTACTGCAGAGTTCAGGAAGACAGGAGAAGTATTGTACCCTAACTGTAACTGCAATAGGTCTGGGCCCAGTTTCAGCACAGGGCAGAAGATTTGCCCATCTGTATAATATATATACTACAGATTATTTTATCCTGCAAATACCTTCTATAGTATGTAATACACTATGTAGTACATTGCACATTCTGTTTGTAACAAAACCAGTATTTAGCATAGAGCAATAGATTAGATAGATGATATCTATTTATATTATTTTTCAGAAGCCTCAGACAATTAATGCAAGAACTATTTTGAGGCAAAGTTACATTGACAAAATTATGGTACAGCTAACAGCAATATGACACACTAGGATTTTCTGGCATGTAAAACTCATTTTAACAGATACCAATGTGACATACATAAAGCTGTCAGACTTTCTCCAAAGGATAGTCATCCGCTTCATGTTTCAAGTGCCAAATTAATTATATTTGACATTTAATTTATAACCTCAGGTACTTTAGATTTAAAACTTGACTATGATAACAGCAGATTAGAGCAGTGTTCCATTTGACAGAATCGATTTTTTTCAAGTTATTTTCATTGTGAGTGAGAGTCTTGATACAGATTTTTGTGTATCACACATGCATACAGGACAGTGATACCTCTAAGCAAAGGGCACTTCATCATCACCCTCTGCCCCCACCCATCCTATTGTGAATTATTTTACTTTGGGTCAAGTTTCTTGTGCAGCCTTAATCAAAAAGCTCCACCTACTGGAATGATGGAGACCTGTGCATGAGAAAAAACGGGATTACAAATAGTACCAAGCAGCCTTGTGGTAAAAGGAAAATCTTTATTTAAAAAACCAGTTATGTATATGTAAGTAATCTGTAAAGTCTCCTCTTCCAAACACTTGAAAGATTAAGTTGGTGGTGGTGGGAGGAGAAATTAAAACCAAAGGAAAGACTAGAAACAACTATCACAAATCTTTTCATTAGAGTAAAATAGGAAGCCCACTTTTTATAATTTTTGGTGAATGATATAGTGTGAAATATTTACTGATATTGTATGTTTATATGGTTTTCATTCTAAAAGATCCAAAACATTTAAACTATAAACTTACAAAACAACTGTATGTAACATATAAGTACATCTCTATTACTATATTGTTTATTTTTCAGCTCATAGAGAATCACAATACCACTCTTCTCCTATGTATTTTAAGCATCTGGAACAAATGACTTTTAAAATATACAGGGACTGAATATTAAAGTTGACTGCCGTGCTGCAATTTAATAAACTCTGCACAATTTCCTCATGCAAATCACCGACACTGCCAGTATAACTTTGGCACATCAAAACCACAGAGGCTGCTGCAGAAACCAACATTAAAGAGTTTAAACATTTACTGTTAAAACCACTATCACGGTAGAACAATTTTTCAAACTAAAGTGCAATTTTATAAAAAATAATTTCAATGTTGTCTTTTGTCAAAATATGTCTTTGACCTATAAAACAGGAGGCTTGCCAGGCACAAATTTCTCAGGAGAAATGAATGGAAGCTATGAATCAGCATGGCGGGATTTTGTAATTCCTATAAACAGGCTCCTACAGGATTGCTACACTTCTTGACTAATAGTATAGTATCAGGTTGACACATGATTCATCTTGTGTCTAGGACTATACACTGACCTGGCAGGTAGCCAGATTGATAATCTAAAGGGTGTTTTCTATGTCTAACATTTATGATTTTATGTGCAGAGCTCTCATACATTGCAGAAGACTTCAATTTAGATAGCTAGTAGTGGATTAAATAAAACATTATCTTTACCACATTTAAAAATCAAAACTATTCAGCTGACAGTGAAAAAGTTTTATAATTCTTTTTATGTAGCCTGAGGACTATATTTTACAGATGTAACATTAAAACTGAGAAATATGATATTTATGATGCATGAAAAAAATTCAAGACAACTTCATAGCATTTTAACTGATAGAAAGGCAGCATATAATTAAAATACACTATACCGTTTGCATTCTGGGCTGAGTTACCTTTGAATTTATCAGGTTTCCACTGCACATAATAATATTGAAGACAAACTTACATATTAAACTATTTACAAAGTTTCTCTCCACTTTTCATTCCTCTGATTTTTTTTAAAAAGTATGAGAGCAGAGGGATACCATATATTAATTTAGTAAAAATGTTTTCTAGTTAAAACTTGTGATATTTCTCAATTATAGAAAATACAACCAAGAAAGCAAGATGGTGGATTTGTAGTCCAATGGGCTTTTATGACCAAGATGATTGCTTAATTGACACAGTTAGAAAACAGTGTTGTATAGTGAAACAAACACAGATCTTTTAAGAAGAAGAAAAAATCCTGAGTTCTTATCCCAGTTCTTTCATTCCTTTTATATTACTCCACCTGCTTTAAAAATAAAAGGCCAAATTCTGCATCCTTACTTACAATGGAAGAAATCCTAGCCTTGCTGAAATCAATAGAAGTGTTTTCATTGACTTCAGGAAAGCCAGGAGTTAATTGAAACAGTGTTATCTTATTTTGAGAGCAGACCAAATAAGACCACATGTACAGTAAGTTACTATTCAATGAAATGAGGCAGAATCTGTTCCAAACAAATTCTGGAACTATGACCCCTATATAAAACAGTACAGTTCAGTTATCTACTTTTTTCTCTTTACCTTGTATCAAAATCATAACAAATCAATAATTCAAACTAATAAATCTTGTCTCTTGCTTTGCACACATAGGGTCAAACTGTCACAGCCTTTACTGGGCTATGCTCCTCAGCCCTACTTAGAACGTGACTCAAGCAGTGAATGGAAGAGGAAATGGAAGACTTGCTTGTCCAATATTCTCCTTGTGAAGAAATGGACAGAGAGGGCAGGGAGCTGGAAAATCCCTACCTCTGCCCCTTAGCTGCCATACTGACTAGGCACAGTAGCTGGCCAGGTGCACAGGCAGAGTAAGATTCTCTGTGAAAATGAAGTAATTCGTTCCTCTCTGAAGAGCAAAGGAAGAACAGTGACTTTGGGTATGCCTACACTGATGGTGGCAAATTCGCCGCTGTCGGATCGATTTATCTGGATCGACTGAGTGGAAGTGAAGACTCACTCAATCGATCCAGAAGTCGATTTAATAAAACCACCTCCCCAAAAAGCGTACCACTGGGTCGATGGGTATGCATTTTCCCTCGGCGCAGTGTAGTGGAGATAGTGTGCAGAAGGGAATTTAAGAAGTCTACGTAAGTTAGGCAAGCTACTCTACACAGCTTGCATAACTCCTGTCAAATTTGCTTGTTGGTGTAGAGCAGGCCTTTTGAGTCACCATTCATTCTCCTCTGCTCCTGGTGCTGTGCAGCTACATGTCACACCCTTAATCTGGGTAGACTGTAAAATTACAATCTAACCAAGAGGATTGTGTTTATCATAAAAGATGAGGTGGGAAGGGACCTCAGTATGTCATGTAGTACAATCCCAACTTGATTCTCCATAGGCATGTATAACGACAGTTAATCCCCTAATTTCATTATGAATAATACCATGATGATAACTCACTAGTCTCTGAGTCTAGATATTGGAATTGAAGAACTCGCTGGTTCTATGATATATCTGCCAATGGCCTCAGAGCCTAGCATTTGCACTGACTCCTCTGTCCGCAGAACTATAGGCAGTCCCTTTACAAACTCCGATAAACTATGTACCGCCCCCTAATTTTGCAACCCATGAAGTAGATAATAAATTAAACTAACACTTAAAACAAAGCTGGAAAAGCATCTTTTTTTCAAAAGAAACCTACAAAACCAGGGAATTTGGACCTCAATGAACCCCTTACACAAATGCTCTAATTAGTATGACGGACGGAGATTTCAGTCTCCTCATGAGGTGAGTTTTGCCCTTAAATAGCAGCAGCGGATTGCCTGCCCCCCCACATCGCCCAGTGCCCTACACCGGGTGGAAAGGGTATGCCTTACCTGGGCCCTGAGACCCAGCCCAGGCTGCAACCCCATTACCATGAGGAAAAAATTGATCATGTCTCATGTGATTGTACACCTGGGATGAGGGACTGTGGCATGTATGGGGGAGGGGGTCCCTGCTACCAGTTTTTATGGGGCCCAAAAATTATGGTACCCCAGCAGCACCCAGCCCAAAGGCTCCAGGCCCCCCCGGCGCCACCTGCCACCCTGGCCTGGCCTGGCAGGGAGGGGCTCAGCTAGAGGCGGGGTCTGCATCTGTTACGCTACCACCTCCTGCGGCAGGACAGCGCCAGACATTGGCTACATCACGGACCTTATTAACATACTCGAGTCTTCGCCACCCCCAGAAACCCACCCCTCCCTTCGCTTTGCGCGCGCGTCAATCACGCGTCACGGAACGCGGCCGAGGGCTCCCCCTGGGCGCATGCGCATCCCGTCAGCCAGAGACGTAGCCCCGCCCTTTTCTCCTGCGCAAATATCAAGCCGCCGGCCTCTCGGCGCAGGCGCATTTTATCATATCTGGCGTCATGTGCTCGCGCGGCTGGGCCTGTCCGTCTCCCCATCTCGCCTTTCCTCCAATGGGTGGAGGCGTTACTTAGGGGGGTGGCGAGGAGGCGGCTCCCCTACGTCCAATCGCGCTGGAGTTTGTTGGTGTCGAGCGACTCGTCGGACACGTCAGACAGTCCCTCTTCCTTACTCGCCCGGCGGGTTCTCTCCGAAGATGGCGGCTGCGGCGGGGCCCGGCCCGGAGGAGCTGGTGCTGTTGGAGAAGTCGCTGGGCCTGAAGAAAGGGAACAAGTACGGCGTCCAAGGGGAGCGGAAGGTGAAGGGAGCGAGTGGGGGGGTCGGGACCGAGTCGGGCACGTGCGCGCGCGACAAACGGGCTGTTCCTTCCCCCCAGACCCCCCCCGAGCTCGTCCCTCTCCCGTAGGCGCGGCCCCAGGTAGAGGCGGCGGGGAGCCTCTGTGCGTGGCCTCTCCGCTAACGGGGCGGCTGGGGGAGGGGCCGGGCTACTATCCCCGTCTCCCCCGCAGTCGTCCAGGGCTGGGCGCGGTGACAGCAGCCGCTTCCTCCGGCGGGGCTGCGTTTAGGTTCTAGCTGGTTCCGGACCGACCGACCCAGCTAGGCTCGCTCAAGGTGCCGGCTCTTACCAGCTCTGTGCTGGGGGGCGCCGGTTTTGTATGAGGGCGGCGCTGCGGCGCATGTGGATCACATGTGTTTTGAGTAGAGACACCTCCAGCTCTGCGCTGCAGGGACGCCGGGAACAGCCCCTGCTTCCTCAGTGCAGGAGGCGTTGGTTTATTGGCTTACACACTTGAAGAAGAGCTCGAAAACCTCTCTTTCACCAGCAGAAGTTGGTTCAATAACATTACCTCACCTACCTTGTCTTTTTATATTCTAGGCTCAACCCAGTCACAACAGCATTGCCTAAGGAAAAGCAGTATCAGGTCTAAATGTGGGCTGTCCTCTAGCATATTCTCTTTGGCCAATAATGACCTCGAAAGTTACTTAGTTCAGGAACTATTCCCCCACCAGAGTACCCCCTGGTCCTCATAGCTGGAGCAAACAACTGGCCTTGTGGCAGTGCTAAAAGTTAATAAGTTTGTCCAAATGCTGTCTTTGCAACAAATAAATGACAGTGAAACTGGGGTAATTAAAGCAGTACTATCCCCTAGTATGGATGCATGTATGTTGCTGTAGGTATAGCTTATTCCTATAAATAAGGAATTTATACTGGTATAACTGTGTCCACTCTAAGAGTTGTACAAATTTAAGTATTTCTTTAAAATAGAACACCTTGAAATAATTACATCTGTATAAAGACTCATTTGCAGATTGCAGACCAGGGCTAAGATGCAGCATACACTTCCCCCTTAACATTGAAATATACAAATGGTGCGTAACTGTGGAAGGTACAACTGGAAGAAGAATATTGCATGGGGTCACCTGAAAGAAACAATAATAAATGGGCTGGCCAATATACAATCAAAATAACATTGTGCAACCTGGCAGTAAACACAAACTAATTTCAGGCTTTCCAACTTTCACTGCCCTTTATGCTCAGGTCTTTGAGTTATGGTGAAATGACATCCACTTCCTGTGCTTGCAAACATACCATGTTTTCTAGATTTGTTGATTGATCAACAAAAAAGGTAGTATTTCATTTATATGATCGTTATGGGAAACTGGTAGCTTGGTTTTTCAGGATTAAGGATTTAAGGCCGTGATATGTTCAAGTTTACTTCTAACAGCTTTCAAATCACTCCATTCAAACAGACAGACAAGATGTATTACACTTAATTTATTTCATTTTTCTTTTTATCTCTGAAAATTTTTGGTATACTATTTATCTGGTATGCATTATAAAATATTTTGTATTTAGGGTTGGTATAATTTGATTCCTTCCACCTTTAGGTAGCAACCTTTATCAGTTGTTACTGCCTGGGAAGAGCAGACTCCTCGCTCAGTACTGCTGTGAACAAGTGGTTGTGGGCACAGTCATGTTCCTGAGTACCTTGGTACTGCCACTGAGTTACACTCAGTGCATATTTGTTTTATCCTATGTTCCTCAGTGTTGACATCGATATACATTTATGCAACATAACATTTGTTTGCTGAAAAGGTGTTTTAATTTTTCAGTAGCAATACTCATCACTGAATTTTGATTCCTATAATTAGAAATCCATTCTATTTTGGCATTAGGATGCATTTAACAAATCTCATGGCCTTTCAGTTGAAACCAACTCTAGTAATACTTAATTATGTGTAAGAATGAGGAAAGTAGTCTCTCCTTAATTCTGATCCTGGAGAGTCTGATAGTCTCCAACAGCCAAAAGTAGTAACATGCTGCAGGAAATTCCTTATTGAATATCTACTGTACTTTGAATATTGACTGTGTGTGACAGCAAATATGAGATAATTAACTTCATAAAACTGGAAGGAAATAAGTATGTCAGGGTGGTTGCTATCACTAGAAAAACTAGATGTTTGCCTTTCTTTTTAAACTAGATCAGGAATTAATTTAGATCTTCTTTGGAAATGTGCTTAATGCTTAAATGCCAACAGTATTCTGCGTACAGTCTTTGATATGCAGAGCCGTTTTTTAAATATAACTCAATTCTCCTGCTTCAGAATATTAATTGAAATATCTCTCAAACTGTTCCAAATATTCAGAAGTCTCATTTAATTAGATCAATGTTACTTCATTTTCTCTATGGTTTTTTAAAAGTCTCCAAAGTTTAGCCGTAGTACTTTTGTTTTTAAAACAAGAGAAGAGCAAACTGCCAGTTACTGCTGGGTGGGTTATCCACAGAGAGCACTGAGATTCAGTTTCTTTGACTGAACTTTACCCTTTGTAAAGTTTGGGTTTCTGTCATGAAAATAGCAATGCAGCTCTTAGGTTTATGATCTGGTTTAATTATTAGAATAGATTCTGACTACCACTTTCATTCTAGTTAAGATGCTTAATGAAAATTAAAATCTCCAATATGAGGCCAGGTTTTGTGGTGAGAGATGGGTATTCCACCGGATGCTTTCTGCAGTGCCATCATGCTCTTAGCAATTGGTTTCTTACTGAATGGCTTCAAAGAATATCATACACCATATTGGAAGTCATGGAAAAAATGGATGTCTTATCAAATAAAACCAAAGGGTTCATTCACAGTATATTAATGATTTCTTTTAAAAGAGCTACCCACACAATGCAGCCTGAAATGAGATAGTGTGTGGCACTGGCGATACAAAAGACTGGTATAAAAAAACTGAAGCCAGTTTTCCATTTTCTATAATGCTACTTTAATAATCAGAAGAAAATGTTTTGTTTAGAAATTTACTTGGTTTCAGAAGTTATACATCTAACAAGATGAAAATTGGTTTAGTGTTTTATACTGGATTACTGTTGTCATGGATGACTTCTATAAGACTGTCCATAAGAATCAGAAATATATTTCAGATATATGCCTTTTACATTTTGTACTTTCCCAGGGCTAGGCTGAATAAAACAGATAACTTTTTTCTTTTTACAGTTCAAAGTACAACTATGCATAAAACCTGCTGACTTTTTCATTGCATATATTTTCACTGAGTATGGTAAAGTTTAATAGAAGTCAGGAAATCCTTTTGTTGTGAAATTTATTACAATTCTTGTCCAGTTTCATGGTTTTCATTGAATTGGTGGTCATATTACAGTGATGAGGACAGCACATGGAATTAGACAATATGTTTGACTTATATATCTCCTGATTTGTTGAATTTTGTAAACAATCCTAAATATGGACTAAACAGTTGTACAACTTTTTGAAAATAAACTAAGTGTAGATTACTTCATTTTAAAAACTGAGCATGTCAATATTTGTTCTGGAAAATGAATTATTCATGATCCTTAAATCTTGTAATCATGTTAAACAAAATGCCTTCTAATGGCATATTTTAAATATAAATGTTTTGTCCACGATGATGATGATTTCATCCCAAACTATAGAAAAATCAATACATAGTTTTTATTGTGATGTCACTGAGAGTCTGCGAAAAGTGGGAAGAGACATTTTATGGTTTCAATTTCTAAGAACTATCATTGTACTATGGAGCTACATTCTGCACTGTAATTCATTGAGGCTGGTGGACCAGTCATTTTTTCTGAATGATTTGACAGTGGGTCCTTTACTTTAAAAAAGTGCTGTAAATTATATTGCCATCCTTTACTTTTTGCTCTCTTTCCATTTCTCCTGCCCCTGTGGGACATTCTGTCCAGCTTTAAAAAAAAACAAGCTGTCATAGACCTGGTTGAATACTCACCGGGTTTCTGTGCTTGGATCCAAACCCTGGAGCTTTGCATCTTTGAGTTTCTCTGGATTTTGGTAGACTTCAGCCACAGTCTCTAGCCTCTCAGGCACAGACTCTGTCTGGTACTATTTCCAAGGAATGGAACTCAGGGTTAAACTACCCTAGGCACCTAGGACTACTACTGAACCCTCTCTCCAAAACACCCTGGTCATTGAGGTACATCATCCCCAGATGTTCACCTTTGCAGTAGTCTGGTTATTGTTTAACCCTTCAGGAACATTTGATAGTTGAAGCAAGGAAACACAGACTTTACAAAAGGAGTTCTAAATCAACCACGTCGCTCATAGACAGCACAAGAGATGTACAGATCTATGGAAAAACCACAAATCCCTGAGAACAACATGTAAATCCCTGCCTTAGTATCCCAACTACTGAGTCTTTGTAATTTGATCAGCATCTGTACAGAGTTCTACTCCCTTTCCCCCTCTACTCATTTTTGCATTCTCACTCTGGTAAGTGAGCAAGATTTACACAGGGCAGACCTTTTTCTTTTATAGCTTCTGGGTCAATGGCAAACCATCATCATCACATAACTTGTTTATTGTTTACCAACCCTGGGATAACAGGTTTCTATGAGCTGTAACCAGCTCTTTGATCAAGAGTGATTCCTTTTGAATGGGAGGTCATCAAGTTTTATCAGACTGCCACTATTAGCCCTCTTCAAGGTACTTGTTTGCTTCAGTTCGTTATGGAGGCTACAGAACTCAAGTGAAGACATAGAACAGTTTTACATCAAAATGGCCTTTTCACGAAATACAGTGAAGTTTGCAGATTAAGGGATTGTCTACATGGGCACTTATTTTTGAATAGCTATCCCTCATTAACTCCATGTATGTATGCTCTAACTCTGGAAGAAGAGTGTCTTATTCCATATTAGCTTAATCTACTGGCACACTATTGGAAGAACAGGGTGCTCATGAAGTGTTAGTCTCCTAGTTCACTGTCACTAGTTGAACTGTGTTCAGACTTCCTTAGCAGGGGGGTAAAGATTCATACAGCATTTATATCTACTTTTCTCTTCTTGGCACAGCATTTGCTGTTAGTTACCTGGCAGTGTTTTTTAAGAGGTGATTGAACAACTTGACAATTATTTATATAGGAGTTCATAGGAACAGAGAATGTGCTTTATTTAAAGGATATCTCACACAGAAAAGTAATTACACAACTATATAAATTAAAAAATTTTAACAATAAACTACAGCTTAACCCTAAGAATGGAAAAGTGTAATACATTATTTTTGTTTAAGGTGAAACAAATTTACAGTTGCTCCTGAAACAGCTTCCTGTCAGTAACTTAGTCACCAACTGTTAAGCATTTATTTTGAATAATCATTGAAAAAGTCTGACAGGAGTGATTTATTTGTGGCTGTCGAGAAAAAGGGTATTTGCCGATTCTATAGTCTGAAGTTTTTTCTGCACCTGAAAACATGGAAACTTGTGTCAAAGGCTACCTACAAAGACTTCTAGTAGACAATATTTCTTACTCTGATGCTTCCACTGGGTTGGTTATATTGAACTAGAAATGCCATATGTATATGTATGTTCTGTTTTTTTTTATATTTTAGATTATATATATATATAATATATAAAATATATATAATCTTTCTCTCTTCCTGCAATGGAAACAAAAAAAGAACCAAAAAAACCCACACCCAAGGATTAAGAATAGACTTAAATGATTTACATGTGAAATATTGTTCTTAGCATTAAAATACTTTAATTGTCTAATTAAAACAAACATTTCAGAAAAAAGTGAACCATATGCCATGTAGTGAGGTTGTTCAAAGGGTAGCCTTTGTTAAACATGACAAACTTACATGGTATTTGTTTTTTTTCTTCTTCTAGAGACCAGTTCTTCAAATAAACAATGGTCCCAGTCTAACAGGATTGACTACTATAGCCACCCATCTAGTCAAACAAGCTAAGAAGGAGCAGCTACTTGGGAAAACTGCAGAAGAGAAAGCAATAGTTCAGCAGTGGTTAGAATACAGAGTAACTCAAATAGCTCTACCTTCTAATAAAGAAGATACTAGAATAATTCTGAAGGTAAGGATAACTTAATTGCTGTACCACCAGATCATTGAATTTTGGAGTGATTGGACACTAAAGCTGTTTTGTTGGGGATACTATCTTAATGTGCACGTGTATGCACGTTAGTAATAAAATGAGTACATCTTGAGGATCTTCAGTCATTTGCCATTAAATTAGTTGCATTCTTTTCACTTCATTGAAAAAACGACCTGAAACTTGAAGGATATGATTTTACTGAGAATTTGGAAAGCAAGCCTCTTGCTGTGTTATGTCTGCTAACCAAACACACTTTCCCTTCCCTGGAAACTTTCAATTTCATTTAAGGCCCGGTCTAAACTTACCTTTGGGATTCAGCAGCAGACAGGAGATACGCAAGTGACATAAATCACTTGCGTATCTCCTGTCGACTTTGCGGCATCTGCTCTGCAGGGCGTCCACACTGCGCCACGTCGTTCCTTTCGACGCAGCGCTGCAACATTTACCAGGGTGGTTTTCCTGCGTCACTTGTTGGATCGACTGAGCGGGTCTACACAGACCACTCAGTCGATCCAGAGCAATCAATCTGACGGTGGCGTCAGATCAATAGACCCAGTGTAGTGTAGACCCAGCCTAAGACTATACCAACGTAAATCTGTAACTTTTTTTTTATTTTGTCTTGCTCTTTTGGAATACAGATTAAAGGGAAGATTTTTAATTTGACCCTAACTAAGTTTCCGCAATTTAGCAGGCATAGTTGCTTGACATTTGGATATCAAAGTACTATTTTGTGCCTGCAAACCAGGTACTTAGGCATTTAAATCAGTGGCCTTCAATCTTTTCAGACTACTGTACTCCTTTCAGGAGTCTGATTTGTCTTGTGTACCCTGAGTTTTACCTCACTTAAAAACTACTTGCTTATAAAATGAGACATTAAAATACAGAAGTGTCACAGCACACTTACTGAAAAATTGCTTATTTTCATTTTTACCATAGTTATAAAATAAATCAATTGGAATATAAATATTATACTTACATTTCAGTGTATAATTAGATAGAGAGCAGTATAAACAAGTTATCTGTAGGGAATTTTAGTTTGTACTTACTTTGCTAGTGGTTTTGAATGTAACCTGTTATAAAACTAGGCAAATATCTAGATGAGTTGATGTACCTCTGGGAGCATGCAAATGTCTTCTGGGGGTACACATTTTCCTGCTTAGAACCACTTATCTAAATGACCTAATTCTGGGCACAAAAACAATCTTAGGGTCAGATTTTTATAATTCTCATCTGACAGCTTTCAGATCACAGTTTTTATCTTAGCAGCAGTCGCAGTGTGGGAAAGGGAACTTGTCTTACACATTTTGTATTTCAGTATTGTACTGTTTCCAAACAAAATAAAAATTTCACTGCTAGTACTGAAAGGCTGATGTTGGGAAAGAAAGAAGAGTTGCAGCACTTAATTTTAATCAACGATAGCTGCTTTCTTGGAGATTTTCATTTACATCAGGTGATAAGTGGCCAGAGTTCATCTTGACACAGTAATGTGGTAAAAATGTTCCTACAGAACAGTAGTTATTTTTTTACTTCTGTTTGTTCCTCTTGCCACCGTAAGTTAATAGTTGGAACAAGAAACAGCCTAGTACTGAAGTAGATAAGCATCCTATGCCAAAAGGGAGTATGGGAAAAGAAGTAAAGTAGGCAGGCAAGTCTGAGATTGTGGTTTCATAATATGTCTAGAATGCATAGTGGCAGTCTTGGGATTGCTTCAGCCTGAAGCCTTAAATTGTAATGAGCTATGTGTCGCATGTGCCAAAAGCAGTTCAGTCACCTCTGCTGTAAAATATAGGCTGCCTGTAGTTGGCTCTCAAATGCGATGCTACAAATCTGTAAAACCTCCCAGTAACAAAACTCTTCAGTGCTTGTTAAAAGATTCTTCTCAACAAGACCTTTGTTTTAGAAAAGTTTTATGGAATAATCAAACAGATCTTTTTAGCCTTTTGAATAGAGCTTCTGCATGGCATCGGAACAATCTTGCATTGTGTTGACTAGGGGGTTTCATATGTTTTTTTTGAGTGAGAGTGTGTGTACATTCACAAGCAACTATCCTGTGGCAACTACAGTCATTGTTTATATGGAGGAGTTAGAAAAATATATGCAAGCTTTTATCTTTAATATAAATGTTTTGTCTTCAGTGCAATTTACTTCTTTCAAAATCTCCTTTTAACTCTTCAGTTCATCTCCTCTTCACATATGTTCTGTTGCTTTCTTTCCTCCCTTGCGTATGCTTTTCTGCTGCATGATCTACTCTGACACAAAAGGAAAAAGACCTTAAAAAATCTGATTTGGCAGAAAAATCTATTCATCGGCAAATCTTCAGATATGTATTTCAGATTATTAGGTGCTTCTTTCAAACTATGACTATCTCACCCAGGGCACAGGGTGTTGCAGTTTATAGAAAAGCTCCCACAAGAACATAGTTGTGAATTGCCAAAATATATGGTACCTGAAGGACCATTAATAGCCCGAACATCACCACAGGCTGCTTTAGACACGTTTTGTTATGGTGACACTTTCAAGGTCGCTTTCACTGTAGTGCACAAGGCTTCATGGCTCCAATCTTATGGAATGTGCAAGAAGGTCTAAATAACAATTCAAAACCTCCTGTTTAAAGATTATGAACTGCATTTGTTGAAGGATTTGAGCACCACTATCCACTCTCATCATATACATATGAGACCCAATGAGGAAGCAGTCCAGAGGCCAAAGTTTCACCAGACCAAAGGTCCTAAACTTATTACTAAAATCTGCAGAGAATGTTGAAATTGCCCAGGAAGAAACTGACATTCTAGTTCAGAAGACCCTCTGCTGCCTTTTCCTTCTGCTGCTGTATGCTGTGTTTTCCTCATGTCAGCAAGTTTGAGAACGATTCAAGAGCTTCAGGGTTGAGAACCCTTCAGAACAGTTTCAGGATCTGTATCCTTTTCTCTCTCCTCCTCTCTTGTGGCAACTGCCTTTTTATTTTTGGAAGACCTGGATTCAAATCACTTCAGGCAAATGGGTCCTTGAAACAAAGGGTATTCTATCCCAATTTCAGTCACTTTCTTCACCACCTTCCTTCCCCATCTCTTTTTCGGGGATCCGTATCATAAGATACTGTTCAGGTTCAGGATGGTAACTGGCTTCAATTATTCCTCATTAGACCCTCAAGATTGCTCTACGATTCTTGACTTTCAGTACACAGATCAATTCATTTGATCATACAGCTTTTCGCAACACTGAGGATCAAGATCAACAGAGAAAATCTACACTTTCACTCAAAGGTTATAGAATTCATAAAAACTGTGTTGAGATCTTGCTGACCTCAAATATATCTATCACAGGAGAGGTACCATTCTATAAGGAGTCTCACTGATCATCAGCAAGCTCTTACAAACAACCTAAAGATTTCTGTGAGAGCATGTCTTGGGTTCCTGTGTCACATTGCCTGTTGCTCCTATGTCACTTAGCATGCAGGCTTCACCTTCTATATAAGGGTGGTTGAAATCAGTATATCTACCAAGCAGTCGCCACATGGCCATGAAAATGAAGCTCCCACAAGAAGGCCTCTCCTCTTTAGATTAATGGGAGGACCTGTTTCACATATGAAATAAAGTACCTTTTGTTGCACCATTGCCTACGAAGATTCTCCAAATGAATGCCTCTACATTTGCAGACATTAAGGTCCTTGGTCCACCCCTAGGAAGCTCAATATAAATGTCCTCAGAGCCGTATCTAGCATGTGTGACATTTCAACCCATGTTGCAAGGATCCATGATCCAAATAATGACTGAAATAACACCACAGCCATGCATTGTGTCAACTGGCAGGGAGGTATCTAGGCATCTCTGCTTTGCCAAGAAGTCCTAGTCTCTGCGATTGGTGTTTTGTCATATATCATCAGTAGCTATGCATCTTCTAGGTTTGCAAAATACCCTTCTGGATCAGATCAGACAATTCTCAGACAACCACAAGTGGACTGTCAAAGACTCAGTCATGTCAAGCATATTTTGCAAGAGTGTCTGTGTCCAAAAATAGACTTGCTTGTCACGGTGCAGAACAGGGAATGCCCTACATTCTGCTCCAGGGAGGTGTTTGAGCCCAGGCTCCCTGTCAGATGCCTTCCACATCTCATGGGTCCTGGGACTGATGTATGCCTACTGTCAATCCCTTTAATACCTCAGATCCAGAGGAAACTCAGACAAGATTCATCCTCAATGATTCTGGTGGACCCACATTGGCCCAGCTGTTCTGGTACACAGACCTGATGAATTTGTCAGCTCAATGTCCTATCATACTGCCTGTTCTTCTTGACCAGGGTTTTACAAAACTGAGGTCAAATCTCTCACCCAAATCCAACATCTGTGCATCTGGCTGCCTGGATTCTGGCTTATTAACCACCATCAAAAGAAACTGTTCATTTGAAGTCCAGAACATCTTGGTACAGTGTAGAAGTTCTTTTGCTAACTTATGCAGCAAAATGGAAAAAGCTTTCTTTTGGGATAGCATAGCATCTCTGGTCTTCCTTAGAAGCTTCAGTTGCCACTATTCTGGACTACTTACAAGTCCAGAAACAATTGGAACTTTCTGTTCTATATGGATCCAACCATAATTGCACATCACCCTCTTATCCAGAGCAACACTGTGGCAAGATTCTTTATCAGAATCTCAGTACACTTCAGAAACTCTGCTGCAGTGAGTTCAGCCACTTATAGTTGAAAAACAAACCAAGACAATTGATATGTAGACTAAATACTTGGACAGATGTGTAATTGGTGTGCAGTACTAACACATTGATAGGGAAAACAGGAACCATAGGTGGCAACTAACACTTCTGTAAAGGATAACCTTAAAAGAAGAATTATAAGAAAGTATACCGGTTCGATTAAAAAACCATAATGGTTTTTAATGGATTTTTAAAGTTTTATTTAAACCTGTATTTAAAATTAAATTTGAAATGATGGCCACCTGTGCCAAGGCCTAAATTTACTATCTGTTCAAATCATTTCAATTAAATAAAAAGAAAAAAAAATACTAAGCAGTACATGCTTGTTGCCAAGTTTTAAAGAAAATCAGATCCCTGAACTAGTGAAAGTCCCTGGCTAAGCACTGGAAACAGTTTGCTGGAGTGCCATGCTAGCTTCTCTTATGGATGCAGAAAATAAACTGAAATTAAGAAAATATTCAGATAGTTCAATTCAATTAAAAAACCAACTGGGAGTTGAAAGAGCAGGAAAGCTTGTTTTCCTCTTCCAATTTATGAATAGAAACTAGGTATGAAAGGATGAGATAGATATTAGTTCTAAAATCTTGAGCGACATAGTGACCAGAAAATAATTATGAAAAGTAAGAATGCAAACAGTTGAAATCAATTATTTAACTAAAGGTTTTCTGCTTGCTTGAGTTCAAAGGATTATTAAAATCAGTGATTTTAAATCACTTTGATTAAAATCAGTCCATTCTAGAAGTTCATCTGTCATATCTTTTAGGTTACTGATTTGACTAACATCCCCAGGACCTAAGTGACAGGGATACTGAACTGAACTCTTCCTTAAGAAGGCATTACTTTCTATAAATTTCAACCTAGAAACTTCAGAATTAGTGTGCCCCTCTTGGCTGTTGAAGAATCCTTATAGCAGCCCGTGATGCAAGAAATGAACTAAACCCTCCCAAGGTGTCCAGAAAATAGCAAATAATCTCAGCCTCTATGTAGCATTATAGAAGTAGCATGTAGCTTTGTTGTTGTAGTAGTAGTAGTAGTAGTAGTAGTAGTAGAAGCAGCTTTGTGATATGAACTTTAAATATATTTATCAAGCAGGAATCCTGTCAAATGATAGCCAAAGCACTGGGGGAAGATTAACCCTTATTTCTCTAAGAATAAAGTACACTGATTCAATTCCAGTTGCTAAACTATCTCATTTTTTATTCCATCTGGCTTCCCATATTCTATAATTTTTCAGACTATAACAGCTCATTGTATTGATTTTTATAAAAGAAATGGAAGTATTTTTTAAATGTTATGAATATTTTGATATGAAAACATTTAGCAAACTTGCTCAGTAATGTAACGAAGGAGCAAATTTTTTTTATGGTTTTATCTTACTATTCTGATGTGCATAAACTGTTTTTGCAGAGATCAGTGGCATCTGTCTTTTAAAAAGATGCACAATGCCAAAAACAAAGCAATGAGCATGCAGTAACCTTTCTGTAGAAATTTTGTTCACTGAAGTACAAGTAAAAACAGTGTTGTTATATCATGGATGTGTATTAGATGTTTAGCTTTTAATTTGCACAATGAAGACTTTATAATTTTATGTAGGATATGGGAAAATACTGTGGGGGGAGACAAAACTAGGACAGGGTCTCAGTGATATTTTGACTGTAAATGTGTGAAGTCATTTATTTTGTTATGATGAGAGAGCTGCATTTAGTAGGTCACCCATCACAGAAAAGTTGGTTGGAGAATGATTATTTATATTGTTATGCAAGGCAATATGTAGCCTTTTAGTAAATTGACTTACAGATTAACTCTGCAAGCTTTTTCTCTTAACAATGCGTTAGCCTTTGCATTTTTTGTGATTAAGCAATTTCTGTAATACCTTCATTGTCCCTCTTGATATTTAAAGTAATTTGATAGCTAAATGGTATGAACAAGGCAGCAAGTAGTCTAAATAAAAAAAAAAAAAGCTATATAGCTAGGGGCAAGTGACCTTATACAGTTTTAACTGTGTAGGGGTTTACATTTTCCTTGATTTACTGTGTAAATAGACATCAAAACAGACATTAGAACATTCAGCAATTACAAAAGTGCAAAAGACATGTCAAGAAGAGGTTGATACAAAGAGTAAATTGGCATAATGGAAATACTTCAAACATAATATCAAATGGCTTGTAAATTCTCACCATTTTAGTCGTTTTTGTGCTGTAGTATCCCCAAAAAAGGATTATGGCGCTGCTGCATATTTAACACTGAAGCTAGTCCTTAATTATAAACCTGTTTATCAGCTTCATTCCCCTGGTCCCAAATTTCCTCAAAAAGAAGACAGTCTGCCTGAAATGGAATGTTCCACAACACATACCAGGATAGAATTTTTTTAGGGAAACTTGGAAACGTCAGAAAAGTTGTAAAGAATGTTTAAAATGTGTCCCTGTCTGACTTTTCGAAAACTTCGTTGTTTTGTTGGCCTTACAAAGAGAAAGGTCTTCATGTTTTTGGTGGGGTTGGTACCACGGGTACTAAAAAGATGTATAATTAGGTGATTAGATGAACATCCTGTCTACCTTAGGGTCAGAGAAAGGGTTCCTGAAATTTCTCCTTGGAGTAAGTCTAGAGCAGCTGCGGTCCATGCGATCTCCTTAGGGCTGTACAGGTTGTGTGTGCGTATATTGTGTGGATGCGCCTACATAACAGCTGCATGTGCATCCCACAATAGTAAATAGGTTGAGAACCACTGGTCGAGGGAGGTGGCAAAGGAAGGCTGGAATAAACATATTGAGGAGAGGAAGACATATACACTGCTTCACTCTCTTCCCGCCTTGACCTAGCAGAGGGACACTCAGAAAGCTCCCAGACCCAGAGGAACTTGGAAACTGACCATTTTACTTTAGTGTTGAGAAGAGACGTAGTAAGTTAAATACTGTTTAGTTTGTTCCTCTGCCCCTACCCCATCTCTTATTTGCTATTTGGCACATTTTGTCTTCTGTAGGGCGGGTAGAGGGTTAGGCTTAGGGATGGTAGGAGCATTGGAGACAGGAAGTGTGGAGGGATAACTAATCTACTGGGGGCATACGGAGGAGAAGAATTGAGCTGTGCTCCCTAGTCTTGCAGTGGGAGGTTTAAGGCTAAGGGATGCTTGGAGGGGAACAGAAGACTGGTGCACAGGAGAAGAATGTAGAGAAGAGGATGGGATACAAGAGGGGCCTGGAAGGGGTGAGGTGTAGGAGGCTGGCGGATATGGAAAACTGCAAAGGAAAGCAAGGTATTTTGTGTGTGTGTGAAGATTTGGATACTTAAAATTCTCTTGATATAGAACTTTTTTCACTGAGTAAATTTCCCCATCCTCTATTCACTGTCCCCCAAATCCCCAGCCAGTAGTGTAACGTTGCTATTCAGTACTCATTCAGATAAGCCCTGATATGGACTTGATGAAGTCTGTGGGAGAGAAGAAACATTTTTGTGAGCTTTATAAAAATATTGGAGCAGAGCTCTCCTTTTGTGGATTCTGTGCATCAACCCCATTAAAAATGTTAACAGTCAATAATCAGGGAGACTTCAAACAAAAAAACAGAGTTCAATTTTAAAGTGTGTTTCAGTGGATTCTAGCTAACATGCAGAAAAGCTATGCTGTCTTAACCAAATTTATGTACCTTTAAAATAAACCTAAATGTTAGTCTGTAAATGAACAGTTCTGCACTGGTATGTAATTCATTACTCACTGCAAAGAGCCTACTCAGTTTACTTGTAAAGTCACAAACATAAAAGGGTGTGTGTGTGGTGCCATAGACCTACATCATGTAATCAGTTCATTTAATAACACAGGTGGATTAAGAATTCCACATTATATTTTTCATCAATACATGACTAAGAATGTACAGAACTCTTATGTAACTGATTGTAGTTTGGGGTTGTGTTCCATTAGCAGTCTTTGCACATCTAGTAAACCATATATATATAATATCAACAGTGCACAACCAGCAGCATATTTCTATTACAGAACACAGAAAGTTAAAATTGGATGTATGGTTTAAATGGAGTGAGTGATTAGTGATGTAGGATTATATTCTATGGGGGAACTAGCTTGATCCTTTAACTCTTCATTTACAGACTGTCATTGGGAATTTTTTAGTTTGTTTTTTTGGGTTGTTAGCTGGGCTTCACTGAATCACTTTTCAACTTTAACTCTTTTTTACAGAGTCTTTTCTGTTTGGGAATAGTTAAAACTGTTGTAGCTATCCTGAAGCAAGCTCACAATGTATTAAACTGATAGAAGTTGACTTAAAGGCAATTTTTTAAGCATTATAATTAGGAGGAGGAAAATCATTAGTTGCATTAATGGTTTGTCCTACTGGTATTATATTGACTTTGTAATTCTTTTATTTTCTTTTAGGATCTTAACTTATACCTTGAAGACAAAGTCTACCTTGCCAGAAACAACTTTACCTTAGCAGATATTTTAATGTACTATGGGCTACATCACATCATTGTAAGTAATATTTTATTGCTTTTCTGTACTAACAGTCATAATCATTAATGTATTGAGTAATAGACAAATTCTTGCTTTAGAAGATTTTCAGCTAGATTGAAACACTTTTTCCATTTTGTTATTAACGTTGCTTAAAGGGCAGAGTTTTGTGCAAGTGCTTCGCATTTAATTTGCTTTTAAATATGGTTCCCTATTTAAAATAATATTTAGCTGTAGAACAGTCAAAGGGAATGCCATATCTGTAGTATTTGGGTAAAGAGCTTTAAAACTGTCCTTTATATAATGCGACATAAGGACAAAATATGTGCCTTTTATTTTCTGACTATCCTGACTTGGTGGCAAAAGTCTGTTCTGTTACCATTCACCAAATTGGAGGAGAAAACAAATGGATAAAACTGGAAGACCTTGGTGACAAAAAATTAAGATAATACCTTGATCTTGATAACACTGGTGAAGTAATTGGTCCAAGAAGAGGCAGATGAAGATAAGCTAAATGCTAGAAGAATGTACAAATATGGTGACAAGATTTCATTGAATACAAAAAGAGTGCTGAGGCTTTAGAATTTATTTAATCTTTTTTTGTTAACACTTGATAATGCATGACAAACAGAACAATGAATGTAGCTGGAGAACTGCTGCTTTCAAGAAGCAAGAACAAGAATTGTTGCACAGAGTTAGTAAAATACAGGAGAGAAATCTGTAGATTCTTGTTTAGGTTAGATCATGTTATGTATCTAGAATATAATGTTAGGAAGGATTGTAGCACACTTCAGAGTCAAATTATGCATTCTGAAGTTATGAATGGTGCGAGGTCATGATTCTTTTGATAGTGAAAGGAAAGGAGGAGTACCATCATGAAGGTAAATCGTGGCTGATGTGGTTTTTTACCCTTCCCCTGCTATAAAGAATGGAAATCTTCTACAGAAAATGGGTGCTAACTTCCTGGGGAAAAATTTGGGTGGGATAAATCAAAGTAGAAAGTACAGATGATTATTTTTAGGAAAAAAACACTAAGAAGAAGAGTGCAATGAGAGAGATTAGCCAGTACCACTATAAAGTGCGTTGGTTTTTAGAAAAATAATTTGGTCCCTGACTCAAAGTAAACTTAATTGCAAACTGTAAAAATGTCCAGGAATGAAAATAAGAGAAGATTCATTTGCTTGCTTAAAGGAATTCTAACTTGCATGATTTTATAAAAGATAGGGTAAATAATCAGGTGACTTGGAATTAATTGTGTGAACAAAAATGTGTTCTCATAGAATATTAGTGTTCTGTTGTATGATTACACTATCAAGATTGCACACCTTTTATGTATTATATAAAGGAACAGGAAGATGTGTCCTTTTTTGTTTATATATCCCCATAGAAGTAATAGAGGATGTAAGAACACACATCCAAGTGAGACACTACAGCTTAAAAATTAGATGGTGAAAATCACGCATATTTTAAATTGAGTTTGCTCCAGAGGTACAAGTTATTGCTTAGGGAAATAGAACAGATGGTAAAAACAAATGAGTTGGTGCTCCTGGGGGGAGACTTCTACCATCCAGTTATTGGTTGGGAAAAGTATGAAGCACACTACTGATGTCTGAAAATGTTTTTAAATTTCACGGAAGATAATTTTCTGACTCAAAAGTAGAAAGTGCAAATGGTTGAGTGGTTATCCTAGGCCTGATACAAATAGGGAGGAAATCTAGATGCAAAAAACCCTAGATTATGTATGTTTTGAATATTGTGTTTGTAGCATTATGGATATAGCCGTATATCAGTACTTAATTTTAAAATGACAGATAAGAACTTGACATCTTTACTGTAGGGGGTTTGGGAAGTGTTTGTTTTTCAGGTGCAGGTGTACCGGTGATTGCATTGCCCTACTCAAGCTTCACGGAGAGAAGTACTCGTCTTCTTAATGCAGTTCTGTTCATGGGAGCCATCTTGTGGGTCGTCTTTTTGGATCAATATTGGCTAGTGTATGACTTGAGAAATTTGAAGATTTTCTTTCTTCCCATTTCCAACCCCTTCTGGCTGCTGGAAAGGAAGCTGGTTTGCATGCCCTTCGTCCTCTCCCCCCAAAGGTTACTGAAAGAGAGGACAACTCCCAGCTCTTTATCTTTAATCTTGGCTGCAGGAGTAAGGATGAGAGGAGGACAAAGGAGCAGCACTTCTTCCCTTTCCCAGCACCCAGAACTTTGTTAGAATTGGACTACACAATACTGCCTTGGACTACATACTACCAGTAGTCAACAGTTGATCTTCTGCTAATATCACTGGTAGGTTATACAGAGATCAGGGGCAGAGTATGACCATTGTGAAGAAATCAAACTTTTATTAAAAAGTTAGTGGATAAACTATTGTTGCATTTGGCATTATTCATTGGGAAAACTTGCTTGTTTTTAGAAATACTGATGCTTCTGAGCTTTTTGCTTTTGCTTCACCATCTTCCCTTCTCAGTTGCTCTCCCCTTTTCCCTGTGCCTTTGTTTGTTTCCTTTTTTCTTCCCTTTGCAATTCCCTCTGGGCAATCGCTTCCAGTTCCTTCCTTCTATCTGCTAACCCAATCAATAATTAATTAATATTAGTGTTTAGATTATTGTAGAGTGAGAGGAATGAAGGAGGTGGAGTTCGCATCTGCCTTTTTGAGGCTTAGTAAACTAGTGAAGACTATACAACACCTTTCCACATTCATTTAATATGTTAATTTCTAAACTTTGTAGCTGCAAAGATAATTTTAACATATAAATTAACCCGTTACATTCTGTAGTTTATAATATAAGCTAAAAAATACTTTGAAGTGTTTGATATCTCACTAGATGAGCCAGAAGCCTCTTCCAAACATATGACTACATTTTTTTTACATCGGAAAAATGAATTCTTTGTTTTTAAAATAAATATCCATGCCTTTAGATATTTTGTGTACCTTTCATCTGAGTGGGTGAATATAGTGAAAAACAATGTAGAGCTGATGGGTTCCAGAGAAAACAGAAGCTTACTGCGAAGGGTCACAAAGGACAGTCAGTGAGCATTCAGTAAGAGTTTTAAATCCTCTGTGGAGAATTAGTTTTGTTTTACCAAAATTGTGTCTGATATGAAAACAACCTTTATATGTGTACACTGTTAGAATTGCGCTTGTGCTGTATGAGGACATTTGGGGACCAATCAGTAAAAAGTCTGATTAGTTCTATTTAACATCCTCAATGTTGCCTGAGATAAAGAAATAGACTTAAGACTACTCTTCTAGTTCATAAACTTTATTAATCACCCATAATGTAAAAAAATAAAATAAAAAATACATCAACTACCTCTGAACTTGCATAGAATTTTTTGTCTAATCAAAAATAAAACAAAAAAAAATCTTGAGTATCAGATTCATATCAAATAAACACGTTAAGATCAAATAAATCATTCTAATATGCATTCTATGTAATAACCTGGGAAGATGGCCTTCTGCTCATGTGTAATTTCCCAACTGAAGACTTCTGAAAAGCTTAGTATGAGAAGGAACAATCAATTCCCAATTCAAGATTGTTAATGTTTGAACTACTTATCCAACAGCCTTATTATTCAGATTCCAGTAAATATTTTGGTTAATGTCCATTAATAAACTTCAACCTTGTTAAAATGCTGATCTTAATACTTGGCTGAAATTATGTATATGCTCTTTTTAACATCTATTTACATAAAATGGGGACATGTTATTTGAAGTACAAAACAATGTTAATGATTCTTGAGATGTTTTACTTATCACCATGACCTTTGCCCATAACCACTCTGATTTTCAGTTAAAAGAAAAAATTAAACAGCCATAACAATTAAATAATTACCATTTTTCCTTGATTTCTGGATTCTGTTGTGACATACTATTTAAAGTTAGGAGCCAGAGCCTATATATCCTTATTATTGTATGTAGTGGCTCTCTATATAGCATAGTTTTGCTGACTTCACTGCAGGATCTGGCTTGAAGTTGATATTACATTTTTTTTAATCACAGTATTGCTAAAGTTGTCGGTTATCTTATCAAGCCATCCCAGTCAGATACTATCATAAGAGATTCTATCAAGTTGCCATTACTGATTTTCTTTTCCCTCCATTCTGTTTTTTTTTTTTTTCCTAAGCACTTTTAAATTTGTATGAGTTCGAGCTCGTGTGAGAGCCTGCTCATGCTGAAAGGCTTGGTTCATAAAAAACTTGGTGAGACTCTTGCCCACAGAGTTTAAGGGGTGAGAATTTGTCTGCAACCACAGTGCCATTGAAATTAGATACCCTTTGGAGAATACAGTTCATAGTCCTTTTAGAAACTCCATTCTAGGTCGCTGTACAATGACTCTTTTGGTAAATCTTCATCAGCTCTGTGTATAAACATCAAGGTTTTTCCTCCATTTAAAAAAAAAATCCTCAAATTAAGTGGCTGTTTGCTATTAAAATTGCTTTAATAGCAAATAATTATTTTAATAGCAGAACCGCAGCTTTTCTTAACTTTGGGGAATTACCTGATTTAATGAGGAAGAACAGAAAATATTCATCTATAACAATGTTGTAAAAATGCAATGGAAGTGATCTCTAAACAATTAACCTAAGAATTACGATCTGAGTAAAAAGTAGACCATGCCACAAAGTGCTCTTTTAATATACTGCATCAGTCGAGTACATTGTGCAAATAAACCAAAATATTTTGCCTGTGTTTTTTTCCCACAGTACAAAAGGGGTTTAGTTATCAGAATAGATATTTCTGCCTTCAAATGTTTTTTCACTCTCTGATAACCAGCTCCCAGTAGAACTAATCCTCCTGCTTTTTCACTTTTGTAAATCAATAATAACTATTGAAGTTTGAGAGTTAATGGTGTGAAACTAGTCTAGGAGGAATCCTTGGGCCCATTGTCTACTAAATTTCTGTGTAATTCCATGTTTTATGGCCAAATGTCTTCCCCATTAAAAAGCAGGTTTTATGAAAAAAGGACATAACTACAGTGCTTCTACAAAAATACAATAGTTTGCTCCAGGAGATTCCAGTATTTTAAGCACATGCTTATATTTTAAATAATGAATTTTATAATGCTTATGGGTATATTTGTTTTTTGCCATACTCTTCTTTGCTTTCTAAATGGCTCTGCTGCTTTATATTGGGTTACCAATGCCAAACTACAGTGAATGTTAGGACAGTTACATGTGATCAAATGTCTTCTCTGTGCATGTCATTGAATGCCCAATCTATGGGGAACTTAATGTAATTTTGCAGAGTATTTTAATTAAAAGACCCTCCTGTGCTGCTTTTAATAACTTTCATCTTTTTGTTGTCAAGTCTACAAAAAGCTCACCTTTTTCTCTTACCAATTTTGTTCTTTTCCACTTGGATAATGCAGCAGAAACTATGGTTCTGATGTAACTGTTTGTGTACTTCTATTAGCAATGTCAGCTGCAGTATGCAGCGTTGTAGAAATAAGATTTCACATTTCTGCACCAATAAGAGGTGGGCTTGCAAGGTATTGCTACTTAAGTTTAAACAAAATTGGTATAGACCAGAAAAATGGTATTAGAGTTTGAATTGCATGATCTTCTGCAGAAATATAGTTGCAACAATATGTTTGCGTTCTAGCAAGCAAGTTCCTTTAGTGAGGGATGTGTGGTGTCTCTTGTAGGTGATGCTACAAAATCTACTTTTTCCCCAAGATGCCGATAGGACTCTTGCAGTCCCAAAAGTTGACTGTAACAAGATGACACTCAGATTGAGACTATTCAGAACTATCCCAGTTTTTCCCTCTTCATTACATCTGCTCCAATTTGTTAGATAACAGGATCTTCTTTATGGCTTCCAACTCCAAACTAAACTTGGAGCTGTCAGTCTTCAGATGCAGTCCCTCACTGCTAGGCCAGTTAGTATGGAAAGTTCTGGAGAGGAAACAGAGATTTGTGTAAAGCACGCTGGAAATTAAGCTGGCAACAGAGCATCCAGCACTGGGTTTTTTGTTTGTTTTGTTTTGTTTAAAGTAGTGGGTTGATTTTAGAGAAATCCTAATCCTATTGAAAGGAGAATAGACAGTGAAGAACCAGCGGTACAATCGAATTTTATTGTCTCCTGTGCCTTGACTTGAAAGAAAATGTGTTGTTAGTTTGATTTCATTGAGAATGCTTAGACTAATTTCTTGACTGCAACCAGGAATTATTGCAGTGCAAACGAATGCAAAAGTAAGTAAACTCACCTAAGTAGTCCTCATCCTGGACTGGTTGTGTCTCGTCCAGTTTTCAGACATAAACAGCCTTAAAGCTATTCATTATTAAGATGGCTACTGATGGGGTATTCACATCCAATACACCAGCACAAGGAAGGTGGATGTAAAGTCAGCATAGTGGCTATTAACACTCCACTTTCTCCCCCTCCTCTTCCCCCCAGGAAGCTCCTTCTAGATTAATCCTCCTATGGCCAGTTAATCTACGTTCAGAATTAGATTCTGCCAGTAACCATAAGGTTTTGACATGAAAACTCTTTAAAAATGTTGAACATATGTGACCTGGCTAGGCTAGGCTAGGCTATGCTAACTGTGAGGAGAGGCAGGAGCAAACCAAGACACAAGGAATAATTTTCCCTTTTATAAGGGAGATCCCTAAAATTGTACCAGGAGCATAAATTAATATAGAACATTGCCAAAGGCTTAGTACTTTTCATAATAAACTATAGGTTACCAACTCATTAACCTTTGTGAGCTTGTATATGCTGTGCACTTATTATCAAATGCATTGTTATTAATAGTATATTAAATAATTTATTTTGTTCTTATTACTTTTCCTTTTCTTGGCTGTAAATTCAGCTCCCCTCTTTCTGTCCTTGCTTCTCTTTGGCTTGAAGTGCTCCTTTAGGTTTGATGTTCCTGTGGCTGTACTTCTTTTCACTGAGTTCATCCACAAGCAATCCCTAGTGGCCACTTGTCTAGTAGACACCTTTTGAACTGTGCTTGAACATCCTTCAGTAGATGTATGAACAGGGAGAATGACTGACTGTTTTGAACACTTTAGGTCCTTTGTGGATGGGCTTCTTGTTCACCATTTTCAAGGCTGTTTTCATCCAACACATTTTTTATCGGTTCTCTTTTTCACCAGTTATATTTCCTTTCAGCTTCTACATATGCAGATTTTATTTCTCTCTACTTCCCTTCTCCAACAATGTCTGCTCACAGGTCTGGGGTGTTTTTGCTTCTCCTGACCTGAAAACCTTTCCTATTTTTTTCTTTCCTCCTTCTCAGTCCCCTACTTTTATTCTCCTGTTTATTTTATTTTATCACTGCCCCACCTACCCAGGTTTCAGTTCATCCTCTAACTCACATCTCCATTCTTCTTCTCCAACAGCTTTTTCTAACTGCCCCATCGGGTGGATTCTGAGCCCCTCTGGCTGGCTGTCACTCTCCCCAGGCCAGCATTCTGTGCTGCTGCATCGCAGCTGCAGCAGGTGGTAGTGCCAGAATGCAGGTTACTACACATAGGTACATCTTTAATCATGGTAGACAATCCTACTGATCCATGATTCTACTCCTAATGTGGACAGATCCTTAATCTAAGGTTTTTGCTGTGGTGATTTGAATGATGCCACTTGTATCCTAGATACTAGTAATCTGAGTACATCTAAAGAAAACGTTACTATTGTATGTGATAGTTGCATTTACTGACTTTCCCGGAGTTGTTGAAACACAGCCAACAGCTATTGCTGTGACTCTTAGACCAAACAGTTAAAAAAAAAAACAAACTAAGCATACCTTTAATTCACTTCTGTCTTGTATGTGCTTCGAAACAGCCCGTCCCACTGTTCAATACTTCTTTCTAAAAAATGTAAACTAGTCGTTTTCTTGAGAGGCAAGAACAGAAGGCTTCCTAGATTAGAGTGCAACAGTGAGGATTACTTGGATAGCTTTCAGAACTTCTCCTTAGGAGAATTACAGTAATCCCTTGTTAAACATGCTAAATTCCAGCAATTGTTGCATTTCTTCCCTTTACTAGAGGTACTGAAACAAGAACCAGTCCTGTCTGCTTTGTAATCTGTTTTAAATCTGTCATACAGTTGAGCCTTCAGTTCTGTTTGATGTTAAATTATGCAAATTATGGCTGAAAATCTTCAGATTTTCATAAAACTAACATATGGTTTTAAAACTCCTCAACCAAAAAGTGTAAAATCAATATACAGCACTGCTAGACTTATAATTTTTTATCCTATTTGAGAACTGACTTCATAAAACTTTTTATTCCTGTAATTTATCACATGTTTCTATGAGAGTAGTGATATGATTATTTAACATTTATTTCTTCCCCTGTTTAGGCTGACCTTACAGTGCAGGAGAAGGAGAAATACCTTAATGTGTCTCGCTGGTTTAATCACATTCAACATTATCCAGGTATCAGGCAACATCTGTCTAGTATCGTCTTCATGAAGAATAGACTCTATACTAATGCCCATTAGGGGTCTTCAGTGCCGTATTGGAAGGGTGATTAGGAGTTGGAAGAAAACAGGAAATATTTTCTGAATTTCAAAATTGCACACTTCAAAACCACTAACTTGCAAGCATAAATGTGTAACTTTCCTTATATGAACCAGAACAGTTGATGCCTAAAATAATACTACACTGGGTAACTCTCATTTGTCATGATTTGAACTTCATAAAAGAATTGTATAGTTTGTTAAATGCAACAGTAGTGAAAAATGGGAATCAAGAATCAAATTTTATTTTTTTTAAGTGGACTATTCTTTTACTCATGTAATGGCTGAATATAGGACAAAAGAACAACTTCTTCAACATTTACTACATTTTGCTATTTATTGACCTTTTACATACTTAGCACTTGATTATTTTCATTTTTATTTTCCATGGATGTTTACACTAGTTTTGTAAATATTATGGTAAGAGTGATATTGTGTGCCAAGGATGTGAAAAAGGGAACAGACAAATGTATTAGTTACAAACA
This sequence comes from Mesoclemmys tuberculata, assembly GCA_007922155.1. Classification (NCBI taxonomy): domain Eukaryota; kingdom Metazoa; phylum Chordata; order Testudines; family Chelidae; genus Mesoclemmys; species Mesoclemmys tuberculata. Next base: position 26,472,775 of record ML675601.1, on the reverse strand, counting down.
ATATTTATGTGATCTAATAAATTTATTTAAAAAGTCTAGTCTTCATTTGGTTGTGATACTTTTATTTCTTAAATATTTTTGGTGTAAAATTAAGAGTTAAAATATCTGAACTTCAAATAAGCTTTTAAAAAAAATCATTTGCATTGATTATTGTGACTAGAACTACAAAGGAATTTGAATTCTGACTCTGGGAGAAGCGATAGCTAATTTTTGGTTTGGATGTTAAGCCTGACTTATTTCCCAAAACTGAATCCTGCAACTTTTCATTTAAATAAAAAAAAGTTACAGAAGTGCAAAATCTGCCTCCAAAGCCCAATGCAATTTTTAAGAATGTCCACACGTTTTCATCCAAGAAGAAATAAAAGTTTGAAAACCCATATGTTGTGTTTAAAAATAATGTATCAACTTCCCTGAAGCAATAATGAGCTATTCTACCAAAGTGGGTTTTTTTACTTGCATCGGTTTAATTTCTTTTTGGTTGGAGGTGGGGTGGGGGGAGGGGGTTCTGGGTCAGGTTTTTTGTGGGTTTTTTTAAGTAGAATTAAAATCTTTTTTATTTGAACCTCTACTGAATAGTTTGGGTAAGTGAATATCTGGATCTTCCAAGTCCTTGGGAATTAAGATTTAAAATGGAAATGCTTAGACCATTAATGTATTGAGATGCATTGTTAATTGTATAACATTGCCTTCTGCCTACTTTCAGGCAATTGTCCTTTCTCTTTACTGTAAATATTTACTGAAACAGTGTTGGTACAACTTGATTTCTATAGTTCTGACTGAATGTGGCTCAGAATACATATCTTGCATTGGGTGGGAACTTTAATTTTGACACTTCTTGACTTTAGTCCTCCTTCACTTTGTAACTTAGGTTTTTAATGTAGCTCCTAAAATAATGCCAGCTATCAGACAAATACTCCCTTCAAGATGGACACTCATAGCTTACTCCAGCACTGATTAAAATTAACAGGTGATAGATCAGATGCTCCAGTGAGGAAAGGGCTCCCTCAAAGTACTGCCTCATGGAGTGGAGTTTTTGAGTTTTGAAATAAGCATGGCTCTTGGGTAATAGGGAGGGGGGGCTGGTCTCTGGGCAGAGGTACGGGGACATTTTGGCCCCACACTGACAACCTGTCCAGTAGTGGCTCAAGAGCATGAGGACCAACCACAGGACAGATTATTAAGAACCAGGGCACAAACTCAGAATTGGTTGTGAGTTCTGTACCTAGATTTCACCAATCATCAAGTATGAACCCCTCACGCACTATAAAAGCCTTAACATGCAGTCACAAACAGTCCCATTGGGTACTCTGATTTATTTTGCCACCCAAGTAACATTACCTTTGTAATATATCTCTTACACCTAAGATCACAGTAATATTCAGGTTTCTGCCGGTCCCAAAGGACCCGTCACTTACTCCAGGTCATTTGCACCTTAGCTTTGACACTAAAGACCATGCTTGTAGCCAATCATAAAATTAGGGGTCTGCCAAATTCATGACTGTGAAAATCATGTCACAGACCATGAAATATGGTCTGCCACCCAGTTCTGAAGGCAGAGCTGTGGTTTCTGCCTGAGCATCCAGCTCTGAAGGCAGCTACCGTTGCAGCACAGAAGTAGTAATGGTGGCAATACCATTGAGACCTAGCATCCATGTGGGTTTGTAGTAGGAACATGGAATTTGGTAGTTAGTGTTCTTCCTCCTGTCAATAATGTGCCTTTTGCTGTGTCTGAAGGAACTGGAAAAGAGGGGAAAGGCAGAAGACAGGATTTTTTGGGGGGGTGGAAATAGGAACAAGATGGGATGGGGGAGGAAGGAGCAGGACCCATAGAGCATAGGAATGTGGGGGGTGAGGGGGAGACTCTGGTTAGAAGCTGGGCTGGAGATAGGGTAGGGGAATACAAGACATGTAGGAGCCTGGAGGGCAACTGAGTGAGGATGCTGGTGGGAAATGGGTGTAGAAGCTGGGATATGAGAAGGAATATGGGCAGGGAGAGGCTGGGAGGGACAGGATTCTCAAAGTCTATCTACTTGAGAACAGATTTCCTCTCTAGAACCTGGACTGGAATCCCATTATTCCTGTAACTCATCATTCTTTTGCTGTCTAGCAAATAAGTGAGAAAACCCTCTAGTGGGTGGTTCAAAAAGAAAACAGCGTTCTACTGCTACCAGTTATCTGTTAGCTACAGTGGTAAACGACTGTAGTGGATCTAAAGAGCCCAACCCTGCTAATAACCCATGTAGGGAGTCCACATAATAAAAATGTTTCAGAACTTCCTTAAGAAATTATACACCCACAAAAAAGTTGCAAAGTCATGCATTCAAAAGTTAGGAAATGCCAGATGTAACCTTATTGAGCCTCTTTGTATGTATGCATTATGACTGTCTTTAATTACATGATCACATATTTTTCCCTCAGGACCACTGTCTCACTCAGCGCACATGGCTGACCTGCTGTGGCGATGAATCAGAGTTGTGTAGTGACGGACTTGTCTCTAGGACCAATTTTATTTGTTGCAGAAGTTGGAAGAGGTGTAGCAAATAAGGCAGAGGAGAAAAGATGGTCTCACGGTTAAAGCAGTTGAATGCCACACTGAAGAGTTGGATTCTATCCCTGCCTCTGCCACAGAGTTTCTTCGTGGTGCTGGGGAAGTGACAGATGAACATTTTCACAGGTAGACACTGTTTTCCTCCATCGTAGGGTCCCCGTTACCATATTGTAGGGTCCCCGTTACCGTATTGTAGGGTCCCCATTACCATAATATCTGAGCACCTCACAATATTTGTGTATATCTTCACCTCACCCTTGTGAGGTAGGGAAGTACTACTGTCCCCATTTTATAGTACACAGCTTGAGACACCATGGCTCTGATTGCAGCAGTGCCGAGTGTTCACAACGGCCACTGAGGTCAGTGTGGGTTCTTTGAGTAGTATCCTTAGGAGTGCTCCACTGTAGGTGTGTCTGTCCCTGCGCTGCTGGTTGGAGGATTTGGTAATCCATCTTGCCCACACATGCACTGCTCCCCACCTGCCACAAGCTTTGCCAGCATGAGAAGGAACTTAGGAGCCTGCACAACCTTCCTGGCTACAGGCTGAGCTCTAGAGCTGTCCATTCATGGATCATTGACTCTCTTAGAATTGCTAATTTTAGCTTCTTTTTAAGCCCCTTTCCCTTCTTTACTTTGTTTACAATTTATTTTGGCTGTTGTCTTTTAAAAAAAAAAAAAATTTAAAAAAAGACTGTCTTCCATCAAAGCCCTGTGGGATCCCTCTGGACAAAGGTATGCCTGGCCTCCTAACCTTCCCTCAGTTGCAAGGAATCTATCCCAGTGACTGATAGTCACTCACAGTGTGTTCACTATCTGGGAGAGAAACACTAAAATCTGCCAGTGAGGTCAGTGGGATTTCTACTCTAATAAAATGCGAAGTACTCGGAAGAATCGACCCCTATGTGTCTCAAAGAGTCAACTAACTTTGCGTTCACTTTACCGTCTCTGTGTCTGTTTTCCAAGGGTAAAATGAGGATAATGCCACCTCATCTCAGAACTGAGACTGTGACGAGAGCATCATAGAAAAGCACATGAGGGAAAGAATAACTTTTTATTCAGGGCAGGGTTTGGATGGTATGCAGTAAATAATGCATAGGCCCACATTAAATGAGAATAAAACCAATATTGAATAGCTATCTATTCAGTGAGCACTGTGTCTCCTCCACACTGAATGAGACAAAGACCCTGAGGAGAAAAAAATGTATGAGACCATGTGATTAAAGGCTGTATCATATTGCATGCATAGAAGGGGGCAGAAATAAAGTTGCATGAACAATTCTGGAATCTAAACTATTGCGTGCTTGACTTTACAATTTGAATGTGCTTTGAATGTAGATAATTTAATTTTACAGAAAACTAGTGCACAGTATTTTTTTTTTTTTTTTAAGAACACCTAAAACAAAATCCTGCCCCAATAATCTTCTTACTCAGGCAAAATTCCCTTGTCTATATAGGAATTTTACCTGTTTAAGAAGTGCAGAATTGAGCCCCACTGTGATTTCTTTATATATATATATATATATATATATATATATATATATATATATATATATATATA
>ML675601.1:26395423-26468659 GCA_007922155.1 Mesoclemmys tuberculata | reverse complement strand
ATATATATATATATATATATATATATATATATATATATATATATATAATAAAAAAGAACAGATATAGTATAGTTACCTTTGACTGAAAGCCTATATCCCAGATTACTTTTTCTATTGAATTGCTAATGTCTCCCTCATCTACTGCTCCCCTATAATCTATATTTGTTAATTCCTGATTACTCTAATGTATTGTCACCCAAACAATTTGGCTAAGTGATAAAGATACTTTATCATTCATCATATAGAGATGGGAGCAAATATCAATGAGATAAGAAAAGGAAAATGGTTAGTCATGGGAGCATGTTGCAAAAGTAGTGTGCTTTTTAAAAAACAAAGCAAGAGAAATCAGCACTCTGGGTTAGGATCCACAAAAGTCTTGAGTATCACACCTTGTAGCTTTTCCTTCGTGTACACCTGTCAGATGTTGGAGGGGATTAGGCAGCAAAGGAGATATGGCTGTGGGCCTTAATCCATGGATTCCAGGTTACTGCAAGAACCTGACCCTAGCCCTCCAAATTACTGAGTCTCTAGTCTGCTCTCCACCACACCACCCTTGGTGATGGAGCCATTTCTCCCAGCCTAGTCGCAACTGCAGCAACAAACTAGAAGAGTTGATGCTGCGTGGAGCAATACTAATGCCCATTCAGGTCACTGGAGGAAACATGCTGCAGAGTGAGACTCTAATCCATCTCCATCCGCTCTTATTCTCAACTTTCCCTGGATCCCAAAAGGGGCTTCTACATCATCCTGAGCTGCAGGGAAGGGACTGAATTCAGCACTCTTCCACTATCCTCCACCTTCCAACATGCGTTGTCAGTTTTAATTCCTCTGAACTAGTAGAAATGGAGGAGATTCAATCATCAGACTGAATAAAGGGTTAAAAATATCAGATACTACCAAAAGACTAATACAGTAAATAAAGGTGTTTATGTATCATACGATTGACACTGTCAAACTGTGGAATTAGAGGGAAATTAGTAAATTGAACATTATTTCCCAATGGCAGGAAAGACATTTGCTCAAGCAGGATATATTCTAACTTCAACATTACACACACTGTTAAAAGTCTTGATTTTTTTTTCCTCTCCACTTAGAAGAATAGGATTTTTTTTCAGAGTGGAATGAAAAAGGATGGGTGAGTACTTCTGCCTTAAGAAAAAGCTAATAGAATTAGATCATATTGATTTATTTTCTGTTTTATATTTTAGATTGTTCGAGGCAATTAGACTTATAAAAGAACGTTGAGAAAACAGGACATAATGCAACTTAGCCTATTTAAGGATGTATAGGGTTCATTGTTAAAGATAAAATTAACCTTCACATGATGTGCAGCTGATTCTTATTCATTAATGCTGATGATCTCTGTGAAATTGACATTCTGATAATTCTATGCAGAATGCTGGCAGATAAATGCTCCTCTCTTTAAAGGCAGTTATTCCTTGTTCTTCTGTTTTGTAATAGTCCATTATACATTCACTAAACCTCAATAAAAGTGAGGGGTTATTTTTTTCCTTTCTCCCTCCCCTTTCTCTTTCTTAAATTTCTGTTTGCTTAAGGGCACAATAAATAGCGTGATGGTATTTTACTTTGTTTTGTTGCTTTACAAACTGATAATTATGATGATGACCATGGTGATGTGATGAATTTATTTTCACAGCATTTCGTGAACAATGACACTCTTGTTTAATGCATCTCATCATTACATTATTATTATTTTTTGCATAATTGTTTAATTCAATTTATTCAAACCTGACATGTTATGGTCTTTTAAGTATGTGCCTCTGGGACTTAAGGTTGCTGCCATATGGTGTGATAGCACTGCATGAAAACCTTTCAACAACTGAAGAACTCAGTAGAAGAATAAATGTGATCATTGTTAGTATGCACTTAAATCTCCATTTATCATTCCGACTTAACTTATCATACTTCTGATTCCCAGCAGACCAAAATCAGGCTGATGATCACCACTTTCAGACAAAGTTGAAACTAGTGACCAGATATTAGAAATACATAATTAGATAAGATTTACTTCCTTTGTCTTTACATGCAGTTTAATTTTTGTGTGGGTAGTCAGGCCAGAGCCTGCTTTTGGGAGTCTCAAAGGCTCAAAGTAAGAAGTTTCTTAGTGTGAGCAGCTCCAATTTGAAGGACTAACCAAACTAAAACATGTGACAATGTGATGGGGAAGGTAAGAAAATACTCGAGGTGATTTATGGGAAGGAAAAATTTGAGCAGATGGAGGACTCCCTATTACTATGAAACCCAGTCTAGGTTTTTTGTTCAGGAAACAGTATCATATAATAATCATGGCCACATTCACACAGACACAATGGTCGTCAACAGGGATCAAAATATGGGTCTTTCAACACCAAAGCATAATAAGCTTATGACAAGCTCAGTTGCTTTGTGTAAATAATAAGTTGTCATAGTCATGAGGCAGCAACTATAGGGCACATAATCTCATGCATTAAGTCAATGTAGTAATATAACATGCTCACTTTTGATTATTTCTTTCATTTTTCGTCATTCTCCATTTTCTTTGTCATGGTCCCCCTGCCACCTCCTAACCACCAAACTGTGTCCCAGCTGAGTGCACTGAAACTGGTTTGCATAGATTTCTCTCCTGCTAACTAAAAAGATGTACAGTCCACTCAAGCAGGTTACCGAAAAAGCACTACCTGTCTCCATCTCTCACTCCTTAGCAGATGTCTGCTTCCAGGAAAATGTCTCTTTGGGTAGAACATATTGGGGTGTAGAGTCTTAGTTGCTTGATTTCATTTTCTTTCTTCCTACTTGCCTCCCTTCCTGGACCCCCAAGAAGTATTTTAACCTAGTAACAGCTTTTCATTATATAAAACTTTCACTGCTTAGGAAGTCTGATACCTCACCTGCGGCCTAGAAATGGAAACTTCATGCCATTTGGAAGAGGAGATTCCTAACTTTCCAGTAAGAGACACAGCTCATGCTTCTGGATCTGAAAGGTCCCTAAAGTATCAGACTTTAAAATCATGACATTTTGAGATACAGAAATGCTTCTTTAGATTATTTTTATTGTTGTTATGACTTCTTGTGATCCCTGTACAGTTGGACAGATGGTAACTAGGAGATCTGGCGTTTTTTGGCAGAAGTATGTGAAAAATTGTCCAGTAATATTTTAAAAAATTCTCTAAAACATTCTTAAAATAAATTTTCTGTAACATATGTGCCCAATATAGCATACTTAATAGTGTGGTATAAAGATTTTATTCATCATTCATGCACAGTATGACCATCCTGGACTTATGCTGATAAACCTTTATTCTTCTTGAGTGGTATCCCTGTGGATGCTCCACTTCAGTGTTCAGTACATCCCCGCATCCCAGATTGGAGATTTCCAACAGCAGTACCCATCTGGGTCATGCATGTGCAGCTCGTATCGCATCGCCGTTGGTACCTTGAGCCATGCCCGCAGCAGTTCTCCTCATAGCTTGTCCTAGTTCATAGATCATAGTGTGGAGTTAGCATTAGTATATTACTAGTTTAGTCAGTAATTAGTTACTTGTCCTCTTCTTAATTTTTAAAAAACCCACAAAAACAGAATTTATTCTTTCCCCTCACTCCTCATAGAGTAGATTAGTTTTCTCCTCAGGGGATCTATCACCATGCATGGTTCCCTGGGCTTCAAAAGATGCACATCCTGTAGGGATGCCATGCTGGCATCAGAGGGACATTCCCAATGCATCTGTTGTCTTGGTGAGGGACACATTGCTCAAAAGTTTTCCCACTGTAAAAATCTAAAGGCTAGGGCCAAAAGAGACAAGGAATTCGGCCTCAAACTGATTTTGATGGAGAAGTGGTTGAGACCTGCCTCTAACCTGGCTGGGAAACTTCGCCTGTATGCACAGAAAGACCGTCGCGGAGAAAGTCTTTGACTTCCCCTAAAAGGCCACCAAGAAACAGGAGCACACTGACCAGATCAACAGTCGCATCAGACCCTTTAGGTACCATTGCATGAACAGTACTGAAGGATACCTGATGTGGAGTCAAGGTCCAAAACAAAAACTACCTCCTCCACCATGGCACCAATGAAACAAACTTTGGCAGTGACAACTATCACGGTGCTGATTGCTAAAATGGCACCAACCACGAGTGTGGCACTGACTCCCATTGCGCCACCAACTAGATCGGAGAGAACGACTTCATCAGAACGACCCAGCTGACAGCACCGAGTAAGTTCACAGCACCGACACCAGTGGCCGAACAATAGCATAAGGCAAAGACACATTGTTGCCACCAAAAGGATATAGTGATGACTTCCACACCTTAGTCACCTCTATTAGGGACAGACACATCCCACCTCCACATAAAACCATGTCTCCAATACCATTCTCTAGCAGAGATGAGGAGGAAGGAATTTTCTCACCCCAACACTCCTCACCTCACAGGTCAACTTTCACCTCCTCAAAATGGAGGGAACACAATAGATACCACGGACAGCCATGGTATGCACCACCATGGTTTGGTCCACCCACACCATACCTGGTACACTAGCCTAACTGGGACACATGGTCACCTTACACAAGGGGCTACAGCAGATGCCCGAGCTCCCACTGGGATATAAGCAGATCCCTGTCTTGCTTGGTCCCATTGATTCTGGAACCACCCCCCGCCTACTCCACAGAGGAGATGGAAGACAAAGTCGAGCAGGAGGCATCACCCACAGTGCACAACTCTTCTTCATTGCCAGATGAAACCATAATACCACCCCTGCCCACAACTGCAGATAACTTCAAGCAGTTCCAAGACCTGTTTGAGAGCTGCACAAGACCTTGAGATACCACTTGAGGAAGTATCCAAGACTCATCAGAAGCTCCTTAAAATCCTACACACTGCTGCTTCATCTAAAATAGCTCTACCAACGGACAAATCGCTGATGGAATCCTCCAATGCTATCTGGCAAACCTCGGACACCATCCCACTGACATGTAAAAGGGCGGTCAAGAAATACTATGTCCCCTCCAAAGGCATGGAGTTTTTCTTTATCCACCCCTCTCCTAATTCCCTTGTCATAGAGGAAGCCAACCAAAATGGGCAAACAATCCCAATGTAAACCCACAGTCAGGACAAAGACTGGAAAAGGATGGATTTATTCAGCCACACTATAGCTATGCACTATGTCATTTCTATCAAACTGTGACCACAACAACTACACAAAACTGTCAGAATTTATTGAGGTAATCCCAGAGGAAAGACGGGAACAATTCAGATCCCTTGTAAATGAAGGTGAACTCATGGCAAGAACCGCCTTACAGGCTTCACTTGACGTAGCGGACATGGCTGCTAGAACAACAGCTATGGCAGTTGTAATGCTCTGGGCATCCTGGCTCTACTCAGCTGCTTCACCAAGGGAAATACAGTCTACAATCAAAGATCTTCCATTTGACAAGACCAACTTATTTGCCACGAAGACTGATGAGGTTCTCCACATGATGATAGACTTACAAGCCACCTTACGAACACTTGGCATATATATCCTGGCAACGAGGAAACAATTTAGAAACCAGTCATATCAACGCAGATATCCACAATAAACACAACAGAGAGAGACCACAGAGGAGATGACAAAACCAGTAACAACAATCAACATCACTAGCATCATCATCTAAACAATTTTGAAAATTTGGTTGAGGGACAGAACGACGTCCTTCACCACCCCATGCAAATATCTGCCACCCAATTTGGCCATCGTCTATGCCCGTTCCAAAACATCTGGACATCTGTTACATCAGAGAAAGGGGTCTTAGAGATAATACAATCAGGATACTCCATTCCTTTTATTACTATCCCTACTACCCAACCTTCTTCCCCATCCCTCTTCAGGGACCCATTTCACAAGTCCCTGTTACAACAAGAACTAGACTATCTATTACTTCTAGGCCCTGTAGAACAGGGGCCACAACAACACAGAAGGAAAGGCTTCTACATCTGATGTTTTATAACCCAAAAGAAAAACAGAGAAAGGAGACCCACTTTGGATCTCAGAAGGCTGAACAAGTTTGTAAAAGTACAAAGAAACAGGCTGTCTCACTAACCGCAATAATACCAGCACTGGAACAGGGGAACTGGTTTTCAGCCCTCAACCTGCAAGATGCCTACTTTCATGTCACCATACACCCAGCATACAGACGGCTTCTCAGATTCATCTTGGGAGACCATTATTGCCAATACAAAGTACTTCCCTTCAATCTTTCCACAGCACTAAGAGTCTCTTCAAAGATACTCACCATGGTAAGGGCATACCAGCGCAGACAAGGGCTCACAATGTTCCCATATCTAGACAATTGCTTGACAAAAGCAAACAGCCAAACAAGCCACCTAACAAATGAGATTTCTATTTCAGGCATTAGGATGCGATAAATTACCAAAAGTCCACCTTGAATCCAGTACAACAACTGGAATTTATAGGCACACATCTAGACTTGCTGTTAGTAAGGGCATCACTACCAGGGAACAGGTTCCTCACTATCATAAATCTAATTTCATCAATAAGAAACGTGTTAGGACACATGGCAGCCACCACTTTCATGATATAGCATGCACACTTACATATGAACTGCCTGCAGGCATGGCTGACAACAGTCTACAAGCTATGCAGACCCGGCCTGAATAAAGTACTTATGATGCCCAACAAGATCAAAGCCTGCCTACTATAGTGGACACAGTCCACCAACATGAGGACAGATATCCCATTCTCACAGGAACCACCTTCACTTCTGATCACCACAGATGCATCCATACTTGGATGGGGAGCACATCTATTGGATCATACTGTAGAGGGCAGATGGTCAACAAACAAAATGTGACTACATATAAACTTGCTGAAACACCGCACAGTATGCAGTTCATGCTTACATTTCCTCCCGCTCATAAAGAACAAAACAATAAAATACATGATGAACAGTATTACATGCATGTTCTGCATAAACTGGCAGTGAGGAACTTGATCCCAAACCCTATGCAAAGAAATTATGAGATTTTGAAACTGGTGCATCCATCACAACATCAGTGTATCAGCCGCACACTTACCAGGATGCCAGAACACAACTGCATATGCTCTCAGCAGACATTTTGGACAAAAACATGAGTGGGAATTGAACGACGTGGTTCTGCAACCATCAACCTTTTTGCAACACCACAACATTGAAAGTGACCCTAATTCTGCTCCAGAGCAGGTCTGGGGGCCCAGTTGATGGGAGATGCATTCCTTCTCAACTGGAACAGGGATCTCCTGTATGTGTAAACCCCCCATAATGATGATACCCAGAGTCATCCACAAAATACACACAGACTGGGTGAGAGTAATAATGATAGTGCCCTCATGGCCAAGACAAATTTGGTACTCTTACTTGCTCCAGATGTTGATATGCGCACTGATGATTCTCCCACTGAGCAAGGATCTCTTATGCCAGGGTAACAGCTGGACCCTTTGCCCACATCTGGAAAAGCTCTATCTGACAGTGTGTCTCCTGCGTAGTTCCAACAAGAAGAATTAGAATGTTCCGAACAAGTCAGAAATATATTATTAAACAGTAAAATGCAACCATTTGTAATACTTACCTTTAAAAAACGGCATAGATTCACTGTATGGTGTGAAGAAAAAACACATTCTAGACACATCCGCACTGGTTCCAACCATCATGGATTATATCATAGACCTGACCTTTTAAGTTCGATCTTTGAGCTCCATCAAGGTTCACTTGGGGGCCAGCACTGCTTTCCACCTAAAAATAGGAGACACTGTTATACACCCAACAGTGAAATGATTCACCACTGGCATCCAAAATGTGTATCCAGACACATGTGCACCCAGAACACTATGGGACCTAACCTTAGTCTTACATACTATTGCCAAGCCTCCATTTGAACCATTGGCAACAGTGCTCCTTTAGACCCATGTCCATTAAGTCTTATTTTTAGTGATAACATCTGCCCAACATGTGGGGAGCTCAGGGCATTCATAGTCTACTCACCTTGCACAGTTTTCCATAGATGGTTACTCTGAGACCTCACCCAAAATTCTTACCAAAAATTAATTTCTTTCCACATTAATCAACCAATCCACCTATCTACTTTCTGCCTGAAGCCACACAGTAATGCACAAACTGCACTATTGCACACATTGGGTGGTAGACGTGCAATAGTGTTTTACCTAGACAGGATTAAACCTTTCAGAAAAACATCAAAACTCTTTGTATCCATAGCAGAATGATCCAAAGTGGTAGCCATCTTTACTCAGAGGTTGTCTAAGTAGATAATGGGTTGCATTCATTCATGCTACAATCTAAAAAACATGCAAGCTCCTCAAGAGGTCAGAATAAACCCCCTGAGAGCAATAACCAAATCCACAGCTTTTCTTAAATAACGTTCCCATAACAGACATATGCAAAGCAGCTACCTGGGCCTCAGCACACACCTTCACCCAACATTATGCTATCAACCAGGCTTCCAGATCAGATGCTGCCATAGGCCTGACACTACTATCCAACAATTATAGCTACTCCAAAGTCCCTCCGTGCACTGAGGGACACTGCTCCAGAGTCACCTGAAGTGGAGCACCTATTGGGGGACACATCTCAAAGAATCTCAGTTACTACACGAGGTGAGTAACTCTCTCTGGCATCCATGAAAATGTATATAATTGTGACAGAAAATATAGCTTCCTACCTTTAATTTATCAATTATATTTTAGGACTAGAAAGGGGTCAGTATGGGTATGCGTGCTTTTTTTCTTTTTTTTTCTTTAAGAGATCCCTGTCTGAGATAGGAGTAAAGCTCCTTCTCTGTGGCAACTGAATGGGCCATTGAGTGTGATGCATATGACCCTTAAAACAAAATAACACTGCTATCTCCAAATCTTGAATATTTGGATCTGGTTTTTCCATGGACCTGAGTGAATGGGTTTAGAGCATCAGAAAGTGAGCGTCCAGGAGATTCAAATGAATCTTGCAATGAAGGGTTAATAAAGTCTAGAACAAGGGTGACAAACATCTGGCCCATGGGCCAGATACGGCCCACCAACCTTTTTGGTCCAGCCCCTGGCAGCGTTGCACGCTGCCGCGACATCTCGTGGCGTTGTACTCTCTGGTGGCGTCGTGTGCTGCCACAAGATGTCACAGTAGCACATGACGCCACCAGAGAGTACAACGCCACAAGATGTTGTGGCAGTGTGCATTGCCATGAGATCTGTGTACTCTGGTGGCAGCGCGTGGAGCGCTGTGTTCACAAAACACAGCACTCCAAAAGGCGTTAGAGGGACAATGGTCTTGGGGCATCGTGCAGTACTATAATTCTTAATCATTGATCAATTCTTTTGATTGTAAAATAGTGGTAGTTGTAGAAGTGAATTTACTGCAGTTTTTATATCGCTGATATCTAACAAATAAAATAAAATACTACATAAAAATGGTTGTGCCTAGTATTTCGATTTATGGTACATATGGCCCACTTGAAGTACATTTAATTCAAATCTGGCCCGGCATAGCAAATGAGTTTGACACCCCTGGTCTAGAAGAAAAGGCAAGAGGCAGTTCAGATACACAGACTGACCCTCATATGAGGGTTGGGTACTGGGTGCTGACCCGAAGGAAAAGTTTGTTCTTCAAGAAAGATGTGAGCTGTTAATTGGTGTTCTGTAACTTAAACTAAGATAATCTTATCTAGATCATCTATTGAGCATAATTTAAATCTAATAAATAAATCTAATCATTTAAATTATGCTAAAATGGCATTCATTCTATTTTAAATACTTTTCCATCTTGTGGTGCAGCTGTGCTGCTGTAGCATTTCAGTGAAGACACTGCCTATGCTGATAGGATCCCATTGATCTAGCGCTGTCTATATTGGCGGTTAGATTGGTTTAACTACATTGCTCAGGGTTGTGGATTTTTCACACCCCTGAGTGGCATAATTATAGTGACTTATTTTCCTCGTGTAGACCTGGCCTCTAAAAGGAACAACACATAGGTGACCGCACAAAAGGGGCATATAAGGAAGAGGATTCTGGAACTGGGCCACTCCCCCTCTTGTTGTGGTCAAAAGGGCATGAACACACAGGTCTGCTCTCCACAGCTGTGAATTGGAAAAAAACTAAGGCAAATAACTCACAAGAATGTTAGCTGAGAGACGTAACAGAGAAAGATAGAGGTAGACCCATAGATAATAGTGAGTGATAGATGCATCAAAGATACCAGTGCAGCCATCCCAATTCATAGGGACCAAGCTATGTCTCTACCTAGAAGGTCTCTGGGGCCACTAGCATCATCTCTCTCCCTCGTACTTTCCAGCTTCCTGCAGCTGATTTATGGTTGCCTGCTGCGTGGATGTGCTAGTGGGAGAAGGGGACTTGCTGTGCCTTTCCCACAACTACATTTGCACTGGTGTGGCCATAGTTATGTGTGTGTGTACACAAACTAATAAATAAAATTGTGCTATTTTGCTGGCACTGTTAAAATGAGACATTCATTTTTCCTTCTGCTTTTCCATTTCATCATTTATTTATTTTTTTTAACTCAGGTATATTTCATGATCTTTCATCAATATAAAAGTTGTGGAGGTGTGCCTGTCTGATAGATTAGTATGCTTATCTTTTGCCCCCAGAAAGCAATATTTCATCTTAGCACCCACATTTAGATCATCTTGCTGCTGTCTGTTACTGGAACTCCAAATTTCATATACTCTATATGCCGGAGTACACTTCTATGTATTAGGCAATCTTCATTTTAGTCTTCATTTATTGAAACTGAATTCTACTCCTTGCCCTTCTCAAGGTGAATTTTATTGCAAAAGCAATGGGTGGAAAGTTGCCATCATATATTTTTTTGTTGAACAAAGCTTTAGGATCCACACAGGGGCTTCATATCTTGTGTACTGGATTTGTAACACTGTGGTGCCCAACGCTAGGGTAATAAATAGGGATATCATAGATAGCATAGAGAATTTGATTGTGCAGTAATAATTACTTGTTGCTTCTGTGCTCCCATTCCTACAGACTTTGCCTTTATTTCCTGTACTGGTAATGACTATAATAATTTTTGTTGCTGCGGAACACAGCCAGGCTCATCTTTCACAGTGCAGGGAGGAGGGAGGTTAGTATTGTTGTTACATCTTAAGGATTCCCCTTTCCCCTCCCACATTACCTTGGCCCCTTTAGGAAGATTTTGATCTATTAAACTTTCCCTTCTCTATTGGAAGAACTAATCCTTTACAGCATTTCCAGCCTGGTGATCTAATTTGACAGCTCATCGGTGATGTCTATTCCACTTCAAAGAGGCAGGTAGCCTAAGGCTAGCCAGCTGTATTGTGGATTGTGCAGATTTGGCTTGCTGTTCCTGCTGGGTGTCATCTGTCTTCTTAGTCTTGCGGTGGATAATTTTTGTCCTCCCTAACATCATCTGCCTGAGCAGTTTCTGCCTGGCAGGCCTGTCTGTCCAGGTTGAGCATCAAATACAGTAGCCATACGGCTAATCTGATAAGGCACTACTCCAAACAGTACAGCCCTAGGCCTGCTTTGACCAGGATCAGCATCACGGCCTACAAACTTCCAACTATCATGACTGCAGTCTCAGTCTTCCATCACAGATGCAGCCCATGGACTTACCCTGATCACACAAAGTATGTCCCCCACCCCCTTCTTTTAAGGGATGTCATTCCAATTCTTTGCATCTCAGGAGAAGTCTGCCTCAACAGGTTTGGGTTTCCCTGCCTGTTGCCAGCATTTGACTTGGACACCGCCACTTGGATGAAACAATTCTTTAGTGCATTATTATTGCTAGACAGCCTGTGGGAAAAATGACAGGATTCAGCATGTTAATCTGAAGATTTTGCAATCCAGAATGCTGCTAACACTAATAGCAAATGGCACAATGATCCCTAAAAGAGAAAGCGGGTTCTATTGCAAGGCAAAAGTGACACAGTTTGTTTAGTAAATCTTCCAAAAAACACATGATGACTACATATGTTGATTTTCATGCTCTGAGCCATAGATATTTCCATATTTTTAAGACTTGATGACTACTTCTTATAAACTGATAGGTAAGGGCTCCACAAATATTGTCTTTTTATAGTAATTGCCTCCCTCAGCCTTCCTTAATTTTTTTAAATATGCTTTGAGAATGAGTTAGACAAAGCTGTGTGAGCAAGTCAGGCCCCCCCAAAAAAATAAAAATGAAAAAAAAACATGAATGCAGCAAATAAACCATATTTTTAAAAGGTTTTTTTTTTAAAAAAAGCAAAACGAAGAACAGGAATAGTTTCAGTACAGTAGCTTTGAAGTCTTATGCACTTATCTGTCACAATATTTGCCCTTGGTTCAGTCCTGTAATTCAGAACCTGACATTGCTCATGATACAAAAATTTTGTACTAGAAATGAAATGGTTCTAAACTCTTGGTCTTTCAACTACAAGATTTTCCCATTAGCAAATAAGAGGAGAGCTGGATTCTAATGCTTGGGGGCAGGAAGGGGCAGAATTTGCCTGGGACACACAGGATACCTTTACACTGCAGGGGAAAAAAAAAACCCAAAGCAGTGAGTTTCAGAACTCAAGTCAGCGGGCTTGGGCTCAGGGGCTTGGGCTATGAGGCTAAAAGTAGCAATGTAGATGTTCCTGCTTGGGCTGGAGCCCAGGTTTTGGAACCTAGGGAGGATCTCACCGTATACCTTAGACATCAGGAGAGCCTTGCCAGGAGAACCCTGGCATTCTACCTCAACATGACAACAAAACCAAAATCCTTCAGAAAGTCCCCTAGACTCTGCACGGCAGAAAGATCTAAGGGCTCAGCAATATCAGCCCAAAGACTCTCCAAGTGGGTCTTGAATTGCATCAGACAGTGCTACTAAATTTGTAATATGATCCCTCTGGACTTGATTTGTACCCATTCCACAAGATTGATCGCCTCATCTGTCACCTTCTTTAAGGATGTCCCTGTCTCAGAGATCTGCAGAATGGTAACGTGGGCATCATTCCACACCTTTGCAGAACATTATGCCATCACTGGGAACTCATGCACCTCTGATGCCATCTTTGGCTCTACAGTACTGTCATCTGTGACTAACCTGAGTACGAAGTCCCAGACCTCCATGGGGGGTACTGCTCGGGAGTCACCTACAGTGGAGCACCCATGGACGCTATTTGAAGAAGTTACTCACCTTCTGCAGTAACGATGGTTCTTCAAGATGTTTCCCTATGGGTGCTCCACTACACCCCATCCATTCCCTCTATTTCAGAGTTCTCACTATGAGACTATGGTAGAGAAGGAACTGAGGATGATTAGCCCACGTACTGGCTAGACTCGTGGCTCAGCATAAGGAGAGAGAGTGTATGTGCAGGTCCAACAGACACTGCTGCTGAAGTTCTCAAATAAGCAGTGCAGTGACGCAGACCCATATACAGTGGAGCACCCATAGGGGGACACATCTCAAAGAACCATAGTTACTGCACAAGGTGAGTAACTTCTCAAATCATGAATGGGAGATCAGAGAATGGATGTCTGGATATTTTTTCAGATTGGGGCCATCCTCTTGTGCCTATTCATAACTCAAAAGTGTCAGGTCTTCTATCTGAGAGGGGGCATGAATGCAGGCTGTCATGCCTTCTTAATCCCTTGGTTGCTTACCCACTGATCCTGATGATTTCAAGAGTGCTGCACAAGTTAACTGATATTGATGGCTCTAATGAAGCCATGGCAGTGCTGGTTCCTCAACATTTTGATCTTTTCAGTTTTCCAGCCAAACACTTTGCCTCTGCTTCCAAACCTGCTTTCACTGTGAGTAGGAAAGATCCTTCATCCAGATCTGAAGTCTTTTCATCTCATGGCTTGGCTACTGGATGGATGTTAAACTTAAAGAAGTCTGCTAATGTGTGTAAAATATTTTATTAACCAGTAGGTAAGATCCTTCAGGACTGACTTATCTGGTGAAATGGACAAGATTTTCTTCCTGGTGTCTCCAGAGGTCTTTGACTCCACAAGAAATTTCTGTGCCGGATATTTTGAAATATCTACTTGTTTTGAAACATAAAAGCCTGTCATTTAGCTCAGTCAGAGTTCATCTAGCTGCTATTTTTGTACACCATCCTCCAGTGGATGAACTGTTTTTTCTCATCCAACTGTAGTAAGATTTTTGAGGAGTCATATTGAGGTGTTACCATCAGTTAGAGAACTAATCTCTCCATGGCACCTCAATTTAGTTTTTTCTGCTCTAATGGGTCCACACTTTGAACCAATGGCATTATGTTCATTATTACATTTGTCTATGAAAACATCATTTTTAGTCAAGTCTGTAAGGAGGATAGGAGAAATCCATGCTTTGATGACAGACCCCTCTTATACTATCTTCTGTCTGGACAATGTTTCTTGGGAACATCCTAAGTTTCTATTGAAAGTTGTCACAGGCTTCCATCTGAATCAGCAGATTTATCTGCCTATATTTTTCCATGAGCCCCATGCTTATAAAGAAGAGGCTGTGCTTCATATATTAGATGTCAGATGTGCTTTGGCATTTTATTTGCAAATGACAAAATCTTTAAGAACTTCACCCAGATGTTTCATCACCATTGCAGAGAGGACAAAAGGTGAACCGCTGTCATCTCAGAGACTGTCTAAATGGGTATCTGACTGTGTATGGACCTGTTATGGACCCTTCTGCTTCTGTCAGGGCTCACTCCAATACAGCTTAGGCAGCCTTGTCAGCATTGTTGAGAAATGTTTCTGTTTTGGACATGTGTAAAGCACCTACCTGAATCTGTTCACACATTTATGAAGCATTACACTATCAGTGAAACCTGAAGATCAGAAGGTGTTTAGAATTATTACAAACTCTATTTCCTTAAGACTCTGAGCTCCCATCTTGATTGCATTGGCCCACCGACTGGGAATCACCATAAATGGAATGGGCATGTGGACAATCACTTGAAGAAAAAAGTTACTTACCTGTATAGTAACTTGAGCTCTTCAAGATGTTGTCCATATACACATCCCACAACTTGCCCTCTATCATCTTTATCTGAGTTCTACATCACCAAGTTTCTGCAGTGGAGAGGAAACTGAGTAATGGTTGGCCCACTCTATCCTTTTACGCCTCAATGTGGGGCATGAGGACTCTCGGGACTCATGCACAGCTCCAACAGACACTGCTGGCCAAAAGACCCTGAACTCAGGGACATGTGGCACATGTGCACTGTAAATGGAATATGCATGAAGTAACCTTCCTTTCTTTTAATGTAGTTTTCAATGTATATCTCAGAGTAGTTTTTGAGGATTTGAACTCTTATTACATCTTTCTTCACTGTCAAAAGTAGTGTAAAGGGTTATAATGAAAGGAAAATGCATAGGTCTAAAGTAATACTATTATATTTTTTAATTTTTTGCCAGAGGGTATTACTTGTGAAGCCACTAATTTTCTAATGAGGGAACATGAAACCATTACGCTTCATCCCTCTGCTATTGTAGCAGTAGCTGCTACACTCTGGCAGATCCCTGGTATTCCTAGTACAATGAGTGCTGCTGCTGCTCTGATAGTGTTATGGACCAGCTCTTTAGCAGGTTGTATTTAGTTACTGCTTTGGCATACTGTGTGGTGTATTTATTTTATTTGTACTGCAGTAGTACCTAAAGGCCCAAACAGGTATTGGGCCCATTCTGCTAGTCACTGTACGTATATTCACACACACAGTCTCTGAAGAAAGTTAACAAGACACAATTAAACTTATATGTGAAAAAGTTTATTGAAAATAGTATCACACTGATAGTCTCAAATTGCTTTAACATACTGTATGTGGAGACCTTTTCCTTTTGTGTTTATTAAATGTCATTCACTCTTTCTTTATAGTTACCAGATATGCTTTCTGTTTTGTTAGCTCAGCATCTACTTATTTGTCACTATGAATGTTTCTGGAACAATACTTTGCATTGTGTGAAAGCACTGGCTATAGTTAGAAAAGAGATGTTATCAGGACATTTTGAGATTCCATACCTAATTCTCTCACTGAAATTTCATATTCAGTATTCCCCCATCAAATTTACTCAGTTTACAAGTTAATAAACTGTTTCTCTTAACTCCAGCTCTGCAAACTCAGCCTGGGATTTGAAAATGCAATTCTTCTTTCTGCATAAGGCAGGGGTCGGCAACTTATGGCAAACATGGCATCCAAGATGATTTTGAATGGCATGCATCAAGGTTGTATAATTTTGCTGGTGCTGGGCCCATGTCATGTGGAAGAGGGGTAGGGGGAAGATTTGGCATGCCACTTCTCTGGCATAAGGTGTTACCTTATGGGTAGAGTTAGGGTTATTGGTTACTTTCTCTGCATTTTGACCAATGTTGTCTGTAAAGATCAGAGGTGATACAGGCAGGGGAAGAAGAGCGGTGTGCAGACTGTACCTCTCCCAAGAAACTGATAGTTCACCAAAGAGTAGCATCACAAAGTTAAAGAATGCTTTCAATCCCTTAGCAACTCAGGCAACGGATATGGTATTGTAAAAAGGAAAAATGAGGACTTATTATAAAGGAATGTATGTAAAAAACCTTGTGAAACTCACACATAAGTAACCATATATCTTCTATCCATTTTCATTCACTTTTTGTCAGGATGGTAAATGAACAGAGGCTCATGTTTGAAGAAATATCAAATAGCTGGTATTTGACCTTTTCTCCTTCGAGTGATTGCTCAGATGCATTCCACTTAGGTGTGTGCGCGCCCACGTGCACAGATCTGCGGAGAACTTTTCTAGCAGCCCCTGCAGGGGCCGGTCCCAGCGCCCCCTGGAGTCCCGCCCTTATGCGGCGGTATATATAGCGCGACCGGCCCCTCCCCTCCTCAGTTCCTTCTTTCCGACCGTGATGGTCGGTTGAGAACTACCCCTGCTCTTCGAACAGGCTTTATTTCTCCTTAAAGTGAGTAGTTAGCTTAATAGTTCATCCCAAACTCAGTTAGTTTACAGTTAGTGAGGGTTGTTAGTTAGTTTAGGGAGCCTTCGGGCTCACGGTGACCCGGCCATGCCGGGCTCGCCGGGCTTTAAGCCATGTGCTGGCTGCGGTAAGGCCTTCCCAGCCAGCGACCCCCATGACCGTTGCTTGCGGTGCCTGGGGGAGCTGCACCGTACCGATCGGTGCAGCATCTGTAGGTCCTTTAAGCCTCGGACTCAGAAGGAGAGGGAGGTGAGGCTCAGGACCTTTTTAATGGAGTCTGCCTTGAGTCCGGCTTCCGAGCCTTCGCGGACTACTCCGACACCGAGCGTCTCGTCGGTGCGGAGTGCGCCTCCGGCACCGGGCGCCTCGGTGCCGAGCAAGAAGAAGCGCCGCCCGCGCTTGCAGCGCTCCCCCGCACCGCAGGAGCGGCTGGGGTCGAGCTCGGAGGTGATCCTCCTGATCGACGTGCCGCCGGCCCCTGCTTCGGCACCGGGCCCGGCACCGACCAGGGAGGTTCCCCCGACTCCTGTGAGTGGGGGACCCCCTGCACAGGTTCCTTCGACGCCGGAGGCGTTCGAGGCGGCACAGGCCTTGCTGGCTTTGCCCACGCCTCCGGCACTCTCTCGCCAGAGAGAGTCAGGACCTGTTTCCCGGGGCAAACCCGCGATGGGGGGCCCCAAAGGGTGGGCGGCCCCGACGGGGATAGGCCGCCCACCACCCGACGCCGGAGAGTCGAGCTGGGAAGCTCCTCTCCATCTTCGTCTTCGGACGACGCGTCGCGGCACCGTTCCCGGCACCGCTCTAGGTCCCGGCACCGTTCCGAGTCCCGACACCGCTCCTCTTCGTCGTCGAGTTCCGACTCGGCACCGAGACGGCGTTCTCGGCACCGCTCCCCAGCACCATCCAAGAGGCGTCGGAAATCATCTCCTCGGTACCGCTCGTCGTCTTCGGAGTCGCCTCGTCGGCACCGTAGACGCAGCTGCTCTTCGGGATCGTTGCGTGGCGGGTCCCGGAGCGCTTCTGCTCGACGTCGTCGTCGCAGACGTTGTTCTGACTCGGGTTCAGCCCGGCTTCAGGAACAGGTACCGCCGTCGGCACCGCAGGCAGCACCGCAGCCGGCACCGCAGACGGCACCGGAGTTTCAGTCGGCACCGGCTCTTCCTACAGCGGTGCCGACATCGATTCTTGCGGCACCGGCTTGGCCTCTGGCACCGGAGCCGCCTCTGAGCTGGCCACAGGCACCCTGGCAGTGGCCTCTACACGCCCCAAGCGACCAGGTTGCAGAGCCGCCAACAGCCGCAGCAGCCGCCTCAGCATCAGCGGCAGCAATCGAGGCCGCAGCCCAGACCCTTCCCTCCTGCAAGGGGAAGGGATAGGAGTAGGGGCTCTGGACGGCGTGACCGTACAACGTCGTCCGCCTCTTCTTCTAAGGGACCCTCCCAAGACCCTAAGGGCAAGGGTCGGTTTTGACGGTGTCTCCGAGGGTGGCACCGTCTTATGTTCCCTGGGTGGTCCCCCGCCTTTCAAGGACAGGCTAAGGCCTTACCTCGGCCTGTGGCGGGAAATAACATCGGACCAATGGGTCCTAAACATTGTGCGCTGGGGCTACGCCCTTCAGCTTCTGGCCTTTCCTCCCCACTCCCCACCCCCCCCCGTCCCTCTTCAGGGACCCCTCTCACGAGCAATTACTCCTTCAGGAGGTTCATTCCCTCCTGCTCAAAGGAGCCGTAGAAGCGGTTCCGCCGCTCGAGGTGGGGACGGGATTCTACTCCAGGTACTTCCTCGTCCCCAAGGCCAGGGGAGGCCTCAGGCCTATACTGGACCTGCGCAGGCTCAACAGGTTCATAAGAAAGCTGAAATTCCACATGGTGTCCCTAGCGTCCATCATTCCAGTACTAAACCCAGGGGACTGGTTCGCCGCCCTCGACCTGAAGGATGCATACTTTCACGTCTCCATCCTTCCCGCCCATCGGCGGTTCCTAAGGTTTATGGTAGCTGGTGCCCACTACCAATTTACAGCCTTGCCCTTTGGCCTGTCTTCCTCCCCCAGAGTGTTCACGAAGTGTATGGCGGTGGTAGCGGCCTTCCTGCGGCGCAGGGGGGTCCAGATTTTTCCCTACCTGGATGACTGGTTGATCAGGGGCAAGACCAAGTCGCAGGTTCGCGAGGCGGTCTCCTTCGTCCAGACCACCTGCCAAGCTCTGGGACTGCTCATAAACGAGCAGAAGTCCACGCTGTGTCCGGTGCAGCGTATAGACTTTATAGGGGCCCACCTAGACTCGGTGCGGGCCATAGCCTCCCTCCCATGCTCGAGGTTCGAGGCAATGACGGCGATAATATCGCAACTTCAGAGGTGCCCTACGACAACAGCCAGGCAGTGCCTGCAGCTGTTAGGCCACATGGCCTCGTGCACCTACATAGTGAGGTTGGCCCGCCTCAGGCTCAGGCCCCTCCAAGGTTGGTTGTCCAAGGTGTACATGCCCAGCAGGCATGCTCTGAACAAGGTGGTAACGGTGCCCCCTGCGGTGTTGGGGTCACTGAACTGGTGGCTGGACCCCGGGACTGTGTTGGAAGGGATCCCCTTCAGGGCTCCCACCCCCTCGGTCACGCTGATCATGGACGCATCAGACCTGGGGTGGGGAGCCCATATCACCGGTGGTCTGACCACGCAGGGACTTTGGTCCCAGGAAGAGGCTGCCCTCCATATCAATGTCAGGGAACTGAGGGCAGTCAGACTAGCTTGCGAAGTGTTTCGCCACTCTTTATTGGGGAGAATGGTGCAGGTGTTAACAGACAATACCACTGCAATGTACTATATCAACAAACAAGGGGGGGCGCGCTCCTCGGTGCTGTGCCAGGAAGCGCTTCGACTTTGGGACTTGGCGGTGAAGTTCAACTTTTGTTTAACCGCCTCTCACCTGCCGGGGGTCAGGAACGACGAGGCGGACCGCCTCAGTAGGTCGTTTCTACCCCAGCACGATTGGTCTCTCCACCCGGAGGTGGTGGACAGGATTTTCCATCTGTGGGGTGTTCCCCGTCTGGACCTGTTTGCATCGGCCTGGAACACGAAGTGCCCACAGTTTTGCTCGCTAAGGGGTCGCGAGCCGGGCTCTGTTTTGGACGCTTTTCTCCTCCAATGGACAGGGGCGCTCCTGTACGTGTTTCCCCCCTTCCCGCTCTTGCCCAGGGTCCTCTTGAAAATCAAGAGGGACAGAACGGAGGTCATCCTGATCGCCCCAGCGTGGCCAAGGCAGTACTGGTTTTGCCTGCTTCAGGACCTGTCGGTCGCTCCCCCGATCGAGCTCCCGAGGAGACCGGACCTGCTTTCCCAGGACCACGGTCGCCTGCTGCATCCCAACCTCGACTCCCTTTACCTGACGGCCTGGAGGCTCTCTGGTTAACGGAGGAGGAGAGAACCTGCTCGGAGCAGGTCCAACGCGTGCTGTTGGGGAGCAGGAGGCCCTCCACGCAGCTCGCCTACAGGGCCAAGTGGAGGAGGTTCACCTGCTGGGCGGAGTCGCGGGGCGTAACCCCCGGTATGTCCCCCGTGCAGGCTGTCCTGGATTACCTGCTGCAGTTTAGGCTACAGGGGTTAGCGTTGGCCTCCCTCAGGGTACACCTGGCGGCCATCTCGGCGTTCCATCAGCCGATGGGGGGACGATCCCTGTTCTCCCACCCCATGTCGGTGAGGTTCCTCAGGGGAGTTGAGAGGCTTTACCCGCAGGTCCGTGACCCGGTGCCTCCCTGGGATTTGAACCTGGTCTTAGATAGGCTAACGGGTCCCCCCTTTGAGCCCTTAGCCACCTGTCCAATGATGATCCTTTCCTGGAAGGTGGCTTTTCTCGTGGCCATTACCTCGGCCAGGAGGGTCTCTGAGCTAAGGGCCTTAACCTCGGAGCCCCCCTATACCGTGTTCTACAAGGACAAGGTTCAGCTTAGGCCTCACCCAGCATTCCTGCCTAAGGTAGTCTCCAGGTTCCATTGTAACCAAGATATTTTCCTCCCCGTGTTTTTTCCTAAACCGCACAGGTCCGAGGATGAGAGGAGACTGCACATCCTCGATGTGAGGAGGGCGCTGGCGTTCTACCTAGACAGGACGAGGCCGCTCCGAAAGACCACGCAGTTCTTCGTCGCGGTGGCAGAGAGGATGAGAGGCTCACCGGTCTCCGCCCAGTGCATCGCCAAGTGGATCACCGCCTGCATCCGGCTCTGCTACGAGCGTGCAGGCGTCCGGCTCCCAGGAGTGGTGACGGCTCACTCGACGAGGGCCCAGGCCGCGTCGGCAGCCTTCCTGGAAAGGGTCCCCCTGGATGACATCTGCAGGGCTGCCACCTGGTCTTCGGTGCACACCTTTGCTGCGCACTATGCTGTCGTCCAGCAGTCAAGGGACAACACGCGAGTCGGCAGGGCCGTGCTGAGGGCAGTTCGCCGTTGACTCCTACCGACCTCCAAGGTATGGCTCGCTAATCACCTAAGTGGAATGCATCTAAGCAATCACTCGAAGGAGAAAACGTAGTTACTTACCAGTAACTGTTGTTCTTCGAGATGTGTTGCTCAGAT
Source organism: Mesoclemmys tuberculata (assembly GCA_007922155.1). Classification (NCBI taxonomy): domain Eukaryota; kingdom Metazoa; phylum Chordata; order Testudines; family Chelidae; genus Mesoclemmys; species Mesoclemmys tuberculata. The sequence continues at coordinate 26,447,156 of ML675601.1, read as the reverse complement.
CCATTCCACACCCACCCTCCGTCCCTGCTGTCGGAGTCGGCAGAAAGAAGGGACTGAGGAGGGGAGGGGCAGGTCGCGCTATATGTACCGCTGCATAAGGGCGGGACTCCAGGGGGCGCTGGGACCGGCCCCTGCAGGGGCTGCTAGAAAAGTTCTCCGCAGATCTGTGCACGTGGGCGCGCACACACCTAAGTGGAATGGATCTGAGCAACACATCTCGAAGAACAACAGTTACTGGTAAGTAACTACGTTTTAGGCTGTCTTTCTAGTAAGCTGATAGAATCAGTCAGTAGAAAAATAGAAGCAATCAAGTTAAACAAAACACAAAGAGAAGAGTTTCAGGATGGGGTTCTTCTGTGCCACAGAGTCATAGTAGCGGAGGTCTTTACTCTTCATGGCTCTGTCAAATCCCAAAATGGTGACTAGTTGCCATAGCAGCAATGAGAGCTGCTTGCCTAAGGAACAGACCATTGAACTCCAACACAGGAGACCAGGGTTCTATTCCTAGCTTTGCCTGCTGGATGAATCACCTTGCCACTCTGTGCCTCAGTTTCCCTATCTTTAAAATGGGGATGACACTGACCTCCTTTGTAAAGCTCTTTGAGACCTACTGATGACAAGTGCTTTATATGAGAGAGGTATTTGTGGGTTTGTTTACTGTTGGAAGACAATACACAGAAAACCTAGCACCTGATTAACCTACAGTTCCTCTTACAGAAGTAGGAAAAACAGGCATTTCTGATTACGTCTCAGAATAACTGCCTGAACTAGGACTCCTTCCTACATAAGAGAAAGCTCAACCAGTTGAGGGACTGCCTGGGCATAGCACCCCCCTACAGCAGTCACCCTGAGGCAAGCCCTGACCCCAAAAGATTATCTATAGGTATCTTTGTATATTAATACCTTTGTGCTTTATAAGTAATTATATTAACTGGCCTGTATTTACCCCTTTGTCCCTATTAGAATACCATTGTAATCACAAGTTAGAAGGGTTGCAAAATTTCCCCAGTTTTCCGGTACTAACATTTGCTCAACAGTTTCCCACCTTCCCCACTTTAACACTACTTCAGCACTTTATCAATCACCCCATGTTAGCCTATGGTCAGGTGTAGCATACAGCAATGACTATATTCTAATAGGCTAGTAAAAGGTAATTTCCAGTCTTTACTTTGCCGTCCTCTGTCTCTGTAGGGAATCATTTAATTGTTAGCTAAGGTGAGGCAGGCCCAGGCAAACCTGAGCCTGCCCCCCCCATCAAACTTTCTCTGTGCCTCATAAATGAAGCTTGGCTTTGTGGTTAAAGCCACCCGGCCCTGTCTCTGTCCTTTTGACCCTGATCTAATATTGTAACTGCAAGGCTGCTCACTTCCCTTAATTCAGTCATTTCTTAAGAACTTATGTTAACCCCTAGATCAGCAACCTTCCAGAAAGTCCTCTCACCAACTTCCCCTAGTAAAAACAATTCAGCAATTCTATAAATTACCAATAGACTAATGAAAACAAGGGTAAGGCCCACTTCTGGAAAGAGGTGTAAATATTGTTAAAAAATACTAACGAGCCAATCAATGAACTGCTAATGTATGTATCTTTGGAAATCTAGTGATGTAATGTATAAATATTCATGTAAACTTGTAAAATATATAAGGCTTTGCCCCATTATAATCGGGGCTCAGCCTTTGGAAGTGATTCCACTAAGCCGGTTGGCGCCAATCAATAAACTGCTGTTTCCTCATTTCGGTGTCCGTCTCGCAAGTGTTCCTGAGATCTTGCTACAACCGTTACATAGTATGTGTTGTTTTAGTTTGCCGACTTTCAGAAAGCTGTATCTAAGTGCGAGGCTCAGAAGCTTTACCCTTGTTTCCTAAAGCATCCTATCAAAAATCTGACGAGCATCTTTCCATAAGGTCCATCCCGTATCATGTTACGCAGAAAGGGGTCCCATTTTTCCTTTTAACAATTTACTCTTGCCTATGCATTTTACATTCAAGGGTTTCATTACAAGACTCCAGATGCTAGGAAAACAGAAGCTATTTCGTAAACCGAACAGTACACATAACCAAACACGTGTTTTGTTTTTAATGCCAGCAGTGCCTGCCCCAGACCCATGTGCAAGGCAGAGGCCCTAGGGGGCAGAGTTAAGGTAGCTGCGGGAAACTTTGCCCTGAATTTCCTCACTGTGGTAGGATTTTCCGTGCCGTCGTTTAAATGCCAAGCTGCCTCCCCGCGGCTGGGCGGCGGGATGCCCAGGGACGGGCTGCAGGGGAGCGGGGTTATTGCTGCCGGACAGAGGTGGAGGGGCTGGCCCCAGACGGCTGCAGGCAGCCGCGCCGGGCCGTCACCTGGCCACGGGCGGGGCGCAGCTTGGGCCGAGCCGGCCCCGCGGGGCAGCACCGCGGAGAGAACCAGGCTGGGGGCGGGATGCGGCTTGGACCGGGCCGGGGGGGGGACCGAATGGGGCGAGGCGTCACGTGACGCGGGTGCTGGTTTCGCACAGCTGGGGGTAAGGGGCGCGCCTACTCGCCCAGGCGCTGCCGCGTCCGACGTGGCGACCCACGGTTGCCGTGGCAACCGCGCCAGCCGCGCGCTCAGGCTAACGGACTTCCGGGACTAGGCGGGAGCCCCGGCGCAGCCGCGTGACGGGAAGGAGGCGGAGGCTAAGAAACGAGGCGCGCCCTCCCCCCCGCCGTGCGCGCGCCTTGTTTTGCAGCGTCGCTGTAGCCCGGCGGCGGCCGCCCCGCTGCGGCAGGAGCTGGGACTGCGGCGGCATGAGCCTGAGCGGCGGCCCCAGCCCCCCGGGAAACCCCGCGGGGTCCCCGCTCTCCGCCGGCAGGAAACGGGGCGCCGGGGGGGCGCCGGCCCCCCCCATCGTCAAGGGTAAGGCGCGGGGGTCGGGGCCCGGTCCTGGGGCCGCGCCCGGAGAGCTCGCTTCGCCGCCCGGCTCCAACGGGCCGAGCCCGCTCGCGGGCCGGGGCCTCCGCCTTCAGCCCCGGCCGTCGCCGCCTGCCCGTCTGCGGGCCAGGGCGCCCTAGTGAGTCTCTCCCGGGGCGGGGCGGCTCGCAACGGCTCCTGCGCGGAAGGCGAGCGCGAGGGGCGAGCGGTCTGTGAGGGCCGTTGGCCGCCGCTGTGCCCCGGGGGGGAGGGGCGCGCGGCGCTGGAGCGAGAGTCGCTGTCCTTGCGCGCGGTGACGAGAAGCAGCTGCCTGAGAGCTCGGCGAGCGGGAGGGTGGGGTGGGAAGGGCGCCGGCTCCGGCGCGGCCGCGGTGGCCTGGGGGAGGGGGAGGGGGAGGTGCACGTCTGTGGCAGCGACGGGCAGGCGCAAGTTGCAAGCCGTGAAGCGAGAGTGCTAGTGCCAGGAGCCAACAGACGTCCCTTACGGGCAAGGCATTGCAGAACTTTTCCGTACAGAGTTTCTTGCACCTTCCTCTGAAGTAGCTCATACTGATTGGGGGCGATTTAGTCCCGTATCCTGCTTCTGACAGCAATCTAAGCTGAGAGGACAGGGTTGGTTTGTTTGTTTGGTAGCACATCAGGAATAAGAGGTAGAAAGTCTCTCTCCACTTCTGAGGTTGAATAGCAAGAATAGCATTGTCAATCACTGCACAGCACAGCACTGCTGCCTTTGTATCTTTGTATCTTCCGCAGCTCAGCTGCTGACACGGAGTACACCTGCTTCTTGTATGCAGGAAACATGCTGCGGTGGCCTGATCTGTGTCTGCTCTCACCTTCATGCCCTTTCTTGCTTTGTTTTCACCAGCTGAAATGACATCCTGTTTCTCTGTAGTAAATCCCACACTTTCAGATGGAGGTGCCTAACTTTAAACTACTAAATAGTTGTACTGATCCTCAGAGGAACTGAGAACCCACGTACATTTGCTTTGAAATCAATGGGAATCTTAGGAACTCCACACAGGAAAATATTGAGTCATATTTATTTAGACACCTATCTTTAAGCACCCATATCTTAAAAATGCTTAAGTCAGGAATCCTTGGTCCTCTCCTTTAAATTCCTCCTTCAAAGCTACTTATTTTGCCTTCCTCTGTCAGGCTATCCATTTGGGATATATTTTTAAGTAGAGTTTGAAGTAGGGCAAAAATCAGAATTTACATGAGTCATTCAACGATATATATATTTTAGAATTTTACCATAAACTCTGTATTTGTTGCAAACTTTGTCCATCTAAGCTTTCATTAAAATTTTCTTAAGGCATTATAGTTGCAAAGAAAACCGTCCAGACTATCTCTAAACTGATGTACTGTCTTCCAGACTTGCAGATGTACTCTATTTGTAGCTTTCCCAAACTGTAGCATGGTGGAAATTGACAAGAATCAAGTTAGTTTCACTCTGCTCTGCTTCTTGGCAGTTATAAGTAGCAGCAGGAGCAGATATTTCAGCTATGTTTTTGGGATGAAGCTGCTAATAGTGGATGATAGGTAGGGGAATGGAATCCTTGCATGCACTCTCACAGCATCCAGGAAGCTCTAGGATGACAGAATGTTCTTTTTTTTGTGGCGTTTGTTTTAAGATGGTAGGTTTGTTTAAGAGCCAGGAAGGCTGTCTGATAGTATTCAAGCATTAGTTTAAATCTTGTGTTAGTTTGCATGTCCTTTGGATACGCATGTCATTTTTTCTCCTCCTTTTGGCATACTCTGTGCTGCACTGTGTTGTTTTAACTTAGCATGGATTATGTGTTTAGAAAATTAAAACTTTGTTTTTTGTTACTCTTCTAGATATTGGTGAAATTTATTCCCGACTGTTGGATCACAGGCCAGTTATTCAAGGAGAAATACGTTACTTTGTTAAAGAGTTTGAAGTAAGTGTTTGTTTTAAAAGAGAAGATAGAGTATAATTATGAAACATCATTAAAGTGCTTTTATATTGTCAAAGACCTGTTACATACATTGAGATTGGAAACAATTTTAGCGTTTTAGAGAATCTTGTTTAACATACATTTCCTGCTTAGGATAGATGTACACGTCATCATTTTGGAGTTGTGTGGCAAATTAGGCAATAAATTTGGTCTTTATTTTAAAAAATAAATTAAAAGGTTACATTTTTTTCTTCTCTATGAGGGGCTGCCAACCACCTGCTTGTACTAATGTTGAAGAGAAATCTACTGTAGCTGCTGGTTTCTCTAAGGAAGACCAGACCTTGGAGAAGTCTAACTGGTTTGAGGGAAGAAACTAGGAGGGAGTGTGTGTCTTTGCCTAGATTAGGAAAAGTGACTGAACCAATCTAAGCATAAACAATGTAAATTAGCTAAGCCTAATCAAAAGGGTCTTTTTTCTTAAATTTCCAATAACGTATTTGTTGCTATACAAATTGCAAAATAACGTAATTGGCCAGACACCTCCAAATGTAGAAGTATGTTAGAGGGTATTTTAGGTAAAGTACAAATATTTTGTTTGTTTAAAAATGTACACTGGCACTTCACCAAAGTATCTTCCTCATGCTATATCAATACAAGCAATCAATTAAAAATCAACAACAATATAACAACCCCTATTTGTTTACAAACACCCAAATTCCCTGTTGTTACCAAGGTCTCTCAAAAGCCTTGGCTGAAGTGCAATGCAGTAATCCAATCTGATGTTACAAAATCACTGATGTGGATGAATTAGGGATGGTAGCAGCCTCCTGGTTGTCTGTAGATGGAAAGACTGTATTGTAATAAACATCTGAGGTTCTAGGAGAGCAGTGGATCTGTACTGACTCTGAATGGTGTAAATGAAGAACTTATTTTTAAGATGCTGAAAGTGTGTGGTAAATATATAGAGTACATTTCCATTTATCTGACACTTTTGGGTAACTGACCATTCAGATAAATAGAAGTGCTATTTTGAGCTGGGTTCTAGCTGCAAGTTGCAAGGTCTGGGAAAAGCAGGGAATGGCAGCCAGAAAAATCATTCTGGAATTGTTTTACCTGATGGGTGGTAGCTGTGAGTCAAACAATGGTGGTGCTCTGCATGTCAGCCCCTTCCCTGCACACCCTGTCTGCCCGGTGGCTGTCCAGGCTGCCTGCCACAAACTGTGGCTGGACACAACCCCTCACTTAGTAAGACTGCAGTGTCAGTGGTGTCCTTGCCACCTTGATCAGTGGGAAGTGCCATGACTCAGGTTGCGAGGCTCTTTGATGAAAGAGGAACAGTGACTGGACATGCAGCTGTGTATATAGCTAGTTACAGGGGCTGAGCTTTGAACTGGACAATGCTGCACCATGGAACCAAGTTGTTATGCTGGCGTAGCATGAATTACACATGTTTAAGGGGAAGGATATCTGTATCTATAGGTGGGAATGTATTGCTTGTGATTGATCAGGATACACAGGGGACATTTGGGTTCAGATAACTAGGATTTTTGGATAAAGGGCATTCAGATTACTGGGAGTGTACTGTACCTGTTTAAAAATGTGATTAGTTCTTCTGTCTCCTCCCCTAACCCTGGAAGAAAAGTTTTGAGAGAGTTGGTGAGTGAATCAGTGAGTTTTCCTTGATTGTTTGGAATTTGTGGGCACAAACTAACTTAAAGCAATCAAATTTTGTTTGGCACAGAGAGGGCTACTCTCTCAATGTGTGCATGGCCTATACTTACATGTTCTGTTTAGATCCACCTCGTTATTAATTTGGTTTAATGGCTATTTAGAAATATCTTTGCACTGAAGTGCGTTATATGTAACCTATGCATAATACCTCATGCTGTCACTTTACTGGATTTCAAACTAAGCAGAGTTCGACTGGGTCATTAGTTCAATGGGAGAGACATCAGTGAAAGTCTTGCTAGATTTGTTACAGGGTACAATATCCTTACTTCATAGAATAATTTTATGAGGATCATTATGAGAACTGAAGTGTTGAGCCTTAAAAATAACATGAGCATTTGTGGATATAAATGCTATAAGATCTTTTAGTATTGATGAAGATGTTAGCCCAAATATCCTGGCAGAAGTCCATCTTGGGTTACTACTAATGTATACATATTAAGCTTACCCTATAGTTTTCACAGAATACAACATTCTTTACTTCCAATACTCATGCATTTTTAAAAAGAAAATGTTTTGAAGTAATTCAGTTGTTAGTGTTCCATGATGGAGATGTACTCATTAGTTTCTATGGATTGTTAGATTTAAAAGCAAATCCAAGCTATATGTATTGCATTTTTATTTATTTATTTATTTTTTGCTTTATGGATGTCCACAGTGTAATTAACTTCTTGCAGAATATTCAGTTGTTGCTTTTATATTTTGTAAAATCAAAGAGAGTTAAAGAAGGATTAATTGCATCCAACTGACAAAGAACAAAGTTGATGTATTAGAGAACTGAAAGAGGAAAAAATTTTAGACAAGCTTAATTTTGAATGAGTGAAAAGAATTTCCACAAGATGGCAGCAAAACTTTAGAAAAGTAAATAGTATTCTGTATTTCTAAAAGATTAATTCTAAGAATAATTGTTTTTACACACATTTACATATTGAAGGAAAACAGCTTGACATTGAAAGGGTTAAGACCAACATCTGATTAGACTGATACAATATCTAGACTTTCATTAATATTTTTACTCAATTTTTTTTTAAACAAATGTTGTTTAATACAATAACGAGGTTGTCAAGCTGTCTGTAATAGCTCTCAAATGTGAGTGTCAACTTCGGGAGGCTATCAAGGAATGGCACGGACTCCAAACTGCTTGTGTATGTTCTATAATTAGATTTCACCAACCAATTAACAAATGTGAACTTCTCATGCACTATGACAGCCTTAACACGGAGTCACAGACAGTTCCCTTGGGAAATCTGGTCTATCTGACCACCCAGGGAAGCCTGTCTTTTTGGTAGATGGCCCCTTACACCAAAAATCCCAACAATATTCAAGTTATTCCCAGTCCCAAAGGACCAATCATTTACTCCACGTAAATTGAACTTCAGATCTCAAACCAAAGACCACGTTTGTAGCCAATCCTGTAATACTAAATAAAGATTTATTAACTAAAAAAAAATGAGTTTTTTACACAGTTAAAGCAGGTTAACATACACACACAAATGAGACACAGTCTTAGTTTCCAGAGGGTGATAGTAGCTGCTATAATATGCAAGCTCTGTATGTCCTTTAGGACTAACCCAAGCCAAGCAGCTTGAGAATCCCTTGCTTATGCTTAGAAATATTGCCCTCTCTGAATTCCTAGCAGCATAGTGATGACAGTTTTTCTTGACAGCGATTTTTATCCCCTTCCCATAGACCTCAAGCTGATGGGACTTTGGGTTATGTATATCTCCACTTCATGGCGGTGGATGTCCACTGACGTTCCACAATGGCTTGTCTGATGTCTATAGGCCTTCTTTTATTGGTGAGGAGATGACATCTCTTGTGGTAAACTAATATTTTATACTTTGTAATGCTTCTTCCCTGATTGTGGGGTTTTACAGTTTTAGCAAACTGTTTTATAGTTACAGAGCAAACACTTAAATGTTACATGGGATACAGATATTTATAAATAAGATTAATACATGCAGGATCCTACAAGTATTTCATAAAGTCTAAACACAGTCTTATAACTTATTTTAGCAATACTAACACAAAGGTGAGCAGACTGGTTTGCAGCTATGCATTTGTCAACGTTCAGTGAGGCCGAGCTATAAATTTAAACACAAGATGCAGCATGCAGGCCAGATGGAAAAACAAGATTCCATTTTTACAGCTACATTTTAAGTGGATTTAATTTGTCTCAATGCTAGTTTGACCAGACAAATCTAGAAACATATCCATTTTTCCTGTTAGGAGAAGCCAACTTTGCTCCATACACACTTTTTAAAAAATTGTTTTAATCGAAATTAACTAATAAAGAGACTTATCTGTAATATCTAAATGTCCTATGTAGCTCTTCAGAGGATTTATCACTTTAAGTTAGGGACTACAGGGATAGGATAGACTTTTCATCCTTAGGTCTTGGTCAAAATCAGAGTAAGTTAATGTAGTTGTCAGATTACGTCTAAGATTTTCATTGTGCTAATTCAAGCAAGAATGTACTTGCAAAGCTGGTTTTCCATCACTCCTTTCTAGTAAGAACCACCCTTTCTTTTATCACAGCGAAGGATAGTTTACACTTTCACCTTTACTTAAAGCAGTAAGGCTTACATTTAGTTTAGAGTTTCTCCTCAAAAGCTAGCTTTGAGGATGCTTCAGGTATGAACTGTGTTCTTTCTTCATGTAATAAACTAGCATACACTATATAGTGACTTTTGAGGGTGGGAAAATGAGCATAACTCAGTGATGAGTTTCCTATTTGGAGGGATTGTAATCTAGTGAATATCGGACAAGGGGTCAGGAAATCTGGTTTCTATTTGTAACTCTTAGAGTAAGTCATGTAACCTGTCTGCTTTTCCATTTCCCTATCTTTAAAATGGGAATAATGATTGATACTTGACCATGTTTAAGCACTGTGTAAGAATATTATTAGTTACCCTATTATACATTACTGTATATAGACTGGTGATGGGCAAATTGCAGTACAGGAATGCTTACTTGCAACTCTACCTGCCAAAATGTAAAGGCCAGACTAGAACAAAGCCCAGGATAACGTTATGCATTTTTGGTTACTTGGGATAGTCCTGTGTTGCAGATCAATCATAATTAAAAAGAGCAAAACACTATCGGAAGAGCAAGGTGATAGTGATGCTGTGTTGCTGGAACCTTGATTTTAAAAAGCTTGAGCAGTAGAGCATAGGCAGCTCCACTAGTGAAATAGCACTAGCACTGGATTTGCTGGTCAACAATGAGTCAGATGGGATGCCACCTGTTTAATCATCAGCATTACATTATCCTTTAGTTTTGACTTCATCACTATGCTTGAGTGTCAAAATCATATTTGCCTTGATTTGGCCTGGATCTTTGTCAGTTCATGTACTCTGCCAGTATTATATTGATCGACTAAAAGTGAAATCTGTCTGCTAGTCAAAATGTAGAGCTATTATATATTTGGTCTGTAATCTTTTATTAATCAAATCCCTAAAAGCATGGTGATTTCAGTTCTCTTGCCCTTATCTTCTTGTCATACCCAATCCTTATTATAAGTCTCAAATATCTAAATTAATATGCTTTCTGAACTCCTCACATGATGTGTTATGTTATTAATAACTTTTAACATCTTTCACAGGGGACAGCAATGTCACTACATTGCACAAAGAAGAAAGGGACTTTCACATTTAATAGTTTGTTTCACCTGTAATAACTGTGGTAAATAAGCAGATGTGATGTTTTAAGTGGCAGTGATCATTTCCATTCACTTGGATGAACTGTGTTAAATTTAATAGTTTATTAATCTAGTAACCACATTATACCTGTAAAATGGATTTCATGTTAACCCAGGATTGCCACTTAATTACTTATTTGATTTCTGTTTTGTATGTGTCACATGAAAGCTAGTGTGGCCTCCAGCTGGTGTTTACTCCAACTAGGTAAAATGTTTGAGGCATATTATAGCTATTTGTAACAACAAATCACACCCTGTTCTCAAATCTTAAAAATATTAAAAATAGCCAGATGAGTGTCTGCTAATGAAAACTGTGTAAGACATGAAGAACTTTCCTTTTTCACTTTTCCTAACAGGAAAAACGTGGCCTCAGAGAAGTGAGAGTTCTAGAAAACCTAAAGAACATGATCTGTGAGACAAATGACCAAACTCTCCCTAAATGTGAGCAGGTGATGCATGACAATCTGAACGAAGCATTCAAGAGATGTAAGCAAGAAGCTATTGATTTTTTTTATGGTGCGGTATTTTAAAAGGCATAACATCAAATAGTTTGAACTCAGAATATGGTCCTCACTAAAATTGCTATCATATAATAAGTCTTCCGCATCCAACTGTTTAATTCTCAGTTCTGTGCAACTTTAAAAAGGACTAATATAACGTGTATTTCTGATCTATTTTGGCACTATCCAACTCCAGTTAATGTTACTTCAAAGCCCTTCCATTGATTTCAGACCCGAAAGAAGGGAGTTTTCAGACCCTAAAGATGCAGCCAAACTTTGTATGTAAATGGGAGGCAATGTAGTTAGAACACTGGACTTGAACTTCACTGCTCTGGGTTGAGTTACAGGTGCCGACATTGCCCAGGGGGGTGATCATAGGAAGTCACTTAACTTCTGTCTCTCATTTTTTTTCAATCTGTAAAATTGAGATTATGATCTCTTTTGTAAAAACAACAGTGTGTGTGTAATGGTCTTATAGGGCACTTTTCATCCATGGATCACAGGGTGTTTTACAAAGGAGATAATTATTTCCATTGAGAAATGGAGACAGAGAGAGTTGAAATGACTTGTCCATTGTAACCCTGCAGGCCATTGTTATGCCCTGCAATTGAACTCAGAGCACTCCTCCAATGTTCTGTCTACCAAACGATGCTGTCTTCCATTTACACAGTAAGTTTGGCTGCATTTTTAGAGTCTGAAACCTCCCACGGAAGGTAATAGTACAGAATACATTTTCTTTTTGCAACTCTTTAAAGTTGCCTAGAGCTGTGTTCTCTCTCTATAAATGACAGATCATTCTTCTGTGTGGCTACTTGGTCTTAGTCATAACCATCCAGTTATCTTTTATGGCTTAGACTTTGTGCAGTGAGCGCTCTTTTAAGATTTGTGTCTTACTAGCTTTGTCAGTGCCTCTGTATTTTATACTTTCATTTCAGCCAGCAGCACAGCCTTTATTAAACACAAATCAGGGGATTAGGCAATTAACTACAAAATTTAATCTAGCTGTAAAATTAGGTAGTTTATACGTCAGTGATATTTCACTCTTATATTTAACTTGTAATATATATGTAAGCATGGTTGACTACTTAATTTTCATATGGTTTGCATGGATTCTGGCATATATAGAGTAGTACTTAGTAGGAAATCCTATACATGTATAATAAAAGTTATAGGAAAAATATTTATACATTGCATACTATTGCTCAAAGAATGCAGTCACCTAAGTAAAGCCTGTATCCAAATATATACATACGCTAGGGGGCATAGCAACCTTGATGTTGCCATAACTTGACTTCTGAGTGCTGAGCTGTGCAATCTATATGGCAGGTACTGCTGCTTTAATGATTATCAGAGTAAATGAGTGAATGATACATATTTCAGGAAACTAAGTTTCGTGTTGGTGAATGCAAGACAGCCACTGAAGGAAAAATGACTCCATTCCATTGTGTACAGCATGTATGGAATATGATGTCAAAGAAGTCTGGCTAGGAATAGAGTTATCATTGAAACTAACAGATTTTCATAGAGCTAGTATCACAATATAGAGGAAACTGGCTCCAATTTAAAAGGCTTTCCTTGTATAATTTTTTACTAATCATTTACATTTGGAAAAAAAGAAAATAAGTAACAAAGAAACAACCAAAACTTAGTGTTCACCCCCATCTGGTTCTAGTTATTGATTTATAAGACTTTTAGATCTTTTCTGAGGTGCTGAGTAGTGCACATTAACTTGTCAGCAATAGTATGGAATATGGGCAAAGGAGGACTTAGCTGCCTTTCCTGTTTGGCTTCTGGAAAGCACAAGGGTGCAACTTGGTGCTCTATGTCCACATAGTTAGCATTGTAGAGTACTTCCTGCAAATACTGGCAAAGCTTTTCATTCCAAAGGCAAATGACCTCAGTGGACAAAAAACAGTCTTTGCATGCAGCGATAGTCTCCCAGTAGCCTCATGGGTTTTAAACCTTTTTCAGTCAGGCGTCTCTTTGGGTTGGAAACAGCTGATTGATAGACTGCAATTTATTTGTTTCAGTGCAAGCAGCCAACCATAGGATCCACAGACTCCAGCAGAGGGAGCAGGAAGAAAGAAAGGTAAAGACAGATGAGTGGATTTATAACGTAACCTAAATATAAGACACTCAAACGCATCCACAGCAAATCTGCCTGCTACCTAAAAATTCTTCAGTAAAACAAGATTTAGGGATACGTTTTTACTGTTTGTTTGCTAAAAGTGCAACTTTTTTTGGAATGACTTCTGCAAATGTAAGAAGGAGCTGAATAAAGCAGTCAGCAGTGTGTTATTGGAGCACAGGACTAATATAGCCACCAGCTCTTCCCTCACTCTCCCAATGTGTGGAAACTTCCTTTTAAAAAAAAATTCCTTTTCCATATTTTTCCCCTCTTTGCTTAGAGTGTGGTATTTATAAAATACAGGAGATATTTAAAAAAACAAACCAAAATACTTTATTTTCTGTGGAACAAAAAACACCCACAAACCTACCAGAATGGAAATGTAAAGCTTTGCTGGTTAGCTGAAAACATTGAGCATGTTATTGCTTGTTGAAGAGGAAGCATTTCATGCTTCTGGATTGGTTATTTAATGAAAGGCCATATTATAGGAATATCTGAATCACTAGAATCCCTCAATGGGCTGCACTTTGCTTGTTTGAATTACATCTACTCTAAACCTTAAATTTGGAAAATTGTACAAAAAATTAGTTTCCTATGGTACTTTTGCATTTTCCCATTTCACCTTTCATGGTTATATTTCAAAGTGGTACTTTGTAATTATGTGGATGTGCAGAAAATGCCAGAGCTCCTATTCGGGCCTAGTCACATGAACTAAGACGTGCAATGATGTGTATCAGCAGGTGTTCACATTTTTCCTTCATTTCTTGCAATATGTCATGCTTTCCATGATCAGTGGAGATGGCTAATCCAGCTGCAGTTGAGTACTGGCACTGTGTGAATAATATAGTGTCATGGGACCTGCCAACATTTAGGTTCATTGTACCTAACACTGAAATGTAGATAGGAAACTAGATGAACCTACTGCCTCATGTAGTTCTGTTATTCTTTTTGAAGTGAAATTTAAAAAGATGGTTTACTCTATTTCAGATTGTTCATTGTACTATATTTTTCCACTCAGCTATCAAGTTTATAGCTGGAGTATTAGTGACAGCTACAGTTAAGGTTATGTGCATATTTCTTTTAAGGCTGCATGGTAAAACTTCAGCTTCTTGGGTTGAAAATTTCCAAGTTGGCCAGGATCAGGAAGGGTGGTTTTCATTTATTTTTATTTTAATGAAATGATTAAGCCATTTGAGTGAGAGAGAGAGAATGGGACAAAATGCTTTCCCTTACTGCATGTTTTTTAAAAACAAAATGTTTTGGCTTTTTCTATAGCACTAATGTCAAAATGGCTGGCATTAGCAACTTGACAGTAGGTGGGGAAATACTTGTCACTGGGGAGGGAAGCTCGGTTTTGAATGTTGAGTGGAAAACTGGTTTTATGTCTGTGGCATTAGAGATTGAAAATCATTCTCTCCACTTGCAAAATAACTTTGGTACAATTTCTCTATTGTACTACTATTATGAAACTTCTAAATGCATACATATCTGATTAATTTAGGTGCAGAGTGATTTTTTTTGTGTGCCTCCAGAGGCAGCACTCTATGGGCTAGTCAAATAATTCCAGGTTATGGAATATTTTTTTTTTTATCGAGGATAGGTAGGAAACCCTAAAACTTCCATCAAAAAGTTTTGAGTGTGCCTGTGTATTGCATGCATTTTTTTCTAAATTTTTCTGAATGAGGTGGATCAGTACATATAGTTAAGGTTACCTAACGTTTCCCAGTATAAATTCCCATTTTCAATTGCTTTTAATTTTAGCCATTGGTTGAAATTTCCCATGTTTGGTCTCTGCCTCAGTGTGAATCTTTTTGATTAGTTTCAACAAAAATAGTTCAGCTGTTTCCAAGAATGAGGTCAGGGAAAAACGGGTATCTTTGCCAAAGTGATTTTTGTTTGTTAGGGGTTTTTTTTGGCTTCACTATTAACTTTATTACAAGAAAAAATACACAGATTTAGAACAGGTTTCACACGTCTCAACAGTACTCTATAAGATCTTGATTTTGCTATTGACATAGCTTTAAGTGACGGCCCAACCAACACGCAAGTAAAGACTGTCTAGCATCACAAAAAAAGACAGTATTAATACTTATTTATGAAAAATCAAATCTGAGAAACCCAGCAACTTACAACTTCATGTATTTGGTTTAGAAGTCAAAGGAATACGAGAAGTGAGTCAATTTGCATATTGTGGTAGTAAAGTGCATGTTGATGGTGAAGCCCACAAGGAAATAATGTCACAAATTGGCAAGGTGGCAGCTGCATTCACCAGTTTGAACAAGATTTAGTCATAAAAAATATACAACTTAAAGCACAAACCATGAATCTTCAACTCAAATGTTGGTTCCATGTATGGATGTGAAAACTGAAAATCTACCAAAGCTCCAGACAAATATCTAAATGATATCCAACAAAAGCCTTAGAAAAATACTAGGTATTAAATGGAATCAATGTATAACAAATACCAAGATTTGTCAGAGAAATCAGTAACTTTTTATTGCTGAAGTACCCAAAAGAGAAGATGGAGATATGTGGCATATGTTAAGAATGAAGCCAGAGTGTCTGTCATGGCGTGTGCTTTTGGACAGCTGGAAGAACATGCAAAAGGGGTTGACCAAAAGAATCCCTCCAAACACCACTCAGAAGGAAATTTACGGGACTGAATGACAGAGGACATGCAAAGAGCGAGTGAGGATAGACAGAAATGGTAAAGCCTTGTTTGTCCACTAAACAATATTTGATGGTGCAGGAAGGATTCAGAATTTTTAATGTTTCTTTGGAGTTGAGAGCAAGAACTTGAAATTTCATAGGGGGATAGCAAGGTGCCTTTTGCTATTCCTGTGAAAATCATTCCATATTTTGCAAAACTAATTAACAGCCAGGGAAATTGCCTTTTGCAAAGCACAGTAGAACTTGTTCAACCTCGGTGAAATTCTGTGGCCTGTATTATGCAAAAGGTCAGACTAAATGATGGTCCCTTCTGGCCTTAAAAATCTTAGTGTCACTCTCTTCTCTAATGGGTGGTCCACATAAAGAATAACAACCTATTACTGCTTTCAGTGAAGTTACTCCTTTAAGCCTGGTCTGCACTAGAGACTTTTGTCGACCAAAGTCAGCTTTTTGCACCAAAGCAGTGGTGGTGTACACACTGCAATCCTCCCGTCCTCTGACTCAACTCCCCTGATTTTGCGATGAGAGGCATAGAGGTTTTTGCACCAAACTTTTAATGACAAAGCATCAGTATAGAGACTGTGCTCAGCTATGCTGCGGTAAATGGTCTCGAGGAAGTGTCCCACAATGCCCATGCTGACTGTTCTGGCCATCTGTTTGAACTCCACTTCCCTTCAGCTATCCACCCCCTCCACCCCCCCTTTAAAGTCTTGGGAAGTTTTGAAATTCCACTTCCTGCTTGGTTGACATGGAGAGCTCATATTGCATCGATGCGGAGCAGAGGATCCCAGGTTGTTTGCTCACGTGGGGAGCCAGGACCCAGGAGGCTTCAAATGAGTCCCAGCCCCGTAGCTCTGGCATGCAGGAAAATGGAACTTGGGTAAGTGACTTTTTTTTTTTTTTTTTTTTTTTTGAGCTGATGCAGCTTGGTTACATGAGGTACAGCTGTCCTTTGCTTTGTTGCATTATACAGCTAGTTGAAGGGATAGAAATACACAAGAGTAGTTGTGTTTGCATGTGTTTCGCATTCCCCTTTAAGCTAGGCAGTGTGGAGGGGAAGTGTGTTAATGCACACTGAAATTTCACTGGAATCCTACAGAGAGATTTAGGAAACTTTCCTGGAGGTACTCACCAATCCTCTGCTGGAGATTCGTCGGCAGAGCTGCTTTGTTTCTTCTTCTGTTGTAGAAAACTTTCCAGTGCCAATCAGCAATCACTTGTGCAGGGACCAAAGTGGCACACAGGTGAGCAGCAGAGGGACCTGGTTTGAACCTGCTTGCATGGAGGAGATGCACCCTAGCATCCCTGCTTACACTCAGGAGTGAGATATCGGCTTCTGTGGTCCCTGCCTGTGAAAAATGGTGGCACAATTTGAAATTTTGTCACTTTCTACCTGCATCATTACCTGCAAAGAAAATCACCCAAAACCTTTTCCCTAACTTGAGTGCCCCTTCCCTCCCAGGCACAACTCACCATGTCTTGGTGGATCGTTAAGCTGTGCATTTGTCAGGAGACAGTGAGAAAAACGTGTATTTTGCAGTAATGCATCAATGCTACTAATGCACTCACAATAATACTTCTCTTCATTGTTTGTTGTGCTTCTACAGATGTGCCCTTTAGGGGAAATCCTTCCATGCCTGCCGAATGCCTGCAGCTGATAAGAAAATGGAGAAGCAAAGAGGAGATGTTCCAAGAGCTCCTCCAATCCTCTGAGGTGAAGAAAAAGGGGCATGGAGACACTGTGACTGAAAATCAGAAAATTGATAGGCAGGAGAGGAGGGAAAACCAGGAGTGAGTGATAGCAGGTTATGAGTGCATGATAAAAGCCATGGAGGAGGAAACGGAGCTGCTAAAGCCACTCCTAATGATGCAGACTGAATTCATGCTTGTTTGCTCCCGCCTTACAGCCAATACAGAACTGCTTTCCAAGTCCTGGTCTGTCTTGTTACCCCATTTATGCCATGCCTTCAGACAGCTTCCAGCACGATAGCTGGACTTACACCCAGCTGTCATAGTTCACGCTGACCCTCACTGCTTTCTCCCTTCCATCTCAGCTTTTTGTGTGTTGTGAATAATTGTTGTTTAATAAAGATATACTCTGTGAATAAGCAATCTTTATTTGTCTCTTGCATGCAGTGGTTGCACCTCACATTCATACTCAGACTAGCTGGATAGCAGTCACAGCATGGCACAGGGCCGTTTACAAAGACATCTTATTGGTGCTCATTGTCAGTGTCCTTACACCAAAGGACAGCGGCTAGCTCTGCCCAGAGTTCCATAAAGATGGTTTTGTACATTCAAAAGTTCTGCAGCCACAGTTCATGTTCCCAGACCTGCATATCAGTGCTATCCCTTCACTTGGTGCTTGTTTCATGAACCCAAAAGTGGTGGTGTACATGTTCAGATGCTCCATGAATGCAAACAGTAATCCAGCATTGTTTGTTTGCATGGCACACAGCAGGTCAGGCACCTCAGATTCCAGTTTTGAATGGGAGCTCATGATATACTGTGTGACCAGCCGTGATGTGTTCCAAACACTGACAATAACAGTGGAGAGCAGTCCATAATGGGATAGCTGCCCACAGGGCACTGCTCTTACTGTCATTGAGCACCAACTGTGGACATGCCTTGGCGACACAAGGAGTACTGTGTGGACAGGCACAAATGTAATTAGTGTGCTTTTTGATCATCGCTGTAACTAGTGTCGACAAAACTTTAGTTTAAAACCTTAGGTTTTAAACCTTAGTTTAAAACGTGATTAGAGGTCTTTGTTGTTGGTCTTGAACTCCTTTGTTCAAACCCTGCTGGTGAATATGTAAGGCTATTATGATTGCACACAATAGAAATTCTGTGGTCTTTCAATTTATTTTTATTAAAATAAAATTAAGGATAAAGCAGGGGTTCTGCGAACAGCCTTATTCATTATGCAATCCTACATCAGGAACAGGCAACCTTAATTCTGAAATTTTTTGTCTTCTGAATGCTTGGCTTTGCAAACTTAATATTTTAACATATTCATTTTATATGGAAAAGAGATATAGACATAATCTTCTTTATCCCATTCATTGCATACCTTTAGAATGTGATTTATGTGATTTTTCTGGCCAGTTAGGGTCTTATGTCATACCTGCCACTGAAATACACCCTATTATAGGTTTTAAGGTGATTAGGTATGCACAAGAGGCCATAGTGATATTGCATATATAATCTTACCTCTGACTTTTCTTAACTTCTGAGTTTTTAACAATGCAACCTTACCACTCTCTTACTGTAGCTTTGTTTATGCAATATCTTTTTCATGTGCCAATATAGTTGCATTGGTGTGACTTAATCCACTTCAACTTCAGAATTTAATAAAGGTCATAAAATGGCTTTCTGTCTTTAAACGTCATCTCTTCCCTTCCTGTTTCTCTTAGACACTGCAAGTGGTACTAATCCAACTGTTTTAGACATTAAAAGACAGTTGAGGATTATTTTATTTTAAAAAATTGGACCTGAAAATTCTTTCTTATTCTGTGAGTAAACATAATATATCTGTATTTTATTTTTCCTTTGAGAGTCAATCTTTTTGCAGAGCAGTGTGATGTCACAGAACTTAGTGTGTGTCTTTTAATATATTTTCTTTTTTAATTTTTTTATATTTCTTGACCACATTGCCATGAAATGCTGTGAGTATATTTGAACAGCAGGAAATGATTGGCGTGTGTAATACTTAAGACATAGATTCTTATTTATAGCTAACCAAGGAGTTAAAATATGACTTTCCCTAATGGTTCCTGGCTACATATCCTAGTAGAATTGTACAACACTATGAATTATTTAAGACTTCTGTTCTGATCAGGTATAGTTGTATGTGCATATGTGAACTTGCACATCAGTTCTTCCACATGTAAGGAGGCATTGGCATTTCACATAGTTTTGTATCTTTCTTGTGTCTAAGATAACATGAAGATGTTGACGCATTATACAGTGGCTAAATAACACGACAAGAACAAATGTAAAGAAAAATCATGGGGCTTCTTGTGTGTGTATTCTTTGATCATTAGATTGTGATTATTAGATATTGCCATTTTATATTCATTTAGGTCTAACTTAATTTGCTTTTTGGAACAGCAGAACATACATTAAAAATAT
This sequence comes from Mesoclemmys tuberculata, assembly GCA_007922155.1. Taxonomy (NCBI): domain Eukaryota; kingdom Metazoa; phylum Chordata; order Testudines; family Chelidae; genus Mesoclemmys; species Mesoclemmys tuberculata. The sequence goes on along the minus strand of ML675601.1, from coordinate 26,427,489 downwards.
TGGCAAGCACTGTATTTTAACTTGCATTTAGGGAACCAAAGATTTAAATTATAGAACTTTCAAAAAAATGAAATGAAAGAATTTTTATACAGGTAGTCTCATGCTGTTGAATTAGGATTCTTGCACAAATGAATATACAAAAAATGAGTTAAAATTAGATTATACTTTGAAAAGCTACTCTGTAAAAACAAACAAACAAAAACCCATTACAATGAGTTCATTCTTTGCATCTCTTATCCCATATCAAACATTAACATTTTAACTTGTAAACCGAATCTTCTAACTGGCAGCCCTGTAAACGTAAGGTGAGATTTGAAAATCAGATTGGTTGTTTCTGGTTTATTAATTACTTGCAATCCAGAATCTGCAATTGAAAGATTTTAAACTTTTCTCTAAAAATACACACACGCTGCATCCTTGGGGGGAAAAAGAAAGTTATTTTGCTGGTTGTGTCTTGGCTAGAATATAAACAAGTTCACTCTCCAATAGTTGCATTGGTTCTGCAATGCTAACAGGAATAAAAAGTAGTAAAAGCTTACACAAAAGTAAATAGTTACTGAGACTACTTCTGAGGAACAAATCTGAGGGGAAAAGGTGCTGTTTTCATAGTCACTTTTATTACGATAACTGCACTTTAAAAATGTAGGTGTCACTTATAACTTTGCAGTAGTAAAGGCTTTGAATTTAAGAAGTCAGAAGGCATTTTCTATCTCTGTTGACACTTTTCTGAAGATTCCAGAAAGTCTAATCCTTTTAGCACCTAGCAGATGAATATGAATTTATTTAGAGTATTTGGTACGGTTTTAGTTTGTTATGCTGTGTGTAATAGAAGCTTCACAGCTGAATCCTATATCGTAATGAAATTTAAAGTTAGCCATGTCTGAAGTTATATGCTAAGGAATGTGTCACTTCTAATTATCTGAGGAGGTTCCCTGTATTATTATTAGAAGCAGGTGATTTCCAGAATGCAAAATCCCATGTTACACATGATTCCTTGACCTGGTAAATACAGATGTTGCAGAAATTACATGACATGGTAACATTACACACCTCAGTTGGGGAAATAATGAAAAAATAATATATACATAAGTGTCAACAGAACATGGTGATTTTGCTTTCTCATTTACTTCCCCTCCTCATCCCTCCAGTGCCCATAGTGATTAACTACTAAAGCTAATATCTTCACTGCCTAGTAAATCAGTCCTCTGTGTATTAAGATCTTCGGATACCTTGCCTATGTAAATCCAGCATTTTTATGGTATATGTTCATATTGATATTTTAGAACACTGTTAGATTTTCATTTTAAATTTTTCCTTTTCCTGTCCGAACATATAGGCATTGGAAGCACAGCTTCCCACAAATGTTGTAGTATTCACATGTTAAGCCTGCTGTTTTATTATTCTGTGTCCAGAGGCAGCTGAATTTCCGTCCAGATCTCCCAGCCTTCATATATTTATTATCTTTTAAACCATGAAGAATATGGTTTTGAAAACATTGGTTCTCATTTGGGCAGTCTGTATTTTCACAGATGCAGAATTCCATAAAGACCTCTTGGTTTGTTTGGTTGTCATTTGAATTTAAATATCTACAGAAAAATTAATGCTTGGATTAAATATTATTACTTCTGTGGTACACTAGATAATTTAGAACAGATAATTTACCTAACTTTGACTTTATAGGGGAGTCAAACAATACAATTTGAAAATTCTGATAAGGTATCCAGGATATTTCTTGCTGGCATTGCTGAAATTACTAATTTTTAAAATTGTAAGGCTCCACTCCAGTACCCTTGTTGTCCTAAACCACGAGTATCCCCTTTTTTATTCTTTTCACTCTCCAGTAGTCTTTTGGATTCTAGATCTAGACATGCTTCAGCAGGGAACAACTTAGAAAAATTGTTTGATTCTACTGGCTGTGCCCCTGTTGGTAGAGGAGTACTGATCATTGTCCCTTTGGCATCCGTAAACTTCAAAGAATTGATACTACCATAGACATAAACCAGATTATCTGAGAGAGTGGTCTGAGGTGCTCCAGTGCATGAAGAGTCTAAGATTGTTGTATTTACAGTGGTTCTAGTTTCTCCTGACCTGAAATGCATGCCCACCAGACTGCTAGACTAACATATTACTATTACAAAAAATTCAGACACTTTTCAGTCAACATTATCATTGGAACTGATGCACATGAGTTTTCCTTTCTCAAAATCCAGTTTACACCACCATGTTCACAGAACAGCCTGATTTGCATGCGAACTCAGCACATAAATTTGTCCTTAAATGAGTTGGTATCTTGTATTCTCGTTTAGGGCGAGGTCCACAGTGTGGGTTGTTGCCTGTCTGTAGATGTAGGGGACAGAATCAAAGTTGATTGGACACTGACGAGGACTAGCCTCCACTTTCCAAAAATCCCTTTAATTTTGTTCCATCTCCTTGTAGCAACTGGTAGGGAAGTGGAATCCAGCACCTACTATGAGAGAGGGCTTTTGTTAATTAGTAATTTGGGTAAAATTTGGTCTAATTTGCACATTGGTTACCCTGCTGGACATCAAGAAATCTTCCACACGATCTCTCTACTTTATGAAGTGTTTCTTCATCTGGGCAAGACAAAGGTTCTGATCCTCACTGGTCTTTCATGCTCTTTATTCCATTCTGCCTTCACCTCGAACAATATTTCTCTCCCTCAGCCCTGTAAAGAGTTTTCCTGGCTGCAGTCTTAACCTTTTATCCCTCAGTTCAAGAATATACTGTATTTTTTAAAGTGCTACAGAGCCAAGGTTCCTAAAATGCCTGCTTCATTAGTTGTCTTCTGTCTGGGAGCTACTGCTGTCTTGGGACTTAAATGCAGTGCTTGCCAAACTAATGGAACCACCACTTGACATATTATACGGAGAGCAAACAGACCACATCTTACTAAAGACTGTTCTTAATGATGAACAGATTGGTCCGAAGAGTTTGAGATGCAGACACCTACCATATGGTTGACCTACCATATACCGTATTCTTCCTCACCTGAAGTTCCATTCTTTAAGTGATGTATGATTTCCACTTAAATCAGTCTGTTAAGATTCCTGTGGTGAATCTCTGCTTCCACCCGTTTCCCAACCACATGTGAATGCTAGGTTGCATTGTCTGAATGTCAAGAAGGCTCTGAATTATCTGAGTAAGATTAAGCTATTTTGTAAATCACCCAGTATATGTCTAGCACATGGACATTGTTAGGGATCGATCAACTTCCACTCTTGGAGAGTCAAATGGGATTACACTCTGCATCCACATTTGAGTAAGCAGGGATACGAATGCCAACTGGTCTGAGGATGCATTGCTCCAGGTCTGAGGTGGGCTGTATTGCATGTCTCAAATGTCTCCAACATACAGAGCATATGCAAGGCTGCTCCCTGGAATTCTATTCATATTTTCATACAGCCTTCCTCCTTGGAGTTAGCATTTAGTTTTGTGTACTCAATTTGTGAGAGTTAGACCGATGATCTCTTTCAAACAAGTTCCTCAATCCCTCCTCATTTTGGTCTAGAGAGCTGCGTGTCACTCCTCTACTTGCAGGCATTTTCAAAGAAGGAAAAAATAGATACTATATTAATTGGTTCTGCGAGATAATTGACTGTCTGGATCCACAGTTCCCATCCTTCTTCCCCACTGTTTCAAAGTTTTACAATAGATTCTTTAGTGACTGGAAGGAACTAAGTGGCATTTGGTGCTATGCCAATATATTCTCAAATGGTATGAAGACATAAATACAGGCATACCCAGCTCCAGTGGATACTGCTGTTGTAAAGTTTTGAAATTGCATGTATGGATATACATATGCCTTCACAATGGAACCTTGCGGATAGGAGCTATAGTCATGCTAGTAAGGAACCATCTTGTATCCTCTGTAGTATAGTCTTGTTTTCATTGTAATTTTTTAATTATTTTAAACAAACTGGGCTAGTTTTCCCTTGTTGGCCACTTATTTCTGGTAACAATGAGATATTTTTTCAACACATGGATCTACATAGAAGTAACATTTAAGCTGTCTTTGTCTTTTCTACAGTGAGACCTTTTTCAACCAGTTTTCCAGTTGATGACTGTAGTACTGGAAGGTGGTGACGTATTTCAGGTTGCACAGTGAGCTAGTAAATGTTTCCTGAGTGCTAGACTTCCTGGTATATCTGAGAACCTAGAGCAATTACACCATGAAATATTGAAACTTGTAACATTTTTATACATCATAGTTTTAAGTCATAAGAGAATTTGAGTAAGCGCTCATATAAACAAATGGAGATGATTTAGGCCTCTGGACATACAGTTTGGCAGTGAAACCCATGTCAGTAAACTAGCTTTGTTTCTTTATTTTTTTAAGTTTTTAGCTTACAGTATCAATAGGAGAGACTGTATTTGTCAGGGAGATTATTGCATCTCTTGAGTGGTCAGTCACTTTTTAATTCTATGCACCATAAAATTCTTGTGCTGTATATCTTCTCAGCATGATGTGAAATTCAACTAGTGCTTCACAACAGGAAATCCTAAGTGTCAGCATGAAGAGGATAGTACTTTGTCTATCTTATAAATTAATACACATGGTTAAGATTATGCTTTAGGCTTACAAGTGGTCTGACTTTGAGGTGTGAGAAATATAAAGTGAGGGTGTGGGGTGTGGAAGGTTCCCAAGGAAGAGAATATCACAGATGGAAATAACTTGAAATAACATTCCTTTAAGATGAAAATAACTTGGTACTTTTTCTTGCAAAATTGCCATGAAAATTTACCAGGCCAGGTATAAAATTGACTTTTGCCTAGGCAGTTAACACAAAAATAAAATATTTGTATGGTCATCAAGTTCACTTGCCTTAAATCTTAAAATATGGTAATAATGAATTAAGATAAATTTATATAATATTATATCCAGAGTTCATGATATCACCTAATAACATTGACTTGTGCAATTTACCTATATATTCTAAGAATCATTCAAGTATGCCTTATAGGGAGTGGTTTGTGGGTGGGAGAAGGTATTTTGAAAAAATAATTCATGTGTATATCTCTTGCATAGTATATGATCATGTCTATGTTGAAAAACTTTTAAATCTTTCTGGCCACTTAAGGATATTGTTGAAAAGTGTGAAGTGGATTTTCACATTTTAATAAATTACTTTACTTACTGTTTCCCTACTTTAGGGCTTAGGCATTTTTAATGGTAATGTACTTCAATAAATATTTCAGGATGATGTAGGGGAAAAATATAACCCTTATCTGCAAGTTACTATTTTTTTCATCTAGTGCAGTACTAAAAGGAAGTAGTGTACTAATCCCTCTAATTTGTTAGTATTAGAATGTATCACATAAATTCTACTGAGGGAGTCTCCTAATGTTTGTTGTTTGTTGTTTATGCAGTGAATAAACAGTATTTAATGAAAGATTCTTCTTCCCTCTGGTTTCTTTTGAAACATAGTTAACAAGAGTAGAAAATTTCCATAAAACCCTTAAATTAAGAGGAGAATAAACTCCCAGCATCTTTCCTTTCTCTCTTGGAAGTTGTGAGGTAAAAGCCATCTTTCCTTTTTTTTTTTTTTTTTTTTGCTGCTAGAATTTATATGAACAGAGTAGTTTCAAGTTGCTATATGTGGCTTGCAGTATACCTTAAAGTTGTGCAGTTCTTTGAATTTTTCACCGTTAGTGAATTTTAAATTTACATAGCAAAATTAGGTCAAGTGTTGGAGAACCTTCTACTTATTGCCCATGCTCTCATTCTTCAAGACCACCTGTATAGACAAGAGGCTTCCTGTAAAGGCTTAGTAATTTATATAGTCCTGTTGTGTTCTTACGTTGAGATGTTTAATGTTTAATTTCCTGGCCAGAAATGAGAATATTAATGACAGAGCTAGCAGTTGGATAAATTAGAATATAATTTTGTAGGTACATTGGTGGGGATAGTTTTGGGTGTCAGTGAATAAAATATTAGAATTAAGGCTAAGAGTCCTTTTAGCTACCTCTTAGTAATGCAGACACTTGGGTGGGAGAGGAGAGAACTCCCTGGGTCAGTAGGAGAGAATGTGAGCTTTTATACTTTTTTAAATTCTAGCATATGTCAAATAGTACAGGACTGACAGCCCTGAAGACCCAAACCCTCCATTCACAGGAGGCAGAAATGCAAACTTCTGTATACAGACCCACCTTGTGTGCTTGTGCCTTCAAATAGGGGAAAGAGGACAGTTCACTCTTCATGTCCATGCCTTCCTTTTTTACCTGCTGAGACTGCCAAAGGATGTCAGTTGTAGCAGTGTTCTTTGTGATATGGGTACCTGTCCTCTTGAGACTATAAACTTATTTTAAACAGGCCACTCAGCAGCCATCAAATGCCAATAATTTGGGGTTTTTACTGAGTTAGTGTCAGGCCTTGAGCCTTTCACTTCTAGATCACAGGTTTGGTACCCCAAGCCAGTCAGTCTTTTTGAGGGTTGAAATTTCCACTTCACTATTTGGGTGGGGAGAATAAAGACATTACTGTGTAAGTCCATTATTATCTTTTAATCAATGTCTGTCACCCTGTCATTCCTGCTTGTTTGCTCTAGCATAGGCTAGTTTCAATGTCATCTTTGCTTTCTGATTTTTAAAATGTATAGTATTCATATCTTCATATTCATTTCTTCAGTTCTTCACTTATACTACAGATTAAATTACAGCTCTATGGGCTCATTTTTATTTTGTGCATAAAATCATTACTCTATGGAACTTAGAACAGTTTTGTTAAGATACATTTGCGTTCTCATTTGTATTCTGCCTGTATTTATTTAAAGAATAAGAAGTTATAGTAATTGAATTTTGGCATTAAATTGTTTAATCCCATTTGATCCCATTTTTGATTAACCCAAAGAGCCTGACTGTTAATATTACTTTCTCAATGTTATTTCTTTTGTGTCAGAACAAACTAGAAAGACAGTTTTGGAGAAAAAGAAGAAGAGAGGGTGAGGCAGGAAGCAACCTTCTGCCTTTTTACCAGTGGGTTTTAATATCTTAAATCTAGATATGTATGTCTCCTCAAATTCCCAATGATTTTCAGCTCGATGACTTCATACATGGGTGGAAATGAACACATTTGACTACCTAAAATTGTACTTTATTCCCCTCTCACAGGTGTGAAATATAGTGGGCACAATATTTTCCAATATCCAGCCTCTTGTAATACAGACTTGATGTATTTTGAAAGCATTGTTAACCATAGAATTACCCATGCTTGTCTTTGCTATGCCAGGCTGGTCAGAAAGAAGTGGGCAAAGACATTTTAAAAAACGAGCTGGAGTTTATTTAAATGATTCCCCTTCCAACCTCTAAGCCATCCTGAAATAGCCAAAAATTATTTCTTAAACGATGAATTGCCTCATCTGAGGATCTGGTCATTTTCTTTCAATGTGAACAAGAAAACTGTGTCCATTCCTAGTATAGGCATCTGTCATGTATGTAACCAAGATGGAGACTGCAAACAATAAATAGCATATTCCGTGATCAAAAGTGCTTTTTAAAACAAAATGTGGGTAGGTGGGATGGGCCATACTAAGATCAGGAGTAGCGTTAGGAATAGTACTTCCAACATTACAACGTTATTAGCTCCATTGACTATTGTCATCACATAAGAGAAATTACTTGAATGGTTGTCAAAGTGAAATGCTAGCTTAAGGGGGTGATTCTTGTTCTTTGGTGACCAGTCTAGAATGGATGCAAGTTGTGTTTGGTTATGTCATGAGGCTATCACTTTTCTTGTGATGATTGTGTGGAGTGACTAAATGAATATAACTTGTTGTTTTTCACTCCAGCACCAGAAGATAAAACTATGTTTCTTTGATATATTTGCTTTTGGTAAGGTCATCAAATCTGCATTAACCCACTATCTTATTCTAGCAATGTTTTTTATAACTTCCCTTTCTCCTCCTCTCAGCTTCAGACTGACATTCTAATGACTGGTGAAAAGCAGCGCCTAGCCCATTGGGAGGTGTTCATGAAAGAGCAACACAACAAACGAGAAGAAGTGGATGAAGAGCACAGAAAAGCTATGGGGCGCCTTAAAGAACAATATGCTGAGATGGAGAAGGACCTGGCTAAACATGCTTCTTTTTAAGACCTTCATTATTGTTTTTCTTGTGCCAGTACTCTCTTGCTTCAGACTTATCAGACCAACACTGAGGTTCTTTCATAAAGCCTAATCAAAGTAGGAGAAAAATCCCGCATACTCTTCTTCCTAAACCAAAAACTTGTGTTATAGTTATAGCGGAGTCTTTTGTGTGCCTCATCTTTAAGTGCCTCTACAAGCTTGTTTTATTCAGGGTGATTTGTGTATCAGTATTTTAGTTTGTAAGACAGGCAGGTCTGGAATGGTGTTCTCTTAAACCATGATTCCATCAGTTCAGGGAGTTGCAAACTAGAATTCCTTGGCTTGTGAGGACATCCTTGTCTGGGGGGAAGAAAGCTTAATTTAGTTTTTATCATTTCTGTACAAGGTCACAGTCCTTCCATAGAGAGCAGGTATTACAAATGCAAACCATATTTGGTTGACATTAGGATATATACACACACTCGAGTTATTTTAAGAAAAACAGCATGTCTTGCAAAACAGAGTGGATTTTGGAAGATTCTAATGTGTTACTCAGCTACAGTTACAGTTGCACCATTATGAGATAGAGTTGAGGTATTGATTACTCTCTCTAAAATAGCCACTATGAGAATGGCTGAGAGGTTTCAGGAAACAATGATTTTTCTCTCTATGTATCCGGCTCATGGTTTTCTTGTAACTTTACACTTCAGAGCAGCCGTCTTCTCTCCCCCAAAAGCACCTAAAAGTAACTTTTGGAAGTATCAGTCCTTTTATTAGCATTTTATATCAGGTACAGTATTTACCTTAAGCATTTGTCCTGCCATTGGTGCACTCAGTAGGATCAGCAATGCCCACCTTATTGGGACTTATTACCTAAAATCTGTTGTGTTAACCTTAAAACCATCGAGGAAAGGATCTCTGTTTGTTTTTGTCAGCATGGCAAGCAAGTAAGTGGTATTAAAAGTGAAGCATCTGCAGTATTAATTTCTGTTCTTATTAACAGGTGTATTATGGAGCATTTGCAAGCTTCTGTCATCACCATGATCTGTTCTTTTTTAAAATCTTTATTTAACAGCAATATAACTGAATATAACTTAGCTTAATTATCTTTTTGTAAACCAAGTGAAATTAAATGCAATAACAGAGTGAAACTTGATGCAAATTAACCTGAGGTACAGGAACATTTTTCAAATATTATTGTAACTACTATGCAATATAAAATAGAAACAGGTAAAAATAAACCGAACTTGCTCATTATCTGTTCTAACTGCACTATGCAGACAATGGTTGCCTGTGTAAATTTATGGCTTGGTGTCAAGGCTCCATTCCTGGCAGCATGTTGATAATGTGATTAAAAGTTAGCAGAGGAGATGGAATAAGTATTTGAGATTTCTTTCAATAACACTGAATTCCTGCCAAACTGCTCTATCCGCTACTGTAAGCCTGACAGCTTCATCAATCATCATCAGGTAACTGGACTGAAAAGAGCACTTGCTGACACTGAAGCATGGTGGAATGTTGTTAATTCTGTTGTGGATGGAAAAAACATAGATGGCTCTGAAGTATCCCACATATAAAAAGTGAGGAGAGCCTCCTAACAAAAACCCCTATTGAATGGAAGGTGATTTCTGGAATATCTCTAAGTTTATGTACCCACTGATGAATGTATGCTGCAGCTGAGAGCCCAAATGTACATGTTTCATAAGAAAAACAAGATACTGTTGCCTATCTTTAGGGTCCAGAGTGTTGATAGCTTTTGTTCATTTTAATGCTGAACTGAAAGCACACTCTTCCCCACAAGATGTTTCAATATGAGTATCTTCAAAACCAAAACAACTTCCTGACAGAATGTACTTTAATACTCCTTTGGTACTGAGTGAGTTTTTATTTTTGTTCCTATAAAATAATTCATATCAGATCCACTCAGTTTTGAAAAACAATAAACCTACCTGTGTCTCTGATACATCCCACTTGAGGGCTGATAAACAATAATACAGATGTTGCAAGACTGATGTATGCTGAGCATCTGTACAAGAGTAAGAATTTTAAGCCTAGGGCTGCACTTCATTGGCCAAGAAAACCCAAAATAGATTAAATGAAGATACCTAAGGATAACTGTTTTTGAAAGCCAGTGGTACTTTGCGCTTTTGAAAATCCACCCAGCCCCCTTACTGATTTTGGGAATTTATACATTTAAGAAATATTTTGAAGAAAAGTGCTTACAGTTGATCTTTAACAGAGAAACAAACGTCTATCTGTTTGTTGGCACATGTCATCGGGAGACTACAATAAAACTATTTCTCTCTAAGTTACTCAATAGGTTTCATTAATATTTTTAAAATATATTATGTGCTGTAGCTCTTGAAATAAATTAATACATACAACTTGATTGTTGAGTGGTTTAGCAAAGTGGATGAAGAAATGCTTTGTTCTAAAACTTAAAAGGAAAACTGGTACTTAGTTATAGTTTAGATAGCTAAATAAGTGCATCATGTATGTATCTATGATTTTTTTTTTTAGCCTGTCACTCTTTCAATATTTTTTTAGTGAATGAGGATGTGGTTTATCAGGAGGCTAATGATACTTCTCAGCATGGGCTCTGTTGGAAAATGATAGTGTAGGATTTGAAGTATCTGTTTCACCCCTTTGGAGGAAAAATGCATATGAAGGGAGTTTCAAGGTTTTGGGTAAGCTGCATAAAAGAAATTAAATATTTAGGCTGACTTAAAATATTTTAAATTCTTAACAATTAAACTTTCCAAAATCTCTTGAGTACTGATACAATTCCCATTAAAGTTGTCTTTTAAAAAATAATTCTAGTGAACTTTACTGGGAGTTGGATCAAGCCCTAGACTTCTGCTATATTTGAATGATGAAACTGATGTTTACAGTCTTGCTTTGTATCAGATTAAGATGGTAGCTTTCCGCTTGGTTGTTAATACTTGTACATTTAGTGCTTTGAGCCTAAACTATATTGATTTATTCTTCTATGTAACTTGAAGTAGTGATTAGAATATCCTGTACTCACTGGAATTTTCCTTAAATTTTAAGGTGAGCTTTCTGTTTTGATACCTACACAGCAAGAAAGCAATACTTCTACCTGAAGGATGGTGCAAAAACTGCTGGTGCAGTGGTAATATACTGCTTAAAAGTATTCATTAGACCAATAGTTGAATAGTCATGATATTTTATATTTTTTTAATATTGATCAAAACCTTGTTTAAAAAATAAAATTTAAAAATCCTCTCTTCAGCAGTTCTGGACCTCTAATCTCTTCGATGCCTAAAGCAGACCTTTTATTTTTAGTAGGGGGAAGAGGGAGGGAGACTCACTTAGATTCTGCTCTGACCTATGCCAACCCTAGGGGATACCTCTAAGAGAAATTCCACATCTCAGGATTTATGGTTGGAATATCACATCTTCACTGACTTTTATTTAAGAACTATCTTTAAAGAAATTTTTCCTTGACCAAACTTTCTATATCTCAAATAACATAGATTAAATCGGAGAAAATAAGTGAAAACATTATCACCCATGATTCATTTAATTAAGATGAGTTAATTCTCTAGTTGAAAAGGGTACTTTACCTCTTTACACATCTTGGACCGTGAAATCTACAGGTACTAACCGGTGGATGGCAATGTGAGTATGACTGCTTTCAAACAGTGAGGCAAATGTTCCATAACCATACTAGCACACTCACGTGGACAAGGTAAAGAATGATATAAAATTGGACCCTAAAATAACCATACGGTAGCTTTTGTACCGGTAAATAGGTGAGACATTTATTGGACCAAACTACAGATACTTTAGTCAAAAAGCAATACTTCTTACCAACAATATTTTGCCTGCTTTTTTTGAGGACCAGTAGTGCTACAAATGTATCTTGCTAATAAGATTTATAAAAGGCGTGCTAATTTGGATGATGCATCCGATAAATTCTAAGTAGATATGTTGCTATTATAGACTTTGTTTAAATAAAAGTTAACCTAAATGTGTTTCTGCTTTGGAAGCTAACATCCCTAACTGCCTTGAGTGTTTTTGCTGCCACCCTTTTAGAAACAGTCAAGTTGTCTGAAATGGCTTGAATTAAAGCAGAGGCCTCTTGTCTGAGGAAGCCTCTGTCACATTTAATTATCCCATAATGATAGTACATACTGGAACTATGTAGCCTTTTCACAAATCCAGATTGCTATACAATGCCACACAATATTTAATTAACACACACACAAAAGTGATCTTTTAAAAGGATTACAATATTAGAGTTGAGGGGTGAAGACAAAAACCTTTTTGATTTTATCTCATTTTTTGAAACCCACCTCTCCCTCTGCTATAGTTATGTACTATAGATATTGGATAATAGTCATTGGGAAAAATTCAGTTTAGCCATAGTAGCCTTTAAATAATTGATTTTTTAAAAGGCAAGTATCACTTCATTAAAAATGAAAAAGTATAAAATATCGTATTTGGTGCTATTAGTCCTTCCTACTTTAAGACTCTTCCTGGTACAGTAGAGGCTGCTACTATTATCTTTGTGCTGGCCTTTATTTTCAGCAGTCTCTCTACAGTACTGTCCTGCTTCCTTGTTCCACATGAGAGAAGCTGTGTGGGGACTGAGGGATAGAGCAAGAGGGTGTAGCAGAGCCAGCTCTGCTCATTGTATACCCTGGGAATCTATAGGTTTGGTAGACATTACCCTTTGCAATGGCATGGACTTCCAAAATCCCACCCTGGGAGGAATTGCTTCTTAAAAAACTCAGGGAGGTACACCTCAGGAAAGATCCTGGTATTCTTGTCAAATTTTCTGTAGAAGGGGACTATCTAGTCCAGTGTAGCAATTTGAACAGGAGAAATGGAAGTCAATTCTGGTAAGATTCAGACTTGTGGTTCTGGGAATCTAGGCATTTGAAACTGGATGTTTTGGCAACTCAATCATTCATTGCATCTCACAAATAACTGTTTGGGTGTGTATTTAGTGGAGAGGAACTGCAAATAAGAGAAACTCTTGCACGACCAGTATGACAGTGGCGCAAACAGTTGAAAGTGGGAGGGTAATGTTATGTTTTGAATACTTGCAAACTTAAACCTGCAGTCTACTGGAAATTCACAGCCCTTCCCTCCTCTCAGTCCTTCTTCCCCCAATCACTTAATGGATGGGCATGAAATGACCTCATATTTAAATAAATAGTGGGAAAGAACCAGGTCTCTCTCTGGCATTATTTTGAGAGATGCATCTAACTCCTACCTCCCAACCAGAGCTAATACTTTGAGAAAGGAATGGACTAGAAACCATTTTCCAGTCTGTTGTGGCACCTCAACTCCCATTCTGTGATCTAAAGAATATGTTGTTGTTCTTCGAGCAGCTCTGCATATTCCTACTTATGGGTACTCCACTGCCTTGTGGTGCCTTATGGTAAAAACCGCTCCTAGCAGTGTCAAAACACTCCTGTGCCCCTCTGCTTCTCCCTCCAGTGTCACAATGCACTGAGAGCAATGCTATAAAGGTGGTAGAGTGCCTTCCCTCATGCAGTTTCTTCTAACTGCATGCCTGATAGATATGAATTGCTCCAGACTCTTTGAAGCCGTACTTTTTTTGCTTAGAAATAGTGTTAATTCATTCAATGCAGTTAGCATATAAGGTTCTTCCTGATTCTGGGTTATGGAGGAACTGAGGAAACCGAGGAAGCTAGGATTTAAGTGCCCTTCTTTCCCAGCATTCAAGGAAGATGTGCAGTGCCTCGGGTGTCTGGAGGGTGCTTGCATTCTGGATGTTCATTCTGCTGAACCTTTACTTCCAGAGCCTACAATAATGGGGAGACTCACTTGCAGCTCTTCCTTCTAAAGGAAGATCTTGAGGCTAAATCCTCTAGACCCAATAAAGCTTCAGCTCATAGGTCTAAGAAACCGATTCTCTGTCCCCGTGACTACTAGCTGCAAGGTTCTAAGAAGCCCCAACCCCTGTTGGGTTGGATTCAGTTCCTGCGGCTCCTCAGTCAAGCCCCTGAGGTTACACATCCAAGTGTGACAGATGGTCAGATGCAACTGCCCTAGTTCCAGAAGAATGGTCAAGAGAGAGATTGGCTACCCTCTCCAGTACTGTACTTTATTTGTCTCAGCTGTCTGACCCTGATGGAACCCCTGCTGCTGCAAGACCAGGGCCAGTTCTGATTTCCAGTTCTGAATCCAGGAAGATGGATGTGATTGCTGTGTCATAATCTGGGCATCAGTGGCTTTGGTTCTGTCTGTTACAGCATAGAGACAAACTGTTAGCAGTGCTAGTTCCTGTACATCAAAACTGTCCAATTCTGACAAGAATGCCACAGCAGTGAAATGGAAATCTATCTTTGGTAGCAAGGGAAATGGATTTGTGTCAAACTTTGGATCTGATGTCATGTCTTTAGATCAATTGTCAGTTCCCAGGTCAGTTCTGCTACATTTTGGATTCTGGAGAGCTCTGTCACTGTGGCAGCCCAGGTTCACTTTCTGGTTCCCCTTGCTTCATTGCACAGGACATACTAATTGACTCTTGAAAACAATCTGCTAGAAACTGCTACTATCTAGAGAGATCCAGATTTTATATTTAAATGAAGGCATGATCTGATTCTCCTGTGTCTACTTCCATTCCTTGTGTTCTGGACTATGCAGTGTACTTAGAGAAGCAGGGGTTATCCAACTCATTGTTAAAAGTTAATTTGGTAGCCATCTCTGCATATCACACTGTAGTTGATGGAAGATTGCTGTTTTGTTCATTGTTCAGTTAAAAGATTTATGAAAGTGTTACCAAATGTGTGTATCTCAGGTAGAGATACTGTCCTTTCTTGGGACTTCAGCTTGATGTTGGACACACTAGTAAAATCATCCCTTTTTTAACCCTTGGCTGACTGTTCTTTCTACCATTTATCTAGCAAGATAACTTTCATTATTGCCATCACATTGTTCAAGAGGGTGAGTGAATTGAATGACCTTATGGCTGACATACCTTTAATTCCTTTTCATAGGGACATGGTAGTTGTCAGACTTTTACTTAAGGTGATAAGGCCATTGATTGGCTGTTCCCCTCCCTTCTGCCCCCACCTTGATTGCATTCTAATAAGGGGTGGGGTTCAGTTCTACATACTCTGGATGTTGGACGGGCTATTACCTGGACAGAACTAGGTTTTCATATATCTAGGTTGTTTGTGTCTTATCCCAAGAACAACACTTGAGCGTCAGGGAAGAAACCATATAATTTCCCAGTGGATTAAACAATGTATTTTTGAATGCTACACACTGGCAAAAGTCCCTATACCTGCTGCAATTTGACTGCATTCCACTAGTGCTGTGGCAACTTCCTTTATCTGTTTTAGGCAGATGCCAGTTGCTGAAGTTTGCAAAGTGCAACCTGGACTTCAGTCAGACCTTCACTAAGTACTGGGCTCTGGACTTGGCTTGTAGGGCAAATGCTGGATTCGGCGAGGCAGCGTTTCAGTGTCTATTTAACTAGGACTCTACTCCAGCCTCCAGGTTAGCTTCAGCACCGCAGATCATTCTATCCCATAAATGGGAAAATGTAGAGCCACCTAAAAGAAGAAATGAAGGTTGGTTACTTGTAACCAGCGTTCTAGATGGCTCTGCATATTTTCACTTTCCATCAGTCATCTCCTCTCTGTCAGCATCTTTGTTGTACTGTGTCTCTGGTTTTGCAGTGGAAGGAACTGAGGCGATAAGGGCATTCTGCTCCTTTTATAGACTCACCTTCAGTATGTAGTGATGGTTGGGGTGGGGTGGAAGCACTCTGGCATGGCTATAAGAGGCTTTTACCATAAGGCACCACACGGCAGCGCAGTGCCCATAAGTGTAAATATGCAGAGGTATCTCTAAGAACACCAGTTACAGGTAAGTAATCTTCATTTTCATTCTTCCATGAGCTAAAACAAACATTGTGGGACCAGAAGAGCATTTTTTGTTGTCCCTTTATGAAGATTTTGAAATTTGCTTTGTAGTGCTAGAACACTTTACAGCTACGCATCTTCATTGAGCAAGGATAAAGAGGAGGTAAGGCGGTGGTGGTGGTTATAACATTTCTAAATGCCCATCACCACAAAGTTTGTTCTAGATTGTTTTAGATCATGTACTATGCTTTGCAGTAGCTTTAGCCTTTGAAAAGTTAGTTCTGGATTCCTCATGGTCATAGGAAGGCCTTTGAGTGGACCAGGTTTGTCCTTTCCAGATGCTGTTGGCTCTCAGTAAATTGATTCCAATTCCTGAAAATCTCATCTCCAGATGGTGCAAAACCCTGTTCCAATATTTACTGTGTCCCCTAGAAAAGCTAAGTAGAATTACATAAATAGGAACAGGAAATATTTCCCATTTCTCCAATGTATTGATTTAGAAAAGCATTGCAAAAAGCTGCAGCTTTTTATAAAAACACTTGTGACAAAATTAAAATTACAATAATACATACTTTTAAGGCAGCAACTAATTGTTAACTATTGTTAACAGCTGATAACTAGTGTCTGAAATGTTATGACCCAGTTTCCCATTGGATTCTCAAAAAATCCAAAAGAGTCAAATCCAGAAGAACGGCAAAATAATAATATGACAATGTTAAATGTTTTCTGGGATTAAGAACTGCTCAGACTGAAGGTGTTAGTGTAAAATCTTCTGCTGCGGTTGCAGTTTCCTATGGAACAACCATTAAAATGAATGGAATATGTACATTTTTATACAGTAAAGTTTTTTACTGGATATTAAAGTATGGAGGAAATCAATGAGGCAGTCTTTTACACTGGGCCCCACGGCACAGTTTGTGCTCTTCAGTAAGACAGCTACCACCAACAGAAGGCTCAGAAAATAATGAAGTTTTTCTTTTCTTTTTTGTTTTTGTTTTTAAGCAAATATAGGTGCTGGAGAAAGGTGCCAGAGCTGTCACTGTGGCACCTTAATTCATATAAAAGTCACAACAGAGAGAGTGCAAGCTTCTTCACACTGCCCCTCTGCCCTTGCATAGACTAGGTGAGGCTGCCAACATGGGCTCCAGTTAATGGCAGTTACAGTGGTGCTTTTTGCACTGTAGATGCCTGTCTGCTAGGAACCAAATTGAGACCACTTAACTTTCTTCATAGAGGCCATCCAATAGCTATTGCATGGTCGCTACTTTATCATTATCATCCTGGACTCCATTTAAACTGGAGAAAGCTTAACAGAAAACTATTTCCAAATGTATTTCCTACAATAAAAATTATTTTTAATGTATTGTCACTTCCTACATGCAGCCTCCGTGTGCCCTTACATTCCCAGGCTAGTTTGTCCCATGTGATCAAATAAATAAGTTTAACTTCTCCCAGGGGCTTTTTCTGGTTGTGTTTGATATCCCTTAGCATAATGAGGGCTTTACTCCCACATCATAAAGTGTTCTTTTTTCCTGAAAACAAAGTGGTACTTACATACCTTCTCAAGAATGCTTTCAGTTATGTGAAACGTGGACAAGTTGTCTGGGGCCAACCTCTTATCTAGCCCTGATTCAGAAAGTCTGGGTTCAGTGCAGTGACTAGACTGCATGTTTTTGTTGTGTTTTTGTTTCTTTTAAAAATATATATGTATGTGCCTTGCTAAAAAACACTGCTGCCCCCATCTAAGAACAATGCAACACTCACATCATTTCCTGAAAGAGTAGAGTTGGAAGGCAATTATCTACTCGCCAAACATGCTAAAACAACAGTTCCTGATATTCTTCTCAAATATTTCAACTTCCCAAGAATCCGGAAAAAATAATTCCATGAGACGGTGTTATGAATGAAGGTATGACATTTCAAGTTTCCTCCACTTGGAATCCAACATCCAGAGGTAATAAATTACTGTGCACTTGGCACTGCTGAGAGAGGAGTCTGGCTGTGGCACATTGTTTTTCTTCAGAGCAGAAACAATGAATTGCTTTTACATCTTCCTCTCTGTGGTGACAGGCATGGTTTCTTTCTCAATGGGCTTTCAGCAGCAATCACAAGAAACAGGAACCTGACAGCAAAGTACCTTAAACCTGACTTGCTTCATAGTAGGAAGCTTTAATAGGAACAAACAATCTTCTGGCCATTTTATGTCTGCAAATTCAAATCAGTAAAATAGGTTGTGAACAGCATTCCTAGGGGGAAAATAATTGAAGAAAAGAAAGATCAGAAGTGAGAGCATGTTCTGTACCTTGTTTTTTCTTTTGAGGAAATGCTGCTTTTCCCAGCAATAGCTTGGTGTCATTCCAACCTGCCTATCGGCTCTAGCACCAGTCACTGCCTTGATGAACATGGCACTTTCTGGTAAGCATAAGGGAAAGAGGAATAGACTATATTGAGAAAGATTCACATATTGCTTCCACAGACTCATTTTTATTATGATTTCCATCTTTATTTCTTCATTAACCAGTTCTTTGTATATTTTAAAATGGTATCAGATGTGATGTAGTAAATATTAACTAGGAACATCGGAAATAAAAATGCAGTGCATTGGAAGAAAGTCTGACTCAGTCTGAGCCACTCAGTTTTCTAGTTCTTTAGCAATTAAACTCTCCCCCCCACAAGGTTTTGAAGCATTAGTGGTAGTCTAAAAGTTTAAAGTTTGGTTCTCTTCTGAACAGTGATCCTGCAAAAATGGTATTGTATGTTTCCATTATCATCTCTCAATTATTTCTCTGTTAAATATGTTCTTTTTACTAGTTTAAAAAAAATTTCCCCTGCCCCCCATCTGCCAGACCTATAAGATCAATCCGGAATCTGAAAGTCAAAATGTTCTTGCATTTCTTCTGATTTATGTACCATCACTCTTGATAAAGATGCTGCAGGCCAAATACTGTCCACAGTTACATTTGTGCAACCTAATAGTGTTCAGTAAAACAGACCATTGTTTTCAAAGGGTCTCGCAGTTGTGACTGATATTTGACCCTTCAATGAAAACTTACGGCCTGATTTTCAAAGGTGCTGAGCACCTGTATTGTTTCTTTGACTTCTTTTCATACCATTGTTATGTTGACTATATAATCTTACAGAAGAAAATAGTAAAAGCTATTATTAAAGTAATAAACAATGACTTAGAATACCCACAGGGACGGTGGCTGTATAGTTTTGAGGTGCCATATTTAGTCACTTTATGGAGTAGAACTTCATTTCAAGGACCACATTTTCAAAGTTTCAAATGTTTGTATGTGTTTGCATGTGCTTAACACATGTATGTGGAATAACCAGCGTGTGTGCCCATGCACAAATCAGGGATTGGCAAGCCTACTTCCAGCTGTATGTGTAAATGCACATGTCTAACTGAAAATCCGATCCTAAATGTTTGACAGTGCATAGGAATAAGTAGAGTTGGAAAATTTAAAATGACACAAAATATAGTCATTGTTCCAATAAGTCTCGTTCCTTGGATTGTTCAAATTTTGTATCCTCTCTTACTTTCTGTAGCTCTGGACAATCTCCTTTGTAGTCTTACATATTGTTTGCAAGAAAGGGGCAAAACCAAAGAGCAGTAGTGGTGTCAGTGCTGCACAAAGAACACAGAGCAGACATGACATTTACAATTGCATTTAATTTCTTTAGTATTAGCCTTTAATTGTTCCAGACAAATATTTTACAGTTGCCACCAACATGCAGGATACTGGAACAGCCACTTTGCAAGGTTTAATTAGCCATTTTTACTTCTGCAACAGAGAAACTCTTAGCCATTTCATCTACAAGGACAATTAACCAGATTGTTGCAGATGGTTGGATTCAGCATAAACAGCCTCACGATGTGAACATACTTACTCTGGAGGGCAAATTGCTGCAGCTCGTGGCCAATCTGGTCAGGCAGGAAATAGCAGACACTGGTCCGGTTATTAATTTAATAAAACTAAGACCCTGGTCATTACCATCATGTGGCCTTCATCTCCAGATTACTAATCAGATTATTAATCTTTCTGGACAGGACATGGAGCATGTGGTAACTGTCAAATTCTTGAAAAGCGTCAGACAGATAGGAGGAAGCTTGAAAGTTGTAGACAGTTATATAGCAACAGCTATTGCTGCTGCCATGTTTTGGGCCCTTCAGCAGTCTCCGAGACAACATCATGACATCAAGCTTGCTACAAAACTGCAGATATATGGAACAGAGTTATACCAATTCTGTTGCCTAGCAGCAAAATGTGGACACTGAGGAAAGCTGAAGAGCAGCAACAGATTGATGTCTTTGAGTCTCCTTGTTTTTGTCAGCTGCTCCGTACTAAGTGGAGGGTCAAGATCCTTAAGAAATGAGGATGTTTGAAGCTGAACCTAGCAACCGCCTCCAGCAGCACTGGTTTGGTTTTGGCATATGGAGGTTTTGGCATATGGAAGATCAACAAATTCCAAAGTGTATTTACTAAAGAATGCTGCTACATGGCTGGTGCTCATGTGGTCACCAAAGCATCTGTAGCTTGGTAAGATTGACAGTCATGGACATAAACTGAGCATTCAGCCAGACCACTTTAAGGACCTCGCTAGAGATTTGATCCGGGTGGTGCTCAATCTTCAAGGGTGGGATTAGCCATAGTGGTGGTGATGATAGACAGACACTATAATGACGAGAGCTGAAATAAATAAATAAAATAAATACAATCTCTTTGTTGCCTGGGCTGTTTTGTCTCAACTAGTGGCTGAACATTAGATTAGACTGCTCAGTTAGCAGAATATGTGCGCTGTCTGGTTGCCTAGCTTCACTGTTTACGCATCGTACACATTACCACAGACTCAAAACAGTAATGTCAGAGCACAAAAAGTGCCAGCAGGCACCTTATTTTTGTTATTTAATTTAATTATATATTGCTGGATAGGAGAGTTCTAGTCCTTTCCCCTCCCCCCACATTTAATTTTTTCTTTTTATGACTTGCTTTTTGCATTTCATAAGCTGTTGACAATGGTTACAGCAGCTGCCTTTGACCTTATAGAAAGAGTCATCCTCTAGAACAATGACTTTCCCAGCAATGGTTAGTCTCCTGTTTTAGCAAGCTGTGTGGCAGTGGTAAGACCAAGGAAATGGACATCAAAACTGTCGTCTTCCCTGTGTGCTATGTAACTACCTTTAAAACTTAGGAGCACATTTACTCCTTGCCTTTCCCTTGCTTATTTCATTTCTGCTTCCTGCTACACTTCATAATGAACAATGGTGCCCTCTGAGCTCTAACATTCCTCATTTACCCACCTCATCTCTGACTGTGCTCTCCTTTAACAAGTCTAAATCAGAATTGCACAACTGAGGGTGTTTTTTAAAAAAATATGAAAAGGGGAGATTGTTTTCTTTTACTTTGGTTGTAAGTCTAAGACTTTAATGGAAAAGGTGGATGTGGAGTTGTTTTCATAGAGTTTAAATAAGGTTAAATAGAGTTTCTCCACTATTTGTAGTAAGACTGGCACTGTTTAATATATTTTCTAATGATTTGGAAGACTGCAAATAGTAAAATAATAAAATCTGCAGCTGACAAAAAATCATTTAGAGGATTATGAGGAAATTAAGACTGTCCCAACAAAGACTAGGCAATTGGACAAAGTAATGGAAGTAAGACTGTAATTAAGTTGTTCTTTCCAACTCAAACTATTCCTACAAACTGGATTCTAAATTAACTGTAGCCATTCAGGAGCAACAACAACAAAAAAAGACTTAGTTGTCACTATGGATAGCTCCATGAAAACAACTCCTCAATGTGCTGTGTTGGCCCAAAACCAAACACAAAGTTAAGTTGTATTAAGAAAGGGTTAGAGAATACTAAAAATAAAATGTCATTTTATAAATAGATGGTGTGCCTTTCCTTGAATACTCTGTACAGCCTTGGTTATCCAATCTCAAAAATGATATAGCAGAAATAGAAAAGATAGGGAGTGAAATTGCATAGGGACATGGAAAGGCGTGCTGATGAGGAGAAATTTTAAGATTTTAAGACAATTTAATTTAGAGATCAGATGAACAAATGGGATGTGATAATATTGTAAACAGTGAATGGTAGAGAAAAAATAAATTGTTTTTAGTTTTCTTTTTTCATGTTTCATGAATAAGGGAACATCTGGTAAAATGAAGACAACCCATTTAAAACTAATGAATACTTTTTTGCATAACATATAATTGACTTTTTGATAATGTTATCACAAAATATTATTTATTCAAAGTTCTTCCTAGGGTGAAATTCTCTGGAGGAGACTAGTCTCCGTTTGTACGGGTCCTGTAGAAAATAGAATATGATAAGATCAGGTCTTTAATTATGTAAACGCTTATGCACATGGGGCCTTAGTTCTGGCATTTCCTAACTTTGGAGTACTTTGCTTTGCAGCAACAATATTCTTTCAATGGAGATGGATTTTTTTGTATGGAATTCATTTCACCATGCAGTCATACACAATCTGCTTCATGCATATATGTGAATTAGAATTAACATTCTTAATATCTTTCACATCATACATTTTGTTAGATTTGTTTTCTATTTAGGATAAATTGTATAGCTCCAGTGATCTATTTGGTAAGTTTTATGAAAAGCATGTCAATCCATTTTTAAGGACCATATCCCACCCTCTCCTTTAATTCATACTTGCCATTTTCCCAGTGATGTGGTACGTGGTGGGATTGCACAAAATACTGCATGAGAGAAGATGTATATTTGACATAATTTGGCTTATCTCATGTTATTGAAGGCTCATCAATACTAATGAATGTAGGACAAGCAGAAGGGCAGTACAACATAGTATTGCTTATTGGTCATAACTATTGGAATCTGAGGTGAAGCAGAGATCCCATGTTGCTTTTAGTAGATAGTGTGAAGGGTGTACTACTTGGAAATGGGGACTGTGGGGAGGTGGAAGGTTCCTTTTGAGATAAACAAAGGGACCTGTTTTTCCTATAAAGTAGAAGTATCCACGCCATCAGACGGACTTCCTGGGTCTTGAGGCAAATACACCTTGTTGGAACACTGAAGGACAAGCTGGTGGCAGCTGGCAATACCAAAGTAGTTTCCTTTATGTAGGGTGTTCATCATGCTTAACAAGCATGCCCTGTAAATTAGCTTTGAGCCTAGCCAGCTTTGTTTTGCAGAACAGTGTTTGTCTGCTTTCTCTTTGTCTTGTCTGACTTTAACTTTGTCTAACATGCAAAATAAACATTGCTTTTATTTTGAAGATGACAATTGACACTGCCCTTCCACTTATGCAGGGTATTCACTGTTGGGGTTCCTCTTTGTGAAGGAAGCTAGAGTGTAATAATGCCTTGAGCACATGGTCACAAACAAGGGAATTGTGAGTCTTCTCATCAATGCTGCTGAGAAAGCTAGCCAGCATGGGGCTTTGGGAGAGTCAGACAACCTGTGGGGTGTACTGCTAGGCTTTGTTACAATATTGGTAAAATAATTGTACTTCTGAGCCTACGTCCTGATTCAAAAGGAGTCTTTCCACGGACTTTGGGTGAGGGCTTTGGATCAGGCTCCTACTGTGGTGGATAAAGCCAAGAAAACTTTTTATAACAAATACTGAGTTTCCAAAGCAAGGATTTGAATACATACTTCCATGTCAGGACATAGGAAAATGTCTCAGTAATTTGGCATTTCACTCCTGAGCTTCCAGCACAGCCGCTGAGTTGGACTCTTTGATAGTGATAAGCAATAAGATACAGTAGGTTTTTCGGTTAAGAATGAGATCTTCTCTAGAGCAAAGGCTGGCACAAAAACATGGTAAAAGATGATAATTAAAAATAAACCACTGTCACCAGCAACAACACAAAAATACTTCCCATGCTCTGTAAGTAATAAATAAATATTTAAGCTGATTACAATTTGATAAACTATTCACTTTCCCACTTCTTTGATAGGAAGGCTGTGGAGTGAGATAAAACAGTGTCATGCTGAGGAGGACAAACATCACAGCATCCAATAAACTTTTTATACATGTATTTTGTTAAGACAGGTTCCCATTTCCTCTGTGACTGTTTATTAATGAATTGGCTCATCCAGAGTCAAACAGCTTGTTTCCACACCAGTGGGATAGATATTCACTTCTGCCAAGTAGAGTCGGAGGCAGAGATAACAGCCAGCAACAACAATAGTCTTCCTCCGTCCATTTGCCAAGAAAAATTGGCACAAAGGACTTGGGGAATATCTTATCATGAGTGTACTGAAAGGCTCTGAAGCTCTGGAAGCGCAGGGTTGCTCTTTGCCTGCCACAGATAAACAGCAGGATACAACAAAGAGCCAAGCTCATGCTAAAAAATTTACCTGACTTGCCACCGGCTCATGGGAGTTAGTAAGCAGCCTGCTAACACAAGGTTCCGTGTTCATCAGTTCATTCAAGTAATGATATAATAGGCTAATACAGTAGATTATTTTCATTCAAACAAATTTAGGTCAAGAGGCTCCTATGTTTTAAAAAGATGCTTTGGTCTTGTGGTATGTTGTTCCCAGAAACTCAGAATAAAAATGCATCTTTGTATTAGGTTAATTTTTTAAAATTTATAAATGGAGTGCTTTTGTTTTAAAAGTGTGGCAGTCATACGGCATCTATATGATTTTGCATTATGAGAGTAAAGAAATCCTGTCATGATAGCTTGCATTTGCCATTTTAGAGCTGCTTCTCTAAGGGTCTTGGGCTGCAAAGTCCTGAGAACCCATTTAAATAAAAAGTTAGTTGTGTTCAAAGTTCTTGGCTTTCTTGTGCACTTTAAATAAAGAAAAATCAAGGCAAATGCTCTTCTCAATTATGATATCACAGTCTGTGTTCCAAAATGACATGATTGCCACACAATTTTTCCGAGAGCAAATCTTATTGCTTGCTAATGAAAGAAATCCGTATTTCCCAAAACTGTAGAATCCCAGAGTCCTAGGCAATTACAGCTGTTCATGTGACACTGAAAAAATTTGTGACTATTAGTGAAAATATCCAATAACTTTACTTTAATTGTTGTGGCAAGGGCACCTGCTGTCCCTTCTTTCTCATTACTTTAATAGATCCTTTTGCCCAAAAATATTCAAAATACTCCAGATGTCGTGAGCATAGGAGTGAAAACAAATAATTGTAAAATAAGCCTATTGCTGATGGCATATTGTAAATGGTCTTTGAATCGCTGATTCCCCTTTCACTATCACATTCAATTTAAGCTTTTTGTCACCATCTTCAAAAATTATATAACTCTCCCCCTATTTAGTTATTCTCCCTTCTCAAGCATTGCATTACTCCCTGGCCTTCTGCTCCACCGGTGTTCTCACATTTGTATGCATAAAAGAAGGGAATTTTGGTTGCTTTTTGAACTTCTGATTTTAAGATGTTAGGAACTTCAGAATTCGATTTTAATGCTGCATTAACATATGATTGTTTCTTTCTTAAAAATAGGGAAACAATAATAAAAAAAACACTGAAAGGTTGGAAGGTGCTCAGAACCATTGGACCAAGGTTCTACAGGAGATGAAATAACTTGTATTCTGGTGCAGATCAGAGTGTATGGTGGCAAGATAGTGACAACTTCTTATGACTCAACAGTATTGTAACTCTTGCCCCACTAAGATATCTGCATTCCTATACTGAGTAAGCACATGATCTTATTGCTGTAACATTTCCTGGTCCATCTTTCCTGTAGCCATTCTTGACAGAGAATCAACACCTTCTGAAACTGTGGGTGAGATTCTCACCAGCCCCTTCCCCTCGTTACATGGGTGAATAAACCAAAGAGGCACAGCACAGAATCCACCCCAGTTATTTCAAAGAGGTCAGCCATCCAAGCACTAACAAGGCTCCAATCTGTTTGATATTTGGAATCTGACCCTGTAGTAGAAGGCTATGAAGGAGCTGGTGAGGCAGCAAATATATGGTCCCACTGGGAGGGGTTTCTCCTATGCAAAAATGAGTTGGTAAAAGTGCCTATCTATTACAGTGATGGACATTTCAGAGACATGTGAAGTAATACTTCAGAACTGGAGTAAGGTCTATTCCACCCAACAAAGCCTCTACAAACATTCAAACTTGAGTAGAAGAGAGAATTTTTATCTGAGATCTTTTTTAAAAAGGGGGAGGTGGAATTTTGAAAAGTTGGATGTAACTTCCTGCTGTATAAAAGATTTGAAGACCTTTGAAGCTGTTTATGCTAATAAATGTAAACCTATCTCATGTGTCAGTGAAATTCTGACTATAAAAACAACTTGCTGAGGGAAAGTTATGTTCTTTCTTTAAAACCAAAAGCAAAAAACCCCCATTAAACTAGAAGGTCTGATGCGTGCTTGCATATTTCCCACATGGCACATATAGAATCTGATAGAAAATGTGCAAAACCCATCATCAGCTTTACAATACACACATTAAAACTTTTCTATTCTAAAGCAAAACTATTCCCTCCTGTGCCTCTCTAATCCACAGTCATGTCTCTGTTACCCCCATCCCCTCCTGTCTCCTACACACTCATCAGCAAGCTTCACCTTTGTGACATGATTCCTTAGGTATAACTTGGAACTGTGGGACCACTCTGCCCACAATTCTCTAGCCTGGACTGTCTCTCACAATGCTTTGCCAATGGCAAGCGGCAAGCCCCTCCAGCCACCAGCATGCAGAGGCAAAACCAGCTAAGCTGCATGATGGTCTCCAAGCCACTCTTGAACTATATAAAGGGAAACTCCAGCAAGTCTCCCAAACCCCCAGCCCAGATACAGGCCTAAGACCAAACAACTTGGTACCTCCTCTTTGCCTTCTTTGAACACCAGGCCTCAGATTTGATGTGAGGGTCGAGAGTCATGAACCAGTCAACGAAGATACTTTCCTTTCTTTATCTGGAGGCAGGCTAGCCATTTTTATCAACAATTACTGGAGACTTATTGCATCACTCCTAGAAATTATAGAGCAGGGCTAGGTCATAACATTAAAAAAAAAAAACTACCCCTTTTCAATTCCCCCAATCCTTTCCTTTCCCTTTCAGGGAATATTCTCATGAGACTTTTCTTCTGCCAGAGGTTAAAAATTGCTTCTGATAGGTGCTGTCAAAGAGGTACCCAATCATTTTTTGGGTCAGGGATTTTATTCAAGATACTTCCTGGTACAGAAGAAAGATAGGGGATTCCCTCTGATTTTAGATCGAAGAAAATTGAACAAATACATTCACAAGTTCTTGTTTCAAATGCTAACACTGGCCTCCATGATCCCCTTGCTTTCTATTATGGATGGATTCACAAGTCTCAGTTTAAAAGATGCCTATTTTCATATTTCAGTCTGGCTGAGTCATAGGAAATACCTTAGTTTTTCAGTGGCCCAACAACATTTCCAGTACAAGGTCCTGCTGTTTGACCTTTCTACAGTGTCAAGACAAGAGTCTTTTCTGTAGTAGCAGTGCATTTGAAAAAGCAGGGTAGTTTTGTTTACCCATATTTGAATTATTGGCTTCATGTGAGTACCTGCTACTTCACATCAAATCCACTATCTCCCTATTTGTACAGAGCTGGACTGCTTCTGCATATGAAAAGGTCAAATCTCCACCCAAATCAAAGATTTATTTCAGAGATTCTGTATTGGACTTGGTAACAGGAAGGGCTTCTCTCAGAGAGGAAATTTCTGAAGATAGAACAATTTATTTTGCACCTTCAGCTGTATCTAACCCACTGGTGATTTTCTGTCTGGGTCTCATGGACCTCATGGCAGCAACCACTTTCATGATTCTGTTTGCTTGTGTCAGAATGAGGTCAATGCAGCACGGACATCATTCTCAAGTTTACAGACCCAGTGTGGACAATCTTCAGATGTTTGCCATCATGCCTCAGGATGTCCTAAAATTTGTTGACATGATGGGCAGACAGATCCAATGTCCTCAGTGGAGTTTTGTTCAATCCTTCTTCACTCACGATAACCTCCAATGCATCCAGCAATGAACGGGGAACTCATCTGGATCATTTTACAATTCAAGGCTGCTGGCTGTCTCGCTAAAAGAACTTGCATATACATTTGTTGGAATTAAGAGCCGTTTGCTTGGCCCTCACATCCTTTCTTTCTCACATAAAGGAGAAGGTTGTTCAGGTGGTGATGAACAATACAACCACTGTATGTTACATCAACAAGTAAGGAGGTACTCATCTTGTATGTGCCCAAGGCACTCAGTTTGGCGTGCTCTTCATAGTATCTATCTTGTGGCCCTACATCTAGCAGGGTAGAGCAACGTATTAGCAGACCTTCTAATCAGGGCAATATACAGATGCACAAACGGTCTTTGAAAGATCAAATAGCATAAAAGATTTTCTTCAATTGGGGTCAGCTCGTTGTAGACCTGTTTGAAACCATGTTAAACAAGAAATGCTCTCATCTGCTATGCAAGAGCCGGAAGAGAATCTATCTGTCTTGAACACAATTCTGTTCCACTGGGGAAAGGGTTTTTTGTATGTTTTCCCACCCTTTCCCTTCAGAAAGTGCTGAGGAGGGCATGAAGAGGAGGCCAAGATACTGATTGCCCCAGCTTAGCCAAGACAGTAGTGGTACAAGGATCTGCTTCAGCTGTCTGGTGGAATTTACAAGTATATCCCTTCATCTCCACACTTGCTGTTGCAACAACAGGGCAGGATCCTTCATCTGGATCCTCACTCACTTCATATGATGGCCTTGGCTATCAAACTCTGACTGATATTGAACAATCCTGTTCCTTGTCAGTCCATGATATATTGTTTAATTCAAGGAAGCTATCCACAAGAAAGCATTATTATTTGAAGTGGACTAGATTTGTCTCTTGGATGCAGGGAAGATCTGATTCTCCAATCTCAGCTGCGATTCTCTCTGTATTTAGAGTATTTAATGAATTTGAAGTCTGAATGTTTCTTTAAGAGTTTATTTGGAGGCTCTTTCCATTTACCCTGCTTTGATTGATGTAGATCACTATTAAAAGGTGCGTGATTCAATTAAAAGTTTTAGGACATGCTTGTCCAAACTGTATCCCCCACTGAAGGATATGGTCCCTCCATGAGACTGTTTAGATTTCTCCATGTTTATGAAACCACTGTTTGAATCCTTGGCAGTGTGTTCCTTATTTTATTTGTCTGTTAAAATAGTCTTTATTATTGCTACGTCAGCCAGACGGGAACAAGTTACATATTGTCATGATAGATCTGCCATTTACTATTTTTCATAAAGACAAGGTGATTCTTAGACCTGATCACAGGTTTATACCAAAAATAGTTTCAGAATTTCACATCAATCAAATTTAATTTACTGTTCCTCTCTCTTCTGCTTTCTGGCACATTATTTAAATGGAATTAAGAGGTTTAGAAAGTCATCAGGGTTATTTGTCTCTTATGCTAAGAATCATATGGGTAATAGTGGACTAACGCACACTATTTCTACATGGATTAAACAATGTATCACTGTATAAGTTAGCAGCAGTTCCTGTGCCTACTCTTATAAAATATTATTCTAATAGAGCAGTGGCAGCCTTTCTTGCTTGCTTTCAACATGTTCCTAGTGGGGAAATCTGTCAGGCTGCTATTTGGAGATCAGTCTATACCTTTACCATACTAAACATTATGCTTTAGATTTTTCTTCAAGAGCAGATGATGAAGATGGTAGAACAATGCTTCAGTTGTTATTTGATGAGGATTCTGTTCCCTCCTCCTGAGTTTTCAGCACTGTTTGCTAAATTACTCAGCAGTTGGAACATGCAGAGCCACACAAAGAAGAAATAAAAGTTATTTGAAACTGGAGTTCAAGATTACTCTGCATATTCACACTTCCTGCTCACCTGCCCCTCTTTCTCAGAGTCTTACCTTGTTCTCAGGGTTAGTGGTGGAGAGAGCTTGCAGTAGAGAACACACCACCCTCCTATATAGCCTTTACCAGCAGACTGTTCAAAGACATTGAGTAGGAGGGGTGCATGTGCTTTAATGGACACTTGGAGAATGTTCTACCATTAGATTCGATTTGGTGGTGCATAACCCCTGAGTGTGAATTTGAAGAGTTATCTTGAAGAACTCCATTTACAAGTAACCTTCATTTTTAAATTGTCTCCTTCTGCATAGATAAAGGACATGATTGAGCTCTGTGGGATTCCCTAGGTGAAGTTTCTGGAGGTGGAGGATGTTTCCCATAATAACCCAGCAGGTTTATCTGAGAAAGAGTCAAACCTTTTTCAAGTGTTTCTGTTCACCCCTGCAATCTCTTGGTGGAAGCACAGGAGTTTGGAGAATGTGGTGATCCACAGTTCACCCAACAGGAAGAATAAAGATATCCTTCCTCTGTCTATGGCTAGGAAGAGGCCTCCATCAGAGCAACACGTGCTAGCTGTGTACCCTGCGCTGGCTTGAAAACTCACTGGGAGGGATGCAGGAGACTGGCACCTGACAGGTGGCACTGCAAACCATTGAGCTATGAAGTGCCTCAGTGCTTTTCACACTGCTGATCTGCATGACTGATTGAGTAGGGTTGTCCTCTCCTGGCTGAGCAGCATTCCATTTCCTGGCTGAGGGAGGGGACAGTAGCTCAGACAGTCCCAGCGAGGGAACAGCTGATGCTGGGAACAGTAAGCCCAGTACAGTTTGCCCTAAGGCAGTGGTTTTCAAATTTTTTAGGCTGTGTACCCCTTTCCAAATAATGTAGTCTACCATTCACCACCATCTGAGATACGGCCATAACATACCTATGAACAGATTGCCAAGTCTTACTAAAGAAAGTGCATTGTCCACCATTATAAGATTTTTCTTGCGTACCCCTATGGGTAAGTGTACCCCAGTTTGAAATCACTACTCTAAGGGCATGTCTACACTACAGCTGGGAGCAAGTCTCCCAGCTCAGGTAGATTCACTGTGGGGGGGGGGAGGCGTGAGCTAGTGCACTAAAAATAACAGTGTGGACATTGATGCACCAGCAAAGTCTCGGGCTAGCCACCCAAGCTCAGACCCAAAGGGTTGGGTGGGTCTAAGCTCAGGTGGCTGGTCCAAGCTTCTGCCACTGCAGCAGCATCCACACTGCTATTTTAGCACACTAGCTCAAGTCATCCTGCTGCAGCTCCACCTACCCAGGCAGAAAAGTTCACTCCCAGCTGCAGCACAGGCGTAGCCAAAGTGGCTCCTTCTCTATGGGCCTGATCAGACTCCCATTACAGTCAATGGAAGTCATCCCATTGACTTCAACAGGCATTAGGTTAGCCTTTAAATGCGCATTCTCCAAACCAAGTGAAAAGTTGGTCATGCTTTATGTGAATTTTATTTATAAATAGTTTTATGAAAAGTTAATTATTCATGTTACAAGTAGAGCTGGGAAAAAGATTAAACTGTGTCAGTGAAAAAATGCAGACTCATGTCAAATTAAATGTTTCGCAAATTTGTGTTGAATTCACTAAATTGTTTTGGTTGGGAAAAAAGCCAACAACAAAATCGGAAAAAAGATAAAATGTTTAGTTTTGACATTTTCCAAATGAAACATTTAAATTTTCTGATTCAAAATGACTTTTCATTTTGACTTTTTTCATGGGATTGCAATATCTGTCACAATACCAAGTCGGTGCAAGTTACACTACTTTACTATTTACCCTTTCACCTGTTTTCTGACCGTCATCCACTTAATGACCAGCCTTGCCTTAAAACACTTCTTCACTCTTGGATGGTTTCAGAAAATGGTAGATTAAAAAGATAAAATGGATAAAGAATTTTTTGAATGTGTCAAAAAAAAATTGTGGATGAAAAACAATAGTCTGATATAATATATTTGGATTTACAAAAAGCCTTTAACAGAATCACTCACAAAGATTAAAAAGATTTAGGGATGCCGTGAGAAGAAGAATTCTGTTATGGATTAGAAACTAGCTGAGAGAGAATAGGAATAAATGGTCAATTTAAATTCATAGGGCCAGTAACAGTCTTTTTTATTCTATGGTTTGTAGAAGTGGGATCCTGGTTTATGACTAGTGCTGCTAGGCAAATAAAAATAATTATAAAACTGTAAAATAATAGAGAAGACATTTAATATATATTTTAATGATCTATAAAAGGTGAAGTTCTGGAACAGCCTTCCGAGGGAAGTAGTGGGGGCAAATG
>ML675601.1:26357857-26395023 GCA_007922155.1 Mesoclemmys tuberculata | reverse complement strand
CATATTGGTCCCTTCTGACCTATGAGTCTATGAGTCTATAAGTGAATAGTAAGAAGGCAAATTTTGAAAATGACACAATTGTTTCGTGAAAGTTAGAGAAGGAACTTGGTAAACAGGTGTTACTAGTAAAAAATAAAAAATCCAGATGTGTTTTGTTTTTTTTTAGTTGATAGCATGTCTAACTATTGGGGGCTCAACACATCTCTCTGAATTTAATGAGTCTTAGTGATGGATTTTTCAGATTAACTGCAACTTTTTCTTAACTTTTAAAACAACAACACATTCAGTAGTCCTAAATAAACAGGAATAATGGAGAAAACAAAATATGATATAAAAATCTTCTGCTAGCATTTTTCATCCTTGAAATGCTTTACAAATATTAACAATTTCATCCTGTTTGTGAGATGATAAAGTATTGTTATCGCAGTTTACACATGGGTACAAAAAGTAAGGATTTGGGTGGGGTGTTAAGCCACAGCTTGCAGTAGAAGGTGCACTGACCCTAGTGGAAGCATTGTGCATCATGCAGATACCCCAGGAGCGCATATTCTTGGACCACATACATTCCCCCCACTCTTGTGCAAAGCCATCTTTGCTAGCCTGCATGAAGGGGATGAATAGCCATGCTCTAGCCTCCTTGGGGTGCTTTAACCATCACTAGATTTTGTGCAGTCCTTGCACAGAGGACACAAGGATTGCCACTGTGTCCACAAATGGGGGAGTTTGGATTCCCTGTGCCTTCTCTCTACTTGTGCATCTGCCCAGGGGCCAGTCACAACTGAGCCATACCTGACTTGCTGAAGGCCAATGTCAGAATTGGGATTAGGATAGAGGACTTCCTGGTTTTCACTCCTCTGCTCAGACCACAAAACCATTTTCCTTTTGAAACATAAAAAATAATAGGTATACAGAAAACATTGCTCTTCTGCTCAACTCTTGGGAGTCAAGAGGAATGATTCACCATCTTGTCAAGACACAAATATATGTGTAGTATCATAAAGATGAACAGCCTAGGGTCGCAACAGCTTTGCCTCCAGAATAAGATCCTTCCAGTGCTGAACCACAAACACGAGTCTTCCCTGAACTAAAAGCTAATGTCCTAATTTGACTTCTCTGAGATGTTGCCAAACTCAAACTGAACTTCTACAGTCCCAGCCATCCCATTTCAGGTCCTGCCCTCAAAACCTAACAGCCCTCCCACTGAGTTTTCCTTGGGGCTGCTCAGGGCTTGGTTATATTTAATGCCCTCTTTGGGACTCTGGGAAAACTCCCATTTGCTGAGCATCAAAAAAGAGATTGGCTTTTTCATAAGCAGATTTCACTTAATACATTTTTCAGATACATTGTTGTTGTTGTCATTGTCCTTGGAGAACTCAAAAACAGTTTTATGTAGGGGAAAATTCAGACCTATTGTGAGGGAATGGGACTCCATTTAAGTCCGTGGAATTGCACCCTCTTACAGTAGGTCTGAATTTGGCCTGGAGTTCTGAGAAAGGATTAGTGGCTTTTCCATATTGGAGGGTTTTTTTTACATTTTTAAAAAATAACGTTAGGGGTGTTTATTGAAGTAGCAGACTGAGCAAGTATGTGTGTGTTTTATATGATCTTTAACTTAGAGAGAGAACTGCTCAAGGCCATTCCTTTCCTGTAACAACACCCCTCCTTATTTTTCATTTGGCATTAATTAAAAATAACAAATCTTGTATTTATGTAGCATCTTTCATCATGAGAAATCACAAATCACTTAAAAAAACTAAATATGCTAAAAAATTACTTCACTCACCAACAATAAAGTGAAATATATCATCAGTTTAATTGTACAGAACAATACTACAGAATTAATTAAGGGTTCATTAGCTTAATTGCTGATATTATCCAAGAGTTGCTGGCATTGTCTTTTCTTTCCTGTGATACATCAGCTGTGAAACTAGAGCCACTAGTGATTCTTTAGACAGATTAATTACAATAAGCCACAGGTAATTTTTCCTTTGTGTTCATTAACATCCATACAATCTTTTAGTACCATCTGTATTGTAAAAACTTTATGGAATGTAACACTAGTTCTTATATTTTTTATACCAGGACCCAACACCCTATTGGGTGTCACAACTGCTAGATTGAGAACCCCTGATATGTACGTTCCTTATAAGAAATGGAATTTGTTGATTGATTTAGTAAAAGATATCACCATATTACACCCCTATTATTCAATTTACATTTCTCCTATATGTTGTTTCTTTTGCCTTTTTTGTGTAATGCTTTATTTCATTACATCAAGTTTTCATTTTCTGGTGAATTCTACTTCTGGTGTTTAATTATAGAACGTTGTCTGCTATATATTTTTTCTGTTACATTTTATTTTTATTATGACTTACATGTACAGATAAATTCCTGTTCTAACCCCAGTTCCAAGTCCATTTTGCAGTTTGCTCCCATCCCAGATCAGTTCTACAGCATATGCAGTGTGTGCTGCAGTACAGAACTGCTACTAAAGATGGGCTTGACCCTGGATCTGTCACCCCCTAACTCTATATAAATTTGGAGCTGGATCTAACCTTTGTGGATCAGACCCTAATTCTGCTGCTCAATGGTAGTGCTTATTGAATTAGAATACATGAGATGGTCCTAGGTCTCCTACTACAATCAAATGGAGATAGTATGAAGGCTTGGGAGAGTGACTCACTATGATATAACTAACAACCCTGCTATCAAGGAACTAGACTTCCTTATCTTGGTTTCTGTATCAGCAAATATAGGTGGAGCTGAGGCCCAAACCAGCTGTCACTGTGACGACAGATATTTTCTCGGGGGAGGGGAAATCAATTAAATAATTAAGTCCTTGAAGCACGATTAACACTTTTTAAACTTTGTTGAGTTATCCTCTGAGAAACCTCCATTCCAGTATACTTTGTAACTGGATTTACCTGTGATATTTGATAGAGTCCTTTTAAAGTTGGATACTTCTTGAAAGACATTTTTCTAATATTACTTAGCACTACCATAAACATATTTTCATATCATTTTAGGATAATGCATACAACTGTATCTTATATGCTGGGTAGTTTACAAAGCTTATTTTTAACTTCCATACTCTTTAGTATATTAAAAAAGCTTTGCCCAAACAATGTAATACATTATAGGTAAGACATTTAGCTGATTGTTCTCCTGCCATTAGGCAGTTCCGTTGGAGTTCTGTGGTGGTGTGGCCTGATCTTAGTGCAGGCTGAAGCATTCTTTCTTTTCTTTTTTCTCTTTTTCATGGTGAAGCAGACTTTGAAGCTTGTTGCCAGAACCAACTATAAGTCCTCAATACTTAGCAGTTAATATTCTCTTGCTCTGCCCCTTGTCTTTCAGGTAATGTAACAACACTTTTTTAAATAATATCCCATTTCTCCAGTGTTTTTCTAAATAGCATTATGTAGTTTTTGTTAAGTTTGAATTCCTCAGAAAGCTTTTCCTTTCTTTATCAAAGCCCTTACATATCCATAGAAGGGGATCAATTGTTTCTTCCTCCTTTCAGAGCACATGTGCGTCTGTTTGTTCAACAACAATTTTGTTTACGCCACAATAACTAGTTAGAACTCTAAAGAAAAGCAAGTCCTGTACAGGTCCTGAAGTATGTCATTATCCTCAACTCTAGGCACAATTCAAAAAATCTTCTTCCTCTTTTTCATTAATCCAATTTTTTTGCCATTCCTCTTTTACATTTTTCAGTACTAGGTTTTTCTTAATTACTTCTACATCCTTTTTTATTGCCATAAGGCCTGAGATAAAATCTGAAAACCTGACCACCACTTCTGGGCATACATCCCACATCCAATTTAATGCTAGCATTATTGCTGCTAGTTTGGCTGTCATGACAGCAATCTAATTGTATATTCCTTAGATGTACTAATTCCTAATTTTGGTATACAATACGCTGTCCCCACACTTCCTGTTTTTTCTTGTTTGGATCCATTTGTGTATAGGTGACAAAACAGACTCCACTTTTCATCTATATACTAGTAGACTTCTTTTTTAATACCTACTGTCTCTTTTTTTTTTTTTTTTTTTTTTTTGGTACTTAAGTTTATAAAATAAATCTAAATCCTTGTTTGGACACATGACTTTCTATCCATAACTAATTTTCCCATGACTGAAAGTTTTGACTTCATTCAGCTTTTCCTTGTCTTTTAACTCTTGCATCCATACTTTAACTCAAACATCATATAGAGTTCCAACATCATGTCTTATAGTTTGCCTATCAAATTACCAACCATTCTCATATATTTGTATGGTACTTTCACCATGCAGTTCCTATTAGCTTTGGCCCAGAAAGTTAGGTCCAGTATCATTCATTATGTAACTGGCATTTCACAAGAAAATAATTGCAGCTGCATATAGCTGTTATAATAAATGCACTGCATGCAGTTCGTAGTGCCTGGGCTTGTATTAAATGTAATTTTTTTAATTCTGATTTTAATGCTGCCCCCAAAGCTTGTTAGCCACAGTCAATAACTAGTCTGATTAAAACTCTGTATACCATCAGCAGTCCATATCTGCCCCCCAATTACCCCCTGCAAGACTTCTAAGCAGGTTAACCCTTCCTGTACATTTATCTTTAACTATGTTTCTATGATCTTTCCAAAGTAATTTAGTATCAAATATTACCCTTAAGAAGTTAAACCTTGTAACTATATGTGTTTGTTCTCCATAGAGATACAGTTTACATTCCTTTGTAGCTTTCCTTTTTGTAAAGACCAATCCTTTGGTTTTAGCAACAGAGAACTTGAAACCCCGTGGATTTGTCCACTCAGAATTTCTAACTATATTGTCAGTCCCAATAAAACCTAGGATGTGATTACTCTCAGGGTATGTCTTCACTGACAGCGGCAAATTCGCTGTCGTCAGATCAATCTATCCAGATCGATTGAGTGGTCAGTGAAGACCTGCTCAATCCAGAAGTCAACTTGTTAAAACCACCCCCTCAAGTGGTGCAGCGCAGCGAAGACACCACGCACAAAGGAAGTTCAGAATTTGATGGGAGTTACGCAAGCTACTCTGCATAGCTTGTATAACTCCCATCGACACCGATGAATTTTAAAGTAAGTGTAGACCAGGCCTCAGTCAGAATTCCCTTCATTCTTCTGATTTGCCTCTATATTTCTGATTTCTTGTTATCTTTATTTATCTGCCCACAATACTTCCCCCAACTCTTTCTTTGATTTGTTTTTATAATTCTTTGTGCTATTGCCTTACTTCTTTTATACTTCCTTAAATCATCACTATTCGTTGTATTTTTCACTTTTTTTAAAAATCAGCTTTGTTCCTTTGTCTAACTGCCGTTTTACATTCCTCATTCCACCATGGAAGTGAGTTCTTAGTCTGGGGATACTTCAGTATCTTAGGTATGGCTACAGTAGCTTCTGCTTTTAATTCCTTTATTACATTGTCATTGAAATTCTCTATGTCATCACTCACGCAATGATTATGTGCAAATTCAGGATGTTTACTTGTAAATAGCTCTGATGCTGGCAGACCAGC
Source organism: Mesoclemmys tuberculata (assembly GCA_007922155.1). Lineage (NCBI taxonomy): Eukaryota > Metazoa > Chordata > Testudines > Chelidae > Mesoclemmys > Mesoclemmys tuberculata. The sequence goes on along the minus strand of ML675601.1, from coordinate 26,389,500 downwards.
TGCCAGCTCATGCCAAGGCCAATAGGCCTCACTGAACACCGACAAATGCACAGCTGGAAACCCAGTCTCGCTTACCTGTGTGTTGGTAGTGTTAAACTAGGCATTACATTTATAGAGCTGTGCTTCGTGTTCGAACTGTAAGAAATGGTTATGATTTCCTGCATGTATTAATCTCATTTATAATATCTGTATCCCATGTTATAAAGGAACATTTAACTGTTTGCTTTGTAACTACAAAAGTGTTTGCGATGAAACTGTAAACCCCCATAGTCAGGAGAGAAGCATTACCAAGTGTGAAATACTAGTTTACCACAAGAGGTGTCATCTCTTGCCCAGTAAAAGAAGGCCTATAGATACCAGATGAAACTTTTGGAACATAAATGGACAAAAGACTTGGCTGATTTCTCTCTCCACACCGATCAAAAGGGGATGTGCACAAACATTCGTTCCATCACAATTTGAACTCTGGAAGAAGGGAATAAAAATCCCTGACCAAAAGCATCTGTATCACTATGCTGCTTGGAATTTGGAAAGGGCAATATTTTTAAGCATAAGTAAGCTTATGCTGTGTAGTTTGGGTAAGCTCTAAAAGACAGATAGAGCTTGCACATTACAGCAGCTTCTATTTTCTGTTTAGGCTTTTAAAACCTCAGACTGAAACTCATTTGTGTGTATGTGTACCTGCTTTAACCTTCTAAATATCTCTTCATTTCTTTTCCCTAATTAATAAATCTTTAGTTAGTTCATCATAGGATTGGCTACAAGCAGTCTTTGTGACATAGCTAGGGTTCATGTCACCAGGAGTAAGTGACCTGGTCCTTTGGGACTGGGAGTAACCTGAACATTATTGTGATTTTTTGATGTAAGGGACCACCTGTCATAAAGGCAAGTTTGCCTGGGTGGCAAGATAGACTGGAGTACCCAAGTGGACTGTCTGTGACTCCATGGTTAGACTGCAATAGTGCATGAGGAGTTCACAAATGATGCTTCATTGGAAAAATCTAAGAATAGAACTCACAACTACTTTGGGGTCTGTGCCCTGCTTCTTGACAGTCTGCCCTGAAGTTGGCACTTACAATTGTGAGCCACTCCAGACAGCTTGACGAGCTCCTAGTTAACTTGAAAGATCCTAGGTAGGTGATTTTCCCAACCTTCAATCTTCCTTTGCCCTGGATAAGTAATAAGTGTAGGGAAATGATCACTTCCCATTTCTTCTTCCTCATAAACCCCATTTACTGCATTCACTTGCAATATTTGCTGTTATGATTCCCAGATCTAACTAGGAAAAACTCCCATCTGCTTTATTAAACTGGTTGGGGTGCCATCGTTTAAAACCACTAGATTGTTTTCATCAATTAAGTTTTCTAAGCATGTGCCATTTTTATTTGTTGTCTTACTTCCCCACAATTTATTATGACTATTTAGGTCACAGCATATAATATATGGTCTTTTATCATTCTTCGCTATTTCTTGTAGCTCCGTGCTTTCTAGTTTCCCACACGGGTTATTGATATTATAAATCCTTAAAGAAATATTTCTCTTCTTCATTGGGATCTCAGCAGCATTATATTGTAGACTTACTTCTTTGTTCTCTGCTGCTATGTAGTTTTAATCTTCTCTTATGGCAGTATAAAACCCTCTTCTTCCAAGTTCTCAGTCTTGCCTGAAGGCAATATGTGCTGGAATTTTAAAAGTAAGCTTTTTAACCAACCATGTTTCCTGAATACATATGATATCTGGTTTAGTTTCATTTCCAGGATATTTTCTTTTAGTTCTTGACGATCTGCTATCCAGCTGTGCACATTCCAACAAAAGATTGCGATCCTCATATTAGTAATGTTTCACCATTAACCTCGTTCCAAATTGCATGAATACAGTCCGTTGATAAATTGCTAACATAAAGTATTTTTCTGCTGCCCATGCTATAATTTTCATTTTTTTCTAAATTTTCCCATTTTTGATGTAGTTTATAACTTCTATCATAAATGCATTATATCTTCCTTTTTTCACTAATATATCATCACCTGTTCCTTCACAACATTTATCATATCCTTTATAAAATGAGGCTATGTCTGCAGTTCCCCTTTTACAGTGCTGATTGTCTCTTCCTTCTCCACCTGAGGCTTTGAGAGTCTCCTTATAGCAGAGGTGGGCAAATGTTTTGGCCTGAGGGCCACATCTGGGTACAGAAATTGTATAGTGAGCCATTAATGCTCCGGGAGTGGCTCCAGTCCCGTCACCACTGGGCCCATGTAATGGAAGGAGGGTGGGGGGAGTGGACGGGGCCAGGAGGAGAAAGCGGCTGCCACACTCCATCCAGGGTGCTGCTGGGCCCATGTGTTGGGAGAGGGGTGGGGGAAGATGCAGAACTGGGAGGGGAAGCAATCGCCACTGCGCCACACAGCTTGTTCTGCAACCTTTCCGCAGACCATCTGAATGGAGCTTGCGGACCACTGGTTGAGCTGGAGGCCTGATGAAAAGCTCGGATGGGCCATAGTTTGCCCACCCCTGCCTTATAACTGCCACATAAAATATGTTATAAACAATTTTTGGTTTTTTCTATCTCTTTAGCTTGTCTTGTGGCAATAGTCTCTTTATATGCTGGACTGTGATTACCACTGCAGTTACTACATTTGACCTATGTCCTTTCTATACAGTTTTCATAGGAATGCTCTTCTCTTTACAAACAGTTGCTGCCTGCCCATATAATTGACACATAAAACACCTGGGGGGAGGGGGATCTATGGCTTGGTTCTGAATATCTGAAACCCTAGTGCTATTTTCTCATCCAGGAAGGTCTACCTTTAAAATGCTGCATCAGCGCAGCTGCACCAATTCAGCTGCATTGCTGTAGTGCTTAAGTGAAGGCACTCCTCCCCTGAAGGGAGAATTTCTCCAATCGGTGCAGTTAATCCACCTCCCCAAGAGGCAGTAGCTGTGTCAACAGGAGAAGTTCTCCCCCCGACATACTGCTGTCTACATGGAAGGTTAGGTCAGTTTAACTACATTGCTAAGGATGTGGATTTTTTACACCCCTGAGTGATGTAGTTATACTGATATAGGTCCGTAGTGTATACCTGGCCTCAGGTAGAGTCCCTCTCTTAAATGTAATCAGCACTGCTGTTGATGGCTTGCTTTCTCCTCTTCATTTACTAATTAGTCACATATTTACTACTACGTAACCAAAAGCATAAGAAGGTAATCTCATCATTAATCAGTTCAGTTTATTTCAGTCAAAAGCTTTGGTAGATGGCAAATTGTTTTAACTCTCCCTGGCATTTTAATTTTTAGCAGTTTATCAGCTTGCTCTTTGTTCTTATATTCAACTAAAAATCCACATCTTGCAGCCTCCTGGAACTTACTATATCCCCTGTGCTTTTTTTATGCAGTCAGCTACTTTCACAGGATTAACATCACCTAATCTTATTTCTTTGGCTGGGGATCTTAAAGTTATAACATTTTGGTTTATTTCGCTCCTCAGCTTTGCTTTTTTGCTGATATCATCATCATCTGGTTCTGATTCTCCTCTTTTCTCTCCCCTCCCCCCTTACTTTGTCTCCAATCTTCCTCTCTAATAGACTCTTCTTCAGTTTCCAGAGTGACTTCATTTGGGATCAGAAGACCCTCCATTTTCCTCAAAAAACCCAAAAACCAATAACCATTTTCCAGCCCCACCCCAGCTCTGCCCATTCAGCCCAGCACAGGAGCATCCTGGGGAGCAAAAGAGAGCCTGTAAAAATTATGGAGAATATAGCAAGTGTTAAGCTAATTTATATGCTGCATGACTTTCTTACCTTGCTAGTTGGGGCACTCAGTAGGTAATTAATAGTCAGCATTTATAACACTGTTTTTTTTCTTCAAAACTCTTTAGTTAATCTTTACAATCAGTCCTCTACAGACATTCCTATGAGCTAAGACAGTATGATCCCTTTTTACAAATGGGGGAACTGAGCCAGAGGAGTTAAATAAATTTCTACTGTGCAAAGTGACCTAGCAGAAATGGCATTGCAGGCTTCTGTGTTTATTGCCTCCCAATAAGCTGCGTGGGTATGATCAGGCAGGAGCAGTCACGCATCAAATGCGACCCTTCGATTGTGAATTAGCACAACAAATGGCTAATGCACTCCCTCAACTGGGGCACTGACAGAATGCTTTCCAGTTCACCTGATTGTCTACTCCAGCCTTCCAACATTATTTCTGTCTTAAGGATTGTGTTTCAGTCAGCTAACATTAATGGAAATCAATATTATACAGACACTGGAAACACATATTTATATCAAACAAGGGCTATTTCATTGGTTTTATTTTTTTCAGTAAAAACCTAAATATTTCATTTACTCAAAGCTGCTGCAGAATTTCCAGTTTGCTGCAGAATTCAGAATTAGGATGTTGCGGAAATCGGGGCACCTTGCTTTGAAATTGAGTTCTGGCTTGCTGCTGAGTATTTGAGGCTTTGGTAGAGCTGAACTTAGGATCAAGCTCTGATTGCTCACATTTTCAGATATTGCCTTTAATGCACTGGATTGAAGCCCATCTCTTCTGTCAAGTAGTTTTTGTTTATTGGCTCAGGTGCCTCCACTTTTGGTGTAATTATTTGCATGCTGATCCTGCTGCATACTGAAAGAGGGTAAGATGAATTCTGCACTCAGTTATGCTGTTGTAATTCTGAGTAACTCTTTTGAAGTCACTGGAATAATTTCTGATTTATATTAGTGTAAATGAGAACAGAATTTAGCCCTGTATGTTTCAGGCTCTTCTTTAAAACAAAAATTCTGGGTAACTGATTGATACAAATTAATATAAATTATAGTATTTTCCACATCCAGTGTACAAAAAGTGTTCTCCAGAAGAAAACCCCTCTGATTTTCCAGAAAACAAACTGAACTCTGAAATTATCCTTCCATTCTAGAACAACTTTTCTCCAGCATTATATTAATTCTACTATCAGGATTAAACGGCATCATTTTATTTTTTGAAGAACAGTGCAGCCTAACCCATCTCCTCTCCCTTCTGCTCCTACCATCCATCATGTTCTGGCTAATGGGAACTCCTTTATCAGTGCACCATGAGCTTTGTTTAACACTTACACACTAAATTGACATCCACAGAGTACTCACTAAAACTCGATAAATTCTGTTCCAGCAGGTGCTAGATACTGTGTTAAGCCTGAGACGAGTTCTTCAGAGGCTTCTTTTGTTGTTCCAGGTCTGATCAGGAATCTTCCCAGATCATTGCATCGACCTTGAGACCAAGTAGATTGCCTCTGCAACATATATTGTCCTCTGATCATAGAACTAAGAGTCCTTGTGTCACTCCTAAACTCACTTCGCTGGTTTCTACTGCGAGACATGAGTGACTTTTCCTTTCTTCTTTCCAGAGATCAACACATTTTCTTCTTGTGTTGACTAAGACATCCTGTGCCTGTTGGGAGTAGGTTTTATTCAGTGTCCGTAGGATGTTGTTGATTTAGCAGTACAATCTGTTTACGATGTCAGTCTCCATAGGATATTGTGTACATATAACCAGCAGCTTGTAATAACTCGGTATCTTTTGTTTGCTATCAAAAAGACTTGGCACTCACCTCTTGTGGGTTACACGCTGTTTCTCTCCTTTTGCTCACGGAAGTGGGATTCCCTTATCTGAGACTGCCACTGCAGCTACCGTATCCCCTGTCAGGCTCCTTCTTTTCTGACATGGCAGGTCTCAAATTGTCCCCAAAGAACTGTGCTGGAGGCGCTGGGCTCCTTCTCTCCCACTCCTACCTCTTCTAACTAAACTTCCCTCCACTCTCTTCCCACCTCTGCCTCTTGTGAACAACACTCCATTGAATCCACTCTTGTCTCCTACTCCAGTTAGCTGTCATATACTATCCTCCCCGACTCCTCCTCAACGTCCTTCCTCTTTAACTCTGACCCCTTGCTCTCTCGTGTTTCTTTACTCCACCGTCCCCCAGCTCTATCTTCAGGGATTTCAACTTCCATATTGATGTCCCTTTTGACCCATTGTCTTTTGCCTCTCCGGTCCCTTTTCATTTTTTATACCTGGATCAGCACTGATCCTCACCAAACAGCCACTTCCATGACCTCGTCTTCCCTTAAACCTTGCACTTCCTCTGCCTTCTGTCTGCCCATCACCACCTCATCTCCTTCATCATCACTGACCTGCCTCCAGCAAACTTTTCCATAACTTTTAATCCATCATTGTCCAAGATACCTCTCACCTCCCTCTCTTCCACTGACCTTTATGCTGAATTCCTCCATTCTTGTTTCTCTTCCATCCATGACTTTTTTTTGTTCTGGCTTGTCTGTATGAGAAAGTTGCAGAGGTTTAACTTAAACCCGTTTTTAACCAGTTTAGTTTAAACCAATACAGATCCTTGCGTGAACACTCTTTTATTCAGTTTAAAAGTGGCTTATTTCAGGTTAGTTTAAACTGTTTGCTAATCAGTTTGAGCTCAGCTGAATTCAGCCACACTTAAACCAAAATAAATGTGTCCATATAGGGGTTTGCCCTGGTTTCACTAAATCATTTTGAAATCATACCTATAATTAAACCAGTGGAACTTTTGCATGTAGACAAGGTCTTCCTCTCTCCCACTGCAAAGTTTGTTTCACTAACTACCATCCTTGGCTCATCCCTAATATCTGATTCTTTTGCTCCTGTTCATGTGTAGCTCAAATACCTCACTTGTCCCAGCAACCCTATCCTTCCACTTCCTGATCAACAGGCCTGGGCAACAAATTGAATAATTTAAACATAACTTGGCTATCTCTAGATAACTAGAGTTAGTAGTCAATTGATTTATCTTTTACTGAAGTCACAGGGTCATTATCTATGCATGCCATAATTTACAGTAGTTTGCATTGGTATTGCTGATCTGATGGGTTGTTTGTAGTAGTTTAAAGTAGGTTTAACCTTTATGTTGCCACATCTGTAATATGAATTTTCTTGATACAGTTAATTGATTGAGGATAAGCTTTTGCACACCACACCATAGACATTTATTCTTAATTGTTCTTCATTCTTTTAAGTCGATGTTGGGGAGTCCCATTAAATATAATAAAGGGTTAAATAATGACAGTCTGATACTCATTTACCCTAAGGCCACTTTTCACCATTGTGGTACTGCAAAGCAGCCTTAAAATGAATCTAAATGTAATGCATAGCTAATGTAAGGTCCCCAGAGAAGTATAAAGGGACCTTAAAGTAGATGGAGAGCAGGCCCTGAGTCACTTGCCAACTTGAATCATATGAAATGGTGGATTGGTGACCAAAACCAGGATATATAATGGCAGATCAATAAACAATATAGGAGTGAGAGTGATTGGTAATTATATTTGGAGTATTTAAAATGTAGATTAAATGTAGATTTTTTTTTCAAAATGAAAGGAATCTAGCAACAGCTATATAGCACAAAGTAGTGCATTTACTTGTAAGTGCTGGAAACAGACGCTTCAGAAGGTATTCAAGTGCTTTTTGCCATTGATTATCTTTAAAAGGAATCATAAGTTCTCAAATCCAGGGTGCAGAACTTGAGGTGTACACTTGTTTGTGTTTTTCAGTGAAGAACTTACTTACCCTCTGAGTTGTGCTTTGTTTTGCCTGTCGTGCCTGTATTGTCATTTTTCTTTAGCAACTATATCTAGGAACATAGGCGTGCGCAGCACAATTCATTAGGGTTTGCACCCAGGAAATTTAATCTTTTATTTTTTTAAAGGCAAACATTTATTGAATACTCAGTCATAAAGGACATTATTTTTATTCATCAAACTAAAGAAACTAAAACTTAACTAAACTTACTTTTTTAAAAATTAACATCTAAACTTTACTTAAAAAATACAAACTTAAAAAATGCGACCCAAAATACCAAATTTTTGCTGTAGTGATAACCAGGCGTATACAAAGATACAGTCAATTTTCAGGATCTTTATCTTTAACCAGATAATGAGCTAACCCAAATTGACCAAAACAGATTAAGGCAGGGGGTCCTATGAAGGGCCACATTTAAATTAAATTTAGTTCAAGTGGGCCACACATAGCTTACATCTCGTGCACCCCAGTGCTCTACACTCTACTCTCCATCGTGAAATCTCCCAGCAAAGTGGAATTCAGTGGCAGAGTAGGAGAGTGGGACTCAGAGTGGAGAGTAACAGGCCTTTTACTCTCCACTGCGAGCTCTCGCGGTGCTGCGCGCTGACGCTACATCTCACGGCCTTTTACTCTACGCCGTGAGATCTCTCGGTACCAAGTGCTGACGCAAGATCTTGCAGACTTTTACTCTCTGCCACGAGTCCTGCTCTCCGGTGGCAGCGCACAGTGCCGCAGGGTCCCGCAGCGGTGTGTGCTGCAGCCATGGGCCGGACCCCTGCATTAGGGTGTGCCTGGGCACACCCCGCACACCCTGTACGCACGCCTGTGTCTAGGAAGAGTCTAATTTGCAAGTACATTTAGAACACTCCAGAAGTAGATTTAATTTAATTCTGAGTTGTTCAAAGTTTAGTAGTGTTATGCTCTGTGTCTGCAATGGTTGATAATCCTTTAATATAATATCTTTTAATGTTAGTGTCATTCTGTCCTGCAGGAAAACAGGGGAGCCTAAATATCCAGAAAGTCAGTCCAGAATTTTGGTGTTACACCCAGGTACCTGTTTCTTTTTTTCTATATTTTTAAAGTGGCCCACTAGGATAGGATGATGTTTGGTTTCGAGGGAGAAAAGTTTATTTCTTCATATTTTAGTGTGGTTCTCTAGGATACGATGTTGTCTGATCTCCTGAGAGAGCAAATTTTCTTTGCCATAAATCAGGCTGGGAGGAATAAAAAGAGATAAATATGCTGCTTTAGTGCTTTGACAAGTGGGGGGCTGTTGCTTTGAGTTTCTGCAAAAAGTAACTTTCTTCCATATAGCATTGAATTACAGCTGTCCAGTTATAGAATTTCTAGTTGTTTTCTGTCTTTAAAGCCTCAATAATCTGTTTTTGGTCTCCATGCTATAGTACTAAGTGGGTATAAATACTAGGTGGACCTTTGCGAAGTGCAACACTTGAGGAAAGACATTAATTTTTGTCAAGTAGGCTGGGCCTAACATAGATAATGGTGAGTTATGCCATCTTTTAAGGTATATAAAAGGGGTTACAAGTTTAGCATTATTAGTATAAATAGGTGAGGTATTTGGATCCCTCACAGAAACATCAGGAAACAAGTTAGTTGGCAGCATCACAGTCTCTGATTTGGTCATATTTACATAAAACTAGAAGAGACCTGTAAGCTTCTAAGATTTCTTTAAGGAATTGAAGAGAGGCTTGTGTTTCAATCAGATAAGGCAGCTGTCATCCAGAAAAAGAGAAATTTTACATTCTTTATCATGGATTGTGATGCCCTGAATCTCTGGAGAATCTCTGATAACTATTGGAAGCGGTTCACTGCATAGAGCAAACAGAAGAAGTGACAAAGGGTACTTTGCTTTGTGTTGCTCCTGAAGGAGAAAATCCCTGTTTGCAACCTGTTCAGATAAAGGAATACACATAAAGAACAGTAGAGTAGTTAATAGAAGTTATAAATTGATGTCCAAAATTGAAGTTCTCCAGTACAACAGAAAAATAAGCCTAAAAAAACCCATCAAAAACTTTCTCTGCCTCTAATGCTAAAAGGATGCTCTTAATCATTTGTATTATGCGATGATGTTTAGTATTCACCGATGTTAAGATTTGTTGCTCTCCCTGAGTACAGCTAGATTGGTCAGTGTGATTTGATAGTGGTAGGGTCAGGGAAAGCTGATTTTTTCCAGTATTTTATTGTCGAGTTTAATTAATGAGATTGGTCAGAATGATCTACAGTTTTCTTCTTACCATTGTTCAGAAGTACAGCAATACTGGTTTCCAAACAATAACTGGACAGTTTTCCCTTTTCAAAGAAGTACTGGAACATTTCTTTGCTGCTTCTAACATTGTTGATCACTTTTCTCTTCTTTGACAACATCTCCTCCCTTGAATTTTGTGCAGTATCCTCCCATTTCTCCTGCTACCTGCTTCTTTTTCAGCTCTTTTAATGGATGCTCTTCGTTCCCTCTCCCATTTTCAGGGGTGTGGGGTCATACACAGTCTCATCCTTGGCCTTCTTCTTTCTCTACACCCTATCTCTAAGTGACCTTCTCTGCTAGTATGGCTCTATGCCATTTCTATGCCAGTGACAAAAATCTATCTTTTCACTTCTGATTATCTCCCTTCCTCCCTCTTTATCCAAATGCTCATTTCAGCCTGTCTCTGATAACATTCTTTGAATGTCTCAAAGAATGTCTCAAATGTTTTCAAATAAAAACTGAAAACTGAGTTCCTTACCATTCTTTCAAAACCCTCTCTGCTCCCCATGTTCTCTGTCACTATTGAACGCACCACTGTTCTCCCTGTCACTGAGGTTGTAACCTAGGAGTTGTGGTAAAGTCAGGCCAGATGGCTACAAAAGGGTATGCCAGGGCCAATATGTGAGCCCCAGGAAGCTAAAAGCCCTTTTCCCTGCAGACAGGGGATAGGTTACTCCAGGTCAATTGGAGGCACCTGGACCCAATTAAGAGCCTAACCCAGATGTATTTAAACCCTGCCTTCCCTAAAGACTGGGAGGAGCATAGGAGAAGGAGCAGTTAGAAGGTTGTGGCAGATAAAGGAGGATCACCCAGGACCAGTAGTAGTGTTTCCCCTACAGCTGGAGAAGCGGAGCAGGACAGACTCTAACCCCAGCCTGCAGGAAGGACTGGTGGCCCTCTGAGCCTCCAAGGCTCCACCACGACCCCTGGAGGGGCCCACAGAGAGGTACCTCCCTGGGCCCAGGGTCAGATACATGGACTGGGACTACCCGCCCTCCCCTGTGGGGTCGAAGGGCAGCCCTCAGGCTTGGGGTAAGGCCTGCACCCCACCGCTCTGTGAGAGAGGTGCTGGGGGGGAAGGAAAAAGCCTAAAAGCTCATCTGGCTTGAGGTGGAATCACCTCAGACCCCTGGCCAGAAGAGACTGTGGCTGGCCAGTGAGACCCAGGAGGGGACTTGATTTGCCGCAGAATCCTACTGGAATTTTCCATTTCCCTTTGTCCCAACTATTCAGTCAGTATCAAAATCTTACTCCTTCTTTGTACACAACAAGCTAGATTTTGATTCATGGTTCCCAAGGATAAGGAGAAGTACCTTATCAGGGCAGCTGGTTATTCCTCTCGTATAAGGAAATCTTGGGTGGCATAAAGCCAGTGTAAATAACTCCATATTACCTACCTCTCTCCCTCTCCCTCCCAAACACAGAGGGCATTCCTGGGCCAACCAAACTGTTGGAAATAATTTCCCTTCTAAGTTAATTAAGGTTTATCATGACTCAGCTTCCACTCAAGAATTTCTTTATTAGTCCAAATGCCACTTGGTGTTAATTACATCCAAAATTCCAGTACAAGCATATACATACTTGTTTTATATCTTAACAGCAATACACTTGTGAGTATTTTGGCCAATGCTTATAACAGAATCAGATTTGGGATATTCCTTTGCATCATGGAATAACTCCAAAGGTTTAAGGAAAAAGCTCTGACAGAAGAACTTCTGAAAGCCTTTCTTTTTTTTTATACACAATAACAAACAACATTATTGCTGGTTGTTGGACTTTAACCAAAGACCAAAAAGGGAGTCTTAGGACTGAACTCCTCACCTGGTGCCCAAGCAACTATGTTTTTTTTTTATATTTCTATTACTTCAGCTCAGACCATCAGTAAGATAATGCTGGTATTTCCAGGGTCACTTCAAATTTAACAGAAACAACTTTGTTCTCGTGATCTTATTCTTTGGTCACATGCTTTGAGCCTACGACTCATGTTACTATTCAAACTCAATTTAAAACCATAGCTTACCTAGTCCCAGTGTAGGCTCATATTCCTACAGAAGGATTCATAGAATTTAAGGCTGGAAGACACTGACAGATGATCTAGTCTGACCTCCTGTATATCTCTGAATATTAAATTTCACCTTGTTACCCCTCTATTGAGCCCAATAACTTGTGCTTGGCTAAAGTATATCTTCCAGAGAGGCATCCAGTGTTGATCTGAATATATCACTTTCCTTGGCAGTTTGTTCCAGTGGTTGATCACCTTCAGTGTTAAAAATGTGCGCTTTGTTTTAATGTGAATTTGTCTGGCTTCAGCTTCCAGCCGTTGGTTCTTGTTGTGCCTTTCTCTTTTGGATTAAAGAGCCCTTTAGTACCCAGCATTTCTCTCCAGGTAGGTACTTGTACACTTTAATCAAGCCCCTCTTAAATCTTTTTTTCATAAACAAAACAGAATGAGCTCTTTAAGGGCTTGTCTACATGTTGCATTAGTGGCCATTAGTTACAGTGTGAATTCTAGTGTGCACAAGCGTGTCGTGTCTTAACGGTCCTTGTGGACTTCTGGCATCCACTAAAAGTTATCTAGTGCATGTTGACATCATACTGTTTGAAATGGGACTACATGAACACAGTAGGAAACTTTTAGTGCGTACCAACAGTGCCTGTCTATCTGACCTCTTTCTTTGAATTCCATCACTTTCTCTCTCTTCTCCACTTCACCAAGTTCAAGCTTCTCATGTTTTCCTTCAACTCTGTATGGAAAGTTCCAGAGTGGTAGCCGTGTTAGTCTGTATACAGCAAAAACAATGAGAGTCCTGAAGCACTTTAAAGACTAACAAATTTCTGCAGGAATAAGCTTTTGTGGGCTGCAACCCACTTCGTCAGATGCATGAAATGGGAATCAGAGATAGGAGGTGTACACACACATCCAAGGGTAAGAAACAACAATGGGGAGAGCAACCATTGATTAGTAGGTGAGAATGTGTGAACAGTGACAATTACTTCTTGGAATGAGAACTTGGAATAGACCTCACCTACTCTAACTGAATGGACTAAGGTGATCTGCAAAAATATCCTCCTCCTTTAAATCCCTTCTGAAAACCTATTTCTTTTGTGACACCTACAGGAAACTAATGGTGCTAACAGCAATTAAATAGATAAGCAGATAGCTGTTATCTCCTGAGTGAACTTCTCTTCTGTATGGAGGAAAGGGATTGAATGTCGGGGAGGAATGGAAAGGAGCACCAAAGAATAGTTAACATTTTAATTACATAATGTCTTCCATATAAATAAATCCCACAGTATCTTAGAGAATTGCTTAAATGATAGATAAGAAAATATAATAGAACAGCTTCATAATTAATATGTTTACATAGTATAAGGGAAATATTAAGAGGCAGGGCATAAGGGGGGATAATAAGAGATACTGAGAGAGAGAATTAATAAGGATAACAGCCACCGTAAGGCTGCTCACCTAGTGAGAGCTGCAGAGCAGGCTGTTGCACTAGCAAAATTTGTGGGCAGGTAGGACAGAGGAATTGAGTTTTACATGAATGGGATGAATGAAGAATGCCTTCTTTTCCAAATCCAAAGAACTAAGCTTGTATCAAAAAGGTCAGTTATATGCTCTTGGTATTGAATCCAAGTACAAAGTAGATCATTCCTTTTTGTTTCTGTAAAACTATAAATACTGCACTTGATATCCTCTATATTAAGGAAAAAAGTTCACTAATCATTAAGACTTTGAAAAAACATCCAGTGATATTGTGAGAGTGAAAAATAAACATTAAGTAATGGCCCACGTCACTTAGAATTATTGTAAGCCGTAATCTTGGTGGTCCTTTACCAAAGAGGGATGGTGCTCCTGTGAAGGAGAGGGAACAGAGGGGAGGAAGCACTGGTGTTGGTCTCCTAAATTATTTGGGTGGATATTGTAGCACACTGTTTATGAGCCACTAGAAGGATACAGGCTAGTGCAGAAAAAAAGCGCTGATTAAAAAATAATTAAAACCAGTTTTCTGCATGTGGAGTCAGCCAGAAACTATGAGTGAGTAACTGTCTACACAAGCACTATTTTCTGAACTGCATTCACCTTCTGGGTATCTCGAGGGTTTGGGGTTTTTTTTAAATATATATTATCCATATCTGTTGCCCTAGTTTCTTTCACTTCAGTTTTATTTAGGGTACACTGAAAAATCACAGGGGGCAGAATAATGTGCCAAGTAGCACAATGGGCCAAAATTCAGTATTGGCAGATAAAAGCAGCTGCAGGTCTCTTAAGAGGGTGTGTGTAGTGTAATGGAAGATAATTCAACCATGGAAAAAATATTCTCTAGTTTTCCATCATTAAAAGAGCTGTAAAATTAATAGACAGGAAACTCTTTATGATCCATGAAATCTTCAAATCTATATTATGCTATTCTTTAAAACAACCTTTAACTGTATAATTGAAAGTTCCTGTTTATCAATTTTATAGCACAGTAAATTACAACTTAGAGTAAATTACCTGAAAGCAAATTCTGTTTCATTAGATGTAATCCATAAGAGGCTAAATAGTTGTGAAAACTATACAGAAAGGCTGCCAGCTCCAACAATCACACATCACCAGGCAGCAGCCAATCAAGAGCAGGTGTTGAAACTGACTTCAGAAGAAGAGGTTAATTACTCATAAAGGTCAAAATTTCACAGGAGTGGAGGACAATTGATGGTGAAAATGGTGACAATCAGAATTCTAATGAAAATAAATTTGCGATATAAACAAAAATAAGTGTACACGTACTATAAAGTCTATGAGGTTGTGGTTTTCTCACTGTTGTACCATCTTTTAGGCTGTCAAACTCATAACATTTTGTGGGTGGCAAAATGATGTCATTTAATTCAACAGCTTGTAGTAATTTCCACTCCCAGCCCTTCATGAGAGGTACTAATTACTAAAGAAAATGGGTTATAAGCTTACAGATGGTAGTATCACTTTCCTTTTCCATTGAGATCACAATATCCTTCTTTCTAACTGAATGACAATTGTGCTGTCACTAAAATTACATCATGCTATCTCCCTTCAGAGTTCATGGTTTATGATTCAAGGGACAGCTGTCAAAATAAAATATACTCTACTATGGGCTTTGGAAATCTCTTTGGTGCAAACAAAATAGTTTGTCATTTTTAGAAGAGTAGCTATGGATTATAGCAAAAGTGGAATGTAAATTGGAATTCTACATGTAAATGGGAAGTTATAGAATAAATTCAAGATATAAGTGTCACTGATTAATGTAACTAGTGTTCTTCTTCAAGTACTTGTCCCCATGGGTATCACCACTTTAGGCAAGCACATGCCCATATGCTTTCTGTGGGAGACTTTTCATAGCAGTGTCTGTGGGTCCATGCTTGTGTCCTATGTATTCTCATGCTCTGATCCAAGGGCATATAGGTGAGTGTGGACCCACTGCTGCTCAAGTGCCTTCTCAATTACCTGTGGCTAGAGGTAGAGCCTGGCAGCATCCATTACCTTCAAGTTGAGCTAGTTCACTTGTTTTAATCTTACCCTTTTTATTGTATTTTAATTAATTGTATTTATTTGTTTTATTAATTCACCCAACATGTTGGGTGTTTTGGGGGACTTCCCCCCCAATCTTGTTTTTGCAGTCGACACACACACAATCTAACTTAGACCTCTCTTGTCTGCAGCCTTCTCTTTTTGGGGTGTGCCCAGAACCCCAGGCTTCAAACCTTGACAAGTCTTTTTCCTTAGTGACAGACATTCCAGCTGCCTCCATTGACTCAGAGATTCCCACATTCCATCTAAGTGCAAGGTCACAACTGGCTTTAAAAACAGATCTAAGAAGCTGAGGGAAGACACGCTCAAGATGCAGCTTATGAAGCATTTCTGGCAACCTGGTACTACTTTGGAGCCTGATTTTTCCCTTGTACTTTAGCCTTATTCAACGTGAGTGCCCCAGCAACCTTCATGGCTCCAGTGCCTGGAAGCAGAGATGAGGAGGCTGTTTCAGACACTTTGGAATCCTGTGGGAAGAAAAGAACTAGATCCCCCAGTAGAGTTCCTAAGAGGCAGGAAATGTCACTCTAAAAGTCATGGAGAAAGGAGACCCTGTATCCCTGTATGGGTACTGCCAAGGCTTCTATTTCCTCCACTACCAAGATCCTGTACCAGCAAAGATGACCTCCCACATTTCGCACTCCGAAAAGTTTCTCGACAAACAGTCCCATTCGGCAGAAACTCTGTTACTCTTCTCGGAGTCCTCCAACACAGGAACTCCTTGAAGAAACCACCTTCATTCCCTTACCCCAGCACTCACTTCTGTAGGCCATGGACATAAGGACTGTACAGGATGTCCAGCCATAGAGTCTATGGTATTGTCAAGTGCATTGCAATCAGACACTCAGTGCCCTGCTTTGCTGGTACCAACTAGATTCCTTTTGCAAGAAGATCTTTAAATGTCAGAAGAACCTGAATCTACTGAGAGGGATTTTCTGCTGGTACCAGTGTACCCCCCAGTGCCTGAAGTGGGGACCTTGCTGCCATTACTTATGCAGCTGCCAGTCCCAACTTGATTGCTGATACTGCCACTATGAACACCTCTCCCCCCACAACACTAGAAATAGTGGACAAATACCTCCTCAGGCTTGGAGAGCTCCATCCAAGTTACCACTCTTTCTGTTTGAATCTTCTGTCATGCGGGAGTTGCAGGGGGGGCATTTGTGTTATTTGACATTAATTTGTCAAGATCATAACAGTCCATGTGAGATATGCCATGTCAGGTACTGTTAGAAAGGTTAAAATGTGCTGAGTAAGAAGATAATATTTGTGTTCATGTGTAATATCTGTGAGGAAAGTTATGGAGATCTTTGATATACCTATATTTCAAACTGTGCTGTATAAGACACGCCCCAGACAGAGAGAGAGCAGGACAATAGCCTCGTTAATGGCCCTCAAGTCCTTTACAGAAGCCAAAAGCCCAGGAAGGAACTAAAGGCATACCTGAAGGGTTACCAGGATTGGCCTATGTGACTCCATTTTGGTTCCTGTAAAGTTCCACAAGCCACATGGCCAGAGGCAGAGGGTATATAAGATCAAACCACAGAAACCATTTTGTCTTTGTTCCTGTCCAGCTGCAGACAACACCTACCCACCTCTGGATTAATACACTTTGCAACTGAACTAATGGACTTAGACCCATCCAGGTACTGGATGTATACCAGAGGGACTATATAAGCCTGCAACTCCACAATTCTTTCAAAACCCTGATGTATATGGACTTTTAAATCATTTGTATGTATCTGATTGCTTTAAACCTTTAACACTTCTCTTATTGTTTTTTCTTTTATTAATAAACCTTTAGTTTTAGTTACTAAAGGATTGGCTGGCAGCGTGGTATTTTGGGTGAGATCCAAACTTATAGTGAACTGGTACTGTGGCTGATCCTTTGGGATCAGAGGGAATCTTTTAGTAAAGAGCATAGAGTTTAAACAACTGGTCTCTTTACTGGACCTAGTGTCAGTTTGGGAGCCAGAGACTGAAATACAGTAAAGGGGGCTGTGTGTATTTGCACAGTGGCTTCTTGATAACCAGTGTGGGGAAATCAGAAGTCGCTGGTTGGGAAGTCTGACCGTGGTGTCACCCACCAGTGCTGGGACAATCTGCTCTCCTTTTGCAGCCTGCCCTAACCTTCGCATTATCAGTGGGCTACCCTGGGCACAGATGGGTCACATTTTCCTCCTCCAAGAAGTATCCCAAGGAAGAGACCCAGAGAACCAGTTGAGAACTGACCCAACAACCTCCCTGGCAGGAGCACCTGTGGGGTACTTCTCCCTTCTCTTATGCATCACCACACTGGGCCTTCTGGAAACCTTGGGTCCCATATGAAGACCTGTTCTAATGGGCACCCTCAAGATCACTGGTGCCCGAGGACCTCCCCTGCCTCAAAAGGACTCCCTCTAGAAGAACAAGAGCTGAGAGAGGAAGAAGAGGTAGGGTCATCTAATATGTCCTCTTCCTTACCAGATGAGGTAATTATGAACTGCATCCTGTCTTATGCAGATGACTTCCATGGCATTGCACTAGCCTACATTACAGCTGAAATTTTTACTCTGTCTTTGTACAAAACCAGCTATGATACAGTGAAGCTCCCCTGGTTACAGGTTTTGTCTACTCTTTAAAATCAGATACACTGTATTTATCAACTGCCATACAATGGCTCTGAGTGCCTGCTAGCAGAGACAGTGGTTTAAATCAGAGAAATCTAGGCACAATCCTTTGAAACTGATTAAAAGTGACAGAAACCTAATATATTTTATAGGAAAATACCTAGTTCTTACTCAGTCTAGGAGAATATATATAAAAAATATCAAATAGCACAAAATTAGAAAAAGGAGGTGATATTGGTGGGAAAATATATAGTTTTTGTGTCTGTTTCTATTTGAAACAATTGACCATCGAGGCTGATTTTTAAACAGGATCTAGAGCAACTTCAAAAATGTTATTGTTCTCTTTTTAAAAATTGAACATCACAAACAGCAACATGCTTGTGCATCACTTAGTTAGACACCATTTGCTTAGGTTTAAAGGATTTGATTAAAAGTGTCCATTGTTTAAAAAAAGCTGCGAAACCAAACCTGACCATTGTAGATCTTAAACTGACTAACGTGAGATTAAGATTTTCATGTTCTACAGTCTGAGCTAGCTGGGCTAGATGAAAAGTCTGATATTCTATTTTCAAAGACCTCTCTCTATTTTGCTTACACACTTTCAGCTGTCACCATTATTCTGTTGATCCCAAATGATTTCCAAAATAATTGAAACTTCAGGTGGGGAATAGACATCAGGAACAGACAAAATCTTAAGAAAACATTATTCTGTTTTTTAGTGAATGCCTTTGATAATTAAAGAAAAATAAAGAGGGATGAGAAGTAAAGAAAATATATATGAGTAGAATTGTTTCTAAAGGGTAACTTACCAGTTAATTAGAATGAAAAAAGAGTATCAATAGTACAGCAATATAGAATACAAGAAATACTATAGACTAATGTGGTGTATTTGCTGGTGGTCTGCCAAGAGCTGACTGATCACATGGTACTGACTGTCCTTGTTTCCAGCTGCTAAATCGTATTAAAAGAAGATACAAATATTAAATACTTTTCCAGTATTACTTTTTCAAGTAGCTGCCAGAAGGATGTTATGTGATCACAAATGAGAGGCGAAGTTGTCTGTGACATTGTGAATGAGAGGGGAAACCTCCACAAGAAAGACAGACAATCTCTCTGATAAGGTGTGGTCCACATCTGAAAATGTTTGAGAAGCCATGATACGGGATGGACACACAATTTCGTTTAGATGACAGTAGTGCTATTTTGAAACATATGAAACAACTTTTTGCTGTTCATTTGTATATAAATGGATTAAATCATGGTTTATTTCAAATGTCATAGTCTAGCTTCTGCAGAAAACTAGTGGCACAATATTTGTGAATCAAATGGTTATACAATCTACATAAAATTCCAGGTTGAGAGCTGTCTTTGTTCAGAATTCACCAGGACAACTCATCACTGGGATTTGCAGTATGTTACCGTCCAATTTTCAAGTTCTTAGCCATTTTGACATGACTAATTATACCATGCCAAGAGTCCTAGACCATTGTGATGTCAGAGAAAAACCAGTCACCACCCTTACTCTACAGGTAATTTGCATACAACAGTTTAATTGGATGTATGATGGTAACTGCTCAGGTGGTGGATTACTTGACCCAACTACCACAGCTCCTCACAAGCATCCACAAAACACACAACCAGCACACACAGTAACTCCAAAACTCCCATTTGCCACCCACACACACCAGCACAAATCTCCTAGGACAACCCTCACACAACATAAAATCCCTAAGCACAATGCCCCCCCAAAATCAATACAACCACCCCTCATTCATCGCCTCCACAAATCCACTCAAATCTATCACCACAGCCCCCCAGTACAATTCAATACAAATCTCCAGGCACAAATGATCATAACCACCCACATTACAGCACAGCCAGTGCACACAATAACCCCAGCACACACACCCAGACATAAAACACAATGGCCAGCACAGCCAGTACACACAAATCTCTCAGCACAACACAACCAGCACACCCAATAACCTCAAACACAGATACCCCCCTCACCACAATACACATCCCTCATTTGCCACCTGCACAAATCAGCACAATATCTCCCAACACAACACACTCATCCACCCTCACTCATGTTTACCATAAAACCATAAACTTTAGCAGCAAAGCAACAGGTCATCACTAGGGAAACACAAGCGCAGCTAATAATGAAACTTTTGGTAGATATTCTTTCATATAAATCTAAGCATATTACAAGTAGTGTTCACAAACAAGTTATCTATACCCACATTTCACATTATGACCGCCAGGGGACTACTGGCTCTCAGTAAAGACCTCACGTGCCACGTTTTGGGGAGCTATTCTGCAGATATCTGACCCAGGGGATCCCTGTTAAACCCTATTTACTCCCTGAACCCTCTGCCCTCAAGCCCCCACCCCATGTCCAAGCACTGTAGCAGAGTGCTTGGTCCTTGGCCACATGCCCATGTCCCAGCACTCTGTTTCAAGACTCTGGCCAGCAGCTGAGTCAGATAACCAAGGGTCACAGGAAGGCAACCCAGAGGCAGCACTTGAAGATGGAGCCTGTTCAGACAAAAGGGAGATTCAGAATGAAGGAAAGGACATGGGAGTGGATTGTTTGCAGCCATCAGGTGGAAGATACTTGTAGAAACCAGGAGAAGCCTTAGCTAGGAAAGGTTTTAGGAAAGAAATCATTTGAGGGAAGGATGGTATAGCCTGGGGAGGAGGTAGGTGTGGAAGATAGTATTGAGTTGACATTGAAATGTTAGGTTTTGTTAATAAATCTGATCCCAGGAATTGGACTGTCAGAGGGAGAGCTGGCTCTTTAAGGGATTGTGGCTCAGCTCCATGTTACACCTATACCACACTCAGCCCACCTTCTCAGGTGAAGGGAATAAGTTCCTGGGTTACATGGTAGATGATTGTAACTCAGCACCAGAGCTACTTGGATATAAAATGAAGCCTGAGGCCAGGCTAGAGAGGAGAAAGGAGTAGAGAGTTCTTCCTGGATTCCCTGACAGATAGCATGGAGAGCACAATCTTGCAGGTAGCAGACTAGAAGCCAGTCTGCTGGAGGAAAGGCTTGACAGAAGAGAGCAGAAAGACTCTCCTTAGCTCTCAGCTATAGGGCCTTGGGAGTGAGAATTGCAGGAAGTGGACAGGCTCCTGCAGGAGACTCTGCGTCAGGGGGAAAAGACCATGTTTATATGTGTAATTTAGGGCTTGTCTACACGTACAGTGCTTCAGTAGTGCTTGGTGAAGACACTACCTTTGTTGATGGGAGAACTTCTCCCATCGGCATAGGTACTCCACCTACCTGAGATGCGGTAGCTATGTTGATGGAAGAAGCCCACCTGTTGACATAGCATTGTCTACACTGAGGGTTAGATTGGTATAACCATGTCAATATGTGACAGTTATACTGATATAAATTCCTAGTAAACACCAAGTCTTATGTGAGTTGGACTATCTTATTATGAAGAAATACAACTCGAGCCTCGAAGGGACTGAAATCTTATGGCTATTGAGAGTGTTCTTAATGCACTGGCTGATAGGGGACAAGCTCCAGTTAAAATTCCAAATTTGTCTCTCCTTACCATATGTTGTGCATTTATGTGTCATGTTCATCCAAATGCACCATGCTAAACAGATTATTTAAAATACTTATTTCTGCCCATTTCACAGTTTCTGGTATTGAACATAACAGTAGTTTAATAGTGCATAGACACAATGCTGAAGTTAAGAGCTTTGTCCCAACATAGAAGCTGCATTAGCTGAAAACTTAAAAACTGATTTTAAGGTGAAATTGCTGCAGTGTTCTTATGTAGACCAAGCTGAACAAGAGTCCAGGATGGATGAATGAAGGAACTCAGTAATAGGGAGAGTGGAAGAGAGAGTGGAGCGAGAAGTCATGGGCACTGATGCAGCAGATGCTATGGAAAGGTTGGGGAGAAGAGAGGGAGGCAGGATAGTGATGATGACGTGGTGAGCAAAGAGAGCACTCAGATTCTGAAAGAGCAGTGTTTAATGGAAGACAAGGTCAAGCAAGTGACCATTCTGGTGAGGTATAGTGTTTGATTCAGCTTTAAAAATCAAGAGGAGGTAGGAGGCTAACTGGTCAAATGGGACATGGAGTTGAAATCACTGAAGATAAGGCTGTGGGATAAAGAGTGGGAGAGCTAGGTGTCAATTAAAGAAGAAGGAGGTTGAAAAGTCAGAGAGTCAGTAGATGAGACGACATAGAGTAGGAGAGAAGAATATGTTCAATGGAGTTGTTCGAAGGAGGTGGAGTTAAAGCTATAAGAACAGTGAGATGCAAGACAAGCAACAGGAAGGTAAGGCACAAGATTGGGAGTTAGACAACATGGGTTATGTTTCTGGCTTTGTCACTGTCTTGCTTTATGAAATCTGTGTAGACAAGCTCTTAAACAAATCACGTAACCTCTCTGTGCCTCTGTTTTCCCATCAGTGAATTGGGGGTATTTACGTAATTCACAGGGATGTTGTGATGCTATATTTGTCAATATTTGTAATTGCTTTTAGATCTTTTGATGCAAGTACAAAATAATATATTGCTGTTAGATTATGGCAGGATTTAAATTCTTTTAACTGAGTGGGGAATGTATTTTTGTAGTCAAAAGATCTATTTTTAAACACAATTACCATTTTGTCAGCAAAAATTACTTTTTCAATAATACTTTTCAATAAGCCTCTCTTTATGTTGGAAAAACAAAGTTGTATGCTCTTCTACTAAACAATCTACCAGAAAAAAGCACAACTTAACTGGCCAACCTATATTTTATCAGTACTGCCTTTTCATCATTAATGTTGCTAGCCCAAGGAGGTAATGGAAACCAAAACTGCAATGTTATGTTCAAGTTACAAAACTAGTAGGCAAAACAGTGATTTTGATTATTTGGGTTTTTTTTAGGTGCTAGACAAAACAGTATAATGTCATTTTGGATGAGCTGGTACACATATCATCTAATGATGATTGAAAGTGAGTCTGTTTAGAAATAAAGTATTGGAAGGTCTATAGGAGCACCATAAAAGCCTGTACCTTCCCCTCCGATAACAATCTGGCAGGAGGGAAAAACTTATGTGCAAACATTTGTGGCTTTATCAGTTCCATGAGTACCCTGCTTTCTCTTGTCCTATATGGGGGATGGCAGCACTGTGGAGTGGGACTTTCAAAACCTGTGTTGACCAAGGTTTGCAGAAAACAGGGGCTCAATAAATCTCAGACCCAATGAGAAGATTTCTTCTGCCATCTAAGCAGGTAGTTTACAAGTAATGGCAACATGACTATCAAAGTTGACCTGTTGCTCCTTTCCCTTCTCTGGTCCCTGAAAGCACAGGTAGGGAGTTATGACTGTTAGGGCAATATCTTACCATGTGTTTTATATCTTATTTTCTGCTGTCGGAGGAGGGGAGCGACACATGGTGTGCAAAGTGGCTTTCCCCAACCCCTCACTTTTCCTCATGAATTTTGTAAAGCTCTTGCATAGTGACTGGAGGAAGTCAAAACACAAATTGTAAGAGTGGGAGACACTATTCCATAGCTGTCATTCCCCATACCCTTACACTGCCTGCAGCAACGAGCCTAGAGCCTCAACCTCTATACAGGCCTGAGTATGCGGAAGTGAGCTTTGAGACTGGCTGCTGCTGGCTGTGTTCTCATACCCACCGCATCCTACCAGCCCCCCATACTGTATCCCATAAGCACCAAGGAGCACGTGGGCCAAACTCCTGGAGGCTCGAGGGCTGTCACTGTGTCTGGTCCTAGTGTCACTGGACCCAGGATCATGAAAAGGAACCCGAGCACTCCCCAGGAGGAAGAGCGACAGTGGGTGTGCTTGCTCCACTTTCCAGGCCACTGCTACTTGTCTTCATTCCCTCGGCCACCGGGGACGCGATAAGGGAACAGGTACCGCTTTTTGTCAGGGATTTCCACGGAGAAACGTTGTTAAGAAGCTCGGGGGGGGGGGAGACTGGCTAGATTCACACTCCCGCGGCGGGGCGGGGCGGGGCTCTGTGTATTGGGGTGTTCGCTCACCTAACAGGACTGCGGCGTGTCCCAAAAGGGATCAACCCCAACGCACGGCAGCGCCCCCCCCGCACCCCGGTGTCTGGCCTGGGCGCCGGGGCTGCAGCGAGGCGCAGCAGGTGCGGGGAGCTGGGGAAGGCCGAGGGGCGGGCGCGGCGGCCGGAGGCGGCGGGGGAGGGGCGCGTGGGGGTGACACGCCGGGCTCAGCCCCGCCCCGGTGCCCTTTGACCCCGGGGAGGCGGCGCGCGGGCCGGAAAGCGCCGTGCGGGGGGCGGAGGGAGGCTGTGGCCGGCGCGGAGGGGGGCGGGGCGGTCCGGTCCGGTCGGAGGACGTGGCCCGGCTCGGCTCAGGCTCCTGGTCTCTCGGCGCCGTCATGGCCGCTGCTCCCCGCCGCGGCGCCTCCCCCGGCCCGGCGCTGCTGCTGCTGCTCCTCGGAGGCCTCCTGTGCGCGGCGCCGGCGCGCGGCGACTCGGACCCGGTCCCGGCGGAGCCGCACGCGGAGGCGGAGGCGGAGGCGGACCCGCACGCGCGGCATCGCTACAGCGCCGAGATGCTGCGCCACGCCGCGCCCAGCGCCCCGCACTTCGTCATGTTCTTCGCGCCCTGGTAACGGCCCGGGCGCGCGGCGGCGGCGGCGGCCGTTCTCCCCGTTGACGTGGCAGCCGCCGCTGGGCGGGGGGCGGTTCCGCGGGCTGGTTCCCGCGTGCACGCGCCCCTCCCCCCGCAGCCGGGCACCCCCTGCGCCCCGCGAGCGGGCTGGGGCGGTCGGAGCCGCTCGTCGCCGCGCTCTGGCCGGCGTGTCCCGAGCCCCGGGGGCGGGGCAGTCGGTCCGGCCCGGCCCTGCCCGCTGCGGGCCTGTGAAACTGCTGGTGGCCAGGGCTGGAGGCCCCCGCACATGCCGCCCCCACCGTGCCCCTCTGCGGGGGCCTCCCTTAAGCGCGGGCCCCAGCCCAGCCCCATATGTCGGCCTGCACCGCCCAGCCCAGCCCCCTCCAGGGTGGGGGCTCGGTATGTCTGTCGCTGTCCCCACTGTACAGGTGGGGGGCCTGAGTCCCGAGGGTCGGGTGACTGGTCTGCACCGGAGGGTTCCCCAGCAGAGCTAGCCTGGCAGGACGTCTGTCCCCGAGTGCGCCGAGAGCCACCACTGGGATGGATGTTACACAAGCCCTAAGTGACTTGACTTGGGCTCTCACTGGAAGCCCACGGAAGAAAAGAGAATCCAGTCTGGGTTTTCTGAATTCTAGGTGAACCCATTAGCCACTGCACCATCTTTCCTCTCGACTTGTCTTTGCTATGGTTAAAATAAGTTGCTAATGTTAGCTAACACATTTTTTTAAAAATCACCTCCCGTCCTGGTGATGACAAGCCCAAAGAGGACAGTGTGATAACCTTTTTTGTGTGCTCCTAAGCCCCCTTCTGTCATCCTATTTACTTGAAACACTTTTGAAAGGGACCAGATGGAGACTCACTCCTTTTCCTGGTTAAAGTGTAGTAAAACCAAGGTGATTCATTTGACAAGTGATGGCTAATCTTCTAAATGACATTTTTTCAAAACGGACTTAATTACATTGTGGATTTTCTGTTTCCTCCTTACTCCATGAATCTGAACAAAGTAAATTGCATGCATTTTCTGTGTGTTTCTTAAGAATACATCATGTTCCAGAGCAATTCCTAGGTATCAGGAATTCCTAAATTCTAGTACCAAATTTATGGTGACACTGACCAAATCAGGTCATGAGCAACCACAGTTCCCCTTGACTCTATTTGAAATTGTGGATGATCAACATTTCTGAAAAAACGGGCCTTTTATCTGTCTGTGCCTCTTTTTACTCATCTGAGAATTGGGGATAATACTTCCTCACAGGTTGTATTTCATTTTGGTCTTGTTGGCTTACCCAGTCATTTAATTGAGAAATCCTCTGGTGTTAGTTTTAGCATGCTACATGTTATAACACTGATTCTGCAATGAGATCCATATGAGCCCCATTGAAATCATTGGCTGACCTGCATGTGTGGAACTCACTGCAGGATTGTGGGGGCCTGTGTTTGAGCTAGAGCTTACTTTTAACTCTTCCCACATGCAGTGGATCATTATCTCATAACTGGGGATAAGAGGATGGAATTTTTAGATAGAGGGGGACACAGGTGGTGCAGTGGATGTCTGAACTCCATAAGAGTTTTCGGAGGCAGAAGTCAAAATAATAATTGTAGGCAGTCTTATCTCATGATGTCCCCTCACCGCCTTTTTAAAAATGCTTTTGTGTCTGAAGTTATTGATCTCTTCCAGACATCAAATAGTTTTCTTTTAGATTAGCTATGGATATAATTTATAAAATTTCATGTGAGTTAGTCTTATGTTTGAATCCAAATGTTTGCATAGACTACTGACAAACATATGGAAAAAGCTGCCAATTACAGAAATATATTCGATAAACTCACTGAAAATTTCTAGACTAAAGCAAAGTTTGGACTATTTTTTTCCCTAACATTTACCAATTCACAGCTCTATAAGGTGTCATTACTTTACTTTACTCCTTTTGACCTGGAGATAACCTAGAAATAACATTCATCTTGGTGGTCTCCTTAGAGCAATAGTTATGTCTACTGGTCAGGTTGTGCCACTTGATACTACTAGATTTGTTCTCAGATTTGCCACACTAGGGTCCTCCTTCAGTTTAGCTGTATGGGAAGGGCAAGCTGATCACCTCTTTATGACCTCCCAGAATGCGAACCCCTGTACAAGGCCTAGCAGCAACCATTTGATCACAGTGTGACTGATCTACCTGCAAGACCTAGCAACAACAGTGAATTTGCTTTTACCTGGTTGGGCTTCTACCTTTCAGGGAGATTGCAAAGGGTTGCGGGAAAATAATGCTTGTCCTCAAACACTCTCAGTTAGGGTTGGTCAATTGAGTGGTCTAATATTGTCAAATGTCAAAAATGGTCAAATATTTTAAACCACTAATTTATTAGAACAGTAGCAGCAATGACAAAACAGTAAGATTTTTATGCTGTCTAATAGGCTTAGCCATAGATAGATAGATAGAAATTTATGCCTAATTACAAAATACAAGTTACTTAACAATTTAACACAGAAAAATGTGAAACAATGAAATATGTGGGGATGTGTGTGTTTGAGAGAGGCATTATGAAGAGGATTTTTATGGGCAGTCGGTGTAGATTGTTTGCTTTTTTTGAAGGAAGCTTTCAGGGGGATTTAATAGCTGTGATATTTTTGTATGTTAAGGGAGAGGCTTAATAGATGTGCATCTTTTCTTTTTGTTTTGGGGAGGATATTTAATAACCATGAGTCCTCCTCTCCTCCCCCCCTCCCACTTTCATCTGAGCTAATTTGTATATTTATCTAGTAGTCAGTTTAGATTGTATGCTTTTTGGGGCAAGAACTATGCCTGTTAATTTACAAAGCAAAATAAGTTACCATGTGCATTGATGGTCTGGTATACCAAGTAGAGATGCACCTACATATAATCTCTTTTCTAGAAGATTCCAATCAATCAAGATGCTCAGCTTTCAATTAGTTAACCTTTTCCCTAACTGGTGGTATTAGCATGTAGTAAGGTGAGTGATCAAGACACTTAAGTAACAGATGACACTATGGTGAAATCAAAAAGGTAGGCTGCTGTTTACATCAGGGCATTCTTACTGGAAATATTTGACCATGGTAAGAGAATAGGTGGTCAATTGACATTATTTGTCTGGTCAGCTGAATGTTCAGAATCAGACCGTCCACTAAACCAGAGAATTGAGAAACATCTGTGTAATGTGATGTCTTGCTTTTAGAATGTTTGTTTATATATGTTGTTTTATGGTAGCCATTGCCATGACATCTGAGTGCCTCACCTTTAAAATCAACAATTAAAAAAACCCACATACTTTCACTGCAAAACATAAACTGCTACATTCTTTGCTTATTGTTTACAATTTCAGTGACCCCCTTCTTAACACCTTACAAAAATATTAGCCAAAAAATTGAGCAGATATCTTGCATTATTATTCTCTGAAGGTCACCAAATCTTGGCTTTAGTGAGCAAGATGAGGAAGTGCATTCCAAAGGTGAAGAGCCTGGGACTGAGCGTGTTGTGATGTGAGTCCTAAAAAGTTCACACTTAGGAACAAAGAACAGAAGCATTGCAGTTGCTCTCAACCTTCCCTCCTCCAGTAATAGTGTACAGGGGAAAAGGCAGTTTTTCAAGAAGCCAGATTTCGTAATGGATTATAGACCATAACTAGGACTTTGGTTTACATTTGTAACCAAGTAGATAGTCATTGCAGAACACTGAGAGTAGCAATTGTGCTCAAAGCATTCCTCCCCACGTAGGAGAAGACCAGCAGCAGTCTACACCACTTGAAACTTTTGCGTAGCTTTCAGTGGTAGCACTAAGAGCACAATGCTCAGTAGTACTGAATGAAAATGACAAAATTGCATATGACCACATAAATACATGAGACTGATTAGGATGAGCTTTCTTGAACTTGTGGACTTCCCTGACTAGACATATACTGCTGCTTCTTCAAATAGTGTTCCTATGGTGTAGGTGTATCTGCTTTCCTGCTCTGCTGATCAGAGAACTTTGGTAGCAGTGTCTGTTCTGCCCACGCATGCGCTACCCCGTCCTCCTCCAAGCCTAACCAGTGCTGTGTTGGTGAACCCTCCTCAGTGCCTTCTCAACTGCCCCAGCTAGAGAGGAAGCTTTAGCTGTCCGCTAGCGGATCATTAATTTCTTTAGTGTTGCTAATTTTTAGCTACCTTCTGGAGTTTCCTTTTTTTTTTACTTTATCTTTTATTTACCAAGAAAAACAAACAACCTTTTACACTTTGTTTTTCTTTGATCCCCTGTGTCAGGGGGCCTCCTGGTTCACCAGGTTTCAGTAAGTGTCTCAGTTGCAAGAAGACTGATGGACACTCTCAGTGCGTCTATGGTCTGGGAGAGAACCACGTACCCCAGAAGTGTGGTTTATGCCAACAATTGAAGCCTAGATCCAGAAAGGATAGACACCTGAGACTTAAACGACTCCTAAAGGAGGTGGCCCTTGGACCACTCTCAGAGCTGCATCAAGGCCTTGGAAGGCAGGAAGTCTCACTGCAACCCTCTACATCTAAGGGAGTTGAGCCAGAGAAGGCAACCATGAACCACTCACAGAAGTCCTCTAAGAAAAGGGCCCATGAGTCCCTGAGTGAGCCCCAACTGAGCCGAAAATAGTCTCCAGATGGTTCTGTATCATTGGTACCGGCACTGAAGCCATGTAAGTCCAGTATCCAAAGCTCTCATGGTACTGCCCCAACAGAGCATGTTGGGCTGCCTAAGGACCCAATGGGCACAGGCATGGAATCATCAGTACTGACAAGGTGTGAGAAATCCAGAGAATGCCCTGGAGAAGGCTCCTTTGATTTGGACATCAATGTCGGTACTGTCTTCGGCATGACAGACACCAGCAGAAAGTACTATCAGGTCCACATCACGAGCTCTTTTGGTGCAGAAATCTTGGCACCGTCAATCGATACTGCCGTCTTCAGCACTGCTGGACATCTGGTATGTGACGGATCTCTTGGTGTCTTGACACACTGGATTCATCTCTACTCGATACTCAGGTTTCAGTACCGAGTCAGCTCAGAGCTCCTGACTTGCCAGCAACATCATACCATGGACCCACATTTTTGAGCACTGAGTCAGATAACGAGCAAGAGGACGTGGTCTCCCACTGTTCTTCTCACCCACCCTACGGTACCCATTTCCAGTATGGACCTCAATCATACCACCCCTGTGCTTCCCAGCCTCCCTGGTATGGACAGCCTTGGTACCAACCACCAGGCCCCTTCCCACCTTCTCAATGACCCTACTGGGACCCTTGGCAGGCGTGCACACATGCACCATGTTTCCTGTAGCTCTAGTGTGGCCTATAAAGAACCAAGGAGACACCCCCTTTGGCTGCTAGATTGAGGTCATCCGAGTCCCTTGAACTATTAAAACGGGAACAAGAGGCTGAAGTTGAGGAGGGAGGTACACCCCAGATTAATTTCTCATCATTATCACCAGATGAGAGACTGATTCCCCCTCCACTGTCATTGGCAGATGACTTTATGCTTTTTCAGGAGCTGGCTCAGTGAGTGGCAGAGGCACTACTTATACTCCTACAGGAGGTGACTGAGTCACACCATAAACTAGTGGACATTTTATATTTTTCTGCCTCGTCCAGAGTAGCTCTTCCAATTAACAAGGCTCTCTTGGACACTTCCAAACTCATATGGTAGACCCTTTTATCGATCTTGCCAAAATGCAAGCAGTCCAACAAAAAGTATTACATGCCAGCGAAAGACACGGACTTTCTCTTCTCCCAGCTGCTTCCTTATTTGATCACTGTGGACATGTTGAACTCAAGAGGCCACCAGCATCATCTCAGATCCACACCCTATGACAGACTGGAAATGAATATATTTTTCCTCCCAAAAAGATCTAGGCATCAGCCACCCTGCAATTCCCTATTGTAGACTATCAATCCTTAATGGCAAAATCCGATTACTCAAACTACTCACAACTCAATTTCTTTATTGAGCAGTTTCTATATTCTCACAAAGAACAATGTAAAGCCATTGTTAATGAAGGCCAGTTGGTAGCAAAGACATCACTCCAGTCTGCACATGATGCAGCTGACATGGTGCTATGCTCCATCTCTACTGTCGTCATGATGAGACAAGCCTCTTGGCTGCACTTACTCAGTTTCCCCAAAGAGGTGCAAACAACTGTGGAGGAACTTCTTTTTGAAGGTACAAAACTGTTCACTGAGGAGATGGACACTTCCCTCCACACTTTAAAAGACTTCAGGGCTACTCCTCGATTGCTCAGAATCTATATGCCTGGTCAGAAAAGAGAATATAGTCCTCAACCTTCATTCTAACCCCATTCATCATAATACTCATCTCAACGATTGTATGAACATCAAAGAAAGAAGTCCAGGTTCCCCAGACAGAAACCTTCAGGCTCTCAACCTACTTTTTCACAGCCATCCATCTCAAAATGACAGTTTTTTATGGGTTGGTCAGGATGCTGCAGACCACTCCTCAATACTATCCGACGCTGGAAAACCTCTCTAATCCCTATGGTTGCTGTCTCACTCTGTTCTGCAGCACCTAGGAATGGATAGTCTCCAACAAATGGGTGCTGGAGATCATTTGAGATGGATACTCCATCCATTTCACCTCCCTCCTACCCCATCTCTCTTCAAGAATGCTTCTCCTGCTATGATGAGATAGACCATCTCCTCAGCATAGGAGCCATAGAGAGAGTGCTCATACATCTAAGAGGCAAAGGTTTTTACTCTCTAATTCCTGATACCCAAGAAAAAGGGAGGCTGGAGACACATACTAGACCTCAGAATGGTCAACAAATTTATCAAGACGTAGTAGTAGAAGATGGTCACCTTGACGGTGATCATTCCAGTATTAGAAAAGAGAGATTCATTCTCAGCCCTTGACCTTCAGGATGCTTAATTCCTCATTTCGATCATACTGAGTCACAGATACCTCAGATTCACGCTAGGCCAAAATTTGAGCAATTGATTTGGATTATCGGCAGATAAGTCTGCTTAATG